>CM029457.1:40784462-41384462 GCA_017140185.1 Eucalyptus polyanthemos subsp. polyanthemos
TGTAGACTCTCGGCTACAGCTTTGCGGGGGCTAATGACCATCGTCGGTGGTTGGACAGTTGCATAGGCCATCCTCCTTTTCTTTCTTTACTCTCTCCCTCTCTCTCTTCCTCAATATGTTTCTTTTCATTTTATTTTATTTTTATTTTCTACTTCGCTTCACTATTTTGGGTCCACCTTGCACAAACACGGCAATGTAAGTAAACATATTCTTATATGTATTGAAATCTTAAGGATTCAGGGCTTGATTTTGCCAAAGAAAAGAAATACAATAACATTATTATAAATTAGAAAAGAGTTTAGAATATAATTGAAAGAGTCCACCACCCCTTGAAATGTCTATGCATATATATATATATATATATATATATTTACCATAATATATAATTTACCTTGAATTTCGACCATTGCTTTGCTTGGACCGGTCCATGAGTTTTAAGAAAAACAGGGGATGGTCGAGAAAAAAGTTACTCATTGCCAGTGATTTTTGGATCATTCGGATGACGCACCGTGCCACTCCGAAAAGCTCACCAGCTTTTAAAAGCTCGTCCGTGCTCTGGGACAACTTTTTCAGATTCCCCACGAAAAGAAAAGACAACTTTTTTTTTTTTTTTCCTTCTTCCAGTTTAATGTAGTAACTGGCAAAGTGACTGATGACGTAATTATTGTCCATAGACTGAAATTAATATCCAGGCTTAGTTCCCATCAAAATTAAATGAACTCATTTATAACGAGATGGAGCATATATGGATTACTTAAGTTTTAATAAATGAGTTATTAATAATTTTGGATTGTATGTAAGTCCAATTATACATGGATTTGTATGTTTATTTATAAGTCCAATCATAATTGGATTGTTAAAAAACTATAAGTTAAATGAATTTGTCTTTAAACTTATTTACAATCCGTTGAACTTATAAATATTATTAGTTCCTCTTGAGTAGTCTTTTCATTATTTTTATTTTAAAAAATATTTTTTTTTTATTTCTTTTATGTTTTTCCCCTACAAAGTCTAGTGTCCGATCCCCACCACCCTCCGGGCAAGGGCCTCCGAAGCCCTCACCAGTTGCACTAGCGAGCCTCAAGATCACCATTCGAGCGAAGCCAATGCCTTGCCGGCCTTGGTGAGCTTGAGCTCATCAAATTTGATGAGGCCGATCCGTGACCTTGGCGTTAGCAAGACTCCAACCTTCTCAATCTAAACCGAGCCTCACTACCTTGGGCAAGGTTTGAGCTCGCCTTGCATGCCATAGCTGCTGTGGTCGGCGATTGAGAGAAGAAGTGGGATAAAGAAAAAAAAGGAAAAGAAAAAATAATTTAAATTATATTTAAAAGTATAAATATAAATAATAAATACTTCATAGGAGTGCATAGACAATCAAATCAGATTTTCTATGCTAAGTGAAATATATTTTCTAATTCATTTCAAATTTCAACCAAATATTGAAAAACATTATCTTTTGGAAATATCACATTTTTTCACAAACTCAATTTAAAAATTGTAAAATTTATCTATTAAATGAAAATATTTTACAATATGGATTAAGTTGGGTATAAGTTTAGTTGGGAATAGGTTAATTTGGGTCGAATCATTTATGACTATACCTAAACTTGACCCGACTCATTCATTTGATAGGTCTACTCATCAATGAAAGGGTGCATTGCTAATTCATGGGGTTATATGCTAATTCGCTAATTTCTTTATCTTCGGGACATTGTAAATTTCATGACATTAACTTTACATGGCGTAGTAAGCCCCACTGGAAAATTGCATCCTTATAGTTTGAGCATTATCACACGAGATTTATAATTATCTGTTACAATTCAAGTGAAAAGGCAAGAATAACAAATTGAGGGATAGTTTTGCATAAAAGCATCATGTTACTTGTAAGATCATCGATTGGTGAGATCTAGGCCTCACTGCATCTGGCAAGGGTTGAGCCTTGTTGACCACCCTTGAGGTTGGGCAGCCAACTAGAGAAAGAAGGGAGAGATAAGAAAGAAAAGAAAAGAAAAAATAGAAAAATTCAAAACAATTGTAAAATTTTTTTAATGTCAACATAAGACGGTTGACATTGACCAAACCACCATATCATCAATTTTATGTTAAAATTGATTGAAATGACAAAATCAACAAATCATCAAAAGATGTAAGAGTAAATTGACACAATTAGAAGATTTAGAACCGAACCAATCGTCAGACAATAAGTTTAAGACTCACTGAATAGATTTTCCGAGATCCAATTAATACATTCAATACTTATCCTAAGCTCCATTTATTTTGCCATTTTTTTATTTGCAAGTATTTTCTTAAGACAAAATTGTTTGAAATTAATAGTCAATAAAAACTTTCATTATTGATAACAATTTATATCTACATAATTTCGTAAATGATGAAATTATTTTTTCTTTATTTATTTTTATAAGCGATATGAGTTATCATAATTAAAAAAATATTTTCTAGATCATTTATTTTTTAAATCATTAAAAGGGTAATGATGGTATGCGCGTGGCACAGCCTATTGGAGTGATTTTCAAAAATCTGGTCATTCTTTTTAGAAAAAAATTTGGGAACATGCCAATATTATTTACCCTCCCTACGTTTGGATGTTACTCTATTTTATTTAATCTGAAATATGTTAGGAACAATTGAAATATTTCAACTTCTACTAAATGTATTTCCAACTTTTATACTTCACTTTCCCATAACCTAAAATTACTCATTAAATAATTGGGATAATGGGATAGGTAAAAGGTTATATTTGTAGAGATTCTTCTTCTTCTGTAAGTAAACCAAGTAGGTAGAGTTGGTATTTGCATTATGAATGCACATCACATAATATTGTTGACAACCAAATATATACTATAGCAAAACAAACTATTAGGTCATTAAATTATAACAGAGAAAATTATGTCCTTAAAACATCAACCCGTTCCACGTTACCTTTAAATTAGAGCAACAATTTTTATTTTTATTTTTTATACACCGAGTAAACTTTACTTGTGAAACTGGATCAATTTTATTGGGTAATACATACTATAATTACAATCTTCATCTAAAAGCGAAAACTTCATTTTAGTAAACTTTCATGGAGTCGCATGTTCACGTGCCCCGCACGGGCACGGGACTAGTGATAAGCGAAAGCAATGTTAATTCTCTATCATCAGTGATGTATTACTTAAAATCCATAGACTCATCGCATTTTAAAAGAACTGATTTTGTCATCCCATGATCTATTTATGAATATTTTGGATACCCAGTGAAAGTGCGAGGAAATGGAAGTCCGACAAGGAGCAAACTCAAATAAAAAAATATACATAAATATTTAAAATTGTACTCTTTTAGTTTGGTTGGGAGAAGCATCTCCATCCATAAGCTAGAAGGGTCAATACACTAAATTAAATAAAAATAAATTAGCAATTTGATTAGTGATTTGCATGTAACGTTTGACGCATTACGTTGAGTGATTGAGACCCGCACCAAAAAATCTTTTGAAATGCGGGTGATTAGGTGTCGAGTGACTCTAGCCACGCTAAACATTCGACCGGTGGATCTTAATTATATTTTATTTTTCCTTTTTCACTGGGTACATGTGTTAATTTAAATAAATATTAATGTCACGAAAAATTTCAAATTAGTATACTCTCAGAATAAATTTATTCCAAATAATCACAAAAAACCCTAAACTTGTACATTTATGATAAATTTATCTAAAACTAAATTTTTGATTGCCAAAAATCTCAAATTGATATATTCGTGACAAATATACCACCGTTAAATTGAATTAATACCATAAAAAATCACAAAATTAGTATAATTGTGACAAGTTGAGAGAAATTCCAAATTGTTATATCAATCAATTGTTATGTGTCATCCAATTTAGCCATTTGATAGAAATTTTTTTAAAAATCAATAGAGGGTAAATTTATTATAAGTGTATCAGTTTAAGGTAACTTCATTACAAATATATCGCTTTATGGTAAATTCGTTAAAAATGCATAAGTTTGAGGATTTTAGTGGTCAAAAAATTAATTTGATATGAAATTATCATGGATATATTAATTTGAGATTTTTTTGATATCAATCATTTTAATAAATGCTTGTGGAGTTGCGAACATAATTTGGGAGTTTTTTTAATGCAATGTGCGATGTTGAGTAATCGGATTTCACGCGATTTTATTTGACCGACGAATTTCTGGCATATATAAATCCGCGAGGTGGCGAGGTCCCGTTGGTTAGTGCCGAGAGTGGAGAAATTAAAAATCATATTTTATGTGCCACTAGCAATTGCTTAATCTTATTGGCCACGAAGAAAGAATTTTTTAGAAAAAATATCCAGCTGACGATTACGCATGAGAAATTAAAGAGGAACTGTACTTGGAAGGTTGCTCGCGCTTTGTTCTTTTTGTCTTCTCTATATACCAAAGTTTTGACTAAAGAGCAATACAATTTGGTAAATCAATCTCGCTGAGTCTGATGACACGAAAAAGGAGAAACACTGCCTTTGCCCCCAAAGTCATCTAGCTTAGCCTTTGTCATACTGCTTGTTTCGGGTAGTCGAGCCAAAAGTAAGTCGATCGATTCGGGCGTGCTTGATTAAGTTGCACAAAAATGGATTCGAACATCACCCGACTGTTAAAACATTGAAAGAATTTGATTGCTTGTGAGAATAACGTGAGAAATCGCCGCCATTTGAAAAAGGGGATTATCATGACAAAAATTAATATGAAATTGAAGCCGTGTGTACATCGATTAGGGTTTGCTCGATCTATCGTGATGATACTGGTTAAGCAAGATCGCAAGTTACTTGATTGGCCTATCAATGATTCGTAAAATGCCTTACCCCAGTACGTCAAAAGTAATCCAAATAGGCATGTCAAGAGCCAAATTGACAACATGGTGGATTTGCGTAAATGAAATCGTACACCAACAATAGATTCGCCTTGTTGATATTTCTTTTTGAGATATGGTGAATTGACGTGGGATGGAGTCTTTTCAGTTATATCTATGGGAAAGGGATTAATTATCTAATCGAAACTATTTGCCAAGAAAATACATAGGTCGCCATCATCATCCAGATAATCATCTTTGCGGGCCTGATAAGGAAGTAACTCGCAGCCAAATCTTGTGATATTTTTCCTTTCATTGATGGAAAAAAGATGACAATATTAGTAGCCGATTTTTTTTTTTCATTTGGATTACCATATCGTGCATCAAAGTCATCGATGTATTAATATATATATATATATATATAATATTCTTAGTTTATAAAAGATATCTTACCTTTTATATATTATTACTAGTCAAATAGATGAACAATAATGAATCAGGAAAAAATTCTAAAGGACTTAAAATCCTATCGTTTAAGGGTTCAAGTTGATTTTATTTCCAATAAGAGCTTGAAGTGACTAAATCATTTTAGAAAAATGTCTAAAGTGGTCAAATCATTTTAAATAAATGCCTTTGGTTGTGGCTATTTTGGTTACTAGAAAAAGGGTATTTTGGTAAAAAAATATAACTATATTTTTTACTTTTTATTTTTCCTTCTTTTCCTCTTCCTTCTCTTAGCCATTGTCATCGTGGCTAATAGAGATCGCTCACTGCAAGCGAGGGTGAGGGTTGCCCTGTTAGATCTAGCAAGGGCCAAGGGTCACCTTGCTTGATTTAACGAGTTGCCCTCGCTTGGGGTGGTGAGGGTTGCCCTCACCAGTATAGTACGAGGGCCGCTTTCACCAAATTTGACGAGAGCAACTGTTGCTTACTTTAGGTTTTTATTTGAAACAAATTTCATTTCAAGTTTTTATTTGAAATAATTTACTACTTCAAGCTGCCCCTTATTCAAATAATATTCATTTTGGCCTAATTTTTGGAAAAAAAAAACGAGATTACCTCAAATTCCTATTTTGAATTTTGCCAATGAATTACCCACTTTTTGGTGTATGTAACAAAAAATATTGGCCGATCCTTATCTTTTTTAGTGTAAAAAGTTTCGTATCAGCTAATAGGTCGAAAATTATATGCTAAATCAAATTTTTTTTTTCAAAAAAAAATCCGGCAAGGAAATCGTGGCTTAAATGAACAGGCAAAAAATGACCACGCGATTTCGTTATCGGGGACGTGAAATTTGGACTCACGATTCACGTGGACTTAACATCTCCATGAAAAAATTGGCATAACTTTATACATTAATCTAATGAAATCTTTAGCTTTTAATGCATTTCGCAGATTTTTTTCAGCGAGTACGTAGATCCCATAAAGCGAAAAAGTTCAAGCCGGTGGGGGAATCGAAATTACCGAAACGCCCCCGACTTTCGCCACGCGTCGCGTTTCTAGTGGCCCAGCCATTTGATGGCGTGCGGAAGCGCATCTGCACGCTTTTTCTTCCCGTCGTTCCGGCAAGGCTAGAGAGAGAAAGCGAGGGGAGAAATTCTATAAAGGCAGCTGGAGATCGCGAATTCAGCGGAACGCTCGTCGACCCCTCTCTCTTTCTCTAGAAATTTCTCTCTCTTCTTCCCCTCTCTCTCTCTCTACAGCGCTCCGGTAGCGTCCTCGATCGCCGCCGGCGATTGGAATTGATCGGAGCTCCTCGGAGTGCCGGGGGGGAAAAGCTTTTACCGCGATCGTCGATCAATCGGGATCGGTTTCGATCGAGCCTCGAGCAATCCTTTTTTTTTTTTCCTTTGAAAGAGAGAGAAAGAGAGAGACAAACGGGGACGGTTTTGATATCGGTGGGAAAAACTCGAAGCGCATGAGCTGGTTGGGGAAGCTGGGTATCCTGAATTCGAACTCGAACCATTTCACCACCTGCCTCCTGATCTTCATCCTCCATTTCTCCCCTCAGTTGCCGCCGTGCCTCTTCAAATTCGAGAACAAGTCGCTGGACCCGTTATTAAGACCGTCGTCGAGTTCGAATCGCGCCGGCAGTAGCGGCAGCAGCGGTAGTAGTGATAGAAGGAGCGGTGACGATCGTCGGTATGGAGTCTGGAAACAGGAGTAATCGCCAATTGAGCTCAGGTTGGAGCCGGTCGAATTAACGGGCATTTTTGAGCCATTTCCTTATGATTTCATGTTCTTCTTCAATCAGATTGTCGGTGGATGCTTTTATTCTTTTATAATTATTATTTAAATTCGGTTCCTTTTTCGGCCCCCGGATTTTGAGCTTTAGTTCCGCTGATTTTGTCGAAAAAGACATCCTTTATGCCAAACCTACTCCCTGTCTCTCTCTCTCTCTCTCTCTGTTTTTTTTTTTTTGGGCTCGATTTTATTTCATTTTTCTTTGAAACAGGGAGCTTAGACTTTGGATTTGGAACGTTTTGTAGCATTTTTTTTTTGCCTCAAAGCTACTTTTTTTTTTTTTTTTCTTATTTGCTGTGTATTGTTTTCTAATGATTGAATGCCGAGTCCGGCAGTTGCAAGTGTCCTTTTTTATGTGAATAATTTGTTTTGATCCATTCACTTTTGCGACGATCAAGCTTGCGTTGCCCGGACTGGTTATGAGCCGTGTCGATCATGTGCTTATAACTTGTAAGTGCAGCTTCGACTCTGACTAAAGTACTTATGAAAAAAAATTCTTTCTTTAGCCTGGTGCAATGGAATGGCATTATGGCAATACATGGGAGATTGCATGCTTGATGTTAGAACGTCATATGAAAGCTCGAGGCTTAACTTAGGTGCAAGGACTTTTGGTTGCTGTGATTTTCTCTGGTGTAGGTATTAAAAATAAAATTGGTTTTTTTTTTTTTTTCAATTGGGTAAGTTGTGGGATTTCCTTTTATTCAGATTCACTATAGGAACAGTTTAGTGATCCAATTGGGGTGTCCCTTTATTTATGCAACACTTAGTCCTCAGTTTGCTGATTCCATACCACTTGGCGCTGGTATTTATGCTTGCTTTGTTTTCGCATCAATACTTGATCTCAGGAAGTGAGTTACTCAGAGGAACTGTTAATGTTGCATATTGCTTGTACCGATGGATAGGTGAAATTTGCAATGTCATGTGCGAATATGTTATATATTTGCTTTCTTTCATTCCGTAAATGGTTGTTTGAAGCTCGACTACTATTTTGAGAGGACATGTCGTGCAGAAGTTACAAGCCTGTGAATAGTCAAAGTGCATCGTTGAGATGGGTTTTACTTGCATTGTGTGCTGTCACGTGTTAACTTTTAATCCGGACTAATTATCTAATTATCTTGATTGGGGATTATTCACCCAGATTCCTAATTGGAGTTCAATATGTTGTTATGTAGCTTTGTGCTATTCATCTAGTACAAAAGGAGGACAGGCAAGGTCACCATCAGTAATTGTAATAGGAGGTGGCATTGCTGGACTAGCTGCTGCTCGCGCCCTTTATGATGCCTCATTTCAGGTAATGAAAGATGTGATAAAGTGGGAGAGTATTTCTTGTTCTACGTAAGATTCTGAACATGGAAGTCTCTCTCTCTCTCTCTCTCTACAGGTGTGATATTACTATGTTTCCTGCTACTTTGTGAATCATGCCCAATATTGAAGCCTAATGAGAGAGTTTGTAGGTTTACGAAATTAAAATTAGGATCAATAGTCTTAAATATGGCGTTATATATTGCTGATAGAAGTACCATTTTTGTTATGTAATATAAGTAACATCAGAATGGCATTGCAAACTAGTCTCATCATTTGCTTGTGTCTGGTTATTTTGTAAATACGGCCAAATAGGTTCTCCTGAAGTTATCCTTTTCAATGGCAAAAAAACACAATGCACTTATTGACTAGTTAGTCCCATCTGTTGTATGCAATGTAGCCTTTGATAATACATAATTTCACATATTTAATAAAATAGTGATGAACTGTTATATAAGAAATTCAGAATTGGAAAGAAATGAGTACTTGAAAGGTCTAAGCTTGACTGGGTTCCTGATATATGCATGTTTCACAGATTAGGGTTTTATGGACAGTTCTCATTAGCAGTTTCTTATTGCCTTGTCAGACATTAGTCATGTCCCATTCTGGTAAACTTTGTTCAGATATTGCAAAGTATATGTCTTCCACATCTACATGTGAGGCTGTTAGATCTGGTCTTGCTAATTCCTTTTTATTCATCTAACCAGAAGTATCTCCATGCCTTGTCACTAGTTATGTCGCTGCTTGATGGTTAACTTTTCTGACTGCAAGCATGTCGAGATTATTATGATAGACTTGATTATGATATATGACTGTTTTGCAAGTGGTGCAATAACACAAAATTTCTAGTTCTTATAGTAGTCAAGTCTCCTTTTCTGAGGTCCAAACAAGAAGCACTTCAGTTGTAAGGCAGCTTATGGTTTGGCCTCATCACTTCTCTAGTCATGATAGCACTTGCCGCCTGGGAATTCACATGAAAGGGAGTAAAAGATCCCGATTTAGTCTGAACTTGGACTTTTAGGAAACAATTTTGTTTTTCTGTTTCACTCAACAAGTTTCCCATATCCCATGGTGTCTGAATGTTGATAATCTTTTATAATCTACCCCTTCCTGTATTTTTTTTTTTGAAAGTAATTAATTTTAGATGTATGGATTTTGACAGTAAGTCTTTCTTCCCCACTGAACTGATTTCTCTTTTTGATTAGGTCCTTTTGCTGGAGTCACGTGACAGACTTGGTGGTCGAGTTCATACTGACTACTCTTGTGGCTTTCCTGTGGATCTTGGGGCCTCATGGTAAAATATTTGCGCTTCTCGCGCAAGTGTAACTTGAGAGTATGATGAGTCTGATGTTATCTTGATCTTCCAGGTTGCATGGGGTGTGCGAAGAGAATCCTTTGGCGCCATTGATAGGGAGGTTGGGTTTACCTCTGTACCGAACCAGCGGTGATAACTCCGTCTTGTATGACCATGACTTGGAAAGGTACCTCTATTGATAGTGTGCTAATCTTTTGGGTTGGTTTGTGCTCTTTTGCTGTCTCTTTGGTTTTTACATTTTTCATTCATCTGTCCCCTTTCTAACACGCGCGGAGTGTTTCTAAATGGAATAAGTTGCTGGTGTGATTTCCAGTATCCTGTACAAAGGAAGCTTTCTAATGCTTATTGATTTCAGAATCATGAATTTAATCTTAGCTCTCTATATCTCAGTTGTGGAGATTAGGCATTTGACTCTTCTGTTTGCAGCTTGTCTGTAGTTATGTTTGCGCTGGATCGGACTTTCCCTCATGTTATGTTTCTATGGCAAAGTGATGATTATAAGAAGTTGGTTTTTTTCAGCCGTGGGCCTAGAAATACTCTACTGACAGTTCATGTTTTCATTATATTGATTTTCCAACAGTCATTGACATGTTTCTGTTCAGTCAAGTTCAAGGGCTTTGTTTTGCAAGGGTTGAATTTACTACTTTACCTTAAGAGAAATCATTTATTGACCAGACCTTATATTTCTTGCAGTTATGCACTCTTTGACATGGATGGCAAGCAAGTTCCTCAAGAATTGGTTGTTGAAGTTGGCAAAATATTTGAGAGTATCTTGAATGAGGTATGGCTTCTAAAGGATCTCGTTTCCCATTTTCCATAATATGTATCCCTTGCAAGTTCTGCATATATGTATGCCTGATAGGTTGTGAAATTTGAAGATCAGGCCCACAAATGATATTGTGCTGTGTCTTACGTTCTCCTTTACTATTAAATGACTGCAGGCGAACAAAGTAAGGGAAGAGTACAGTGAAGACATGTCCATACAACAGGCTTTCTCTCTAGTTTTTGAACGGAGGCCAGATTTAAGGTTTGATGCAAAATCCTTTATTAGTGCTGTCTCGATTTTGTTTCTTGATTTTTGTTTGATTTGTAACATGGCTTACAGGTTGGAAGGGCTTGAATTCAAGGTACTACAGTGGTATCTTTGCAGAATGGAAGGCTGGTTTGCTACAGATGCTGATAACATCTCGCTGAAAGGCTGGGATCAGGTTAAGTTACAGTCTAGCTGATTAATTGATTGCTTGTAATGCTGTTGCTACATGATGAACTGCTTGGAAGGGTTTATCAGTTTGTTTTTAGACTGTATATGCCATTTTGTAATTGAGTATCCATTTGTTGACACGTGATATACTCTGTAATACTGCATACAGGAAGAATTGCTGCCTGGTGGACATGGATTGATGGTTAGGGGTTATCTACCTGTTATAAACACCCTCGCTAAAGGTCTCGATGTCCGCTTGGGCCACAGGTCTATGTTTGTCCTGGAAAATTAGAAGTTCAAATGAGGTGTCTGTTGTAACATTCTCACCCTTTAATTATTGATTTGTATTGTAGAGTTACCAACATTGTGAGGCGTTACAATGGAGTGAAGGTAACTGTAGAAGATGGGAGAACGTTTGCTGCAGATGCTGCAATTGTCGCTGTGCCTCTTGGTGTACTGAAATCCCAAAGCATTAGGTTTGAGCCTAAGCTACCTGATTGGAAGGAAGCAGCAATTGCGGATCTTGGTGTTGGGATTGAGAACAAGATTGTGTTGCATTTTGAAAAGGTGTTTTGGCCCAATGTGGAATTTCTGGGAGTGGTTGCTGATTCATCTTATGGGTGCAGCTACTTTCTAAATCTTCACAAGGCAACGGGTCATTCTGTTCTTGTTTATATGCCTGCTGGGCAGCTGGCTAAAGACATCGAGAAGATGTCTGATGAAGCAGCAGCTAATTTTGCTTTCACGCAACTAAAGAAGATCCTTCCTGATGCTTCTTCCCCGGTATCTTCTGCAGGCCTTATCTTGTCTTTTAAAACTGAAGCTATATTCTTCAACTTTTTAGGATAGCCTTTCTTTCTCCCCTCCAATCTTCTTTCAATCGTTGAAGGTTGGCCCATTGTTGGGCAGCAAATGAGTATCTGGTTGTTAGAGGATCTAACGGGTATGTTTGAATGCTGCAGATTCGGCATCTTGTGTCTCATTGGGGTACAGATATTAACTCACTTGGGTCATATAGCTATGGTGCAGTGGGGACGCCCCATGATCTTTCTGAAAAACTAAGAATCCCGGTGGATAACCTATTCTTCGCTGGAGAGGCAACAAGTTTGAGTTACCCAGGATCTGTGCATGGCGCATTCTCTACCGGTCTGATGGCTGCGGAAGATTGCCGAATGCGGGTTTTGGAGCGGTATGGGGAATTGGATCTCTTCCACCCAGTAATGGGTGAGGAGGCTTCCATCTCTGTCCCTCTCTTGATCTCCCGTATGTAATTCCAGGGCTGCCTCTCTACTCTTAACTATGAGCGTATCGTGTCGTCTTTGTTTGTGTCCGCGGGATATGGCTAACACATCATTGCCAATTTGATTGGCATAGTGGGAAATGTCTTGGAAAATCAGCGTTTTCCATTACTTTGATCAATCAAACTTGTCGCTAATGTGTAGTGGCTTCTTATAAGGACGGCATTTAGTATTGGAATATATTGTACCTCGTCAAACTTGTTATAGTATGTGCATGCTTTTCGGATTTTGAATTTGAAACATCAAACTGCTTGCGCATATTCGTTTAGATGTACTTGGAAATTCCAAGTTGGAATGATCAATTTGTCCTCCTCGTTTGTCCTCAAGAATTGATGCTCCTTTTTATAACAGCAAATGACATTTAACTTCGTGATATCACGGAAGATATTTTATATACCATGAGATTCTGGTAACTTTTTTTCGTTAGATTTTAGTGACACAATCATGTCATTTTAAAGCTGTTTACAAGCCTTAACCAGTGACTTTAGTAAAATAATAGGATACAATTCTCCTACACTATGATTGATGAGATGTAAAACATTTGAGCAGGATACAGTCGATTTGAGATCGTTCTAAGCCATCATCCTCTTTTTCTTTTCGATAAGAAAAGGGGTAGAGACTAAAATTATATCATTTTTCTCCCAATAAAATATGATCTGATATGATTCCCTAACAATGAAGAGAGCAAACCTATTGGTGGCCACTTGCATTGTTGTGTTGGATAATCTCATTTATTAGCTAATTTACAGATGCATTCCCTTCCCTAAATTTTGAGAATTTTGATTTGTTGAAAGTACTTGAGCATACTTCCAATTTGAAAAATAAGTATATTGTCAAAATAAAGTGGAAAAGTTGATTTATTAAGCAAATAAATGGCCACTTGCGAATTCACTTCCATAATAATTTTGGTAATATTCAATGAAATTGCAAATTTGAGGCCCAAGAGGATGCCTCACAATTCTGCTTTGAGTGAAGAATATAGTCCGAATGTGCGAATTCAGCAAGCCAATTGTGTAAGTCATCACGAATAAGTTCACTGACTGAACTTGGACACGAGTTGCCTTTAAAGGTGTCGTCGGAATTGAGTTTGGCCAAACTTGGAGGGAGGTCCAATCTACAAACTTATCTATTGTATCCCTTTTGGCGAACAATCTGTTTTCTACAAATCAAGTAGATAGAATATTATTGATATATCCTAAGATCATATTCATAGGTGTACCTGGAATTCAAAAGTTTGTTTGGAATAATCTTTGATTCCTCCACTTCCATAAATGCCAACAAGTTATACCAAATACGAGTGGCCAGTTATATTCTTTTACCAAGATTGTTGCAGTTCACAGCTTTTCTAACAACCACTTATACAAATCAAGAGTAAAGAAATGACCCCTTAAACCTGTAAGCAAAATCTTCGGCCAAATGGCCTCTGCATACTAACAATCTCGGAGTACGTGTAAGGTGGTCTCAAAGGATTTTGGGCAAGAAACATAATAAGGGTCTGCTATGATTTTGCGATGAAACTTTTCATGATTGATAAGTGGACGCTGGTATGAAACTAGTCACAGAAAACTCCTAATCCTTTGCGGTCCATCCCATTTCCATGCTAAGCTCTAGAGTTTATACGTAGACAAATGTTTGTTCTGATGAGATTAATTCATAAGCTTCCTTAACGGAGAAATTCCCACTGCTATTGCTATCTCAAAGCAGCAAATCATTATAATCACAGTTTGTTGGTGGTAGCATGGACTGAAAGTCTTAGGAAAATTGATTGAGGCAGGATACCCACTCGACTGGTGAGGTTCCATTGATTATGACAAACAAAATCATGAACAAAGCAGTCAAGGTCCTGAACAGGAGCATATGGCAAAGTCCAATGGCTAATGGGACCGATTCCATCAGCTCAATTATTAGTCCAGAATTTGTTCTCCCATTAACCACTATCCATCTCATACCCTACACTACGTTACGTCATCCCATACTTCAGAATGAGCTTCCAAAGTGAAGAATGAGTGACACGAGTTGGGATAGAATCAGGGAGCAGATCAAAGCAGTGATGTATATCTCTGATCAAAATAACCCACAAGGCCTCTGATTTTTAATTCCAAATGTTTTAAATTCCAGATGGTCAAATTATTAAAAGGGAAACTACAATGAGATTGCTAGGGTTATTTCCAGTCCTCACAGTGACAGTTGATAATAATTTCGATTGAACATCTATTTGTCAAACTTAAGACTCAGGAAACCAAGGATGCAGGAATTCACTATAAATGCCACAATTTGAATTATGTAATAAAAAAAAAAATATACAATTGATACATCAGGAACCATCATAATGAAAATGAATAATTTTAATTCGCCTCCAACCCAAATTGCCCAGTGAAAACAGCACAAAAATTTACATATCTGAGCAGGAATGGCAAAAATCAATCAGCAGTTACAAAAATCTCTTCCAGACTAAGTCCTCTATGATCCTATGGTCGACTCATGCCGTTTCTTTTCTTCTATTTCTCCTCCATTGCATTTTATGCTGTCCTTCCCTTTCAATTCTTGCTCTCTTCCTCGAGGAGTAGGGCCGTGTAAGACCAAAGACCTCTAAATGAGTACCAGCCAAAATGTCTCCTTAAGTTAATCCCTACTCCAAATCTGAACAGGTAACCGCTCCATTAATGAATATGTTGAAGACCGCATGGGCTGCATTTTAGAGATGATTCATTATGGTCAGTACATCGAATGCATCAGAGCAGTACATCAAAGATAAAAACATATTCAACCTGTGATGGGAAACATCAATCAAACCAAAGTGCTGAAGCTTTCCACTGGGTCGGATTCTTCTAGCATAGAGGCTGCCTGAAAGCAATCTGTGGCATCAGCCATGCGACCATCATCCTTGTGAACCAGACCTAGGTAATACCAAGCCAGTCGGTTGGTAGGTTCTATCCTTAATGCATCTGCAAGTAAACCTCTTGCAACAGGCAATGCCGCCGGGCTCATCTTCAATAAGAGGCCGCTGATCAAGATCTTACAAGGGACATAGCCCGGTTCCAATAAAAGAGCATTAATGTAGGCAGACAAAGCTTCATGGATTTGTCCCCGTTTCTCATACATTATACCTGGCACAAAAACCCCAGACAAAACCATAATGGAGAATCAAGGTCCTAGTTCTAGCTTTGCAAGAACAACCATAAGAAAAATCCCCATAAGATCTTCATTCTTCCCTTCATGACACAAGTTTTTAGACCCCTTTCAAATAGATTATAAAGAAGCACTGCCTATCATTTAACATAAATATAAACACCAAGCTAATCCACATTTCAGCAACCAATTCACAAGATTATAATTTTCCCTCACCTTTACTGAGTTTCAACAACTGAGGTCAGGAAAGATCCACTAGAATTAGCAAATCAAGGTATTTTTCCAGAAATAGTCTGAAACTGTCCCCAATTAACCTAACAGCATGTTCCATCACGACTCATCAATAAAGCAGCAGCACTCAGAAATGAAACCAATGGCATTGTGACAAATAAAGCATGCTCCGGCTTTTTCCATGGGATAAGCTACCACCTATTTGAGAAGGCTGCAAAATATTCTGCCACAATTGCATGAGCTAAATCTCATGGCATGTGTTACCTATGTTTTTTTTTTCCAAAAAGCATGCAAACCAGTCAGGGCCTGATTATATGACAACTTCTCCAAGAGGGAAACTTCAGAATAATTTGATCGAAGTAACTTGGTTCCAGATCTTGCAGAACTAACTGACGTCTCATAAGAGAGAAAGCTGTCACAGTTTTTTCACATTGCCTTAGATGCGGTATAAACCAAGTCTAACAATCTTTATGCTTCTCGGAAACAAAGAAAAGCTCAAAACAAAGCAGGAAAGGAATGGATTCAGTATCAATTTGGGTGTGAATCTCATCACAATGCAATTCAATATATATTAGCAAAGTGAATGAACATATAGCGGCGGCTTTTCGAGCTGATGTCAAATGTAGCATCTCTGAGGTGCAATGTAATCATTAATTGTCCACTTCCGTAAAATGCTCTATGATTGTCAGCTAATGCAAAATTTAACATATCAATTAATCTTTTGTTTTGTTATACAAGATGGATGCTTTCACCATCCCTAAGGGATTCAAGCAAAAAAAGTCAGATGATGCTACCATTATGTGCAAATCAGAACATAATGATGTCGCTAGCATATTCAATACATAAGAGGTCAACATAAAATAAATTGAATCTGTGGAAGGATTTATACCTTCAGTTTGTAGAGCTTCAGCTGAATATGCTTTTGACTCTCTGGCTTTTGCCAAGCATATCTCTGCATCTTTCCAATGTGAAAGGCTAGAGTACAAAGTCGCAAGACCATGCCAAACTTCAAACTCATTATCCCTATCATCCTCCGCCTACCAAGCAAGATGAATTACAGAATAAGAATATTAGAAGAAAAAAACACATTGTGCACCCATCCCATTCTTCCATTATTCTAAATGCAGGAAAGAAAGAGATAAAGAATTGGCACACCAATCTGGGAAAGGAACTGCACCCGCTGAATCAAGAAATGCAAAAGCAACACCAATCACTCTAACCCTCAAACTACCATTATGATTTAGGACATAATTTAGATAAAGAAAAGATGATTTGGTGGTCTAAATCCCAGTGAGATTTATAGCTTGACTCAAGCATCTAACACACTGCACAATGCACGCTATAGCAGATATATACCTAGGCAGAAGGATCATTCACTTCCCCATAACTATCAAATACAAACAGATCATATCCAATGACACTGTTTTACTTCTGACCAAGATGCCTGTTTGTTTTTTTTTTCTCCTTAAATTTTTATCAAAACCAAGATGTCTGTTGGTCGGTAAATAACTGTCCATTCTGAGACAGAGACCAGGTATTTGTGAAATACAAAATTTTACCTGAGAAATACTTCTTGCAGGCCCAAAAGATTTCCTCTGGGCTTGAACCAAGGCAAGAAGGTATTTGTATGTCTCAATAGCATCTAACGGCAGTGATTGGGAGATTCTGAGCTTTGCCTTCAATCGAAGCAAGGGTCCCTGTTCCCATTTTGCATTCTCATCTAAAGCAGCATCAGTGACCACTTCAGCCTCAGAAAACCTCTGTTGAGCAGATAAAACTAGAGCAAGTAATCTCCAACCTTTCAATACTGAACCTCCAGTTGCATCAATGAACAGCTTGGCAAAGCGCAATGCTGTATCTAGATTACGATGCTCTGCATATAGAACTCCTAACTCGAAAATCAAATCTGTGTTGTTGGGCTCTAACACTAAAGCAGCCTCTAAAGATTTTAGAGCTTCAGATTGAAGACGAGATCTCTCAAAATCAGAGGAAGATACTTTGGCTTGCTTTCCCAAACATAGACCTAGTACCCGCAGGCTCACACCTTTCAAATGCTCTTCCACTCCCTTAGAAGCAGTAATTGCCCTTCGTGCATATCCAACTCCCTCAGCAGCAAGCAAGGAATCATCAGAGCAGATTTTGGCAGCCAACAATAATGCTGTTAGGTCATCTGGCCGTTCATGTTTGTGCAGTGATTTCCTCAACAGATTCAAGGCAACTCTGTTCTGTCCTGCCCCACTATAACAAAGGGCCAGGGTATTCCATCGATCTATGCGATGGTATACTCCAGGCATGATTTCTTCAACTTGCTTAGCCAAGACAGAAGTTTGCCCGCATAGACACAGTGCAAAAGTGAGGTGCTCCATGACTGAAGGATCCCACTGGACAATACCTAGGTAGAACTTTCTCATCAGAATCATCAGAAGTAGAATGGCCTCTTCCAAATTATTCTTAGGGACATATGATCCATCAATTTGAACAGCTAGACTAGGTGGGCCAGCCTCCACTCCACTGTACAGCAGAAAGACTGCAAACGCTTTCTGAATTCTTGCACAACAGTCATTGTCAAGGTTCCACTGGCTAAGAAGGGCACGTCTATAAGATAACATTGCTTCAGGATAGCACCCAGCCTGCTTCCACAGCTCTGGGAGAAGCTCCACAGCATGGCTAACTGTCTCTTGTAATTTAAAGTCCACCTGCACATCAGGTATTCCCTGATGGAAGATCCTCTCAACAGCATCAAGAACACTTTTACATTCATTTGCAGCCTCTGTAAAATAGAAAGGGCAAAGAAGTCCGTTTTACCTCATGGTTACAAAAAGATCATGAAGAAGCAAAACAATTATAAATCTGGACGCCTGCAAGGCAAAAACTGCAGACAAAGGACTTTACCACTCAGTCTGCCAAGCTTTTGTAAAGACTTTGCTTTCAAATATATGGCTTCAAGGACCAAGCTAGCAGCATGCTGTGAAACCACATGTGGTGATTCTGTTCGAGAGCGGCTCTTCCTGGAAGTTTGTTTCTCAGCAGCAAATGGTTGCAGCCGCTGTATAGCTGCCTGGAGATCAATGCCCTCAAACACACGGAGAGCACCCTCTACATTTCCCCTTTGATATTCCAACCTCCCAAGAAGAGCCCTTGCTTCCTGAAAAATTTAGGGAGGAAATGATGTAGCAACAGTCTAACATGATGTTGAATACTGAAAACAACTCAAAAGGACAACTACGGTTTTCCTCACCTGTACATGCAGTAAATACGATTATGACTCGCGAATCTCTTGTCCAGAAAAAAATCAATTCATATAAAAAAATTCCAGCAACTGAACATATCGATAAATAATGCATTCTAAGGGAAGGGCCATTACATTCCACACTCAATCCCATTGAAAATCTGTAATCAACAGAGGATACAAAAGGACTAGTACATTAGTAATTATTCAAGGAGTGAAGGGCCTTGGATTGAATTCAAATTCTATTAACGAAAAATTTCAAAAGGCCAGCTATTACGTCTCTAGCCATACCATTAAACCATTCATGGTTTACATCCATGAACACTGTGACACACTTTTCCTACAGCAAACTCACTAGGGAGATTTTTTAAGGTTAGCATTACAAGAATTACGAGAGAGGATTTTGCCATCAAGATATATGGCAGCACAAGCAGAATAACCTCTACCAATCAAGCAAGAGTCACTTTACTTAAGATTACACAACTTCCATTTCAAATTATTCCATAGAACTGAACAATTTGATAAACAAGGAAGATTTTAAACTACTGGGAGAGATTTTCCATAGAAACCAATTACATGCACACAACACTAAAGCGATCACTCATAATGGTCGGAGCAGAATAATTTTCAGAGCAGTCAACACTTTAATACCACCATGTTTACATTGAAAAAGAAGTTTGTAGGCAAATCAATGCCAAAAGTTAGAGAGAAGCTTGTAGATACAGTTATCAGCAAACAAGCATGTTTATATAAAAAAAACTGGCTTTTGAGAGAGAGAGAGAGAGAGATGAATGACCATGAAACGCTCTGATAGAAATCCAAATTGTCAAGAGAAATTATTTACCTATTGCATAATACTGCATATACACATCTCATCAGTTAGCTCAAAAGTTCTGTTTTAGTGATAAAGCCAAAAATATGGTGCCAATGGGGGTGTATTGCCCCTATATAAGTTCAGCAAGGAAGCCATCATTATTGAAAATTATGCCCAAAAGATTGTTTCTAACATTGCCAACAAACTAAGAGTATTGGTTTGCAGTGTAAAGCTCTCAGGTAGTTTTTTTATAGTCAAAAAAGAGAAAGTAGACCTCGACTTGAGCAATCCCTGAACAGCCCGCAAAATAATGAAAATTTTTAAACTCACCTCAAAATTAAGTGACAAGCCCTCTCGTAATGATGATTCTGCCTCTTGAATATTTCCTTCATCAAGTTTTGCTTCCACTTCTGTAGTTTTCATGCAAAGCCCATTGGCACGGACTTCACGAACTGATGAGTCATCCCCATACTCACTGAACTCTGTGGATTGGCTCCGTGGCATCTGTACTTTCAACAACCTCTACGCATTTCACTCCCTTCCGTTCCTTTATTTCCCTAGAAATTTAGCTTTGATGAAGCTTCTTCTTCTCTTTTCACATACAAAGAATTGAGGAATTTCAGCTCAAATATACTCAATAACCTAAGACAATAGCTAATGATGCAGAAAGCTCAATCAGCGTCGCTTGCGAATGAACTAGAGACACATATCCATAATGGCACCATGATTATTGAGTCATAAAACAGAATCATGAGGCACATAGCTAAAGCCCAGGCCAGGCCAGGCAGGCATTGGCAGTAACATACAAAATTTAAATTTGCTTACATGCACCAAACTTCTAATTCAAATCCATGAACATCTAGCATGGCTTCCATGTCAATATAGAATGAAATCGGCTTCCATTGTTGAAAGAGTGTCCCCAAGGGGGGCTAATTCAGCTTCATTTAATAAGCATTCCAAAGGCCAAAAGGTCAAATTTTGCATGTTTTGGTTTCCAGAGACACGAAACGCTTGTCTCAAAAAATCATCAATTTCTGTAGTTATCCATGTTCAACTAGTGCCTCAAGGGCTGGCGAACAAAACCTTCAAGGAATAAGTCATGCCAGAGGACGTTCAATTTCTATTCAACCGAAACCATCGAAAAATTCACCGCTCAAACGGAATAGCAAACCGAAATCAGCCATTGCTTCCAACTAAACACGAATCAAATCCCATTTCCCGTTCTTCTCCAGCAACATCGACAATGCACCCAATACACGAATAGGAAATCGCTTCTCCAGATCCAATCACGTTACGAACACACAAAAAACAAAAAAAAAAAAACACACACACAAAAAAATTTCAACTTTTTTCCCCCCCAGAGCTAGAAAGTCAAATCCCCCGCTCCTCTGGCCAAAAAGAAACGGGCTTTCTCGCGAATTCCAAATTCAAATCCCACGAAGCCATCGGGAACGACCCGACGGATCGCAATTGAGGCCGCGCGGGGCGGACTTTCCCAAAATCGAAGCACGGGTCTGACCTGAGCGGGTGATCCCCGAGGAAGACGGCGATCGCGGAGCCCGTCGGACGCCGCGGAGCGAAACGGGATCGGCGAGACGGCGGACGGCGGCCCTCCGCCCAATTCGCAGCGGCCGGGCCCAGGGACGGCGGAGCTGCTCCCGGGGGCGAAAAAGCAGCGACCTTTCCCCCCTTCAATTGTACAGCAGAAACCGCAGGGAGAAGCGAAGAGAGAGAAAGAGAGAGAAAGAGAGAGAGAAAGAGAGAGATCTGGGAATGGAGGTGGTGGGTCGGGCGTGGAGGTCCAATATTGAATGCGGAGATGGTTTAATGGCGAGGGGGAGAACGAGGTAGAAAGAGAGAGAGAGAGAGAGAGAAGTGGAGGGAGGAGGGTGGCGATCCTGTACGCTGGCCTCCTCTCGCGGGCCCCGCCGTTGCTTTCCGGAGCCACGTCGGTCTAAGGTCAATCTGGTCAAGACGGTAATTCCGAGGCCGGTGTCGGACACCGGCCTCGATTCATTATTTCGTGAGTCATTGTGAGGTCGTGGAAAATCTCGATACATTCTTAATATTTTCATTTTTCGTAATTTCGAGATCGGAACTCGCCCGCTCCGCACAGGATGAGGAAATCCGTGTCTCCGCTGCTCAGGAGGCCGGAGAAGGATGTCCTACGATTGAGGGCGCGGGCCGCGTAGCTCGGCGTTCGCGCCGTGGGTGAGCACCACGTGCCGGCGAAGTGGCATGATGGCGTTGTGAATAATGGGAGCGGTAAAAAAAACCAGCTTCGTTCGTCAATGAATCTGTCATTGATGGTTGCTATTATTGTTGCTGTCATTATGTTGCGTTGTGTAGCGCAGATAGTGTCGAGTGTCTAGGCAATGATGTCCCCCCGAGTTCACTGGAATGACCGCATTTTGAATTGAACAGCAGGATCACGAAGCGTGATCGGTCCACTGTTCCATTGCTCGATTGAATGAAACTTGATGTACGAATTGTGTGACTCGTCTCATCATCCATCTTCTCTTTTTTGCTGTTCTTTCAATCCCGGGCAATTGATTGCTTGTCCTGAGGGTTGTAGTTTCGATGAGCTATGTAATTCATCGCACCCAGCATTTATAACGACATTATATTGTTCGCTTGCTTCTTAAGTAAATATGCCAAGTGGTTGTAATTTTGATGAGCTATGTAATTCATTGGACACGGCATTTGTAATGATAATGTATCTAAAGTGGAATGAATAATCACTTTTGTAACTACACTGTATCTGAATGAATAATCGGTTCTAATTTTCAATTGTTCTCTTGCTTCTTAAGTACACAAGCTGAGGGTTTGTAGTTTCGATGAGCTACCTAATTCAATGGACACGACATTTGTAATGGCAATGTATCTAAGTAGAATATGTTTGATTTAGCAATGTGCGTGACAACTATTCTAACATGTAGGTTGAACTTTGGCCAAAATTTAAAGCGTGGAAAATATGTACATTGGGAAGTAAATAGATGCCTGGAAGATTCAAATTTAGGACCTCTTACTCTAATATAATATGAAAAGTTGTGGTATTTTTGTCAACTGATCTAAAAATTTGAACGATTAGGCGAAGGTATGATTTATTTTTGAAATATTTTAATAATAAGAAATGGCAGAACGAGATCTCTGTTTCCCAACCTAGGTCTCGTCTTTTCTCACTCTGCCCATCTGTTCAAACGAGCTACGGCCCTTTTAACCTGTGAAAGCATATTCATTCAGTATTCCCTATATTCGGGAAATGATGGAGATGTGAGGTAATGCAGAGCTGGAATTACCTCATTGTTCCAATTTGTTCTTGCAGTCAATATGATCAAGGTTGCTGTTTGAAGAACAACTCCGATGATCATTCCCCACCAGATTCCCTCAAGATCGAAAAGCACTTGAGACAGAGATAGAGCCAGAGAGCGGGAGAAAGAGAGAAAGGAAGACATTGTTGATTTACCGCCACTTCTAAATTAGTTTTGAAACCGTGTACATCCTATGGGGAGCCCAACAACGTAGCAAGCGGTCAGATTTAGGTACGCCACCATGGCTTGCCACCCACTTCCGATTGCCACACCTGCAGATTCATGGAATGCATGAATTGTAGTTCGGCCTTGATTCGAGTTGTTAAAACATCAAGTGCCATGCCTCACAATGTTGCCCACAACCGAATTGGACAACACGAATATAAGACAGTTTGAAAAACGTTTGGACGGAGAAACTTTGATATGACATTGCTTGTTGTCACAAAGTTGATTAGAGAACCCGCAACAAATAGTAAGAGAGAAAGAAGAAGGGAGAAGGAGAATGTAAAAAAAAAAGAAACAAAGAGGGGCTGTAGATTTCTATAGTAATAGAAACCCTACACCCATTGTATTTATATTAAATATAAATTGTATATGACAATAATACCCTTATGTAAGTAAAAAAGGAAATAAAACTCTGATAATAAAAGAAGGAAATAAAACATTGATAATAAATGAAACTTAACTTTAACACTCCTCCTCAAGCTGAAGCATATAGGTCACCCATGCCTAGCTTGGAACAACCAGCAACAAAAGTAGGACGAAATAATGCTTTGGTAAACATATCAGCAAATTGATCTCTAGAGGCAATGTAAGGAGTAGCAACCAGCTTCTGCTTCACAGCATCCCGAACAAAGTGACATTCAACTTCTATATGCTTAGTTTGCTCTTGAAAAACAGGATTCCCAACAATAGGTTGATTAATCGAAAATCCAAGCTCATATTTCAACCACAACAATTTGGCCACAGTATGTGCCATAGCACGATATTCAGCCTCTGCACTAGACCCGGTAATGGTAGTTTGTTTTTTGCTTCTCCAAGTAACCAAATTACCACCAATAAAGGTGCAATACCCAGTTGTAGACCGTTGATCATATGTTGACCCAACCCAATCGGCATCAGAATAGCCAACTAGAGTGGAAGAACCATTAGATTTATAAATTAGTCCCTTACCGGGAGAGCTTTTGAGATATCGAAGAATGTGACATACATCATTCCAATGAGCCTTCTTAGGTAACTCCATAAACTGACTCACCACACCAACAACAAAATAAATATCGGGACGTGTAACAGTAAAATAAATTAGTTTCCCAACCATACGTCGATATTGATGCTTGTCTTCAATTTCATTTCCATTATCAACTCCAAACTTTAGATTTGGATCCATAGGAGTATCAACTGGCTTGGTAGCTAGTGTACCCATCTCAGACAAAAGATCAAGAACATACTTTCGTTGAGACAAATTAATACCTTTTTTACTTCGTAAAACTTCAATACCCAGAAAATACCTAAGAGTTCCAAAGTCTTTAATCTGAAATTGCTACTAAAGAAAGGACTTTACCTCAGAAACGGCGATCATATCACTTCTAGAGACAATTATATCATCCACATATACCACAAGAATGACCACCCCCGATTCCTTCTTGCGAACAAAAACAAAATGATCAGAATAACATTGGTGAAAACCACATTTGGAAATCACTGAATTGAATTTTTCAAACCATGTTCTTGGAGATTGTTTCAACTCATAAATGGCTTTATGTAGCCGACATACTTTACTACGATTCTCCCCCTGAGCAACATACCGAGGAGGTTGCTCCATATATACTTCTTCAGACAAATCACCATAAAGAAAAGCATTCTTGACATCCAATTGATATAATGGCCAATCGAAATTCACAGCAAGAGAAATAATAACATGAACAGAATTGAGACGTGCCACATGGGAAAAAGTCTCAAAATAATCCACTCCATAAGTTTGAGTTAAAACCTTTAGCAATGAGTTGAGCTTTAAGACGCTTGATTGAGCCATCCGGATTCTACTTGATTGTGTACACCCAACGACACTTCACCACATCTTTCCCAAGGGGAAGATCAACCAATGACCACGTTTGGTGAGACACCAGAGCTTCAATTTCCACATCCATAGCTTTCTTCCACTCAAGACGAGACAAAGCCTCAATGGTAGAAGTAGGAATTGTGTGAGGTTGTAATGATAAAGCAAAGTTATGTAATGGAGAAGGAAGATGTGAGAGAGAGATACATAACGCTCAATAGGGTAAGCCAAAGAGGATTTTTGTGTGCAAGACTGAGTACCTTTGCGAAGGGCAATCGGAAGATCATCCGGACTAGGAGACAAGGAGGAAGATTGATTGGAGGGCATGGAAGAGCTGGAGATTGGTGGTGTCGTAGACTGCTTTCGTCGCTGATACACTTGCAAGGGAGGAGATACTAGAGAAGGACTAATGGAATCTAGGGGGAGATGTTGTGGGATAGGAGAATTAGCTACAATGTCAGTTGAAAACTCTTTACCCTCAGTATAATAGTATGGTATGCCCTCGAAAAAGGTAACATCAGCACTGACATATTGGGTATAAGTTGTAGGATCATAACATCGATATCCCTTATATGTACATGAATAGTCGAGAAAAATACATTTAGTAGCACGGGGAGATAGTTTATCAGAACCGGATGATGGAGGAACAAAACAGAAGGCATACGATTTATAAGGTAACATGCGGTAAGGATAGCATCACTCTAAAATGATTTTGGCACATTCATATGAAATAAGAGTGAATGAGCAACTTCTAGAAGGTGATGGTACTTTCTCTCGGTCACACCATTCTACTAAGGGGTATAAGTACAACTTGTTTGATGTATAATGCCAAGATTAGAACAAAACAAAGAAATTGATTTCTGTGTATATTCTAAAGCATTATCTATTTGCAGAATTTTAAGGGATGTATTGAACTGATTAGTAACCTTACGATGAAATAATTGGAAAACATGTAAAAATTCAGAATGGTCATGAAGCATATAGAGCAACATTAAACGAGAATAATCATCCACAAAAGTAACAAAGTACTTAAAACCATTTCTACTAGCAATACGGGAAGGTCCCTAGATGTTCGAATGAACAAGTTCAAGTAAAGTAGATGCACGAGAATCATTACGACTAGGAAAAGAACTACGATGATGTTTCCCAAGTTCACAAGCCTCACACTCAAGAGTAAAAATTGATTTACACTCGGGAATTATTTGTTGTAACTTAAATAAAGATAAATGCCCTAAACGAGAATGCCATAATAAGGGGTAATAGAACTAGTAGCTAGACCATTAGCGTCAGCAGTGCAGACACCATTTAGATAGTAGACTCCATCACATTCATACCCTCCACCAATCATCTTCTTTGTTTGAAGGTCCAGAAAAAAACAATGAGATGGGTAAAATGTAACTGAACAACTAAGAGCTTTAGTTAACTGACTAATAGATAACAAATTTAAAGGAAGTTGGGGAACATGTAAAATAGATGACAAAGATAATGAAGATGTAAGTGAAATAGTCCCTGATCCAACCACTTGAGTCAAGGAACCATTAGCTAAAATAACTTATGATGAAGGACTAGAGTTATGGTGGGAAGAAAATAGTTCTTGCTTACCCGCCATATGACTATAAGCTCCTGAGTCAATGACCCAAGAGGTACGTGCAAGAGTGGTAGTGGATGAGAAATTGGAAGCCTCTAGTTGTTGGACACGCTTGATGAGTTGTGCAACCATATCATCTCAAGCTGTAGACTCAGAAGAACTACCCCTAGGTGGGATAGATGGGTTCATGTCGCTGTAAGACACATTTCGAGCACTCCTTTCAGACACAGCAATATTTGCAGTAACTAATTGTTGAGCCAACTTAGGCTTGCCATGCTTGGCCCAACAAGTGTCAACAACATGACTGGATTTGCCGCAGTATATACACTGACGGTTATCTAGACTAGAACTTTGTCCACTACGTCCACCACCACGACTACGGCCTCCCCCAAAACCACGACCTCTATTGGAAAATCCACCACGACCACGACCACCATTACTAGCCACAAATGCTGAATTATCTTTAGATGACTTAGAAGATGGAGGGACAATGTGTTGAATTCGACAAAATGCTTCATTCATAGAAGGAACTCTCTTGCCAGCAAGAAGCTGACTCTTCATAGGCTGTAAGTCGGCATTCAAGCTAGATAAAAACTTGGCCACTTGAAATTCAGCTCGTTGTGTCTTAAGTCTCTCAAGATCAGTAGTGATGGGTTGATAAAGATTTAGTTCTTCCCATGTACCTTTCAAAGCACTATAATACTCTCCAAGAGACTTGTCTCCCTGTTTAAAATTAAAAATCTTCTCATATAGTTCATAAACTCTAGACATATTTTTGTCTTGTGAGTAACTCTCCATAAGATCATCCCATACTCCCTTAGCAGTTGTGTGGAACATGACATTGGCAGCGATGGATGGTTTCATGCTATTCCATAACCACACCAGAAGTGTATCATTTTCTCTCATCCAATCACTATAGTCTCTAGAATTTTCAATAGGAGGGTCTGTGGTAAGATAATGAAGTTTCCCTTTGGCATTAATATAGACTTTCACAGCTTGGGCCCATAACAAGTAATTGGAGGATCCATTTAATTTAATAGTGGTAATTTGAATATTGACACTATCTGTAGGAGCCTTAGTATCACTCATGACGATAATCTCAATATAAATATATCTACCACTAATCAAGTAGGCTGAAACTTTAGTGCAAGAAACAAAACAACAACACTGATGTATAATCGGATGTAATTGGCTCCATTAATTAACCAAAAGGATGCTGAAAACTCATAAATATAGATTGTTGTATAGAAGAAGATATCTGATTAGAAATCTCAATTCAAATAATTATATGCTTGATGGAAACCCAAAGAAGACCAAATCAACCATAATCAATAAAGTATTCAAATTCTTGAATCCGCTGATCAGTAAGTGTTGTAATCCATGTTCACAAACCGAACCTAATGAATATGATATCTTCCGATCTCATTTGTATTAAGACTTGAAGATAAAACAGATGAAAATTACAGCTTTAGGTGGCTGTGCACCAGAGAAGAAGTAGGGTTACTAGGGGACTCTCAAACCAGCAATAGGATTAAGTAATCATGTAATTAGACTTACTCTGATACCATGTCACAAAGCTAATTAGAGAACTCGTAACAAATAGTAAGAGATAAAGAAGAAGGGAGAAGGAATAGAAAATAGGAGAAAGGGAATCTAAAAGAAAGAAACAAAGAGGGGGTTGTAGATTTCTATAGTAACAAACCCTACACCCATTGTATTTATATTGAATATAAATTGTATATAACAATAATACCCTTATGTAAGTAAAAAAGGAAATAAAACTCTGATAATAAAAGAAGGAAATAAAACTCTGATAATAAATGAAACTTAATTAAAGTAACTCAACACTTGCTTAATTGAAAAGTTTGAACACAAATAATTGCACTCTTTAAGAATGTACTGGTTTATTATTACATGAGTTGGAACAAAAGAAAATAAAATATGTGGACATGAATTGACAAGGCATGCCGGCAATTACAATTATAAACCATGCTTGATGCAACATCAGTTACCTGACAGTTTGGGTTGAATGCCATTCACAGAGATGGCTAGCAGAGGAGTTAAGTCAGAAACAACATCGATGACTTCTTCATCATTTGTGAAGAGTTTGCTCAAACCAACCCGAAATGTGAGAACAATTGTAGTGAGCACTACACTAATGAGAATAGTGGTCGCACTCATTACACAACCACAAATTCCGCAACTCTTGGATGACTTGCCCCTAACTCGTTGCCAACCCAGACACTGCAATTGATCACCGAGTTATTTGTAAGCTGACAAAGGTACAACAGGGATCATACTGCAATTCGTGTGCTTAGCACAAATGGTAGGCAATGATGCTAACCGAAATCATAAATGAACATTATTCAACTATTCAAAATGTCATTCAACAGTCCGTAACTTTTGAAATGACAGACCTGGCTTTTGCACTTAGCCCTAGCATAAACTTAATATCCCAATTCCAGTAATTCATGCTGAAAATGAGGGTAAACATCAAATTAGGAGGATGAAGCTAGCATGTCCAATAGAAGAAGGATGATGAGCTGACATACCAGATGGACATTGAGTCCAATTCTATCTTAGGATTGGGGAGGAAACCAGCCGGGAGCATCGGTCCATTAAAGTACCATATTTCCAAGCCGCATTCAGATGGAAGTAAGGTCACTCTTGCAACAGTTAGGCATCTGCGCACGATCAATCCACACAGCCACCTAGAACTGCCCTTGAAGAGTAGGTTTCCAGCGAGTTTGGAATATGATTAGTTGGTTTCATGTTCAAAAGAAGTTTCTGAAAGTGGAATGGACCATAACATAACATAGTTGATTCCTGGTTGTGCATAACTGTCCTGAATCAAAACTTCAAGAGTGGCGATAGAGAAAAACTAAGTCTGATTTTGCTCTGCCAGCTGTGAGGTAGGACATCTATATATTCTATTTTAAGAAAAAGATGGTTTTACAATCTTCTATTTTCCAAAGGCTGTCCTCCAGGATGTTTTCTAAGGATCTCACTTTCAACTTTAAGCCAAGCTTCCACATAGTACTTTTTTCATTAAAAGAGAAATTTATTTCCAAATTGAACACTGAGTCGAGGTGAGGTGGTAAACCAAGTGGCTAGCGCACATGACCTCAGAATTTCTAATCGGACCTAAACTATCTAATGATATTAATAAGGATGCATTTGATAACCATTATGTTCTCAAGAATAATTTTTTATTAGAAATGATTTTTTTTTATTTTGTTCTTGAGAATAATTTCTAAGCATTTGAAGGCATTTGATAGTTACCCAAAATTTATATTTTCAAAATATAATTGCATTTGACATCATATTCAAAATTTCTAACGCAAAAATTTTTCTTTTAATTTTTAAATAATTTTATTATTATTATTTTTTTCCTTCTTCTCCTTTTTTCTTTCTCTTATTCTTCAAGCTTTAGCTGGTCGGCGGGCCACCAGTCTCAGGATGATCGACAACTAGCCAAACAAGGGTGGACAACCTCACCGGAGCGTTGTTAACCCTTACTAAGGCTGAGCTTGCCCAGCCATCGACGAGGCTTGACCTCGCCAGACAACTCCAACGTGGACTCTTTCCCTACCTCTTAGTCTAACTCTACCAACTTCTCATGCTTTTTTATTAGTCACGCAATACAACCAATATGTAGACCACAACTATCAACAGGCAACCTCTTCTTTTGGCACCTAGTTGGCGTCTTCATTATTTTAGACAAAAATTGATCACAATTTCAACACTTTTCCCCATTTTGCACAAGCGAACAATCGGATTATCTAGACCTAATGCAGTATGTAGTGAACAAAGGGAAAAGTTGTCCAAAAAGTTCTAACCTTATTGCCTAATTCGGTCCTAAATATTTTAATTTTACCAATTGAGCCATAAATATTTTCACATTTTACCTATTGAGTCTATTTGACCAATTTTGACTAGAAATTGCTAACGTGATCATATAGGATGATCGACACTGACGTGAATAATTTTTAATAATATATTTTTATTTTTTATTTTTCTTTCTTTTCTATCCTTTCCTTTTTCCTTTTGCTAGTGGTTGGCCAGTGGCCATGGCTTGGCCAAATGGCCTCACCTGCCACGGCAAGATGTGGCCCATCGAGGGTGAGCCCTGGCGAGGCTCACCCTTGCCTAGGCAAGACTTGGCGAGCATTGGCCTTGCCTAAGCTAGATTTGGCAAGATTAGCCCTTCCTGGCATTAATCGGGCAAAGGCGAGGCCACCTTGGCTTGGGCGAAGGTCGGCCTGCCTAGGCCTAGGCTAGGCTAACACTCGCCGAGCTTCATCGGCTAAGGCTAGCTCGCTCGACCACTAGTAAAATGAAGAGAAAGGGGAAAAAAAAAGAAAAAATATAAAAAAAATTAAAAAAATATTAAAAAATTATATTAATTAAAAAATTAAAATATTAATAAATTTTCTAATCCCTATTGTGATGTAGGATAGTCAATATCCGCGTCAGCAAATTTCGGCTAAAATTGACCAAATGGATTTGATTGGTAAAATGTTAAAATGTTTAGGATTGAATCAACAAAATTAAAATGTTTATAATTGCATTGGCATAAATGCAATAGATTTAAGATTTTTTGGACAATTTTCTCGATAATTAAGTGCTCCCGAGTTTCCTCTAGTGAAAGCATGGCGACAAGTGAAATGAAGTTTTCACTAGCATTCCTTGGGCCCATCTCCTGACATATACAAAGGCTCTTTATCCCAAACGTTTGCCGTTACAAGATATGGGTCCCCTTCCCTCTTCCAAATCTGGGCTCACACATACATGAAAAGAAAAACATGATAAAATGAAGCCTATCAAAACATTTCACCCCTCCATTCTCTCACATCGAGAGAAAATGGCACGAACTACAATCTAAATGCATGAAACCCGATGGAGATTAAATAAGCAACCGTTATACGTCATCAACCAGGTCTAATGTTTCCAATTTCATTGAACTCTTCAAGCGAGTTACAGCTTTTTTGACTGGAGACAAGCATAGAATTAGGCATTGGTGTCCATGTCTGACATGACACTAGATGAAATGCACAATTCATAACTAAAGTTGTTCTAACGTTAATCTGACGAGGGCTGCTATTTGTAGAACCCCAACAGTCATTCCCCACCAGATAGCCCAAAATGAAGAGCACTTATCCTAAGTTAGCTCAATAAGTTTTATATTAGTGATGAGCCAAATGCCATTTAAATTGTGCCAATCGGGTATTGCCTAGCCATCCTCATAAAAAAATCATGCCCGAAAGATTGTTTCTAAACGTGTTGGTTAGGTGGAGTAAAAAATCTCGAGCCAACTTCCTAGGTGTGCTCTTTGAAAGGTAGGCAGAAGTTGGGGATTGGCTGGCCTCCGCTTCTTCTCAATAATCATTGGTGCCATTATGGACATGCGTGTCCAGATCATTCGCAAAGAGGCCAGTTGAGTTTTCTACATCATTAGCCACTGTGTTAGGGAAATAAAGGAATGGAAGAGAGTGAAATGCATAGAGGTTGTTGATGATAAAGCAAATCTCCCATGATACACCAATCTTCTACAATTTGTGCCAATCCCATTGATTGAGCCGATCTTCTACGATTTGTGTCAATTCTGTCGATAGAGCAAATCTTTCACAATCTGTATTGATATTGTAGATTGCTATATTTGTAAAATATTTTTAATTGTGTTTTTCCCATTCATGTACATCTTATAAATATAATAAAAATCTCCATACCAATTGTGTGCTATCAAACTCAAATTCATACTTTTTCAGTTGAAACTAAGCATGGGGTGATTCATCAGCTCGTGAAGTCCATGCCAATGTTCTTTGCATGAAAACTACGGATGCTGAAGTAAAAGTTCATGAGGGAAATATTCAAGAGGCAGAATTGTCCTTATGTGATGGCTTGTTGCTAGCTTGATCCCTTTTTAAACAACAAACAACTTGAGAGCTTTCTTATGCCACAATTCATTACGTTTAGTTTGTTGGCAATGTTAGAAACAATCTTTCAAATGATTTTCTATGAGATGGCTTCCCTATTGAAACCTTTTCTATTAGGGGCAATACACTCATTGGCAGTTGGCATCATTTTAATGGCATTTGGCTCATCGCTAAAACAAAAATCATTGAGCTAACTCATGATGAGTGCTCTTCATTTCGGGGTATTTGGCGGGGAATGATTGTTGGGGTTCTTCTTGTCAAAATATGAAGGGAAAGGTAAATCGAGAAGAAGAAGTATAGGAATTTTTGTGTATTTCTTGGACTTTCATTCAATGTACAGAGTTGTATTATATTATAGAGTATGTGTAAAAGAAAAGGAAATGATATAATGTACATATTATATATGATTTTAATTGATTCAATAAAATCCCTATAATTTGATCTAATCGAATCTTTCCAATTTTCTGCATATCTTCCAACACTCCCCCTCAAGCTGGTGGCTTGTATATGTCAAAGACGCCTAGCTTGCTCAAGAGATATGCATGTTGTCTTTGACACAGAGGTTTGGTGAAGACATCCATCGGTTGTTCTTGTGTTCCAATCCCTTGTGTCTCGACTATCCCTTCCTGGATTTTCTCGGGGGTGAAATGATAGTCTATTTCTATGTGCTTCATTCTCTCATGCATGATAGGGTTGGATGCAAGTTTGAGGGTCACATCATTATCGCAGAATAATCTTGTTGGTCCCTTGACCTGCACTCCAAGATCCTAAAGTAATCCTCTCAACCACACTATTTCACATGTGGTTTTAGCCATGGCTCGATATTTCGCCTCTGCCGAAGATAATGAGATAGTTGGCTATTTCTTTGTTCTCCAAGAAAGCAAAGAATCCCCCAATTTGATACAAAAACCGGTTATCGATCTTTTGCTCATAGGACATGTTGCATAGTCTGCGTCGTAGTATGCAATCATCTTCATGTCACACTTCCTAGAGAGAAGAATTCCAAGACCAGGACATTTCTTCAAGTACTTCACGACCTTTAGCACGACATTCATGTGAGACTATTTTGGCTTATGCATGAACTGACTAAGTATCTGCACATCATGACTTATGTCCGGTTTGGTCATAGTTAAATATATGACCTTCCCGACAAGCTTCTGATAGCCCAAAGGATCCTTGAGTATAGGATCTGCCTCCTAAGATAGTTCAACATCATAATTAGCGGTTGTCAGTTTGACATTTTGCTCAATCGGTACCATAGCTGGCTTAAATCCATATAATCCTACTTCTCAAATGATCTCCAATGCAAATTTTCTTTAGCTAAGAGATTCCTTGGCTAGATTGAGCAATTTCAATCCCAAGGAAATACTTTGGCGATCCCAGATTTTTAATATGGAAAGTAGAATGTAGGTATCCCTTAAGGCCTTTGATAGCTATTTCATCATTCCCCATAATGAATATGTCATCTACATATATCATCAAGTAGATAGATGAAGTACCTTGAGTCCATGTGAAAACAACATAATCAAATTTAGATTGTTGAAAACCAGCAGCTATCAATGATTCAACAAATTTTGCATACTACTATCTGGATGCTTGCTTGAGTTCGTATAAAGATTTGCGTAGATGACATACTTTATTCTCCCCATGTCTCCGTAAACCTTGGGAACTTCCATATATATCTCTCGTCTAAATCTCCATGGAGGAAGGCATTATGAACATCCATTTGATGTAACGACTAGTCTTGAGAGGCTACTATAGAGAGAAAGGAATGAATTATGACATCCTTAGCCACGGGGAAAAAGTTTCGTGATAGTCGAAACCCTCTTTCTGTGTGAAGCCTTTAGCCACTAGTTGCGCTTTGTATTGTTCAATTGACCCATTTGCTCGATATTTGATCTTGTATACCCATTTACATCCAATTGCTTTATGATGTGGAGGTAGGGGAATAAGATCTCATGTGTGATTATCCATGGAGCCTTCAATTCTACATCCATTGTTGTTTACCATTGTGGATCATTACTTGCCTCATGGAAGTTGGATGGTTCTTGTTCTTCAGAAATACGAGCAATGCAACATTGATGCGTTGGAGACAAACAATCAAAGGAAACATAAGATGAGATTGGAAAAGGAATACTTGGTAAATTCCTGACTCTACATATGTAGTCTTTAGTCCAGGTAGGTGGTCAGTAGCATGACCAGAACGTCTGCGTCGATCATCTTCCAAAGATGTAGCATTGTCTGGAATTTGCACAGGAAATGAGTTTGAAGTAGGCAGATATGAAGGAACCTCATCATTCAGTCTTTCATCCTGGACATCCACTAAAGGTGTTGTGCTGGTAGTGGATTTAGAAAAACTTGGTGTATCTGTCAATGGAGGGAGAAAGATATATCCGGAAGCTGCAGACCTATCTTCAAGAATAGGTTGGAGAATGCCCTAGTTCAATGCCACCTTTGTTTTGGTCGGCAAAAGGAAAAACAGTTTCTTGGAATATAACATCTCTGCTGATAGAAAATTCTCCTGTACTCGGATCAAAAATCCGATATCCCTTTTGTAAGGTAGCATATCCCATGAAGATGCAATTGCGAGCACGTGGACTCATCTTATCTTTGGGCTCAACAATTGCAGCATAGCATAGACAACCAAAAACTCTCAAGTGGCTAAAGTCAAGCTTCTTTCCAAAGAGTATATGGAAAGGAGATTGTCCATCCAGAATCTCGGTCGGCATTCGATTTATTAAATAAGCAGCAGCCAATATGCAATCCCCTAAAAAAATATCTAGAATAGAAGCTTGAAACTGTAAAGCTCTGGCAACCTCCAAGAGATGATGATGCTTCCTTTCCACCACTCCATTTTGTTGTGGTGTATAGGTACAAGAGCTTTCATGCAATATCCCTTGTGATAAAAAAAAAGGTCCACACATTCATGATTAAAAAATTCTTTCACATTGTCTGTCCTTGTTCTTTGCACATGTTTCCCAAATTGGGTTTTGGACAAGGTTTTTAAGTTGGACACAACTTGACTTTTAGATTGCATGAGAAAAATCCATGTGGCTCTAGAGTGATCATCCACAATGGTAAGGAAAAAACGAGACCCATCATGATTTATTGTATGATAGGGTCCTTAGACATCAACATGCAGTAGGGAAATGATATTTTTTGAACGACTTTGACTTAAAGGGAAAGGGTTACGTGATTGCTTTGCAAGCGGGCAAATTCAACATTGAGGATAAAAAAAATGAGAACTATGACCCAATATGAAGTGCAAAAGGAATTTTTTATCATTGGAAGTTGAGTTACACAATGATTTCTTATTACAAGGAAAAATATTAAAATTTGTTGGCAAGCTTTTTTAGGAAAAAACAATCATTCAGAGAGACTACCCCAGCCCATCAGTGTCCCAATCGAAAGGGCCTGAAACATACAAGTATTAGTATTGAAAAGAACTCGACAAGAGTTTTCCTTATAGGTTCTAGACATTGAAATGAGATTAAATTGGAAGTCCGGAATATAAAGGACATTGGTAAGGACGTTGGATCCCTTTGGAATGGACACATCTCCACCGTCTAGATCAGACGGAGCCCGCGCGCCTCTGGAGCTGTCGGATTGCGACATCCGATCTAGGTCGTCCGTGCTGCCCCATTTATATGCCTTCTGATTTGCGAACCCTAGCAGCCCTCAGTTCTCCGCGAACCCTAACGACTGCTCCTGCCCTTTCCTTTCTAGGGTCTTCTCCTTCTCCACCCTTGCCGCCAACGCTAGGGTTTCGGAGTTCTTGATGTCCACGAAGCAAGCCTTTGATTCTCCTCTTGCACGCAAGTTGGAAGATCCGGCCGGGGTTGGTGTTAATTCCATTGCTAGAATCTGCGATCGGAAGATGAGATACGAATCATTTAAAATGAGTAAGAATTGAGTTGCCTTCTCCCTGTCTTTCATGGCTTTATACTGCTGGAGGGTCGATTCGGGCCCTTCTAGCTTTTCTTTAGCGGCTTCCAACTCGTTCCAAAGTGCTGAAAGCCTATTGAAGCACGTTGTCATCGATGTGTTTCCTTGCTTCAGTTCGCTGAGTGCTTGGTGGAGCAAATTTTTTTTTGCTCGATCCAATTTGCCGTACATTTCTTGGATGTTGTCCCAAATTATTTTCAAGTCTTCTATGGGTGGTAACCTAGCCACAATTTCTGGGTTGATGCAGTTGCTGATCCATGTTCTGACCAATTGGTTACATTTTCTCCATTGTCTTTCTATTTTTTCGTTGATCGGGATCGGAACGGTCCCATTAATGAACCCCTCTTTGTCTTTTGTGATTAGGGCTCACCGAAATTCCCGCGCCCAAGTTGAGTAATTCTCTGGACCCGTGAGAAGGTGGTTGATGAGCCGTAACTCCGGTCCGTCGGTAGTGGAGACATATAGTGCGTCGCCGGACTCTGGTCGACCCATGGTGGTCGTGAAAGAAATGGAAGAAAACCAGGTGGTATTCCCTAGTATGGATTTGTGGATTGCCCTTGAAGTCTTGCACCAGAACTATTCAATTTGCCCGTTTGCTCCAAGCCGATGGTCGAGCCTGCCCTAGTGCTGGTTGGTAGGCCTCCATCACTCGGCATATTACTCTGAAATCCCGGCGATGATGTGACTGGATTCATCCTAGGGATCCATGGATATGGCATCCATTGGTAGGGATACGCTGAAAATGGCTGACCCAGATTAAACTGAGTCGGAGCATTTTGCCAATATGCATGTTGATTTTGGATATGGGGTTGGCCGAATTGTTGTTCGACCACGGAAATAGCACTGGAAGCCCGTGGGGTCGTTGTTGTTATTGTTTGTTCATCTTAGGTTAGAGGTGAGATTCTCTGGTTGGTTCATATTGAAAAATTTCCCTTCAAAAAAGTGTTGATTCCTCTCAGCAACCCTTTTATAGGATAGGGTTCTTCTAGGCAATCAACAGGGATGAAGTGGAAGCAATGTTAGAGTCTTTGGAGCTCCGATACCATGTCAAAATATGAAGGGAAAGGTAAATTGAGAAGAAGAAGTATAAGAATTTTTGTGTATTTCTTTGACTTTCATTCAATGTACAAAGTTGTATTATATTACAGAGTATGTGTAAAAGAAAAGGAAATGATACAATGTACATATTAGATCTGATTTTAATTGATTTAATAAAATCCCTATGATTTGATTTAATCAAATCTTTCCAAATTTTTTGCATATCTTCCAACACTTCCACAAATAGCAGCCCTCATCATATTCTAGAACAACTTGGAACGCTAAGGTAGTTGTACTCTTGAATTGTTCATCTCATCTGGTTTCATGTTAGACATGGACACTGATGCCTAAGGGGGCGCATGACAACATTTCTATTTCTATTTCTGGACGAGTTTTTGAGGAAAAAAATATGTTTGATAACTTAATAAAATTTCTATTTCAGAAATAGAAATTCGTTTGATGAGCAAGAGGAGAGGCAAAGAAGAGGCGGAGCAGAGGCGGAGGAGATCTGTTGCCGAGGGGTGCTCGGACAACAAGCGGGGACAGTGGGTCGCGGCGAGGGGCTGGATTTGCGAGCAGATGTGGATGAGCAAGAGAAGAGGCGGAGGAGAGGCGGAGCAGAGGCGGAACAGAGGTAGAGAAGAGGCGGAGGTCGCGGTGAGGGGGTGGATTCGCGAGCAGATGTGGATGAGCAAGAGAAGAGGCGGAGGAGAGGCGGAGCAGAGGCGGAACAGAAGCGGAGAAGAGGCGAAGCAGAGGCGGAGGCGAAGCAGAAGCGGAGGAGAGGCGGAGGCGGAGGAGAGGCGGAGGCGGAGGCGGAGGCAGAGCAGAGAGGCGGAGGAGAGGCGAAGCAGAGGCGGAGGCGGAGGCAGAGCAGAGGCGGAGGAGAGGCAGAGGCGGAAGCGGAGGCGGAGCAGAGGCGGAGGAGAGGCGGAGGCGGAGGAGGAGGAGGCAGAGAAGAGGCGGAGGAGGAGGCAAAGAAGAGGTGTACGAGGGAGAGAAGAGTGAAATTAGGGTTGGGAGAAATCAAAAATTGATTTCTGGAAGAAATCAGAAGTAGAAAATTTCTACTTCTGATTTCTTCTCAATTTCTATTTCTGGAATAGAAATCTATTCCAGAAATAGAAAATTTGATAAGCGTTATCAAACAAGTTTATGTTCCAAAAATTGGTCTGGAACAGAAAAATCATTTCTGGAACAGAAATAATTTTTATCATGCATCCCCTAATTCTCTGCTTGTCTCCGGTGGAAAAAGCCGCGGCTCGCTTGAAGAGTTCAGCGAATGTGGAAACATTAGACTTGGTTGATGATGTATAGCGTTGCTTATTTGATCTCCATTCGGTTTCCAACATTTAGGTTATAGTTCTTGCCATTTTTCTCTCGTTGTGAGAGAATGGAGGGGTGAAATGTTTTGATAGGCTTCATTTTATCATGTTTATCGTGTATATATGATTATGATTCCTAGAGTCGGAAGAGGGAAGGGACCCTTATCTCGTAACGGTGAACGTTTGGGATAAAGAGCCTTCATAAATGTCAAGAGATGGGCTTGAGGAATGCCAGTGAGAACTTCATTTTGCTTGTCGCCATGCTTTCACTAGAGGAAACTCAAAACACTTATTTGCCAGTAAAATTATCCAAAAAAACTTAAATCTATTACTCTTATACCAATTTCGCTTTAAACATTTTAATTTTGTTGATTGAGTTATAAATCTTCCCACATTTTACTAATCGAGTTTATTTGATTAGTTTTAGCTTAAATTTGTTGACGTGAATATCGACTATCCTACGTCACAATCGGTGCTAATGTAGACAATTTTTACTCATATTTTAATATATTTTCATATTTTTATTAATATATATTTCATATTTTCACCCTTCTTCTTAATTTTGTCGATGGCCGGGTCGGCTAGCCTTGCCTACCACAAGTGAGGCTTGGTGAGGGTCAGCCTCACCTAGGCTAGTGGGGATTGACTTTTTTGCGTAGGCCAAGGCGGCCTTGCCTACCATTGCCTTTGCCCGGCCAATGTCTAGCAATGACCAACCTTGCCAGATTTGGCTTGGGCAAGGTTGACCCTCATTGGGTCTTGCCTAGGTGAGGGTGACCCTCGCCAAGGCTCACCCTCGACGGGTCACGCCTTGCTTGTGGTAGGTGAGGCCAGCTGGCCAAGACATGGCTAGTGGCCAACCATTGACAAAAAGAAGGAGAAAGGAAAAACAAGAAAGAAAAACAAAATCTAAAAAATATTATAAAAAATTATCCACTTCAGCGCCGATCATTCTACATGGCATCTTTGGCGTGCGTGTTAGCAAGTTCTAGCCAAAATTGATTAAATTGAGTTAATTGGCAAATAAAAAAAGATTTATCACTCAATAGATAAAATTGAAAGGTTTATAATTAAATTGGCCAAAATGCAATAATTTTAGGACTTTTTGGACAATTTTCCCTTGTTCACCACATAATGCATTAGGTCCGGAAAATCTGATATACATTTTTGCAGAATGGGGAGAAGTGTTGAAATTGTGATCAATTTTTGTCTAGAATAATCAACACACCAACTAGGTGCTGAAAGCAGAAGTTGGTTGTTGAGAGTTGTAGTCTGCAAGTACTGGTTGGATCGCATGACTAGTAGAACAGCATGAGAAGTTGGTAAGAGCGGTAGAGGAAAGAGTCCACGTTGGAGATGTCTAGAGTGTAGATTAATTGTCAAAGAGCAGGTGAGTTAAACAGTAGCCTTTTTCTTTTCTTGTACGAAGGAAAGGCGGTGAAATCAGCCAAGAAATGGGCGTGATAGTGCTCGCGTGAGGGTCCCTTCGTGTCACCTAACAATAGTAAAGCGACGTCCCGAAATAATACTAGTTTCTTAGCACCTCAATTATTCCACCGAGCTGCCCTCTCCAAGAAGCAATTAACCAACTCTTCTCCAAGTCCCATATATAAACAAACAAATTCTAGCAAAAAGTCAAAAGCAATTGATTCAGGGCAGGCTGCGTGAGAATTCCTATTAGATGTAAGGATGGTATGGTTCTAGGATAGAATCGAGAACCTGAAAACCGGACCGTTGGGAACCGGTTCGGTTCTAAGTTTTCAGATATGCATAGTAAATTCTTTGTTCTAAAAATTTAGGAATTTGTTCCGATAAATAAGTTTAGAATTTTATGTGAAATTTGAATAGATCTAAAACTGCTCACCTTTAACTAGATGATGAAGAATCGATGCCATATGAGAGAAACCGGTCTTTTCGTTATACCATTGTCATAGACAGTGTCGAGCACTAAAAACGTAAACCCGATCCAATAAGATAAGATTACTCTTCTAGGAAAAGATGAACATTTATCCCTATCATGTCCAAAAATATCCAAATGATGAGATGCCAAAGGACGTAGCGCAAACACACAAAATATCAAAATTTCTGCTCGAAAATTTTGGTCAATGCACTTACTGAGCTGGTTCATTCATTGCTAAGCGGTCGAACTCCCGCGACGTCCTTTTGACGAAGTGAAGAGATTGTCCGCATCGAACGAACCCCGACGGTGGGCCACACCCATTTGCGGATCAGAAACCGGTACTTCCTTCAGGCAATATGCGGCTGCTTCTTCCTTTTCTGACTTGTTTTCTTGCTGAAACAAGACGCACCGAAGATCTTGTACGAATTCGACCAGAAAAAGAAAGATCTTGTACGAAATGCAGGGAATTCTAGAGATACTTCTCAGGCTCTGGACCGCATATAAGGATCGAATTGTACCTGGGGGCTACCAAAAAAGCCTGGATGTAAACCGGCACTAAATTTTGGGGTCTTTTACGGTTCAGGTCTTCTTTGGTTCAGACAATAGCTCTAATATTTGAGTATTATCACTGATTCGGATAGGGTCAGGCCAGGTCGGGCTTCTGATAGCCCTACTGCTGTGTTCCAGAGCCACTTCACTATAAGGGCAATAGTGTCAACATGTAATTTCATACTTATTGCAATTTTCAAATGAATGGTGTCAAATTGACTTATTTCGTGGGTCATTGTAAGGGTGTAAAGGGAGAGAATTGGATTGGATCTTTCATTTGCACCTCATTCTTCTAAGTGTCTCTATAGGTCTGGGAAGTTGATAAAGTTTACATTTTTCATTAATTTGAGGTTCACGTACCTTACAGTATAGGGGATCCATGTCTATAAACCGAGATTGGTGAACAATGTTCGGTGACCAGAGGCATGAGTCACTAGTTCAGTGTTCGCCAAAGATGAGCGTGTAAATGGGGGAAGCAGCATTGTGGCATGCAAATTATGGAGTGGTCAACCAGTTTTGTTCATCAATGAATCTGTCATTATTGGTTATTATTATTGTTGTCATGTTGCTTGACGCAAACAGTGTTGAATGTCCAGGCATGATATCCCCAAGTTCATTAAACGACCGCTTTTTGAATTGAACAGAGCGAGTATGAAGAATGATCATTCCACTTTTCCGTTGCTCGATTGAACGAGACCTGATGTATGAATTGCATGACTTGTCTCATCATTTATCTTCCCTTTTTTTCTGTTCTTCCATGTTTCTTATTGCAACCGGGATGGGAGGAATTCCACTGACTATTCTGGACTGGCAGAATCGATTGTTTGTCCTTCTTAAGTACACAAGCCGAGGGGTTGTACTTTTGATGAGCTACATAATTCATCAAAATGGCATTTGTAATAATACAGTATCTAAGTAGAACGGATAATCAGTTCCGATGTTTGATTGTTCTGTAACATATTGGTTAATCCTAGAAAGATCAGTTAGCGGAATGCCTCTTTCTATCTGTGATTTTCTATGTTATCACCAGACCTGAGCGCATCTGATGTTCTCAAGGATACTGAGCAAAATGGAACGACATCTCATTGTTGTTCATGGCCCAACAGTTCGACCACGTGATACGATATGAAGCATTTGAAAAGTGGGTTACTAGACATACTTGCCGAAATCTTTTAAAAGATGTATAAACTACAGTTAGTTGATGCCGCATGTCCTCTAAATGATGAAGAAATCCAGTAAGTTGTTTTTCTCTAGTTTTGAGCAACACCGCATAATGGGATAGGATTGTCGAAAGGATCAATACAGATACAGTGAGGTTCAAAAGTCTTGGCTTGGGATTGGGAATCCTTGTGGTGTGTGATCAGTTAAATTATCCAAAAAGACTTAAATCTATTGCTCTTATACCAATTTAGCTTTAAACATTTTAATTTTGTTGTTTGAGTCATAAATCTTCCCACATTTTACTAATCAAGTTTATTTGATCAGTTTTAGCTGAAATTTGCTGACGTAAACATCGACTATCATACATCACAGTCAATGCTAACGTAGATAATTTTTACTCATATTTTAATATATTTTAATATTTTTATTAATATATATATTTTTAAATTTTAAATTTTTTATTTATTTTCCCCCTTCTTCTTACTTTTGTCAATGGCCGGGTCGGTTGGCCTCACCTCCACAGGCGAGGCTTGGTGAGGGTTAGCCTCGCCTAGGCTAGGGGGGGCTGACTTTTGCGTAGGCCAAGGTGGCCTTGCCTACCATTGCCTTTGCTCGGCCGATGTCCAGCAAGGACCAACCTTGCTAGATTTGGCTTGGGCAAGGTCGGCCCTCATCGGGTCTTGCCTAGGTGAGGGTGAACCTCGCCAAGGCTCACCCTCAACGGGTCACGCCTTGCTTGTGGTAGGTGAGGCCAGCTGGCCAAGACATGGCTACTGGCCAACCATCGACAAAAAGAAGGAGAAAGGAAAAACAAAATCCAAAAAAATATTATAAAAAATTATCCACGTTAGTGCCGATCATTCTACATGGTATCGTTGGTGTGCTTGTTAGCAATTTCTAGTTAAAATTGATTAAATTGAGTTAATTGGCAAAATAAAAAAGATTTATCACTCAATAGACACAATTGAAAGGTTTATAATTGAATTGGCAAAAATGCAATAATTTTAGGACTTTTTGGACAATTTTTCCTTGTTCACCGCAAATTGCATTAGGTTCGGACAATCTGATTGTACACTTTTGCAGAATGGGGAAAAGTGTTGAAATTGTGATCAATTTTTGTCTAAAATAATCAAGACACCAACTAGGTGCTGAAAGCAGAAGTTGTTTGTTGAGAGTTGTGGCCTGCGAGTATTGGTTGGATCGCATGACTAGTAGAACAGCATGAGAAGTTGGTAAGAGCGGTAGAGAAAGAGTCCACGTCGGAGATGTCTAGAGTGTTGGATTAATTGTCAAAGAGCACGTGAGTTAAACAATAGCCTTTGTCTTTTGTTGTACGAAGGAAAGGCGGTGAAATCAGCCAATAAATGGGCGTGATAGTGCTCGCGTGAGGGTACAGAAAAAAACCACTCTTTCCCTTCGTGTCACCTAACAATAATAAAGCGACGTCCCGAAATACTAGTTTTTTAGCTCCTCAATTATTCCACCGAGCTGCCCTCTCCAAGAAACAATTAACTAAGTCTTCTCCAAGTCCCATACATAAGCAAACAAATTATAGCAAAATGGTCCGTTCGTGTCACCTAACAATAATAAAGCGACGTCCCGAAATACTAGTTTTTTAGCTCCTCAATTATTCCACCGAGCTGCCCTCTCCAAGAAACAATTAACTAACTCTTCTCCAAGTCCTATTACATAAGCAAACAAATTCTAGCAAAATGGTCTAAAGCAATTGATTCAGGGCAGGTAGCGTGAGAATTCCTACTAGATGTAAGGATGGGTATGGTTTTAGAATAGAATCGAGAACCTAAAAACCAGACCATTAGGAATCGTTCGGTGCTAAGTTCTAAGATAATCACAACAGATTTTAAGTTCTAAAAATTTAGGAACTTGTTCCGATGGATAAGTATCGAATTTTAGGTGAAACCTGAATAGATTTAAAATCGAATGGAATCTAAAACTGCTTACCTCTAACTAGATGATGAAAAATCGATGCTATATGAGAGAAACCAGTCTTTTTGTTGTGCCATTGTCATAGAGAGTGTCGAGCACCGAAAAATATAAGCCCGATCTAATAGGATAAGATTACTCTTCTGGGAAGAAATGAAAATGTATCCCTATCATGTCAAAAAATATCCAAATGATGAGATGCCAAAGGATGTAGCGCAAACACACAAAAAATATCAAAATTCCTGCTCGAAAATTTGGTCAATGCACTTACTGAGCTGGTTCATTCATTGCTAAGCGGTCGAACTCCCGCGCACGTCCTTTTGACGAAGTGAAGAGATTGTCCGCATCGAACGAACCCCGACGGTCGGCCACACCCATTTGCGGATCAGAATTCAGTACTTCCTTCAGGCAATATGCGGCAGCTTCTTCCTTTTCTGCCTTTTTTTTCTTGCTGACAGACGACGCAACGAAGATCTTGTACGAAATGCAGGAGACTCTAGAGATACTTCTTAGGCTCTGGACCACATATAATGATCGAATTGTACCTAGGGGCCGTCAAAAAACCCCGGACGTGAACCGGCATGAAATTTTGGGGTCTTTTTCAGTTTGGGTTTCCTTTGGTTCCGGCAATAGTCCTAAAATTTGAGTATTATCACTGTTTCGGATAGGGTCAGGCCAGGTCGGGCTTCTGACAGCCCTACTGCTGTGTTCCAGAGCCACTTTGCAATAGTGTCAACATGTAATTCCGCACTTATTGCAATTTTCAAATGAATGGTATCAAAACGACTTATTTCGTGAGTCATTGTAAGGATGTAAGGGAGAGACTTGGATTGGATCTTTCATTTGCATCTCATTCTTCTAAGTGTCTCGATAGGTCTCGGATGTTGATAAAGTTTACATTTTTTATTAATTTGAGGTTGAAATTCACCTACCGTACAGTATAGGGGATCCATGTCTATGAACCGAGATTGGAGAATAATGTCCGGTGATTGGAGGCACAAGTCACTAGTTCAGTGTTCGCCAAAGATGAGCGTGTAAATGGGGGAAGCAGCATTGTGGCATGCAAATTATGGAGTGGTCAACCAGTTTTGTTCATCAATGAATCTGTCATTATTGGTTATTATTATTGTTGTCATGTTGCTTGATACAAACAGTGTTGAATGTCCAGGCATGATATCCCTAAGTTCACTAAACGACCGCATTTTGAATTGAACAGAGCGAGTATGAAGAATGATTAGTCCACTTTTCCGTTGCTCGATTGAACGAGACCTGATGTATGAATTGCATGACTTGTCTCATCATTTATCTTCCCTTTTTTGCTGTTCTTCCAAGTTTCTTATTGCAACTGGGATGGGAGGAATTCCATCGATTATTCTGGATTGGCAGTAATCGATTGTTTGTCCTTCTTAAGTACACAAGCCGAGGGGTTGTACTTTTGATGAGCTACGTAATTCATCAGACATGGCATTTGTAATAGTACGGTATCTAAGTAGAATGGATAATCAGTTCCGATGTTTGATTGTTCTGTAACATATTGGTTAATCCTAGAAAGATCAGTTAGCGGAATGACTCTTTCTATCTGTGCTTTTCTATGTTAACAGCAGACCTGAGTGCACCTGATGTTCTCAAAGATACTGAGCAGAATGGAATGACATCTCATTGTTGTTCATGGCACAACTGTTTGACCACGTGATACGATAGGAAACATTTGAAAAGAGGGTTACTAGACGTACTTGCCAAAAACTTTTGAAAAGATGTATAAACTGCAGTTAGTTGATGCCGCATGTTCTCTATATGATGAAGAAATCCAGTAAATTGTTATTCTCCAGTTTTGAGCAACACCACGTAATTGGATTGGATCGTCAACAGGATCAATACAGATACAGTGAGGTTCAAAAGTCTTGGCCTGGGATTGGGAATCCTTGTGGTGTGTGATCAGTTAATGATCACGAATATTATTGGCTGCCCAGTACTGCTTCATTAGGATCAGGTCCTTCATACGGGCTATATTTCTCCTTGTTACGTTTAGGGATGGTAGCAATGTGAAATGGCAGAATGAGAGTTAGTTTGAATGCAATGCGCCTCTCTGTTTCCCAACCAAGTCTCGTCTGTCTCACTCTGTCGATCTGTTCAGACGAGCCGTGGCGTTTTCAACCTGAGAAAGCATATTCATTCAGTATTTGCCATATTCGGGAAATGATGAAGATGTGAGGTGACGCGAAGCTGGAATTACCTCCTTGTTCCAATTTGTTCTTGCAGTCAAAATGATCAAGGTTGCTGTTTGCAGTATAACCCCAACGATCATTCCCCACCAGATTCCCTGAAGATCAAAAAGCATTTGAGAGAGAGAGAGAGAGAGAGAGAGAGAGAGAGAGAGAGAGAGAGAGAGAGATTGTTGATTTACCGCCACTTCTAAACTAGTTTTGAAACCGAGAACACATCCTATGGGGAGACCTATGACGTAGTAAGCTGTCAGATTTACGTATGCCACGACAGCTTGCCAACCACTGCCGATTGCCACACCTGCAGATTCATGAAGCATGGATTTTGATTTGGCATTGATTTGATTAGTTAACACATCAAGTGCCAGGCCTCATAATGTTGCACATAACCAGATTAGACAACACACATTAGACAGTCTAAAAAAACATTAGGACAGAGATAACTTTGATATGACATTGCTTGTTTAACTGAAAAATTTGAACACAAATTATTGCACTTCTTAAGAATGTACTGTTTTATTATCTACATGGATCAGGACCAAAAGAATGCGGACATGAATTGACAAGGCATGCCAGCAATTACAATTCTGTGTCATGTCTGATGCAACATCAGTTACCTGACAGTATGGGTTGAATGCCATTCAGGAAGACAGAGATGGCCAGCAGAGGAGTTATTTCTGAAACAGCATTGATGACTTCTTCATCACTTGTGAAGAGTTTGCTCAAACCAACCCGGAATATGAGAACAATTGCAGTGAACACTATGCTAATGAGAATACTGGTCACATTCACTACCACAACTGAAAATTTCGCAACTCTTGGATGACCAGCCCCTAACTCGTTACTGACCCGGATACTGCATTTGATCACCAAACCATCTGTCAGCCGACAACAGTACAATGGGGATCATACTAATCCACCAGCTGGATGAAAAGTGTAGTGACAGTAGTCATCATCAATTTATTTGCAGTTTGTGTGGCCAGCAAAAAGAGTAGGCAATGATACTAGCAAAAATTAAGGAGATTGCTAACCAAAATCAAACATTATTCAACTATTTAAAATGTCATTCAACAATCTGTAACTTTTGAAGTGACAGACCTGGCCGCTGCACTTAGCCCAAGCATGAACTCAATATCCCAATTCCAGTAATTCATGCTGAAAATGAGGGTAAACATCATGTTAGGAGGATGAAGCTAGCATGTCCAATAGAGGAAGAATGATAAGCTGACATACCAGATGGACAACGTGTCCAATTCTATCGTAGCATTGGGGAGGAAACCAGCCAGGAGCACCAGTCCATTGAAGTACCATATTTCCAAGCTGCATTCAGATTGAACTAAGGTCACTTTTGCGACAGTTAGGCATTCAGGCAAGTTAAATCCACACAGCCAACTGGAACCACCCTTGAAGTGTAGGTTTCCAGCAGGATTGGAACATGATTGGTCGGTTTCCTGTTTGAAAGAAGTTTTGGAAAGTGGAACTGACCATAACATAAAAGAGTTGGTTCCTGGCTGTGCATAACAACCCTGAATCAAACCTTCAAGAACAGTGAGAGTACAACTGAATCTATTTTCACTTCACCAGCCGTGAGGCAGGATCTCTATTTATTTCTATTTTAAGATAAGATGGTTTTTCAATCTTCCATTTTCAAAAGGCTGTCCTCTAGGCTATTTTTGAAGGAACTCACTTTCAAATTTAAGCAAATCTTCCACATAGTAATGTTTTCATAAAAAGAAGAAACTATTTTCCAAATTGAACACAGAGGCGCTAAACCACTTTTGCTAGCACACATGACCTGAGAGTTTCTAATCAGTCCTAAAACATCTAAAGGTCTCACTTTTTCATTCTTCAGTGTAAATTCCTTTCCAAAAGTCCTACAAGGAGCAGTAAACACTGACAACTAAGTCCTTCAGAAGAACAATAGGTTTCTTGATAGAACCTACAACTGACCCTAGACTAGAAGTGTACGCAAATTGTTCGAGATATGAATGGTTCCATGGGGGCAGGTTGCAAATTTTGTCTTGAGACCTACCCAACTAAACCTTGCTCAACCATGGCAATTTAAAAGACTGAACGATTGTAGTGAGCAGTTCTGCAACAAACACTTACCAAAGCATTACCGCAGAAGCAGCCGTAAGCTTGAAGTAAGGCCAAACTCCTGTGAAAGCTTTAATTGACAGGCCAGTCCAGGTTTCCTTGCAAGAGGGGCTCAGGACAATGTAAAGAGCGTTAAGGAGGACGAGAATCCACCACGAGAGGCTCAGAGTCAGGGCCGCCCCTAGAAGGCCATAGTCCAAGACATACACCACAATCCATGTGAGGAGGGTGTGCAAGAGGAAGACCCCCACGGACATGTAAGCCAGAGGGTTCACTATGTTCTGTGCCTGAAGGAACCTCTGCATCGGGCAGGCGATGGCGAATGCATATAGCTGAGGGATCAATCCCCGCGTAAATAACTGGCCTGGCTCGGTGATGGTCTCAGATTGTCCAATTGCTAGGAGAATATCGCCGGAGAACCAGTATATGACGGTGAGAAGGACAGCTGCTCCCAAGTGCAGAACTATAGCTCTTTGGCAAATGATGCCCATTTCTGAGTACCTCTTTGCCCCATAAGCCTGGCCACAGACAGTTTGCACTGCGCTGGCCATGCCCAACTGCGTGATAACGGAACACAAGTAAAGTTTATGACTTGTTTCACATGCTTCGTGAATGAACAGAATATATAATAACACTGGCATTATGGCTTGATATGATTTTTGGAATTTCCATCGAAAAGACTGGACAATATGCTTGTGATGTTTGCCTCTCTTGGAACCGCGGCACCCTTACACTCTTGTTGACCCTTTGGTCTTCTTGAGTGTCTGCCTTTGTTGATGCCGGGCCTCCATTTTGTAAATCTGATTGGCAAGTCTATACTATACTTTTACCAAAAAAAAAAAAAAAAAATGCTTGTGATGTCAAACAATTCAGATAAGTGAATGCAACCATTAGCATAACCAAATAATGAGCATTAAACTGTGATTATTATTGAACTGGCAGCCACATATTCAATGAACTTTAAGAGTGGTGGGCAAATACCATTATGCCATAAGCAAGGCCTTGGATGACCACGCTAGCCATGGAGGCGCCGGCAAGTTCCACCGTGCCCAAATGCCCGGTAAACATGAGCGACACGAAACTGAGCATGAAGTTGAAGACGGACACGACAATGGATGAGCCGGATAAGAGCCAGAGCATCCTCGACTCCCAGGCCACTAGACGTGCCCACCATCGGAGCGGGATCGAATGCTCAAGGAGCTCCTCGATCGTAGCAGACGACAAGTCGGAGATTCGACCATGAGGGTCTTGTCCGAGCAGAAACGGCTGTTGCTCTGCTGCTGCTGAGCCCATGATCGTTCGTGATGAAGAAAATTTGATGGTGCACACCGTAGCTAAATAGACCAGAATTCACTCGATTAAATGGGGGGGCTTGACCAGGAAAGGAAGATACGGAGGCCACCTACCCGGCACGCCCCCCAAGGTTGGTACGAGATTGCGAGTCTCCTCGGTTCATTAGGTGAAGGCGGCCAAGCAACAGTGTCCTGTACCATTTTATCCATAAAACATAAATGGACAGGCGACAAGTGACACTTTTAAGAATCAATATTTTCTCGAAGTGAAGGTGGTCCAAGAAACAGTATCCTGTACCATTTTATTTCAACAAGTTTCCTCGTTTTAAAAGAATCATATTAGAAACATATGTAACCATGCAATACACGATACTTTTAACATTCCTTGAGCTCGAGACTACATAGGCGGAGTATAGTGACCTGATTTTGAAATTGTATCACAACGTTCTTGTGAAAAATTTAAATTGATAGCTAAAGAAAGACAAGTGAAAAAAATTAAAAATAAATAAATAAAACATTGTTGTTGCGACCTACTCTTAGGGGGGAGGGAATAGGTTTAGGGGTATTGCTTAAAGGACGGGTCCAAAGCCCATAATTAGACGCGTACTCTCCCATGCCCATATCCCGCGTGATATTGGGATATTTTTTAGGAATTTTGCACAAAAGTAGTTGCCACTAACCTATTGAAGTAGGCTAGAAACCAAGTGAAGCATGGGAGCGTGCCTTACTTCCTACGCAACTAGAGAATTTAGGGTTGGGGATTTGATTACACTAATTAACCAATTAGTGCTATTTCGATGCCTAATCTTATTCATTTTAAAAGAAATGATTTTTGTTAGGCAGTTTAGATTGATCTTATACTTATCCACTAACATGTGAGGTGATCACACGGGTGTACAATCATTAAGGTAACAAATCATAATTGCAATAAAATTAAACACATGAAATTCAACATAATTAAATATGCAAACTAAACATACAATATAATCAATATACGAGTAAATAAAGGCCTAATTACACTAAAAAGGCAATACATGGCAATTCATAACCAAACCCTACATTTCTTAATTTTTGATTTTTAATTTTTTTTGTTTTTAATTTTTATTAATTTTTTTAAATAAATTTTTTAAAATTTTAAAAAATAATTTTTAATTAAAAATGGGGCAAACCGGATCAGACTTGACCCGACCCGGGCTTGACCCGGTAGGGGCTAATCGGTTCGAACTTGTTCCGGGTTCAACTTGTTTGAGGGCCATAAGGCCAAGGCTCGATTGGCCTTGGTCGGGCCTTCATGTAGCTGGATTGGGACCAACCAATGGGCCCAATCTCCACTTCCCCTCACGCAAAAAAAAAGGCCCACACAGGCTCGCGACCTAAACCAGCCCTATTAACTTGAATATGCAGAAGCCCGGCCCTCTAAGATTAAACAAGGCCCAATGAAGAAATGTAAAACTAATCCTAAAGCCCAAAACCCCAATCAACCTAGAATAAACTGGCCCAAAGCCCGCAAGCCTAGCCTGAACAGATAAAAAACCTACTTGGTTTTTGACTGAATCCCTAGGGATTCTTGGTGGCGCTGACGGCGGCGATGACGCAATGGATGGCAGTGGCGACGCAGAGCGGCTCGGCAGAGGGTTGCTCGCGAATGCTGGCATCGGCGACGAAGCTCAGGCGGAGCAGCAGGGCATCAATGGCTTCGCGGGTTGTTGGTGTCGCGGCTAGCTGTAGGAGTAGCAAAGATCAGCGGAGGGCAAGGGTGCTTGCGGACGGGCAGTGGTGGCGCGGTGGTAGCGACCGACGACTCGAGATTTGCAAGTTGTAGGATTTGGAGGTGCAATGATTGGCTCGAACTCGGTTCTGGTCACGGATCGACTGTGGTGGTGGCAGACGCGGGTAGAGATGTTGAGCGTTGGGCTGAGCATAGGGCGAGTCCTAGCAGAAGCGACGACTGCAGGCGCCCACGATAGGACTGGGTTGCAACTACTGGCTTGTGAGTTGCTGCAGGCTACAACGATGATGTTGTAGTGGCGTCGTGCGAAGGAGATCAATTGAGGTGCAAGCGGAGTGGCTAGGTAGTGGCGTTAGGTCGTCGCGGCTTTTGGCGTTAGGCGGTAGTGGCGGTGGTGCTCAAAGGTGCGAGCACAACGGGGGTCAACGGCTTTGTGGCTCTTGGGCAGATCGGCAACACGAGTTCGCGGGCGAGGGAGACGGAACTTCGGTGGTTGGCGAAATAGCAGTGGCGGAGCGGCTTGGGCATTGGCGCTCGGGGCTCACGGATGAGCGGTGATGTTGCGCAGCGGCCGGTGCAGCGGAGACCTTGAGCGGCTATGAGGCGGAGAGCAACAACGGGGAAGATGAACGGCCACTTTTTTTGTCTTTTGTCTTTTCCTCTTTTTTTCTCCCTCTTACGTCCCCTCACATCCTCTCTCCCCTCTTCTCTCTCTCGGTTCCCCTCTTTTCCTCCCACTTCCCTTATTTTCTCTAGGGTTTCACATGAAGGTGAAGGAGGGAGAAGGCGGCATGGGCCAGGCCAAGGCGAGATCCAGCTCAGCCCCTTCCATGTTTTCTTTTTCTCTTTTCTTTTCTTTTCTTTTCTTTGTTTCCTTTCTTTTTTTCTTTTTTTTTCTTTTATTTTCCTTTTTTTGTGTGACTAATTCTTAATCTTGTACACAATTTAATCCTAAATAAAATGGCGAAATTTAGATGTCAATAGCTGCCCCTTTTTGAATTGGAGCTTGAAGAGGTTACATTCAAAGATAGAAGACACCTAAATTATTTGGGCGATAGAGAGACCTTGGGTGCATAAGCACGCGTTAGGTCGATGGAAAGGACTCATAACTATGGAAATGCGTCTTGTCAATAAGAGGAAGAAAGGCCCTGGGTTACAGAAACACATGGTGTCATAAGAGGAAAGAGAGACCCCGGGCTACAAAAGCACTCCGTGTCATAGGAAGAAGGAAGACCCTGGGCTACAAAAGCACTCCGTGTCATTAGAAGAAAGAAGACCTCGGGCTACAAAAGCACTTTGTGTCATAAGAAGAAAAAGAGACCCCGTGTTACAAAAGCACTCCGTGTCATAGGAAGAAGAAGGACTTCGAGTTACAAAGCTCTTCAGGCTACAAAAGCATTTCGGACTACAAAGCTCTCCATATCATAGGAAGAAGGACTCCGGGCTACAAAGCACTCCGGGTCATAAGAAGAGAGAAGACTTCGGGTTACGGAAAGCCCACTAGGTCATAAGAAGGAGGAGAAGGACTCCGGGCTACGGAAAGGCCACCGGATCATTAGAAGGGGGAGGAGGACTCCGGGCTACGGAAAGGCTACCGGGTCATAGGAAGAGAGAGAAGGACTTCGGGTTACGGAAAGCCCACCAGGTCATAGGAAGTGGGGTAAGGACTTTGGGCTATGGAAAGCCCACCGGGTCATAAGAAGGGGGATAAGGACTCCAGGCTATGGAAAGCCCACCGGGTCATAAGAAGGGGGATAAGAACTTCGGACTACGGAAAACCTACCGGGTCATAGAAAGAGGGAGGAGGGCTCCGAGCTATGAAAAGCCCATCGGGTCATAAGAAGGGGGAGAAGGACTTCGGGCTATGGAAAGCCCACTGGGTCATAGGAAGAGGGAGAATCACTTCGGGCTACAAAAAGCCCATCGGGTCATAAGAAGGAGGAGAAGGACTCCGGGTTACGGAAAGCCCACCGAGTCATAGGAAGAGGGAGAAGGACTTCAGGTTACGGAAAAGTCTACCGAGTCATAAGAAGGGGGAGAATGACTAAAGTCTCACCGTGTAACAATGGGTTTTGACCGGGTTGAAAATACATGGTTTGAGGAAAACCCATGAACCTTTGTAGATGACATGATTTAAGGTTGACCATGAATCTTTTGAAAATCGTAATTTAAATATAGACTCATGAACATTTTAAAAGCGTGGTTTAAGGATAGACCCACGAACCTTGTGGTTTAAGGATAGACCCACGAACCGTGTGGTTTAAGGATAGACCTACAAACCTTGTGGTTTAATGATAGACCCATGAACCGTATGGTTTAAGGATAGACCCACGAACCTTGTGATTTAAGGATAGACCCACGAACCGTGTGGTTTAAGGATAGACCCATGAACTGTATGGTTTAAATATAGACCCACAAACCTTGTGGTTTAAGGATAGACCTACGAACCTTGGAAATTGCATAGTTTAAGGTTAACCATGAACCTTGTAGATGACATGGTTTAAGACTAACCATGAACCTTTGGTTTTTAGGGAAGCACCCGCTAATCCCTTGAAGACTACATGGCTTCACTAAGGAATCTTGTTAAACTCAACTTGAGCAAATGTCATTAGAGATGTCATCAAGAGATGTATTGACAATATTACAGTGTTAATTGAACAAGCTAATCAAGCTAAATCTGATTGCTTTTTAAAAAAATATTCGATGTCAATCAGCATCACGTAGTGCAAAATTGTTATCTTGCTCAAGGATGTGTCATTAATCATCAATTTTTTCAGGAGTTAAGTTCTTATTAGAAGGGCTATGACTCGCGAAAATGGCTCATTAATCATGCCAAACTAGAGTTTCTTAGTCAGAAAGGGTTTCTCACGCACTCTTGATAAAATGGTTGTTTGATCCCATCCATTCATGTGGGAAGTAACTGATCGCTGAGGGTATCATAACCCATGTTAAAGGCTTTTAGAAACATTTGTGATGAGCACAATTTGATTGATCAAAAAGGTCTTTTGAAAGAACCACAATATAGATTTGGTCATGGGCTTACACAAAGGGATCATAGCTTTGAGGCCAATAAAGGAACATTTATCGCTATCTTCATCGGGTTTACAAGTCAAGAACTTAGAAGATAAGACAAGATATAATTACTTCCACTCCTTCAAGCAATTACTTCCACTCCTTCAAGCAATAGCTTCTTTGTGGCATTCTCATTTTCACTCAAACTATCATAATCAGAAGAGACTTCGGAAGAGGGTTGTAATGTTGGTTTGGGAGAGGCTCAAAATGCTTAAAATTTTCAAGAGGTTTTTTTTAAGAGTCGGTGATCATCATGGCATTGTGACCAGGTCACTCGACCTTTGAAAGAATTTGGCTTTTGAAACACTGCACATCTCGAAAGTCCCTTGACTAATCATTTCTGCATGGAAGCTTTGCTATTTTCTCTAATTTCCTTCGCCCTTGCAATGATTTTTTTACGTAGGCACTTGGACTTTGATAAATTTTTTTTCACATAAGATGTAGTCTTTTGGCTTTTTTTTTTTTATAATATATTTATGGGCATTGGCCTTGCTTTTACTAGGCACACTGCTTTTTCATGCCCTTTAGTTTGTCGAACTTTTTGCTCTTTGAACTTTTGTGGTCCTTATGACTTTCGAGATGTTCTCGTGACTACCAATTGTATTTGGTCAATTCTTATGCCTTGCCCCAGTGAAGGGAGATGATCACCGCTCGCGGTTTAGAAATGAATAATCAGACCCAAATTGGTTAAAGCAATGTGTATTGGTGTTTGGGTAGAGAAGGAAATGCTCTTCTTCACCTTGGGATGAGTTAAGCTCTGATGAGAATTCCTCTGAAGCTACTACCAAAAGATTAATGCAAGTGAAAGTAATAAAATCTTTCTTAATCTTTCACTTCACAACCCTACCGTAACCTTCTATGTTGCCCCAATGTAAGGTCGTTCTCGACAAGGGTACTTTGAAGGATCGTTTTTATTTGGCCCAAAGGGCTAGCAAGAGATTAGCATGGTGTTTAGGATTGATGAAGGAAATGCCTCATTTCGATCTTTACACTCAATGCGAAAGAACCCTTCATCCTAAGAGAAGGTCGTCTTTCACTCAACTCTCAAAAGTGTTTGAAGGACGTGTTTGGAAGTGGCTTGCCTTTCTTCATCTTAAACGCTTCTTGTTTGGCATGGTTAACGTCTCAATCTCACTTTGTCGAGATCATCTGAGTAGATCAATCTCCATAGGGAATTTTGATTTAAAATGAACAGCCCACTAAATGAGGAAAACAATTTTGAGATAAAAATGATGCTAAAAATTTTGAAATTTTTTTTCTCAATTTTTCATTTTTGTGCTTGTCTCTAGGAAAGCGTCAAAGGTTCTTTTTGTAATGGAAATTCTCCTTTTTTTTTTTAAAAAAAAGATTGAGAAGAAGGGTACTTACTTGCGGCATGGCGACTTGGTAACCCTATAAATAATGTAAAAGAATATGTTAGTGCAAAAATCCTTAGGATTGAAATGTTGGAAACGATATATTATTACCCTTCATTCGCTTTCATCCTTTGGGTGTTTACATCTTTTGGATTCACCTTCATGGATATTCGGTAACTCGACAATACCCTTCCCTTGCCTTCGTCTTTATGCGTTTGATGTTTTCTTTATTCCTTGGTAAAAAGTGCTGCTTCTACGGTCAAGGTACAACTTCTTCTTCTTTTTTTTTTTTTTTCATATATCACCCTTTGTTCTATTTGAATCCGTCTTTTCAAAGTTGGGCGATCAACATCCCAAAATATCTCTCATGGAGGAATGGACAACATTGCCCCTCTGTTTCATTTGAATCTTTCTTTGTTTAAAATGAACAAGGCTTAAAAATACTCCATCGCATTTGTTGGGAACATTACAAAACTTGGCACTCTTGATGTCTCCTTGACAATGAAAAGAAAGTCATGTCAAAAACGGTATCATAAATGAATAACTGGAATCGATATAGTTTACTCTTCCTTCAAATTCGTCTTTTTGAATGCTTGGCAACTCCCTTCATTTGTCTCATCATGCAAAGTGAATGAGATAGATGGGCTATTTTGGCACGTAAGGCATCTCCAAATAAAGGAACTTCTCAAATGGAATTCAATTTTGTTCCGCCTCTATTGGAAGATTGGTGTTGACGAAGCCTCGACGCGTGCTTGCTTTTCGGGTTCCATGATACTACACTTTTATCTTTTAGAAGGGGCATATGCCAATCTCAAATAAACACCTCATCCTTCTTGAGAAAGCAACCACATGAAGAGAGGGCATTAACTAAAGTTTTCTTAGAATTCATTTTGGAAGGTAGACATAAAGACTCGCTTGAAACATTTCTAAATTTGTTTTGTTTTGGTTTTTTTTTTAAATGATTTTCACGGAACTGAATTTCATCATTAGAAAAAAAATGAGTCGCATGATTTACAAAAGCAACAATTGGATTCACAATCAAAACCCAAAATGGAAAACATGGTTCTTGGCAAGAATAAAGATAATGATAAAATATAAAAAAACTCTTGCACAGATGAAAGTAAAAATCCACTCTTGTCCTAGCTCTTGAATTCACTTCTCTATGTGGTCCAACACAAGAATGTCATGGAGCATCGTGCATGACCTGCAAACGACAATGTCAATACGTGAATGAGAGAAAATGATATCTCAATAAGGTCACTACTTATAATAAAATCGAGACGACGGTCCATGCCCGCACAATCCTTATTATGGGGTTTTAATATTTCGCCAAGATTTTATTATAAGAGAATGTATCATTAAAATAATCAATCCACGGCCATCAATTGAATGTCCACTTTTATTCCAAAAGTTTCGTATGCAAAAGTGGCATTGATTTTTTTTTTTTTAAAGAAATTGATTTTATGATTTTACTCTTGCAAAAAAAAGAAAAGAAAAAGGAAGTGACTTCTATTTTGGGAAATCTATACAAAATGTGATTTGCATTTCAATCCCAAAGTGTGAGAATGAAAGAGTTTGATCAAAGATGCAATCTAAATTGTTGTGCCACAATATATAATTGCAACTTGCGAGCCATTTTTTGGCATTTTGTTTTTTCAAAATGTGATTTTGAGCCCATAACTAGGAATTTAAATAAAACCATGCGTTCAACAGGGCCAAATCAATGTGTTTAGAACTTGCATTCAATGTTCACTTGTCAAAAGTGATTGCCAATTTTTAATCACAAGCCTATAACATCGAGGGCGTTCAATTAATTTCCGCAAATTTCAAGATGAAAATGCAATACAAAATGAGCAAATAAAAAGGAAAACGATACTTACAATGGGTATCGACCTTTGTCTCTGTTTTTTCTTTATTTTCAATTACACAGACATGCGCATGGGATGTGGTTCAATTCCTACTCTATCTGGCCCAAAATGAAGCCATGGGATCACAGGACTGAACCAACATGCTTGCGGCTAGGTCGTGTTACCCATGATTCCGGCTTCGTCAAAGAACTGACCCATGTCGCATGCTTGTAGACTGGGGTGGGTACCTTCGACATGAAGAAAGAAATTTCGGGGTTGAGATGGGTGATTTGTACTATATGGTTGTAGTCGGAGTGGTATCCACCTCAACACCATTCTAAGTGATCTTATGCGGCCTAGGTCCAGCGGTAGGTAGTGTGTGCCATGGTGTAGTGTAATGCAAATGATACATGCACAATAATTTATAAGCAAACAACACTCCATACATAAAAAATAAACCATACATTCCTACACCTCCCTACAAGACAAATGTGAACAAACTCTTCTTCTTATACCTTTCATTATGCAAAAACATTTAACACCTTTAATGTTAGGGGCGTACTTGGAATCCTTGCTGTCAAACAAAAATATTTTTGAACAAGATTAATTTTGGCCTAAATCTTCTAAGGTCTAAAACCAAGTCCCCAACAAAGTCGCCAAGTTGTCGCGACCTACCCTCGGGGGGAGGGAACATATTTAGGGGTATTGCCTAAAGGACAGGCCTAAGGCCCATAATTATGCGCGAGCTCCCAAAGCCCATACCCTGCGTGCTATTGGGATATTTTTAAAGAATTTTGCATAAGAGGAGTCGCCACTAGCTTATTGGGGTCGGCTAGAAACCAAGTGAGGCATGAGAGCGTGCCTCACTTCCTACGCAACCGGCGAATCTAAGGTCGGGGACTTGATTATACTAATTAACCAATTAGTTCTCTTTCGGTACCTAATTTTGTTCATTTTAAAAGAAATGATTTTTGTTAGGTAGTCTAGATTGATCTTATACTTATCCACTAACATGTGAGGTGATCATACGGGTGCACAATCATTAAGGTAACAATCATAACTATCAAGATTCTAATTGTCATAAAATTAAACACGTATAATTCAACATAATTAAATATGCAAACTAAACTTGCAATATAATCAATATACGAGTAAATAAATGCCTAATTATACTAAAAAGGCAATTGGCAATTCATAACCAAACCCTACATTTCTTAATTTTCAAATTTTTTTTTTTAATTTTTTAAATTTTTTAATTTTATTACAAATAATTATTTTTTAATTTTTTTAAAAAAACTAATTTTTAATTAAAAATGGGGCGAACTGGGTCGGGTCCGGTCTAACTAGACCCGGGCCTGACTCGGTAGGGGCCGATCGGGTCGAACCCATTTGGGTCGACCCGTTTAAGGGTCGTAAGGCCCAGGCTGGAGTCCAGTTGAGCGCGGTTCCCGGGTTACCCGGGAACCGGAACCGAATCGGAGGAGGGTCTGGTTCAGTTCCCGGTTCCAAGGGGGACCAGTTCCGGTTCCGGTTCCAAGCGGACTTGGAACCGGAACCGGTTACTTAGGGCAGAAAGAGCTTGACCTTAGATGTTCTAGTGACTTGTATGTGATTTTCTAGTTGAATTTTGACTTTGGCCTCTAAATGAAAGTTGTAAAGGACTTCTTGGAGTATAACATACTCTAATTTGGGACAAAAAAAACAAGTATAAGTGGGTGAAATCGTTATTCTTTGGAAAGACTGGATCTGGAGATTTTGGGACCGACCCTTGATGAATGCATGGACTGTAAGGCAACCTTTTTGTCGAAATTTCACTTTGATTTCTTAACAAAAGTTATAAAGAACATCCTGAGGTACCACATATAAAAAATTTAGAGAAAACAAACAAGAATAGGTAGGTGAAATCATGGTCCTTTGGAGATGGTTAGATCTGGAATTACGGTACTACGAACAGGGATTTTAACCGTCCATATTTAATTATCTAGGACGAATTTGACTTCGATGTTTTCATGGAGTATCTACCTTATGATCTTGGCTATCACATAGTCAAATTTCATAATTTTTGAAGGTCATTTGGCTATTTAATCGGAAATGTTTCTAAAACTGTGCAATCTGATGTGTTCGGATCTTGTAAGTTGCAATGCGTGGACTATATCATTTTTTATGAGGTTCTTTTGGAAATGTGTTCTGCATGAAATATCTCTCTTCATGTCTTCCCTACAACATATTTAAATTTCGTAATTTTTGTAGTTCATTTGCCTATTTAACCAAAAACATTTCAAAAACTGTGCAAGTAGAGAATAGGAAAAGTAAATCGATTTTATCTTTTAATCCAGAATGAATTGAACTACGATTTCTTCATGAAACTTGTACCTCTAGGTCTTAAATACAACGTGTCCAAATTTCAGAATTTTCTGAGTTCATTGAAGGGTTTAATCGAAATTGTTTTCAAAACTTATACCTCTAGACATTTTTGTTTTAGTGGTGTTTTATTTCTACTTTCTAGTTTGATATATGTTTTGAAATTTCTAATTATATTCTATTATTGTTGTGTAGTATGAAGTTAATGTATCAAGATAACATGTCAATGGGAAGTTACCGTGTAGTATACACGTACATTATAGTTTTTTTTTTGGTAACGTGCGCATACGTTAAATTTTTTTTAGTAACGTACGTGTACGTTATAATTTTTTTGGTAACGTGCGCATACGTTATATTTTTTTTGGTAACGTACGCATATGTTATAGTTTTTTTTTTTTGGTAACGTGCGCGTACATTATAGTTTTTTTGATAACGTGCGCATACGTTATAGTTTTTTTTATGGGTAACGTGCGCATATATTATAATTCAAATATGAAATTAAAAAAAAAAAAAAAGAACCTGTTGGAACCTGGAACCGACCCTGGAACCTGTGATGGGGTAAGTTCCAGGTTCTCGGTTCCCACGGGTAGGTTCCAGGTTCCTCATTTTGAGGAACTTGTACCTGAGGGTAGGTTCCAGGTTCCAAACGAAACCGAACCAGAACCTGGAACCGCTCACCCCTACGCTAGACTGGCCTTGGTCGAGCCTTTGTGCAGCTGGATTGGGCCCAACCAATGGGCCATCTCTACTTCCCCTCACGCAGAAAAAAGGCCCACACAGTCCCGCAACCTAAACCAACCCTATTAACCTTAATCTACAGAAGCCCGGCCCTTTAAGATTAAACAAGGCCCAATGAAGAAACGTAAACTAATCCTAAAGCCCAAAACCCAAATTCAACCCAGAAATAAACCGGTGCAAAGCCCGTAGGCCCAGCCTAAACAGATAAAAAAACCTACTTGGTTCATGACCCGCACCCAACCTGGTTTTTGATTAAAACCCTAAGGCTTCTTGGTGGCGTTGACGGTGGCAATGATGGGCTTGACGACAGCGATGACACAACAGATGGAGCGGTGACGTGGAGCGGCTTGGCGGAGGGTTGCTCGCGAATGCTAGCACCGGCGATGAAGCTCGGGCGGAGTAGCAGAGACCGGTGGAGGGCTAGGGTGCTTGCGGATGGGCAATGGTGGCACGGCAATAGTGACCAGCGACTCGAGATTTGCAAGTCGTGGGCTTCGGAGGTGCGGCGACCGGCTCGAGCTCGGTTTTGATCGCGGATCGGCTGTGGTGGTGGCAGACGCGGTCGGAGATGTTGAGTGCTGGGTTGAGCACAGGGCGAGTCCCAGCAGAAGCGATGGTTGCAAGTGTCCACGACAAGACTGGGTTGCAGCTATTGGCTTGTGCGTTGTTGTAGGTTGCAGCGACGGCGTTGTAGTGGCATCACGCGAAGGAGATCGGCTAAGGTGCAAGCGGAGTGGCTAGGCAGCAGCGTTAGGTTGTCGCAGCTTCTTGCGTTAAGGTGGCAGTGGCGGTGGTGCTCAAAGGTGCGAGCGTAGGCGGGGGTTAGTGGCTTTGCGGCTATTGGGCAGACCAGCGACACGAGTTCGTGAGCGAGGGAGACGAAACTCCGACGGCTGGCGAAACAGTAGTGGCAGAGTGGCTTGGGCATCGGCGCTTGAGCTTGTGGACGAGTGGTGATGCTGCGCGGTGACCGGTGCAGCGGAGACCTCGAGTGGCTGTGAGGCAGAGAGCAACAACGGGGAAGATGAACAACCACTTTTTTGGTCTTTTGTTTTTTCCTTTTTTCTCTCCCTCCTACATCCCCTCACATCCTCTCTCCCCTCTTCTCTCTCTCGGTTCCCCTCTTTTCCTCCCGCTCCCCTTCTTTTCTCTAGGGTTTCACACGAAGGTGGAGGAAGGAGAATGCGGCATAGGCCGGGCCAAGGCGAGATCCAGCTCGGCCCCTTTCATGTTTTTTTTTTTCTCTTTTATTTTCTTTTTTTCTTTGTTTTTGCTTTTGTTTTTGTTTTCTTTGTTTTTGTTTTGTTTTTTTTTTGCTTTTATTTTTTTTTTTGCGACTAATTCCTAATCTTGTACACGATTAAATCCTAAATGAAATGGCGAAATTTATGTGTCAACAATTGTAGACAGGCACTTTGAACAGTGTAGATCTATTGTTTGCTTTAGTAGATACCTTGAGGGCGATTAAATGTAGCTGTGTCAGCACTAACCGTTTGTCCATCTACTCCAAATCGTAGGAAGTACCAGCTTCAGAAGAAAGAATGTTGGTTAACCTTCAACGTAAAAAATGGCGCCCCCCAAAAAAAAGAAAAAAAAAATCCTTCAACCTCATTTTGCCCCTATTTAATCAAGCGAGTTTTGGTCTATTTACAATTACAATTAAAAGACATGAATTGACAAGGCATTCCGGCAATTACAATTATAAACCATGCATGATGCAACATTAGTTACCTGACAGTATGGGTCGAATGCCATTCACAGAGATGGCCAGCAGAGGAGTTAGGTCACAAACAACATCAATGACTTCTTCATCACTTGTGAAGAGTTTCCTCAAATTAACCCGAAATATGAGAACAGTCGTAGTGAGCACTACACTAATGAGAATAGTGGTTGCACTCATTACACAACCGCAAATTCCGCAACTCTTGGATGACCTGCCTACCAACTCGGACATTGCAATCGATCACCAAATTATCTATAAGCTGACAAAGGTACAACATGTATCATTCTGCAGTTCGTGCGGTTAGCATAAAGGGTAGGCAATGATGCTAACTGAAATCATAAAGGAACATTATTCAACTATTCAAAATGTCATTCAACAGTTTGTAACTTTTGAAGTGACAGACCTAGCTGCTGCACTTAGCCCGGGCATAAACTTAATATCCCAATTCTAGTAATTCATGCTGATAATGAGGGTAAACATCAAGTTAGGAGGATGAAGATAGCATGTCCAATAGAAGAAGGATGATGAGCTGACATACCAGATGGACATTGAGTCCAATTCTATCATAGGATTGGAGAGGAAACCAGCTAGAGCACCAGTCCATTGAAGTACCATATTTTCAAGCTCCATTCAGATGGAAGTAAGGTCACTCTTGCAATAGTTAGGCATCTGGGCACGATCAATCCACACGTCCAACTGGAACCGCCAATATGATTAGTTAATTTCATGTTCAAAGAAGTTTTTGAAAGTGGAATGGACCATAACATAACAAAGTTGGTTCCTGGCTGTGCATAACTATCTTGAATCAAAACTTCAAGAGTGGCGATAGAGAAAAACCAAGTTTGATTTTGCTTTGCCAGCTATGAGGTAGGACATCTATTTATTCTGTTTTAAGAAAAGATGATTTGACAATCTTCTATTTTCCAAAGGTTGTCCTCTAGGATTTTTTTAAGGATCCCACTTTCAACTTTAAGCCAAGCTTCCACATAGTATTGTTTTCATTAAAAGAAGAAATTTATTTCCAAATTGAACATTGAGTCGAGGTGAGGTGGTAAATTAAGTGGCTAGCGCACATGACTTCGGAGTTTCTAATCGGACCTAAACTATCTAATGATATCAGTTTTTCATTTTTTAGGGTAATTCCTTTCAAGAAGTCTTACAGGGAGTAGAAAACATTGACAACTACTTCCTTTAGAAGAACAATTGGTTTCTTGATAGAGCCTACATCGGACCCTGGAGTAGAAGTGTATGCAATGACATTCAAGCTTTGGAATTGGTTCCATGGGGGTAGTTTGCAAATTTTTATCTTGAGACCAGCCCACCTAAACCTTCCCCAGCCATGGCAATGTAAAAGACTGAACATGTGTAATAAGCAGTTCTACAACAAACACATACCAAAGCATTACCGCAGAAGCAACTGTAAGCTTGAAGTAAGGCCAAACTCCTGGTAAAACTCTAATCAACATGCCAGTCTAGGTTTCCTTGCAAGAGGGGCTCAGGACAATGTAAAGAGCGTCGAGGAGGACGAGAATCCACCACGAGAGGCTCAGAGTCAGGGCCGCTCCTAGAAGGCTATAGTCCAAGACATAGAGTACAATCCATGTGTGGAGGGTGTGCAAGAGGAAGACCTTCCCCCCGGACATGTAAGCCAGAGGGTTTACTATGTTCTGTGCCTGAAGGAACCTCTGCATCGGGCATATAGCCGAGGGATCAATGTAACAAGTAGTTGTGACGTCCTAGGTCGTCACGTACTAAGCGCAAGCGGAATTATAATTATTATTATCATTTTGCCTAATTGGTAATCTCCTTTAGATAATCTATAGTGTTGACCATTGAAGGTTAGCATGTATAACATAGATTATTTAAAATCTCAAGTTTATATTATGAGGTCATCTTACAATCACTCTACCTTCATTTTAAGTATTGGCCAAATTATTCATGCACATAAACAAGGTCACAAGAAGCTTCATTTCTTCTTATCATCATAAGGGCTTACAAAATTTATCAACTTGGACTCTTTCCATGTTCATTGCCTATATATACAACATATACATTACAAAAGTCAGGCGTAACAAAAGCCAGGGATAAAGGGTGAGGGTGTCTACTCCACGAGTTCCCACACAAGCCCGCATCTAATAAAAACAAAAGCCAGTCAGCCTCTACACGATCCAAAGCATCTAGGCGCCGTCCATCCCCGCTCCAAGTCCTCTTGCTCCAAAGGGTAAAGGGTCAAATATCTTCCCTTCATGGTTGATAAACCATGCAACAAACATCATCGATGTCAAGTCGGCTCTACTGTCATCCAGCCATAAAGTAGCCTCATACTTGGAGAAAACCATGTCAATGTCGGGATCATACACGTCATGAAGAGAAACATCAAGATGCACTACCCCCCCGGTATCGAGCTACTGGTGGTACATCCATGCTATCAATATGAAAATGTAAGGTATGAGCAAACAACCTTGCCTAGTAAAGAATGATAAAACTCTAACTTAAACAATCCACAGCCATCAAGATTACAAGAGAATCATCAAACAATTTAGGATGCTAAAGGAAGTATATCACAAGCATAAACGATTGGATATTAACACATTATGTATATAATCACCTTATGAGCATTCATTTCTATGCTTACCTTTCTCAAGCTCAATCTCATATCAAGATATAATGCAACAATAATAAATGAACTCACTTGCCAAATAGAATTATATTTAGTGTGCACATGATCCACCCTCGATCAATCACTAACCGGAATTCAACCAGCCCGATCTAGTCATTTCCAGAAGTTACCTTATCTGGACTTCCACAATATTTCTATTATGGGCATCTCACTATGAGGCATCCTGGTATCACACAACCGAGGTCCTCCCAAGACCACTTAATAAGGGGCATCTCACTCCGAGGCATCCCGGTATCTCTCTACTGAGGCATCCAAGACCACTTAGCAAGGGCATCCCAAACTTCCGGGGGCATCATCGGTATCTCTGTACCGATGGGTTCATTCACTCTCTTAAGCACACATTTCACACCACCACACATTTGGTTAATGCATTTATCGTATGCAAAAGAAAAGATTTCAAAGTATATATAACTCTCATGAACCTAGCATAGGTGCGTGTCCAAATTATAAGATAAAACCCATTACAACATGTCCCATTCCATGTCGAACGGATATTTACCCCATAATCAAGCACTATGCACCGCACTTATTGCACACGCATGATACTATATGCACTTATATCTCAAATGATATATGAGACTTACTCTTATATGACTAACTTCTATTAGAGGGTTATTAGACTCTACGTGTGTCGTACAAGTCTAATATAAAAGACACAACATTTAGTATATGTTCTCGGGTCCAGGTAGTTTACTAGCTAAATGAACAGTTTCAGTTTCGGACACAGAAGGTATAACAATTCTTGTCAAAATACTACCATTTATATTTGAGACATAGATTGACATTTTCCGTGAAGAAACTTAAGTCTAATTCTCACTGTATTAAGAGTAACAATTGCCATAATCTTTACTAGCACCCTGTATCGACGTCCAGATTCTTTACCTACAAAGAAACTTGTTTCACTAGCCAAATCTTATCCATTTAATATCAAATTTTGACACGTCATTTCTTAAGATGTGTTCTACAATTTTTACTAAGGATTCAAAGTCCAATTCTAACCAGGTAAATACAGAAAATTCGTATAATCAATAAAGGTCAAATCGTTCTTACAAAACATTTTACTGGTTTTACTAAATTCACTTTCATCTCTACGTTTTTATATTCATATAATCATAGCTAGGTTTCTAATTCAATCTAATGGATATTTTATTATGTAGATGGTTCATTTCTTATTTTCATTAACATACATAAAGAAAATAACACAAAATAGAAGACTCCCTAACCGTATTCTCCTAGAACAGAATAGGTATACATGATTCCTTCACTCCTAGCCCGACCAAACCATTTATTTTTCCACAAGTCTCTTCTACAACACTTCATTATTTAATCACAACAACTAAGAGTAACTTCAGCAAGTTTTCTCAACAAGGAATCCTTTCGCAGCTCGGCTCAAAGCATATATCCACACTTCAACTCACACATCACAACATTCACCCCATTTCTTCACTTGGCAAACATCTCTTCACTTTGCTCAATCAAAACAGCCAACTCTCATCAAGTTTTCGAAACATGCAAGACTCAAAAGTAACATGCAATGACTTCTACCTTCAATCTAACACTTACTAAGCTTAGATTAACTACAAAAAACAACAACAAATCAAATCCTTCACTGTTTGGTTAGATCCGCAAGCTTTCTTGACAAAACAATGGATAAATTTTACTTTAGAGTTATATCTTTCCTTACCTTGTTTAGCTATTAGACAACACAAAGATGGTTCAAGATCAACACCAAAATCTCGCATGCAAGAAGAAGAAATTGCTGGTTTGCTTCTGGTTTCACCGCTCGACCGAGAGAAAAACGGAAAGAAGAAGATGAAGATGGGTTTCTCGGTTTTTATATGGAGAGAGAGAGAGAGAGAGAGAGAGAGAGAGAGAGAGAGAGAGAGAGAGAGAGAGAGGGTTACGAAACTTAAGGGGGAAATAGGTCTACAAAGCTAATCCCTAGGCTAGATTAATGACGAGATTTTCTAATGATTATTTTCCTTGAGTTGATGGTTTCGGTTTCTAGAGGAAAGAAATCTGTGGGTGTCGCATGCAAGAAGAAACGAGAGAGAGAGAGAGAGAGTGATGCCTCCAAGTTTGTTGTCTCAAATTCAATTTGTTTCTAATCCATATCATTAGTCGGTTCATTAGTTTCTAATGTTTTTCAATAAATTTTTCTTTTGTTTCTACTTGATTTCAATCCTTTTATGATTATACAATGTCATGACATAACATATCGACTAGTCAATGTTAGTCTATAAAGGATTCATCATAAGAAATGCTAAATTTAGAAATTGATGTTACATTATGATCACTAATCAAATCATTCAAGCCTAAATATTCATCTCTGGCCCAATAGGCTTAATCCATAACAATATGGCCCACTAAACTAAATCTACAAATCTAATAATTCCGAACCTTGGCCCGCTTCAAGCCAAGTCCAAGCCTATAATCTCTCATTAGATTTCCTAAGTCCAATTCGTGTGGCCCACTTATTTCTCAAGCCCACACATTCCTCACGATCCATCGGGTTCACTTTCTAGCTCAATCTAATTAATCTAAGTTCCTAATGATCTAATTATACTAATGAAGGTCGGTGAAATTTGGGATGTCACAATCAATCCCACATAAATAACTGGCTTGGCTTGGTGATGGTCTCTGTAAAATATGGGTTTTGACCCAATCAAAAATAAAAAAGGAGAAAGAAGCAAAGAGATCGAGAGTTTTCGAGAGAGAAGAAGAAAAAGAGGAGAGAGAGAGAGAGAGAAGGAAAAAAAAAAGAAAAAAAAGGTGGGGGGAAGGAGGAGATAAAAGGGAGAGAGAGAGAAAAGGGGGATCAAAGAGCCCATACTCGAAGAAGAAGAAGAAGAAGAAGAAGAAGAAGAAAGAGGGTTTTGTGCGTTTTCATCTTGGGAGCCTCGCCAAGCCATGTAACGCAATGCCCGGTAGGCGCTCGTGCTGCCCATTCGTTCAATGTGAGTAATTTCAGACCTAGGGCTTGAAATTCGGAGTTTTGGAAACATCGAGTGACAAAGTATGATTTTTGAGTTTTTGAGCTACGTATTTTTGTGGAAATGATAGCTTGGGATGTTGTGGAGCTGTGGGATTTTACGGATCGTGATTTGAGCTCATGGTTTACCCGAAACAAAATTTTGAAGTTTATCGCACGTGATGAACAGTGCACGACCAGAACTTTAGGGCTATATTTTGTTGATTTTAGCTTGATTTTGAGTTGGCTAAATTGGGGTTCTTGTGGTATGTTGGATGGGCTTTCCATTGATTATAAGTACTCTTTAAACGGAGTTCGGTGGAGAAAATTATGGCATGATGAAGTTTCGTGCTTGCATTTTGTGCTTAGGACGGCTTTGAGTAATTGTTTTAGTTGAGTGATTTATTAGTGCGTATGTGTTGTTTTATCGATGAATAAACATAATTTAATTGAGTCGTTAGTTGGAGAGTGGCATATTACCTAGTTTTAATATTATTTTCGATTTATTAATAAGAATACGAGTGCATTGGCTCAAATAACCACATAGGTTGATTTTTCGACTTTCCTAGGTGAGTAGTGTTATCTCTTCTAAGAATTTATAAGTTCATGTCTTCAAAATGATAAAAATTTGATATTTTATGAGTTATAAATGAGCATGTTTATTGCATAAAAGTTGGATTGAGCATTTACTAAGTTTTGATATTTGAAAATAGTGTGATAAATTTTTATGTATCGTGACCATGGTTTGATATTGAGCAACGGATTAGTCAATGGAGTGGACCATTGACATGTGATATGAGTTGGGTCGATGAAATGGACCATCGGCGTGTAATTTGAGATTAGTCATTGGAATGGATCATTAACGTGTAATTTCATTATATTATCGATGTGTGGTTTGATGAAATTAATCAATGGAATAGACCATTGATGCATGTTTTATGAGATTGACCAATGGGTTAGACCATTGACATTTGCCTATTATTATCTTGAATAGTTTTGCTTTGAACATATTGTCTTAAAGTAAGAAATGTTATATTTTGGCCTTGAAGGTTTGTTAAATTTCTGAGTTTGGTGTGATATGAGATTAGCCAATGGAATGGACCATTGACGTGTGAATTAATGAGATTGATCAGTGGATTAGACTATTGATGTTTATTTTGATGTTATTATGAAATAATTATTTTTGCTATAAATATAGCTATGTTGAAGCGTATGTAACTTATTCTTTTTACTGTATGTTTGTTATATCCTAGATTTGAGTTAAAATAGTTGTAGTTTGGTTTTGTAAATATGCATAGTGGGTGCTCGATTCGCTTAGAAGAGATGCACTACTCATTGAGCCGTGGTTGCTCACCCATCTACTTTTCAATCTTTTTTAGGTTCCTCGACTAATGATGAGTAGGTATGAGAGCGATATGGATGTGGGGACTTTTAAGAGTTGGATTTTGGGAGTTTTGAGGCTGTGTCCTTTGAGTGGAAGGACGGTCGTGTCATCCCCAATTCAAGATGGTTTTGGGGTGTGATAGTCTCAGATTGTCCAATCGCTGGGAGTATGTTGCCGGAGAACCAGCTTATGACGGTGAGAAGGACAACTGTTCCCAAGTGCAAAATTATAGCTCTTTGGCAAATGATGCCCATTTCTGAGTACCTCTTGGCCCCATAAGCCCGGCAAGAGATAGTTTGCACTGCGCTGCCCATGCCCAACTGCGTGATATCATAATAGAAGGAAAGTTTATGACTTGTTTTACATAATTCGTGAATCAACGGAACATAATAACACCAACATTATGGCTTGAAACGGTTTATAGAATTTCCAACAAATTGACTAGACAGTAGTCGAAGAGACTAGAACTCGTTTGATCAAGGGTCTTAGGAAGCCTTTTCAAATAAGCAGCAAATTGATGTTGAAGGCCAATAACCTATTTTTTTTTTTTTTTCTCTTAAGTCAGCATATCCTTCGCTGTGGAACAGAGAAACAGTTTGTCACCCTTAAGGGATCTTCTGAACTAGATGATATATCTACAATGTGGGAAGTGTTCCTTGTCTATAGGATCTACAACTTTTTTTTTTAATGTACGTGTGTCTTCCTCCATATATTAGTGTAAATTTTTGCTTGAATATTCTGATATGATATCAAAATCAGGGCAATATAATTCGTGGTTGCAGCCTTGGGCTAGAGGATAGTTAAAAGTATCACATATTGCTCATTTGTACGTGTTTTCTGTACCATTTTGCAGAAAGAAGAAAACGTGTGTGGACAAAGTGATCTCTTCAACAAGATCGTGTGGGTCCATGTCGCTTGGACCATCATTAATAAGGATGTGTTTGATAACCATTTTGTTTACGAGAACAATTTTTTATTAGAAATGCCCATTTCTGAGTACCTCTTGGCCCCATAAGCCTGGCAAGAGATAGTTTGCACCGCACTGCCCATGCCCAACTGTGTGATATCAGAACATAAGGAAAGTTTATGACTTGTTTTACATGCTTCGTGAATCAACGGAACATAATAACACCGACATTATGGCTTGAAACGGTTTATAGAATTTCCAACAAAATGACTGGACATTAGTCGGAGAGACTAGAACTCGTCTGATCAAGGGTTTTAGGAAGCCTCTTCAAATATGCAACAAATTGATGTTGAGGCCAATAACCCGTTTTTTTTTTTTTTTTTCTCTTAAGTCAGCGTATCCTTTGCTGTGGAACAGAGAAACAGTTTGTTGCCCTTAAGGGATCTTCTGAACCAAATGATATATCTACAATGTGGGAAGTGTTTGCTTCAATATTCTAATATGATATCAAAACCGGGTCAATATAATTCGCGGTTGCAGCCTTGAGCTAGAGGATAGTTAAAAGTATCGCTCATTGCTCGTTTGTACGTGTTTTTTGTATGATTTTGGGAAAGAAGAAAACGTGTGTGGACAAAGTAATCTCTTTAGACAAGATCATGTGGGTCCATGTCGCTTGGACCATCATTAATAAGAACGTGTTTGATAACTATTTTGTTCCCAAGAACAATTTTTGACCGGAAATTATTCTTTTAATTATGTTCCTAAGAATAATTTCTAAGCATTTCAAGAAATTTGATAATTGCCCAAAATTTCTATTCTTAGAATAGAATTGCGTTTAGTACCATATTCAAAATTTATAATGCAAACAATTTTCTTTTAATTTTTAAATAATTTTATTACTTTTTTCTTTTCTTCTTTTTCTCATTTTTCCTTTCCTTTCTCTTCTTCTTCAAGCTTTGGCCGGTCGACAGTCTGCTGGTCTTGGGATGATTGACGACCAGCCAAATGAGGGCCAACGACCTTGCCAGACAACTTGTCGACTCTGCTGAGGCTGAGCTTGCCCAGCCTTCGACAGGACTCGACCTTGCGCTAGACAACTCCAACATAGACTCTTTCTCTACCTCTAAGTTTAATTCTACCAACTTCTCATGCTTTTTTATTAGTCACAAAATACAACCGATACGTAGACCACAACTCTCAAGCAACCTTTGCTTTTGGCACCTGGTTGGTGTCTTGATTATTTTAGACAAAAATTGATCACAATTTCAACACTTTTCCCCATTTTGCACAAGTGAACAATCAGATTGTCCAAACCTAATGCAGTATGTAGTGAATAAAGGGAAAAATTGTCCAAAAATTTCTAAACATTTTAATCTTACCAATTAAGCCATAAATCTTTTCACATTTTATCTATTGAGTCTATCTGACCAATTTTGACTAGAAATAGTTGACGTGACCATATAAGATGGCCGACGCGATGTGAATAATTTTTAATAATATATATTATTTTTTCATTTTTCTTTCTTTTTTATCCTTTCTTTTTCCTTTTGCTAGTAGTTGGCTAGCGGCCATGGCCTGGCCAATTGGCCTCACCTGCCATGGGCAAGATGTGGCTCATTGAGGGTGAGCCTCACCAAGGCTCACCCTCACCTAGGCAAGCCTTGGCTAGTGTCGGCCTTGCCCAAGCCAGATTTGGCAAGGTCAGCCCTTGCTGGGCATCAGTCGAGCAAAGGCGAGGCCGCCTTGGCTTGGGCGAAGGTTGGCCTTCTTGGGCCTAGGCCAAGCTAACACTCGCCGAGCCTCATTGGCCAAGGCTAGCTCGCTCGACCACCATCAAAAGGAAGAAAAAGGGGAAAAAAGAAAAAAAAAATCAGAAAAAAGAGAGTATATTAATAAAAAATGTTAAAATATATTAAAATATTATTAAAATTTTTCTGCATTAGCATCGATTGTGATGTAGGATGGTCAATGTCCATGTCAACAAATTTCGACTGAAATTGACCAAATGGATTCGATTTTGATAAAATATTAAAATGTTTATGATTAAATTAGAAAAATTAAAAGTTTATAGCTGTATTGGCATACATGCAATAGATTTAAAACTTTTTGGACAATTTTCTTGATGAATAAGTGTTCCTGAGTTTCCTTTGGTGAAAGCATGGCGACAAGTAAAATGAAGTTTTCATTGGCATTCCTCAGGCCCATCTCCTGACATATGCGAAGGCTCTTTATCCCAAATGTTCGCCGTTACAAGATAAGGGTCCCCTCCCTCTTCCAAATCTAGGCTCATACATACATGATAAGCAAAACATGAAAAAATTAAGCCTATCAAAACATTTTACCCCTCCATTCTCTCACATTGAGAGAAAATGGCAGGAATTGCAATCTAAATGCAGGAAATCGGAGATCAAATAAGCAACCGCTATACATCATCAACCAGGTCGAATGTTTCCACATTCACTGAACTCTTCAAGTGAGTTGCAGTTTTTTCGACTGGAGACAAGTAGAGAATTAAGCGTCGGTGTCCATGTTTGACATGACACCAGATGAGATGCACAATTCATAACTAAAGTTGTTCTAACCATTAATCTAACGAGGGCTACTGTTTGTAGAACCCCAACAGTCATTCCCCACCAGATAGCCCGAAATGAAGAGCACTTATCCTGAGTTAGCTCAATAAGTTTTATATTAGTGATGAGCCAAATGCCATTCAAATTGTGCCAATCGGGTATTGCCCAGCCATCCTCATAGAAAATCATGCCTGAAAGATTGTCTCTAAACATGCTGGTTAGGGTGGAGTAAAAAATCTCGAGCCAACTTCCCAGGTGTGCTCTTTGAAAGGTAGGCAGAAGTTGGGGATTGGATGGCCTTCGCTTCTTCTCAATAATCATTGGTGCCATTATGGACATGCGTGTCCAGATTGTTCGCAAGGAGGCTAGTTGAGCTTTTTGCATCATTAGCCACAATGTCAGGGAAATAAAGGAACAGAAGAGAGTGAAATGCGTAGAGGTTGTTGATGATAAAAAAATCTTCCATGATACACCAATCTTCTACAATCTGTGCCAATCCCATTGATTGAGCCGATCTTCTACTATTTGTTTCAATTCCGTCGATAGAGCAAATCTTTCACAATCTATACTGATATTGTAAATTGCTATCACTGAAACTGTAGATTGTTATCTTTGTAAAATCTTTTTAATTGTGTTTTTTCCGTTCATGTACATATTATAAATATAATACAAATCTCCACACCGATTGTGTGTGATCAAACTCACATTCATACTCTTTCAGTTGAAACTGAGCATGGGAGTGATTCATCAGCTCGTGAAGTCCATGCCAATGTTCTCTGCATGAAAACTACAAAAATTGAAGTAAAAGTTCATGAGGGAAATATTCAAGAGGCAGAACCGTCCTTACGTGGCGGCTTGTTACTGGCTGATCCCTTTTTAGACAACAAACAACTCGAGAGCTTTCTTATGCCACAATTCATTACGTCTAGTTTGTTGGCAATGTTAGAAACAATCTTTCGGGAATGATTTTCTATGAGATGGCTTCCCTGCTGAAACCTTTTCTATTAGGGGCAATACACCCATTGGCACCATTTTAATGGCATTTGGCTCATCGCTAAAACAAAACTCATTGAGCTAACTCGTGATGAGTGCTCTTCATTTCGGGGTATCTGGCGGGGAATGATTGCTGGGGTTCTTCCACAAATAGCAGCCCTCATCATATTCTAGAACAACTTGGAACGCTGAGGTAGCTGTACTCCTGAATTGGTCATCTCATCTGGTTTCATGTCAGACATGGACACTGATGCCTAATTCTCTGCTTGTCTCCGGTGGAAAAGCTACAGCTCGCTTGAAGAGTTCAGCGAATGTGGAAACATTAGACCTGGTCAATGATGTATAGCGGTTGCTTATTTGATCTCCATTTGGTTTCCAGCATTTAGATTGTAGTTCCTGCCATTTTTCTCTCCATGTGAGAGAATGGAGGGGTGTAATGTTTTGATAGGCTTCCTTTTATCATGTTTATCGTGTATATATGATTATAAGCCTAGAGTTGGAAGAGGGAAGGGACCCTTATCTTGTAACGGTGAACGTTTGGTATAAAGAGCCTTCATAAATGTCAAGAGATGGGCCTGAGGAATGCCAGTGAGAACTTCATTTCGCTTGTCGCCATGCTTTCACTAGAGGAAACTCAAAACACTTATTTGCCGGTAAAATTATCCAAAAAGACTTAAATCTATTGCTCTCGATACCAATATAGCTTTAAACATTTTAGTTTTATTGATTGAGTCATAAATCTTTCCACATTTTACTAATTGAGTTCATTTGATCACTTTTAAATTTGCTAATGTGAATATCGACTATCCTACTTCACGATCGGTCCTAACGTAGATAATTTTTACTCATATTTTAATATATTTTTATATTTTTATTAATATATATTTTCCCCCTTCTTACTTTTGTTGGTGGCCAGGTTGGCTGGCCTCGCTTGCCACAGACGAGACTCGGTGAGGGTCAGCCTCGCCTAGGCTAGGGGGGGCTGACTTTTGTGTAGGCCAAGGTGGCCTTGCCTATCATTGCCTTTTCTTGGCCGATGTCCAGCAAGGATTGACCTTGCTAGATTTGGCTTGGGCAAGGTCGGCCCTCATTGGGTCTTGCCTAGGTGAGGGTGAGCCTCGCCAAGGCTCACCCTCAACGGGTCACGCCTTCCTTGTGGTAGAGGACATGGCTACTGTCCAACCATCAACAAAAAGAAGGAGAAAGGAAAAACAAGAAAAAATAAAATAAATTATAAAAAATTATCTATATAAGCACCGATCATTCTACATGGCATTGTTGACGTTCGTGTTAGCAATTTCTAGCCAAAATTGATTAAATTGAGTTAATTGGAAAAATATAAAAAGATTTATAACTCAATAGGTAAAATTGAAATGTTTATAATTGAATTGGCAAAAATGTAATAGGTTTAGGACTTTTTGAACAATTTTCCTTTGTTCACCACATACTGCATTAGGTTCGGACAATCTGATTGTACACTTTTGCAGAATGGGGGAAAAGTGCTGAAATTGTGATCAATTTTTGTCTAAAATAATCAAGACACCAACTAGGTGCTATAAGCTATAAGCAAAAGTTGATTATTGAGAGTTGTAGTCTGCAAGTATTGGTTGGATCGCATGACTAGTAGAACAGCATGAGAAGTAGGTCAGAGCGGTAGAGAAAGAGTCCACGTTGGAGATGTCTAGAGGGTACATTAAATGTCAAAGAGAATGTGAGTTAAACAGTAGCCTTTTTCTTTTCTTGTACGAAGGAAAGGCGGTGAAATCAGCCAAGAAATGGGCGTGATGGTGCTCGCGTGAGGGTATAGAAAAAACCACTCCTTCTTCCCTTCGCGTCACCTAACAATAGTAAAGCGACGTCCCGAAATACTAGTCTTTTAGCTCCTCAATTATTCCACCAAGCTGCCCTCTCCAAGAAACAATTAACTCTTCTCCAAGTCCCATATATAAACAAACTAATTCTAGCAAAAAGTCAAAAGCAATTGATTCAGGGCAGGCTGCGTGAGAATTCCTATTAGATGTAAGGATGGGTATGGTTCTAGGATAGAATCGAGAACCTAAAACCAGACCGTTGGGAACTGGTTTGGTTCTAAGTCCTAAGATATGCATGGTAGATTCTACGTTCTAAAAATTTAGGAATTTATTCCGATAAATAAGTTTTGAATTTTAGGTGAAATCTGAATAGATCTAAAATCGAATGGAATCTAAAACCGTTCACCTTTAACTAGATGATGAAAAATCAATGCCATATGAGAGAAACCGGTCTTTTGTCACACCATTGTCATAGATAGTGTCAAGCACCGAAAATGTAAACCCGATCCAATAGGATAAGATTACTCTTCTAAGAGGAAATGAACATTTATCCCTATCATGTCCAAAAATATCCAAATGATGAGATGCCAAAGGATGTAGCGCAAAAACAAAAGATATCAAAATTTCTGCTCGAAAATTTTGGTCAATGCACATACTGAGCTGGTTCAATCATTGCTAAGCGGTCGAACTCCCGCGCACGTCCTTTCGACGAAGTGAAGAGATTGTCCGCATCGAACGAACCCCGACGGTGGGCCACACCCATTTGCGGATCAGAAACCGGTACTTCCTTCAGGCAATATGCGGCAGCTTCTTCCTTTTCTGCCTTTTTTTCTTGCTGAAAGACGACGCACCGAAGATCTTGTACGAAATGCGGGGACTCTAGAGATACTTCTTACGCTCTGGACCACAAATAAGGATCGAATTGTACCTGGGTGCTACCAAAAAAGCCTGGACGTAAACCGGCACTAAATTTTGGTGTCTTTTTCGGTTTGGGTCTCCTTTGGTTCAGGCAATAGCCCTAAAATTTGTGTATTATCACTGTTTCGGATAGGGTCAGGCCAGGTCGGGCTTCTGACAGCCCTACTGCTGTGTTCCAGAGTCACTTCACTATAAGGGCAATAGTGTCAACATGTAATTTCGCACTTATTGCAATTTTCAAATGAATGGTATGAACTCGACTTATTTCGTGGGTCATTGTGAGGGCGTAAAGGGAGAGACTTGGATTGGATCTTTCATTTGCACCTCATTCTTCTAAGTGTCTTGTTAGGTCTTGGATGTTGATAAAGTTTACATTTTTCATTAATTTGAGGTTGAAATTCATGTACCGTACAGTATAGGGGATCCATGTCTGTGAACCGAGATTGGAGAAGAATGTCCGGTCACTGGAGGCACGAGTCACTAGTTCGGTGTTCGCCAAAGATGAGCGTGTATATGGGGGAAGCAGCATTGTGGCATGCAAAGAATGGAGTGGTCAACCAGTTTTGTTCATCAATGAATCTGTCATTATTGGTTATTATTATTGTTGTCATGTTGCTTGACGCAGACAGTGTTGAATGTCCAGGCATGATATCCCCAAGTTCACTAAACGACCGCATTTTGAATTGAACAGAGCGAGTATGAAGAATGATCAGTCCACTTTTCCGTTTGCTCGATTGAACGAGACCTGATGTATGAATTGCATGACTTGTCTCATCATTTATCTTCCTTTTTTTTGCTGTTCTTCCATGTTTCTTATTGCAACCGGGATGGGAGGAATTCCACCGATTATTCTGGATTGGCAGAATCGATTGTTTGTCCTTCTTAAGTGCACAAGCCGAGGGGTTGTACTTTTGATGAGCTACGTAATTCATCAGACACGGCATTTGTAATAATACGGTATCTAAGTAGAATGGATAATCAGTTCCGATGTTTGATTGTTCTGTAACATATTGGTTAATCCTAGAAAGATCAGTTAGCGGAATGCCTCTTTCAATCTGTGCTTTTCTATGTTATCACCAGACCTGAGTGCATCTGATGTTCTCAAGGATACTGAGCAGAATGGAACGACATCTCATTGTTGTTCATGGCACAATAGTTCGACCACGTGATATGATAGGAAACATTTGAAAAGAGGGTTACTAGACGTACTTGCCAAAAACTTTTGAAAAGATGTATAAACTACAGTTAGTTGATGCCGCATGTTCTCTATATGATGAAAAAATCCAGGAAATTGTTTTTCTCCAGTTTTGAGCAAAACCACGTAATTGGATTGGATCGTCAACAGGATCAATACAAATACAGTGAGGTTCCAAAGTCTTGGCCTGGGATTGGGAATCCTTGTGGTCTGTGATCAGTTAAATGATCATGAATATTATCGGCTGCCCAGTACTGCTTCATTAGAATCAGGTCCTTCATACGGGCTATTTCTCCTTGTTACGTTTAGGGATGGTAGCAATGTGAAATGGCAGAATGAGAGTTAGTTAGAATGCAATGCGCCTCTCTGTTTCCCAACCAAGTCTCGTCCATCTCACTCTGCCGATCTGTGCAGACGAGCTGCAGCGTTTTCAACCTGAGAAAGCATATTCATTCAGTATTTGCCATATTTGGGAAATGATGGAGATGTGAGGTGATGTGAAGCTGGAATTACCTCCTTTTTCCAATTTGTTCTTGCAGTCAAAATGATCAAGGTTGCTGTTTGCAGTATAACCCCAATGATCATTCCCCACCAGATTCCCTGAAGATCAAAAAGCATTTGAGTGAGAGAGAGAGAGAGAGAGAGAGAGAGAGAGAGAGAGAGAGAGATTGTTGATTTACCGCCACTTCTAAACTAGTTTTGAAACCGAGAACACATCCTATGGGGAGACCTATGATGTAGTAAGCTGTCAGATTTACGTATGCCACGACAGCTTGCCAACCACTGCCGATTGCCACACCTGCAGATTCATGAAGCATGAATTTTGATTTGGCATTGATTTGATTAGTTAACACATCAAGTGCCAGGCCTCATAATGTTGCACATAACCAGATTAGACAACACACATTAGACAGTCTAAAAGAACATTAGGACAGAGATAACTTTGATATGACATTGCTTGTTTAACTGAAAAATTTGAACACAAATTATTGCACTTCTTAAGAATGTAATGTTTTATCATCTACATGAATCAGGACCAAAAGAATGTGGATGTGAATTGACAAGGCATGCCAGCAATTACAATTCTGTATCATGCCTGATGCAACATCAGTTACCTGACAGTATGGGTTGAATTCCATTCAGGAAGACAGAGATGGCCAGCAGAGGAGTTATTTCAGAAACAGCATCGATGACTTCTTCATCACTTGTGAAGAGTTTGCTCAAACCAACCCGGAATATGAGAACAATCGCAGTGAACACTATGCTAATGAGAATACTGGTCACATTCACTACCACAACTGAAAATTTCGCAACTCTTGGATGACCTGCCCCTAACTCGTTACCGACCCGGATACTGCATTTGATCACCAAACCATCTGTAAGCTGACAACAGTACAGCAGGGATCATACTAATCCACCAGCTGAATGAAGAGCGTAGTGACAGTAGTTATCATCAATTTATTTGCAGTTTGTATGGCCAGCAAAAAGAGTAGGCAATGATACTAGCAAAAATTAAGGAGATTGCCAACCAAAATCGAACATTATTCAACTATTTAAAATGTCATTCAACAATCTGTAACTTTTGAAGTGACGGACCTGGCCGCTGTACTTAGCCCCAGCATGAACTGTAAATCCCAATTCCAGTAATTCATGCTGAAAATGAGGGTAAACATCATGTTAGAAGGATGAAGCTAGCATGTCCAATAGAAGAAGAATGATAAGCTGACATACCAGATGGACATCGTGTCCAATTCTATTGTAGCATTGGGGAGGAAACCAGCCAGGAGCACCAGTCCATTGAAGTACCAAATTTCCAAGCTGCATTCAGATGGAACTAAGATCACTTTTGCGACAGTTAGGCATTTGGGAACATTAAATCCACACAGCCAACTGGAACCGCCCTTGATGTGTAGGTTTCCAGCGGGATAGGAACATGATTGGTCGGTTTCCTGTTCGAAAGAAGTTTTCGAAAGCGGAACTGACCATAACATAAAAGAGTTGGTTCCTGGCTGTGCATAACTACCCTGAATCAAACCTTCAAGAACAGTAAGAGTACAACTGAATCTATTTTCACTTCACCAGCTGTGAGGCAGGATCTCTATTTATTTCTATTTTAAGATAAGATGGTTTTTCAATCTTCCATTTTCCAAAGGCTGTCCTTTAGGCTATTTTTGAAGGATCTCACTTTCAAATTTAAGCAAATCTTCCACATAGTACTGGTGTCATAAAAAGAAGAAACTTTTTTCCAAATTGAACAGAGGCGCTAAACCACTTTCGCTAGCACACATGACCGGAGAGTTTCTAATAAGTCCTAAACTATCTAAAGGCCTCACTTTTTCATTCTTCAGGGTAAATTCCTTTCCAAAAGTCCTACAAGGAGCAGTAAACAATGACAACTACGTCCTTTAGAAGAACAATAGGTTTCTTGATAGAAACTACAACTGACCCTAGACTGGAAGTGTATGGAACAGTGTTCGAGATATGAATGATTCCCTGGGGGCAGACTGCAAATTTTTGTCTTGCGACCTGCCCAACTAAACCTTGCTCAACCATGGCAATGTAAAAGACTGAACGATTGTAGTAAGCAGTTCTGCAACAAGATCTTACCAAAGCATTACCGCAGAAGCAACCGTAAGCTTGAAGTAAGGCCAAACTCCTGTGAAAGCTCTAATCGACAGGCCAGTCCAGGTTTCCTTGCAAGAGGGGCTCAGGACAATGTAAAGAGCGTTGAGGAGGACGAGAATCCACCATGAGAGGCTCAGAGTCAGGGCCGCCCCTAGAAGGCCATAGTCCAAGACATACACCACAATCCATGTGAGGAGGGTGTGCAAGAGGAAGACCCCCACGGACATGTAAGCCAGAGGGTTCACTATGTTCTGTGCCTGAAGGAACCTCTGCATTGGGCAGGCGAGGGCGAATGCGTATAGCTGAGGGATCAATCCCCGCGTAAATAACTGGCCCGGCTCAGTGATGGTCTCAGATTGTCCAATCGCTAGGAGGATATCGCCGGAGAACCAGTATATGACGGTGAGAAGGACAGCTGCTCCCAAGTGCAGAACTATAGCTCTTTGGCAAATGATGCCCATTTCTGAGTACCTCTTTGCCCCGTAAGCCTGGCCACAGACAGTTTGCACTGCGCTGGCCATGCCCAACTGCGTGATATCGGAACACAAGTAAAGTTTATGACTTGTTTCACATGCTTCGTGAATCAACGGAATATATAATAACACCGGCATTATGGCTTGATATGATTTATAGAAATTCCAACAAAAAGGCTGGACAATATGCTTGTGATGTCAGACAATTCAGATAAGTGAATGCAACCATTAGCATAACCAAATAATGAGCATTGAACTGTGATTATTATTGAACTGGCAGCCATAAATTCAATGAACTTTAAGAGTGGTGGGCAAATACCATTATGCCATAAGCAAGACCTTGGATGACCACGCTAGCCATGGAGGCGCCGGCAAGTTCCACCGCGCCCAAATGCCCCACAAACATGAGCGACACGAAACTGAGCATGTAGTTGAAGATGGACACGATAATGGATGAGCCAGATAAGAGCCAGAGCAGCCTCGACTCCCAGGCCACTAGACGTGCCCACCATCGAAGCGGGATCGAATGCTCAAGGAGCCCCTCGATCGTGGCAGACGACAAGTCGGAGATTCGACCTTGAGGCTCTAGTCCGAGCAGCAACGGCTGTTGCTCTGCTGCTGCTGAGCCCATGATCCTTCGTGATGAAGAAAACTTGATGATGCACACCGTAGCTAAATAGACCAGAACTCGCTCGATTAAGGGTCAAGGGGGCAAAATGAGGTTTAAGGTTTTTCTTTTTCTGGAGGGGGCCCGCCATTTTTGAGGTTGAAGGTTAACCACCTTTCTTTCTTCTGAAGCCGGTACTTCCTTCGCTTTGGAGCAGAAAGACAGACGGTCAGTGCTGACACCGCTACATGTAATTGCCCTCAAGGTATCTACTGAAGCAGACTATACATCTACATTGTTCAAAGTGCCTGTCTAGAGGATCTACAATGTTTTATTTATTTATTTTTAATTTTTTTCACTTGCCTTTCTTCAGCTATCAATTTAAATTTTTTCGCATGAACGTTGTGATACAATTTCAAAATCAGGTTACTATACTCCGCCTATGTAGTCTCGAGCTCAAGGACTGTTAAAAGTATTACGTATTGCTTGGTTATATATGTTTCTAATATGATTCTTTTAAGACAAGGAAACTCGTTGAAATAAAATAGTACAGGATACTGTTTCTTGGACCACCTTCACCAAATGAGGATTCTTTAAAGTGTCACTTATTGCCTGTTCATTTATGTTTTCTGGATACGTTCACCTAAAATAGTACAGGACACTGTTGCTCGGACCCCCTTCACCAAATGAACCGAGGAGACTCACAATCTCATACCAACATCGGAGGGTGTGGGGGGTAGGTGGCCTCCGCATCTTCCTTTCCAGGTCAAGCCACCCCATTTTGACCGTGCATCATCTTTCTTCCAAGTAAACATGACAGTGATCACGGCGGAGAAAACGTGATAATCAAATCGAACGAGTTCTTATCGATGGGGCTGCATGAATCTGGGATTCAAAAACATTTCATTTTCATCCACCGAACATTATTCAACTACTCAAAAGTTCGTCTTAAATTCAAAAGTACAGATGATTTATCAGCAATGGAAGCACAAGGCGATCATTATCTGTGGTCCAGCCTAAGAAGTTTCTCTAGAGTCCATTGCATTTCAAAGACATAGAAAAATAAAGAAATTGCCGTGAATTGCCCGAAGAGTTGCATATTTGAAGCTTTGGATTCTTATATACTGATTTAAATGGAAAAATAACACCAATGGTCCATAAATTTTAATTTAATGTACAATCATATAGCCCCTCAATGATTAGTAAATGTTCAATCAAGTCCCTAAACAATGTGAAGATGTTTTTCCGGTGACTTAAGTTAAGGGAATTTGCTAATGTGACTTGCAATTCATTAAGATTGAATGGTAGACAACAAGAAAACGTTGCATATGAATCATCCAAGTAAGACATCATCTCAAATTAGGCTATAATAATTCATGTCATCAAATAATAATAGCCATGCTAACAGCCTAATTTTTTTGGTGCCTTTTTAAAAGTAGATGGATAAAAAGATGGACATGCTAGACTCATCAATTTTGAAATTTAACGGAAATGGTTACATTGAATATTTACTAATAACTCAGAGATCATATTAATTAATAAAGAATTCAAAGACGATATTGCAATGGATTAAAGTTTAAAAGGACCATTTTCGACATATTTCAAAGTAAATCGACCTCTCTATGTGGGGGTTGACTTGTTGGTTATGTCGATAGACCTTTTAGATGCAGGGGTTGACTGGTTGGTGGGACGCACGTTATTAGTTCATACAATTCAACTTCCCATTGATGTGGCCGGTCCAATCATTGAATCTTGTGTTGTCGTTATAGCATTATTAGCTTGCTAGATTACATCCTTGCTTTAGGAACATAGTTCTAGATATTTACATCCATGCGTGATCAGCTAACGCCCTTCGAGATTAGCCGTCAAAGCGATGAACAAATCTGATTACGTTGTTCTTATTGAATTTATCTATTCCATAGTTGCTTTAATCTTCACAATCTTGTAATTTCTCGGAGAAGTGTAAAAAAAGTCATAAATCTTTTATATTTGTGTCAATTTAGTCATAAACCTTTTTTTGGTGCCAATTTAGTCCTAAACATTTTTACGTTGTGCTAATTCAGTCATTTCCGGCCAATTTTGGTTGGATTTTGCTGATTGACACCTAAGCTTGGCGACGTGACTTGATCGGCGATGACGTGACAACTTTTAATAATATTTTATTTATTTGAATTTTTTTTTAAATTTTTTTTCCTTCTCCTCCTCCTTCCTCCCAGCTGGTCGCCGGCGACCAGCTAGAGGCGACCGCTGACGAGGTCGACCTTGCTAGCCACCTAGTGGCCGTGAGGGCGACCTTGCGTTGGGTGGCGAGAAGCCAGCTCGAGGTTGCCCAGGCCGCAAGGGTAGCCTTGTGCTAGGGCTTGGCAAGGCTGGCCCTTGCTGGATCTAGTAAGGTCGAGTCTCGTTGGCCATGGGCGAGGCTCGACCCTCATCGCCCAAGCCTCGAGGGCGGTCTCGCGCCGATCCGGTGAGGTTGAGCCTCGCCAGATTCGGCAAGGGCCAACCTCCCCAACCCGGCGTGAGGCTGCCCTCGTGGCCTAGGCGGCCTCGAGCTAGCTTCTCATCGCCCAGCGTGACATTGCTCTCGCGGCCACTAGCGAGGTGGCCAGCAAGGTTGACCTCACCAGCGGTTGCCTTTGGCCGGTTGCCGACGACCGGTTGGAGGAAGGAGGAGGAGAAGGAAAAAAGAAAAAAAAAAAAGAAAAAAGAAATCAAAAAAATAAAATATTATTAAAAATTATCCACGTTAACACTGATTAGGCCACGTCAGCCGGCCGGTGTCCAATCAATAAAATCTAGCCAAAATTAGCCGGAAATGACTGAATTGACACAATGTAAAAAGATTTAGGACTAAATTGGCACCAAAAAAAGGTTTATGATTAAATTTGCATAAATACAAAAGATTTAGGACTTTTTTTAACACTTTTCCCTGTAATTTCTTCAAGCAACAGAGCATCTGCTTCCTCAGCAAATGCAACAAAGGGACTGAAGAAAAGCGAACCGAATAGTTGAGCATAACGGCACGAATGAAGGAAGTGTCGATTTCTTATCTGCGGATGGGAGTGGGCGACTGTTAAGGTTCGATGCAGACAATCTCTTCAGCTCGCGAAAAGGACGTGCACGGGAGTTCAACCGCTTATCAATGAATGAACCATGTACCAGCTCAGTAAGTGCATTGACCAAGTGTTCGAGCAGGACTATTGATTTTTCTGTGCATTTGTGGTCAGTCGCATCTCATTGTTTGGATATTTTATGATATGATTGTAAAACTTGTTTCATTTCTTTCTGTAAGAGCAATTTTATCCTATCGGATCGGACTTGCGTCGCGGGTGCTCGACACACCCTCTATGACAATGATGCATAAAAAAGACTGGTTTCTCTCCTATGGCATCGATTTTTCATCATCTAGTAGGAGTTTGCACATGCTGCCTGCCCCGAATCATTTGCTTTTGATCTTTTCCCCATTCTGCACAAGTGAACAATCAGATCGTCCGGACCTAATGCCGTATGTAGTGATCAGGTGTTCCCCGGTGTCCTCTAGTGAAAGAATGGAGATGAGCGAAGTCTCCTGATTACGACAATGCGAATGATTGAAATATATGAAGGCTCCTTATCACAAATGTTAACCGTTACAAGAAAAGGGTTCCCTTCCCTCTTCCAAATCTGGGCTCATATATACACGATAAGCAAAAATGATAAAAAGAAGCCTATCATAATATTTCACCCCTCCATTATCTAACATTGAGAAAAAAAAAATGCGGGAACCACAATCGAAATGCTGGAAACCGAATGGAGATCAAATAAGCAACCACTATATGTCATCAACCAGGTCCAATGTTTCCACATTTGCCGAATTCTTCAGGCGAGTTGCAGCTTTTTCGACCTGAGACAAGCAGAGAATTAGGTATCAGTGTCCATGTATGACATGAAACCAGATGAGATGAACCATTCAGAACTACAGCTACCTCAGCAGTCCAATTTGTTCTGGCAGTTAATATTACAAGGGCTCCTGTCTGTAGAAGAACCCCAACAATCATTCCCCACCAGATACCCTGAAATGAAGAACACTTACATGTGTGATTATATGTGAGAGAGAGAGAGAGAGAGAGAGAGAGAGAGAGAGAGAGAGATGATTTTACCGCTGCTCCTAAACTAGTTTTGAAACCAAGAACGCATCCGATGGGGAGACCAATTATATAGTAAGTGGCTAGATTAATGTAGGCCACCACGGCTTGCCACCCGCTTCCAATTGCCACACCTGCAAATCAAGTGCAATAGCAGTTAAATACCATTTACTTAATGAGAGATCATTGACTGCTTCGCTAACAGCTATTACAGCATTCATAGCAATAGTTACCTGAGAGTATGGGCTGAATGCCATTGAGGAAAACAGAGATGGCCAACAGAGGAGTTATCTCAGAAACTGCTTCGATAACTTCAGTATCGGATGTGAAGAGTGTGCTCAATCCTACCTTGAATATCAGGATAATCGCTGAAAACACTATACTAATGAGAATGCTGGTTGCAGTTACAACCAAAACCGAAAACTTTGCCACACTAGGATGACCTGCCCCAAGCTCATTGCTTACACGGACACTGCAATGGACAGCCGAATTCATTAGCAAGCCGACATAGTTACCGGAAGTTTATATGAAGATGCACTGTTGTATTGCTTATTGTCGCAGAATGTGCAAATCTGATGGTCATAATTGTTGCAAAAGCATCTCCATATCATTACTACTATTTGGAGCTATGTTTGGAGTGACAAACCTGGCGGCCGCAGCTAGCCCTAGCATAAATTGCATGTCCCAGTTCAAGTAGTTCATACTGAAAGCGAGAAGCGTCATCGAGTCAATAAAAAAGCAAATTCGGATTACCGCAACAAAAGAAGAAACAGTTTTGCCAGCATTACCAAATTGATATGGAGTCCAACGCTATGGTGGGATTGGGAAGGAGACCTGAAATGAGCACAAGACCTTGGAAGTACCATATTTCCAAGCTACATGAAGAAGAAAAAAACGTCAGGTCATGGTGGATCAAAGACTTAATGAACATGGTGACCAGTCCTACTCACATACCACAGCATGATGGCAGAAGCAACAGTGAGCTTGAAATAAGGCCAGATTCCCTTAAATGCCCTCATCGACAGGCCGGTCCATGTCTCTTTACAAGAAGGGCTCAGGACAATGTAGAGGCCGCTTAAGATCACGAGGAGCCACCAGGAGAAGCTCAAGGTCAGAGCCGCCCCAATGAGGCCGTAGTCCAACACATAGACCACAATCCATGTGAGAAGGATGTGCAAAAGGAATACCCCAACAGACATGTAAGCCAGAGGGTTTACTATGTTCTGTGCCTGGAGGAACCTCTGCATTGGGCACGCAATTGCAAACGCATACAGCTGGGGGATTAGGCCCCGTGCGAAAATCTGGCCTTGCTCGGCAATGCTCTCTGATTGGCCTATCGCTACCAGTGCATCACCAGAAAACCAGTACAAGAATGTGAGCAGGAAAGCCGCTCCCACGTGCAGGACTATGGCTCTTTGGCAAATGATGCCCATCGAGGCTAACTTCTTCGCACCATAGGCTTGGCCACAGACGGTTTGCACGGCACTAGCCATTCCCAACTGTCCATTGGAATCACAAACAAACCTGGGTAAGTGCTCCATAAATGGGAGAGATTATTGCCCGTACTCATTTGGATATGTACTTAACAGATCACATTAAGGACTCATCTAAAGACAATGAAACAGAGCATAGACAAGGCTCAGTGACCATTGTCAAAATTTTTACTGAATTAATCTAGCGTAAATGGGCTCGGCAATAGGTCTATTTCGTCACTACATTCCATGAATGAGTCTAACTCGATAACTTCTCGGCATGTCTCTGCCTGATATTCACACAATCGTTTACTATATTCACGGCATCAAGTCATTACTCTCTATCGACTTTCCCAAAGAAGGCATAGAAAGGCAGAGCAGTACAAAATGGTGTACATGCCAGCTATGTGCAGGCACAAGAGTTGATACAGCATCATCATCCTAGTACTTAACCCAAGAACAAGCAGCAAGATTTAAACTTGAGATTGTTGCCAACTAAAGAATTGGAACTCGAATCGTGATATCACGAGCAGACATGGATTTCCATCACCGTAACTCCAGTACATAAAGCGCGGCAAGTTAAAACAATGAAAGGACACATATGCATTACCATAATCCCGTAGGCAAGACCTTGAATGCCCACGCTGGCAATGGAAGCCCCCGCAAGCTCCAGCGAACCCAAGTGCCCAGTGAACATGAGGGTCACAAAGCTGAGCATGTAGTTGAAGATGGACGTCACGATAGACGAGCCCGAGAGCAGCCAGAGCAGCCTCGACTCCCATGCCACAAGGCGCGGCCACCACCGGAGCGCGATGGGGCGGTGCTCGAGGAACTCCTCGATAGCCACCGACGACAGGTCCGGTATCCGGCTGTGAGAGTCGAGCCCGAGCAGCAACGGCTGATACTCCGCCGACCCCATGTCCCTCCGTTTCCGTTTCCTTAGAACTGTTCTAGATGATGCTAATGGACAATTCAGTGGACCACGGGCGCGCACACAAGCCTCAAGCGAGAGCGTTTAATGCGAGCGCTCGAGTTTAAGGAGCAAGCGAGCGTACGCGGGTCGTGTGGTTTTGACCTGATATGAGGGCTAGTTATCAAGGAACGCAATCTTACTCTGTAACTACCATTCCAGCTCTTGGACCAGACAGGCAACTGCAGCAGGCATTCGCATGTAGGTCTCTGAGAGGGAATATTGGGGATTGCGTTAGATAAATCTACCCCCCCACGAGGCCAACCTAACACCTCGGTTGGGATCTTCAAACGAACCATCTGGACTACTACAGTATGCTATAAAGTACAGATTCTATAAAGTACAGACTTTTTTATTGCTTTTTATATGGGTTGCATTAAAGAATTGTGAACTTTGCTCTTTCTTTCTTTTTATTGATGGAATTTTCTCAGGGCACGTGATTCCTGCCAGTGCTGGTAATCTGTGCAGATTAGGATATAATTATTTTACTTCATTTATTTAATATTTCTATAATCCTGGGTAGTCTGTGATTATACATACATACATACATATATATATATATATAAATATATATATATATATATATATATAATTGAAAGATGGAATTGCCAACTCAACTGTTTTTGCAATCTGACAAAAGAAACTCTCGGTAAATTCGTGCGGACATAGAATATCAAAATTTCCATAATCCCCCTTTCCTTACAGTTTTGGATCAATTTTTTCGTTCAATTTTTGTTATTTTGAATGCGAGCGTGTGCGCTTTGGCTAGTGCAATTGAAGGGTCCTTAGCGAAAAATAAAAAGGAGGAGGAGAAGAGCCAGACATTGGCCAACGCTCCAACTAAATATCCATCGTTGAATTTCTGTCGGATGAAGTGCAGAGCAAATCTCTCGTGGTCCTTGCAACGCACAAGTCAAGAGGAGTGTTCCGCACATTTCACAGCATTCGTGGAGCTACCAGCGTCAATGGATTGCACTGAATCGTAATCCTCTATTTGGAGAAAAAAAAAAAAAAAAAAACCAATCAGAAGAAGATAGCCTAGAGATCATCGCAAGTCGAGCGACATTTATGACCATGATCATTAGAGTAAACGTAGCGTGGGTTCGACAACGTTTTCAAACGATGAATTAACAACGACTATTCCCAGCCGTGGAAGGGACGTAGTTCAGCAAAGGTTCTGGTCCCTTTCTTGATTCGAAAAAACAGCGGGGTTTTTAAGGTCGAGGGTCCTTTTCGATTCGACCGTCGAGTCCATCGAAGGCGAGGAAGGATAGAAGAGGAGGAGGGCTCGTTTTTTCTGCTGCTGTGGGGAAGGGGGGGCGTTAGGTGAAAGCACGTGTAAAGCTAATCTCCCATCTTCGGTACGGTGGCACCGCTCGCTCGATTTAGCATTGACGCCAGGCAAACGAAGAGCTTCGTTAGGGCAAATGTCGGGGTTAGCTCTCTCGGGCATCCCGTCCAACAAATCATTGTGATGCCCCCACAACAGGTTGACAATTCAGTAGACTTTGGTAGTTTCGAACTCATGCAAATCTGTGTCTCCTCTATCTGCCCGCACGAGAAAGCCCGACTCCTTCGCGTGAGACATCAACTCGCAGGATGCAAGCAACCCTTTGTTTGAAACATATCATGTCGGTTTTGACCCCTGGAAAGCTGTCTGTTGCGAGACTCGTGTTCGATCTTTATGAAAAGGGCCCCGACTTTACATATTCTTTGTTTTTATTGTGATTGTTCCCACATTTTTTAAACGAACGGCGGAAAAATCCTATATATGGTATCTTTTCGGTCTCTGCAAGCACGGAAGGATGACTAGTTAGTGGATGCAAAGCACGTGACTGATGACCTCGCATGAGGTAAATTCAGCGAGTGGCGCTTGTTAGCAACTTCGTCCGTTTATTTTAGTATTTCCTTGTTAAGGGAAAAAAGAAAAAAAGAAAAAAAAAGGAGAAATGGGGCAAAAAAAGAAAAGAAAAGAAAAGTCAAAAAAATATTATAATATTATTAAAAATTGTCCAATAGTCATGTCATGTATAATAATAGTTAGTATTATTCTCAATGATTTCTGATCAAAATTGACCGGATAGACTTAATTGATAAAACGTGAAAATGTTTATGATTCAATTAGGAAAATTGAAAGGTTTAGCCATTCTAATTGTTCAAATGATAAATTAGACGTTATTTGATAACGCTGATTATTATATGCTGAGTCGGATTTTTAAATATGATGAGTCAACATGCCTATCTATTTATCCATCTATATTAGAAAAGGAAAAGAAAATAGATGAGGGACTTTAAATATCTCACGTGATTTTTTTTTTCTAATTTGAGATGAATTTCTTCTATGGATAATTTATGTGTAACTTTTTTTGGTCCACCATTCAAACTTGAATTAAGAGGTTAAAGGTCATATCAGTAGATTTCGATAACCTGGATCAATGCAACAACGACATTAAGTACTTTCATACAACAAATTGAACAAAAAAAAATTTAAGAACTATATTAAACATTTGCTAATAGTTCAAAGATAATATTGAAAAATTAAAAGTTTAGAGATTACACTGTACATTTAATCAAATTTTAAAGACTATTTGTATAATTTTTCTTTCAATATTTTATTTTAGAGTGCTCTATTAAATTTTGAACCCAAGATCATAGGAAAAGTAGCAAAGTTCCTTGCAATTTAAGTCAACGCTTTATTATCACGTGGGTGGCGCGCACAATACAAGCGTACATTATGGCAGAAAAGATCGGCAACTCTTCATTTCAAATCATCTCGGCACCAAATTTTCCCCAGAGGGTTGTTGAATGTAATCATCATATTTTCAAATAATATTTAATTTTCATTGCGATCAAAATATTGTTAAATAATTTTACTTACTTTATGTAAATATAGTATGTCTTATACTTGATCATTATCACACTAATAGTAACCTAAAGTGCATAATCCATAAATAACTATCATACTTATTAAACAAGAGTTCATAAATAATCATTTGAACATTAGTAAAACCATTATAATGTTTGCGACTTATCAACCACGCCAGTACAGTGTCAAAGAAATTGACATGTTGATATATTCTTGACATGCATATAAAGTTAGATTAGTTACAGATGTTGGCAAATATCTACCAAAATTTTAAAAGAAGTTCATCAATAACCAATTGAGCGTTAGTATTTTCATCATAATGCTATTTAATTTACAAACAACATTTATCAAGTTTGTGATGCATTAATTCTTTTGCACGTTGGTAAATTCATCATGATATACTAACCATACCTGTAATAAATTTCTAATAAATGGTACTTTGCTAATCACACTTAAAATTTTTTCAAGGAAACCAGTAGCTTACTAACTGATTGAGATGCCGGGGCAAATTCTTCCTAGCGTCGGTAGTTTAATTTATCGAGATGTAGGTAAACTCATTGCAGGTTCGTAATTTATGAGCTACACTCAAAAATTTTGGAAAGGATCCGATACTTTGCTAATTTATTTGAAATGTCGGTAGATTCTCTATAGTTTGGGTGGTTTACTGGCCAGACTCGTAAAATTCCAAGGAAGTTAGTGATTCACTAATTTAAGGACCAGTCGCAAGCATGTACAATTTTTCTACGATTCAATGCCTTAGGAGAGACAGGGAAACCCATCTCTCTTCGACCAAAATTCCATGATCACACCCCGTTGGGTCGATCAGCCCCGGGTTGAAGAATCCATTAAGCGTCTTCTCCTATATGACCCGCAAGAACACTGTGATGCGCAACTCCATGGCCTCTGTTTATGCCGAAAATGGGAGAACCTGAGATGCGCGGAAGCTGTTCGACGGAATGCCGCATCGGGACATGGTTTCTTGGAACAGCGTGATTGCTGGGTACCTGCATGACGATCGGATCGAGGGAGCTTATCAGTTGTTTGAGAAAATGCGTAAAAGGAACCGTCATTCCGTGGACTTTGATTATAAGGTGTTTTATGCGAAGTGGGCGGCCTGAGGGAGCGGGGAAGCTGTTTGATTTGGTTCCTGATAACCAAGATGTAGTATTGTGGAATGCCGTGGTAGTGGGTTATTCAAAGAAGGGCAAATTCGATGTAGCTAAGGTACATTTTCATGAGATGCCGGTTAAGAATTTAGTTTCACGAAATTCAATTCTTGCGCTTGCAGGGAATACAAAGACTTAGAAAGTACGTTTGGCATTCTGGAACGAGACACTGTCTCAAGGAATTTAATGCTAGATAAATTTGTTCAGCTGGGTGACGTGGACTCTGCTAGGGACTTAGAAGGATTCCGGACCCCAATGTTTTTTCTTGGGTGAGTATTTTTTGTGTGGGTTGATGCCAAATGGAAGCTCCCTGGAGGCCAGGAGACTCTTTGACGAGAAGCCTAGTAGAAATACAGTTTCATGAAACGCGTTGATTGCAGGGCATATTAATAACTGCCAAATGGATGAGGCCATCGGCCTGTTTATGGAAATGCCAGAAAGGGATTCCGTGTCACGGACTACTGTGATTAATGGACATGTTATATATCACGAGGAATAGGGTGGAGGGAGTTCCTATAATGATGGGTCTGGCCTGCATTCTTCTAGTAAATCTGCAATGGTAACTCCCCTGGATATCTTGACATACTAACTCCCGCGCAGTAATTATGGACTTCCCATTCTTTTACATCCGACAGACAGTGACAGGATAACTTAACAAATGTCTAAAAGATGGTGAATATGTGGATTATCAGTACCATAAAAAGGCTCCAAACGATTCTCTATCTGCTTTAAAACATCTGCTATCACTTTGAAATGATATGTTTCACTGGTAATGTCTCTTTAAACAATTTTGTCGTCTTTTAGTGTGAAGGGTATACAAGTACCGGAGAAGATTACCTTGGCATCCATAGCAGCAGGCGCATTGAGCGGTCAAGTTTTCAGCGAAGAGATAAGATAGGGAGTCAGATGGAAAGCCGCAACGGTAACCCTGGGAAGGGTAATCCAATATAGGATAGTATGTCAATCCAAGCACATGGAGAACAGTTGTGTACAATCCCCGGTCCAGAACAACGGGGACATATTCCAAGTCCGGTCATAACGTCAGTGGGTTTGTCATTTTGGCCACGAGCCATTATCTGTCGATGAGAAAAGCATATTTGCAACCCTTTTCTCACCTTTATTGGAATTGCTCCTCCCTATAATCATATTGAATGCGGTGAATTTTATGCGATGAGTTTACATCCAATTAAGTTGTTTTGCTTATAAATACCATAGACTTAGATGTAATCTAAATGCGATGAATTTTATGCGATGAGTTTACATCCAATTAATTTGTTTTGCTTATAAATACCATAGACTTAGATGTAATCTAAATGTGGGAAATATCCAAGTATGTAAGTGATTAAAAGTTTTTGATTCTGCGATTATTTGTTATTAGCTCTCCCTTGATATACATATTGAAAATATGGATTGAACCATGGTGTTCTTTTTTTTTTTTTTTTTTTTTTAATTTCTCTGGTGATTTTGTATTTATTTAATTACAAGATCCGGTTAGCTTTTCTGCGCTATATTACAAAAACTTGTCTATGTTGTGTGTGATCTGCTCGTTGCTTATGGCACTACAGTTTGTACAGAGAAAGTTCTTTCTTTAGCACCGTTTTCTAGAAAGAGGACGATAAATATTATACTCTCCGTTTTCCTGGATTCCTTGCAGATGTCACAATGAAATTAGCAAAATTGTGGCCAGATGTTGAGGAGCTTCTGCTGTCAAATCTTTTATATCAATACATTATGCTTCACATCTAAAGCTAAAAGACATGAATGGATGGAATTCAATCAGACAAGACATGAGGTTGTTCATACTTCAATACTGAAATCTGATTTTGAATATTTTCAGAAATGACTCTCGTTCTGCGTATGATATCACGTTCTTCATTTAAAAAATAAAGTGTTAGAAGCGTCAAGGCAAGAAGCCCATGAACATAGAATTTCAGATTCAATCTACGTCATTTACCAAAACACCATGGCAGTGCTTGTTTAGGAGAATACTTGGTTTCTGTTGTTATCGCATTTCATTCATCAAGTGACGATCCTCTGACCATTTTTTCATAGTTTGTCTCTCATCTCAAATGATATAGAATAATAGAGACCTGAGACCTCATCACGAAAGATGCCAATAACCTGTTGTTTATAAGTGGATTCATAGCTATCGTTGCAAGATAGCTCAGTTAAAGCATGCAAAAATGTCACACGGAGATTTTCTGCTTCTACTATGGAAGATAATGAAAGTTCAAATGTATGCAATGTTCTTTCGGTTTTTGTCGATAGCTGTCATAAGTTTGACTTATTCACCGACATCACAAGGTCTAACTAAATGACTAATTTCCTTTCTTCACCGCTTCTGTTATTTCAAAGTGCTGATTCCTTCGCCAGAGTGCTAGCCTTGCTTTGCAGGTTAGTGTGCCCCTTATTGCAACAAGAAGCAAAATTCGGCAGGCAATCAAACGGTTCAAGGCGGAGGCTAAGTCAGGAGCTTGAAAGCTCTGATACCATGAAAGAAGACAAGCAAGAATCAAAGAAGGAGAGGATGAAGGAATTTTAGGGAAAAATTTTGCATCTCTCTTTTCTTACTCCCCAAATGTACAATGCTCTGTAAATATAGTACAAGGTGTATACAATGAAAGGAAAGAATATATCCTATGAATCAATTCTACTATCGGATTGATACGGTCTAATCCTTGATTGATTTAATAGATCAATCTCAATCTGAATGGATTTTCCTATCTTGAGCATATCTTCCAACAAGCTCGCATTTGATGTCGGACCACTTGTTGAAATAACAGTTTTCTCCGATTCCAAACGGGAAAGGAATATCAACTTTTCGACAGTACTAAGAGCAACCGGGCTTTGCTAGAGGCGCCATGGGTCGTTCTGGTGCGTTGTGCAGTAGGAATGTCAGCAAGAGAATGGAGTGGAAAAGCCAAGGGACCACATGACTTACTTCTTCAGCACCATCATGCGAAAAGAAGGGACTACATATAATACTTGTGCAGTTATGAGCTCGGAGACAGGATTCAGGCGGCAGACCGACAGAGTAAGATTACGAGATTGAACTAATCAAATGGATGTTTAATTTTCAGATCTTGAACCAGATGTCTTTTGCTGGACTAATAGAAGATTGACAAAGGAAATTATCTTAGTTGTGGCCAGACACTCTGAGTTTTCAACATTAGTCCGTAAATATATTAAGAACTTGTTGCTCCGCTACAAGAGGAGGGGACTTGAATGGGTGGCGACTTCCATGGGGCAAGGTACAAAATCACTGATATTTTAAACACTTAACTCTTTTCTAAAGAAAATTCAGATAATTTATGAGTAGATGATGACTGACATTATGTGTATAATATTCTCTGTACTTAATGTTGACAAAAAGAAAACGCTGAAGTCTTGGAAGATTAAGAAGGAGAAGCCCATGAGCTTCCATTTGTGTTGTTAACCAAGACACCATGGATGACCCAGTGACAGGTTATAGTGGAGAAGCTAGGGACTGGATGCCATATCAGAGGGAAAAATCAAAAGAAAAATGAGAAAATATATGTTCTGGAAGATGGCAAATACTAGAAATCAATTCTTCTAATCAAGTACAAAATGGCCCTCACTTTTCAGCACCTAAATTTCACGTCATTAGCCATGGACAGGACATCCGACAAAAAGAAGATTCCTAATAACTGGAGTACATGTGAATCTGTAATTCGACCAATGATAGAACTTTATTTCTTCCTAAAACTAACAATAACAAACTCAACGCTGGGAAAAGGACAACCTAGGTATGCAGCCCACGTGCGCATTTGCGCGATGATTCCTCACGAAGATTCAATATCTAGGAGTGGATGAACATCCGGAAATGATATTAGATTTACATCTAGATCTAACCTCTTGGATGCCCGAACATCATCCCAGCTGGTGTTGTTGCTTGAAAAGTCCATGTCGCTGCAGTTTTGTACATCAGGGGAAGGATTTCGCAACATTCTTATCCTCTCCAGCTCCATGGCTACTTCCTTCATTGACGGTCGTCTCTTCCCCTTGAGGTTTAAGCATCTCTCTGCCATGATCTCTTCTTCCTTGCCTTGCTTCGAGACATCAGAATCAAGAATATCAACTAAATGGTTCTCCTCCATGGAAAGTATAAAGTTTGTTGCCAAACCTCTGTACTCTTCCATGGAGATTGGCATTTGACCGGTCAAGAGCTCCGCAGGGACATATCAATAAATTGACATGATTGGAAGTATTCTGGATCAAGGTAACCCAAGGTTCCTTGAACTTGTGTCGTCACATGGGTTTGGTCGATAGCAACAAATTTGGAAATCCCAAAGTTCGCGATCTCTCCCCTGTACTTCTCATCCAACATTATATTGGTTGACTTGATGTCTCGATGGTAAATCGGTATTGATGCAGAAGAATGCAAGCAAGAAAGAGCCCCGGTAACTTCAGCAGCAATTCTTAAGCGCATCTCCCAGGAGAGCACGAGCTCCTTTTCTGGGTCATGAAGATAGTGAAAAAGCGTCTCGTTGGGGATAAATTCATAGGCAAGCTTAGGCAGTTGTGCCTCCGGACAATACCCCAATAGCTTGACCACATTTCGATGATTAACCTGCGATAGGATGACTAGTTCATTAATGAACTGCTCCACTTTCCCCACATTGGTGACTATTCCACAAGATTTCTTGATTGCAACAATTCTTCCATCCTCTAGCATTCCCTCGTAAACAGTTCCTTGACCACCTTGTCCAAGTATCCCCGCTTTTCTAAAATTGTTGGTGGCCTTCTGTAATTCCTTAGAGTTGAACAGTTTTCCTTTCCCTACATGATTGCCTTCACTGGAAGAAAGTTGCTGTTTGAGTAAGATACCGCCATTTCGGTTGAAGAATCTTTCCTTTTGCTTTTGCCTCTTCCTCCTCTTCATTACTCTGCATGACCTCGTTAGAAGAAGAAGCAAAGCTATTGCAGCAAGGTCAACGACTATGCCTTATTTGTGGCAAAAAAACCGTTAGTCAATCAAAATCCTCAGCTGCCCAAATGGAGTGTGCATTCTGAGATTAAAAAGTCTTCTACATTTCATTATTGTCAAAATTTTCAAAATTAACGAAAACTGTTTCGATCGATTTTTTTTATTTTATTGCTCAGCTATTTTATCATTTTGAGTAATGCAAAAATTTACGAATAATTCCATGTTCGTCTCAATTCAGTTAAAACTTGGAAAACTTTTCCTATTATTTTTACATTTCTAGAAAGAGCCTATGTTTTCCTTAGTCTCCTGTTGTCCATTATAGAGTGCCAGAAGTTTGTTCTATTTACATAACAAATTGCAATGCGCCTATTAAAGGACTACATGGAACATTGATAAGTAGGGAAAATTATTCAAAAAATCATAAACTTATTGCATATTTATCAATTTATTCCTAAACATTTTCGCTTCTAGGGTGCGTTTGGTTGGACTTTTGGGGAAAGCCTTTGGAAAAATGCAAAGGACTTTAAAGTTAAAAGGATATTTCAAAATGCAAATTATATTTGTTAATTTGTAATTCAAAATTCCATTATGAAGTACCTTTGATTAAAATAGTATTTGGAGAGATTATATTTACAAAGGATTTTGGTAATTAAAAAAAAAGAAAAAAATTATCAAAAGAAAAATAAAAGAGTTGGCCGGCAAGGCAAGTAGTGCCCGGTAGCCTAAGGCAGCCCTCGAAGATGACCGACGAGGGCCACTTGGGGTCGGACAACCCTTGGCAGCCCTTCATAGAGGTCGCCCAACCCAAATTTGGGTCTATCGAAGGTCACGCGACCTCTGGTGACTTAGATCTGGGTTGTGCTTGAGGTTGCGCGATTGGCCGATGACGGTTGCTACAACCTTACCGGCCTCTCTCAAGCTCCTCGCTAACCAGTCACACGCCTATGGAGAAGAATATGAATAGTAGGCATGGGGCTTCTGAGAATGCTGAAAGCCTAAGGCAACCCCTAGGCTGCCTTGGGCTTGCAAGGCAAACTTTGCCTCAAGGTGGGTTTCAAAAATGAAACCAAACACCCAATATTTGGCCTAAGATCTTTGGAAGCCGAAAGGCCCTTCCCAAAGTCAATTCCAAATGCAGTCATTGTCAATTGAGTCAATTTAGTCAATTTTGGAAGGAAATTATTGACGTGGACAGCCGGTGCCGATGTGATAATCTAGGCTTGCAGCTTGCGTGCACATTGGTGGGATGATTCCTCACCAAGATTCAATATCTAGACGTGGATGAACATCTGTAAAAGATATCAGATCCACATCTAGATCTGACCTCATGGATGTCCAAACATCATCCCAGCCGATGTTGTTGCTTGAAAAGTTTATGTCGCTGTGGTTTTGTACACCACAGGAAGGATTTCACAACATTCTTATCCTCTCCAGCTCCATAGCTACTTCCTTCATTGATGGTCGTCTCTTCCCCTTGAGGTCTAAGCATATCTTTGCAAGGAAAACAACTGCCATTACCTCTTCTTCCTTACCTTCAAGAATATCAACTAATTGGTACTTCTCCATGGAAAGTATATAGTATGTTGCCAAACCTCTGTACTCTTCAGGCCTAACCATGGAGATTGGCTTTTGACCGGTCAAGTGCTCCGCAAGGATGACACTAGAATTGTAAACATCACTTTTGTCGGTAAACTGCCATGATCGGAAGTATTCTGGATCAAGGTACCTGAAGGTTCCTCGCACTTGCGTCATCGCGTGGGTTTGGTCTATGGCAACAAATTTGGAAATCCCAAAGTCCGCTATCTTTGCCCTGTACTTCTCGTCCAACATTATACTGATCGACTTGATGTCTCGATGGTAAATCGGTATTGATGCAGAAGAATGCATATAAGAAAAAGCCCTGGCAACTTCAGCAGCAATTCTCAAGCGCATCTCCCATGAAAGCACGAGCTCTTCCTTTGCGTCATGGAGATAGTGACCAAGGCCATGTTTGGCAACCATCCAAACAAACGATTTCGATTTTTTGTTCCCAAAATCGTTTGGGAACAGAATCGCGTTTGGTAAATTTTTTGTCAAAACCGATTCTCGGGAACAAATTTACTCCCGAATCGCTTTTGGACAAGAATTCAAAAAAAAAAAAATGATTCTCCGTCTGAGAATCAAAAAAGATAATCAAAAGTGCCGAATCAAAATTTTTTTTATTTCTATATTTTATTTTTATTTCTTCCTAGTATGAAATATATATTTGTTGTATATATAATACATATTTAATTTTATTTTATAATTTAGTATTTTTATTTATTACATATTGTAGGGATATTAGTATAGTTTATACTATGGTTTATTATTTACTATATAATAAAAATTGATTAGTTAATATTTTTATTACTTAGTAAAAAAATATAATTAATCAGTGAATGGTTTATGAAAATTCAATATCAAATTTATTTTAATCTAAAAAGGTAATTAAAAAAAGAATTGGAATAGAAATTTTATATAGTTACCAAACGCGTTTCTTTCTATTCTTTTTCTATTCCGAGAATCGAAATTTTATTTTTTACCAAATGCATTTTTTTACTCGTAATCGCCTCCCTAACGTAATCGAAATAATCATTTTTGGTCGAATTAGTTAACGTAATCGTACCAAACGCGACTAAGTGTCTTGTTGGGGATAAATTTATGGACAAGTAAGGGGTAGTTGCGTCTCGAGACAATACCCCCAATAACTTGACCACATTTCAATATTAACCTACCACAAGATGATCGGTTCATTAATGAACTACTCCACTTTCTGCACATTTGGCGACTGTTACACTAGATTTCTTGACGGCAACAATTCAGCCATGATTTACACATTCATAGGACCCTGGCCGATTCTCACACGTCCAAGGGCAATTGTTCAGTGCTGGATCTTTGCATACGTCGACATCTGCACGGAAGACAATGGAAATTCTGGTCACTCATCAGCATGCCTTAACAGGACAACATCATTTTTGCTACCAAAAATTTAGGCCAATAGAAGACCACATCTTTTTAAAGGTAGCTTAGCGGAATGTCGATTCTCTGGCTGGTTAAAACTTTGCAAATACGCTATCCTCCATGTCGTCTTAAGAGTTAACTAAAAGACCAACTCTTGAAAACCATGCATCTGTTGGGGCAAAAGCCGACAGGAACACCGTCAACATGATTCACAAAATCGTTGTTTGGTCTGTAGAAGATACATCAAGATACATCTACTAGTAGTGGTCCCTTGCACCGCAACTTCTATGCAGCAACCTTCATTGATCGTTTCAACCGGGCCATTGAAAAAGACAAAGCTAATCGCTTACAAACCAAGAACTTTTATAACATGAACAATGGAATTTGCGTGTCTGGGATGGAGTCAAGTCAATTCTAAGATCAACTCTCTTCAACAGAAAATTCTCTTCTATTTCGCTGGGTTGGAACACTTAACTCTTCCAATTCCAAGCGAAATCAAAATCTCGTGATGAAGTCTTCAAACTTGATAACGGGTAATCTTCACCAGACAACAGCCTAGGGAGCAGAAGATCAGTTGCAAGCGATCGGAGACAATGTAGATTCAATGACGCACGACATATCAACAATCAAAGTAGCTTTACCCTGACAATCTGCAAGGTACGCATTCCCGACGTAACCTGGCCTGCAACAACACGTGTGTAATCTCGGCATCGATTCGCCATAATACTTGCAACCGTACGAATCACTTCCGCTCAATCCGATCTCACTCACCATCTCTTTCGAATCCCCCACTCCAGCACTCCAGGCACGAACTCCATCTCTCTCGGCACCCTCAGATCCTTCGAGCCGTTAAACGCTAACCATTCCTTATCCGCCAGGAAATCGAGCCTGCACTTCTCTCCGACGGCGACAGCGTCGGTGACGCTGATCCGCTTGAACTTCACACCCAACGCCCGGAGCCCCGACGGGATCGAGGTCCCGCAGTAGCCGACGTCGGAGCAGTCGCTGAAGTTCCCGAGGCCGCCTCCGTCGCAGCGCGAGGCGGCCTCCGCCATCACGGCGAGGTTGTTGCATCCGACAGCGAGCGAAGAAGTTGACGGGCTGGAGCGCAAGCTCACGTTAGGAGAAGAAGGCCTGGCGCCATCCCATTGGTGGCGGACGACCGGGAGGTGGGCTTTGACCGCGCCGTCGTGGAGGCCGGAGGTGGTCTCCATGGCGGCGGTGGGGTTGACGGAGTAGTGAGCCGGGATGGAAACGTTGAGGACCTGCAAGCGGAGGCTCCGGAGGACCAGGACGGCGGCGCTCCGGCCGCGGACGATCGCGTACCCCGTGTCGAGGAAGCATCGGCCAGGATGGGCCGGGCCGGGCCCAGCCCAAAGGGGAAGGGTAGCGACATGTTCCCGCGCTTGGGCTCATACCCGGGCTTTTGCGGTTCGAAATGTGGGCGAGAGAAACAAACAAACGATGATGGCGGGAGTTCATCGATGGGGTATGTTTATTTTGTGTTCCCATGGAGACAACGGTTGGTGTCAATGGTTGTGTTTACATATGAATTTTGGAGGTTGATCAGACAGTTCAAACGATTAGGATTTTGCATTGTTAACAAGTACGTCACGAATAATTCATCAAAAATCTTCTAATCTTGGTGTATGTGCCCTACATTGGACTGAGTTGAAATTAATCAATTCAATTCGATTCGTGAGAGTTGATTTTATATGTCATTTTGTGAAAAAATAAAAACTACATTTCTAGAAAGCTCAAGCCAAAGAAAGTCCCCTTGTGAATGGGGACATTGATTGACCGAGACCCAATTGAGGTATCATTGATTGACATCTTTTGAGGACTGGCACGTCGATAGTTTAATGTTGGAGACTTGAAGAATTATTGTCATTAGCCATAGTCAAGCCAGCTTAGAAAAAGGTGCCCAGAAACAAAGTTCCGAGCACTTGCATTCGTATACGATAACATAGAAAGAGAATATTTCTAAAACAACGTATTAGGAGTATTCTGGTAAGGGGGCTATTTTCTTGATATAATAGTAAAGCCCAGTGAAGTGTTAAAGCAAACTAATAAGAAATCAAGAGGAGATAATACGGTCAGAACATTATCTAAAAAGTCTTAAATTTATTTTACTTTTATTAATTTAGTCCTAAATATTTTCATATTTTACTAATTGAGTCCATTTAGCCGTTCTCACGGCCTTGCCGCATAAAATGGTTGACATCCACGTTAGTGATTTACGATCAAAATTGGCCGGATAAACTCAATTGGTAAAACGTGAAAATGTTTAAGACTTGATTCGCAAAATTAATATAAAGTGCATTAAATTTAGGATTTTTTAGACAATGTTCGCAATCTATCACTCATACGAGACATACAAAGAGTAAATCAAAAGGGTTCATGAATCTAGTATATTGTTTCTGGGCACTTCTTAGCATAATTAACATTGTTTTGCAATTCAGGTGCAAAGGCAAATAAAGAGATTGCAATATCTCATATTACAGAAATTTGGACAAAGACAACCGAATGCATATTCATCTCGGCGATAAGAGTGATTGATCCTCCTCCATTGAAGTCAGCTCCACTTCTGCTCCCGATCGCATCAACATGGGAATTGCACCCGAAGCATGGATAGATCTAGTTCTAATGCAATCGATCTCTTCTTCATTTTGTTGAAACTCCGTGGGATTCCGTTGTGATTGTACTTGCTCCAATTCCATCGCCACTTCCTTCATTGTAGGCCTGTACCTTCCATTAGGGTTTAAGCATCTTTTCGCCAAATTAGACACCGCAATAATTTCTTCTTGTTCGCCATGGTCTAATACCTCCTTATCAAGAACATCAAACAAGCGGTTCTCCTCCATCGAAATGACAAAGTACGAGGCTAAATTTCTATCATCTTCTGCCCTTAATTGAGAAATTGGCTTTTCTCCAGTTAGTAGCTCAGCAAGGACTACCCCAAAACTATAGACATCACTTTTGTCTGTAAATTGACTTGTTTGGTAGTACTCGGGGTCCAAGTATCCAAAGGTTCCTCGCACCATTGTGATCAAGTGTCTTTGGTCGATTGAAAGGGATTTGGAAGCTCCAAAATCTGCCACTTTGGCTTGATACTTTTCATCCAAAAGTATATTTGATGACTTAATGTCTCGATGATGAATTGGTATGGCAGCAGCAAAGTGCAAATATGAAAGTGCCCCAGCAACTTCGTTGGCAATTCTTAATCGTATTTCCCACAATAAGGGAAATTCCTCATCTGGATCATGGAGATAGTGATAGAGAGTTCCATTGGGAACAAATTCATATACCAGAAGAGGGACTTCACTCTCTAAACAGAAACCTAGTAGCTTGACCACATTTCTGTGATTGATTTGAGAGAGAATAACCACCTCATTGACAAATTGTTGGACTTGCCCTACATCAACAGATTTGGATTTCTTGACTGCAATGATCATTCCGTCTAATAACATTCCCTTATAAACAGTTCCTTAATCACCCCAACCTAGTATTCGGTTCTCGTTAAAATGGTCCGTAGCCGTGTCTATCTCCATTGAGGTGAATAACTTGCCTTTGTCCACATGACTGTCTTCAATAGAAGATAGGTGTTGTTGCATTAGAAGTCCGCCGTTACGTTTGAAAAATTGTCGTTTGAGCTTTGCCACTCGCCTTCTTACGATGTATTTGTACAACCCCCAAGAAAGCAAAGGTAATGCTATAGCTCCGATACCCGTGCTCACCCCTGTTTCAAAAAAGTCAACGGGAATTGTGCTAATAAATAATGTTGTGAAAGTTTCTATTCTCTTTGCTTCTCGGTAACCAATTTCACCTTATCGTCAACAAATTAGCTTCCACTAATTTGAACGAGTGCCTCCTTGCTTTGAAGAGAGAAAGAAAAAAAAAGGAGGATTCGCTCAACAAAATAATTCGAAAAATACTTTGCATCATTGATGGGTGAGAAAAATAAAATACAATCAAATTGTTAAATGCATAGATTAGGAAAACACGATTAAGTAAAAAGAATTGTTCAAAGCACGGATTATGAATGTATAATTAAATGGTAATTTTTTTTTTCTGGATCCATGCATATGAAATTGGTGTCTATATAGACCAAAAAAAAAGGAGCAGGCGGTGATGTACCTATCATGGTGATGATCTTATAGTCTATGCAGGTGTATGACCCCGGTCGATTCACACACTTCCCTCGGCAATTGATGTACGGATCTTCTTTGCACTCATCGACATCTAATGAAATATTAAATGATACATGGGATCAAAGATAGAAGCAAAAAGGACAAGCAGTTCAATATATATAGCAGACTGAACATTTAGCAGTCAAATTCGTCCTTGGATTCTCCTTTATTACTAATTTGTGAGCATCCATCATCCGATTTGAACAATATAATTATTCAAATTATGGTCACGGGTTTTTGGTAGGTTGAGAGCTTGCATGTCAACCAACCTGGCTTTGGATAAAGATGAAGGCTAAGATTTAAAATAAAAGTGGACGTTCTAATCTCACCTTGGCATCCCTCAGGAAGATAATAATTCCCTTCGTAGCCTTCGTTGCAAGAACAATATACTGTCACAGGCGACAAGTCCCAAAAGCAGCCGCCGGAGCTTCCTGTGTGGTTTCTATTACTCAGCAGCTCAAAATCATCGGAGTTGATCCCCCATTCGAGCACCACCGGAACGGCCGAGGGTAGTAAACTGTAGAAATCTGTGTTAAGCCACCATGCTTCCTCGACCAAGAAGGCGTAACTGCATCCTGCACCCCCTGTCGCTATGGCTCTGCCATTGAGAGTCTGGAATTCTACACTGTAGCTGGTGATTTGATTGGGGATTGAAGTAAAGCAGCAAGTGGTACCATTAAAGCACCGCGATGATTCGGATTTGCTGGAACAATTGCATCCTACGACCGCCTCGGTGCTGACCATTAAGGCTAGGCTGTCACAACCTTTCGCAACAAAATAATTTCGATGCCGGGAGTAAAAGAAAGTGCCGTCGTTGTGCACTAAGTCCACCGGGGGGTCGTTTGGCTGATTGGCCGTACAATTAGGATGGGAATAGGATATCGGCTGGCTGACCTTAATGAGGCCTGGGGACAGTGGGGAGTATGAACTATCTGGTAGCGAGATGTCTAGCACCACCGCGCTCAGGTTCTTAAGTACTGGAGTATAGATGCCGCGGGTTTGCTGGCAATCGATCTCGTACTGGGGAGCCAAGAAGCAATTGGGTCCGATTCCAAAAGGAAACGGAATGTGAGTCAGATTGCCACATGTGTCCGGACAGCCCGGCAAGGCCAGACTTTGAGGAGATGATTCTGCTGCAGCAGCAAAAGCAAGCACAAGAATAACGAAAGGCATCTTGGATGCCGGTTTCAGCATCGTTAGGATCATTCTCTCCCGATTCATCCTTGACAGTCTGCTCCTACCGTTTGCTTTTGCTCTCTGATTGATGGCTCTCAGTCTGGGGTCTCTCTCTCTCTCTCCCTATTCCCAATTTGACTTGACTCTGTTATTTGATTTTTTCTCCTTAGTGCCTCCCTCCCTCCCTCCCTCCCTATATTTGAGAAGATGAGGATACTTTGAAATAATTATGGCAATTGAGTAAGATGAGGATACTTTGAAATAATTATGGCAATTGAGTTAACTCTACTATTTGATTTTTTCTCCTTAGTACTTCTCTCTCTTTGATTGATGCCTCTCTCAATTTAGGGTCTCCCTCTTCCCGATTGACCTCTCTCTCTCTCTCTCTCTCTCCTTATTCCCAATTGACTTGACTCTGTTATTTGATTTTTTCTCCTTAGTGCCTCCCTCCCTCCCTCCCTCCTATTTGAGAAAATGAGGATACTTTGAAATAATTATGGCAATTGAGTTAACTCTACTATTTTATTTTTTTTGATTGATTCTCCTTAGTACTTCTCTCTCTTTGATTGATGCCTCTCTCAATTTAGGGTCTCCCTCTTCCTGATTGACTTCTCTCTCTCTCTCTCTCTCTCTCTCCTTATTCCCAATTGACTTGACTCTGTTATTTGATTTTTTTTGATTTTTTCTCCTTAGTGCCTCCCTCCCTCCTATTTGAGAAAATGAGGATACTTTGAAATAATTATGGCAATTGAGTTAACTCTACTATTTGATTTTTTCTCCTTAGTACTTCTCTCTCTTTGATTGATGCCTCTCTCAATTTAGGGTCTCCCTCTTCCCGATTGACTTTCTCTCTCTCTCTCTCTCTCTCTCTCTCTCTCTATTCCCAATTGACTTGACTCTGTTATTTGATTTTTTCTTCTTAGTGCCTCCCTCCCTCCCTCCCTCCTATTTGAGAAAATGAGGATACTTTGAAATAATTATGGCAATTGAGTTAACTCTACTATTTGATTTTTTTCTCCTTAGTACTTCTCTCTCTTTGATTGATGCCTCTCTCAATTTAGGGTCTCCCTCTTCCCGATTGACTTGACTCTGCTATTTGATTTTTTCTCTCAGTTGATTTTTTCCCCTTAACGCAACCATTGGTGGAGTTTGTATCCATTTCTCTTTATGCTTTTTTTCTTGGAAAATTTTCAAAAAAGAACTCAAAGTATCCTCATTTTCTCAAATAAAGATTCGAAATAGATCATATTTTAAATAAAGGCCTAATGTTGCCATAATTATTTCAAATAAGGGTTTAAAATGGTAATGTTTGTTTCAAATAAAAGTCTTACCTCGCCAGTCACCGACTAACTAAATTTTCTAATCGATTATGGGCATTTTCATCTCTTTTCTTCTTTTTTCTTTTCCAACATCAGTTAGCGGCCACTAGCAAAGGCTGGCGAGGGCTCTGCGACCCTCATTGGCAATGAGCGAGGGCTTGACGACCATTGTTTGAAGCAGGCGACGGCTGTCAAGCCCTCGCTAGCCGTAAGGAAGGGCTTGTAGGCTGACCCTTGCAGATTTTGGTGAGGGTGGCCTAGCCCGCGGCTAGCGAGGGCCAACCTTGTTGATAGTTGTGAGGGGCAACCTCTCTTAGGGTGAGGGTCGCCTCACTCAGGTGAGGCCATCCCTCGTCGGATCAAGAGAGGGCAACCCTCACCCAGTTCTCTGTGGGCATTATCGGTGGTTGGCTAGCCACCGAAGAAGAAGGAAGAAGAACTAGAAAAAAAGAAAAAAAAGGAAAAATAAAGAAAATATCCTTGACCGCCAGAAAGTCAGGCTCTTATTTAAAACAAACATAACCACTCCGAGTCATTGTTTGAAACAAGATCCATTTCAGGCTTTTATTTAGGAAAGTGATGACATTTCAAGTTTTTATTTGAAATAAGGTTCACTTGGAGCCATTATTTAAAAAAATGATGACACTTGAAGTCATTTTTTAGAATTTTCTCTTCTTTTTTTTTTCTTTTCTATACTTTTTACTATAGAATTGAACTTTTCCTTCTTATATCATTCTTTTACTATTGATCATTACTCATTAGGAATTTTTTGCTTGCTTTGTCTAATTATTTTCAAATGTTAAATGTTATATTAATATTAGAATTTTAACATGGACTATCAGCCAATGAACCAAAACCAAATTGATATCATGATACATAAGGGCGCATATATATTGTTTTTTTCCCCAAATTTTAAAGCCTTTCAACAAATCTTCTTAAAAAATAAAGATGATACATTTTTGCCTCAGAAAAATATTAGTGGATGTAATTAAAAGACGAAAAAAATCAAATTTGACTGGCACTTTTGTCATTGTATCACATAACTGGGATTTGTAAAACTCTATATAATAGTTCTCAACATTTTTTTTCTCTTAAAAAGGGAAATCAGAAAATATATTATGCAATTCATGTGATCACCTAAAAAATTATCGATATCTCTGTGAAAGTAAAAACGTGAAGACAAAGTTTATTACAGTGGGTAAAACTCGCAGGGAATTGAGCAACGTCGCATGTGCAAGCTTTATCCATTAGCTTGCTTTTCACCGGTCACATTAGCAAATATCAAATCTTGGCAAATGTCATTTTGTAATATTTACATATATTTTGAAATTAACTGTTTAAAAATGATTATTTATGCATATATATTTTATTGAGGATTATTATGCGATTTTGAAAGATTTTTAATAATGTACGGATACCTATTAGAACATATCTTATATTTGACCTAGGAGATATTTCTTAAGATATTTACATTTGAAAATTGCACATGAACAAGCACGTAATAAAATACTAAGGGCATGTTCTTTTAAATTGAAATATCAAAGATAATTTCCATAACTTTTGTAGTTCATGATGATACTTCTAATTCCAATCAATTTATGGTTGGCAAGGATAAACTTCGAACTAAGAGTTGCAATGAGTTTTTTTAATGAACTTTTGAATGGGTCTCAACATAGTTTATCTCTTCTACAAGTCTTGAAGAAATTCTCATGATGAAGTATTCTTCACAAATATCCATCATCCACAAAAGATAAATATCTTTGGTCGATAACGACGATAGGAGCGACCATTTGGTCGCTAGAAGTCACCGCAAGCATGCCTTTGGAGGCGTTCTGACGACCGTTTTTCACGCTTTCGCGGGTCTTCTAACTACCAGTCCCCTCTTCTAGCGACCGTTCTTATTAATATCTTCTACGAATCGTCGATTCTACTCATTCCTCCCAACCAAATAATGGCGCCCCTGGAAACTCTCTTTACAGTTTACCAAAGTCGCGATCAGAAGATGAAGGACTGCGGCCTCTACTTCTCAAGATATATCTTTAAATAGTGAGAAAATAAGCGACGAGGTTTGTTGGCTTTGCTTCGTAATATGTAGTGGTCGCTTTAATTTATTGCGATGCTCGACGACCAGCATGGTCTGGCAACGAGTGTTGCGAAGCTCGTGAAAATCAGTGCAGCGTCATGTAGTAGCTCGAGAGATTCGAGGCAAATGAACTTCATCAATATCAGTACGGAGATGCCCCAAAAAGAGATTCCACTACGAAGATGCCGTCAAAAATCGGTTGCTGTCTGAAGAGTGAAAAGCTTTTGCTCTGCGGTTGATGCTTTGGCGTTTCTTTATGTCTCTGTCCTTCAGTTCAACCTTTCTGAGAATAGTTTTTCAGAGCTATCTGCCAGTTGGAGGACCTGGTGAGTTATCTTTAACAAATATGGTCCACAAAGGCTCATATGTGTACAGCTTTTATTCTCTCTAATATCCCCACAAATTCAAGGTGCATTAAAGATATTAACTTAATTTTGAATACAAATCTAAACCGTGTCAAGTGGCCGAGACATGACGTCTGGTGGTTGTTTGTGGCGAAACTTCCATATCTAGCTGGTGTGAGGACAGCGACTCTAGTGGTAGTGTCGGATTCTGTAAACGAGCAGTGAAAAAGTCAAGACTTGAAGGGGTAACAGCAAGAGGCCAACGCAGCTAGCTTGGGAAAGAGTAATTGAGTGACTACCAATACAGCCGGTGTCGTAGCATCAAGCGAACTAGATGTCTAGCTTGTGAAAATAGTTACTGAGTGACACGTCCTATGAGGCTGGCGTCGAAAGAAAGCCACCTCCATGAAAAAGCCTCGACTGGGCAACATGGCCGATGTGGTTGGTGTCCGAATATGACCATTGTGGAATAAACTCAACTAGATACTTCCTCGTATGAGACTTGCACGTACTGAGTAAACACTATTGAGTGGCGCAGATGGATTTATTTGGGTGTACACCGAGGTGCACGAATGTGCTTTTGGTACAATTTGGTTGTCAGGAACGGTGGTTCTCATACCAAGAAAACTTATGAATAGGCTTGATACATAATCTGAAGAACAAAATATGATGTTAGTCGGCTACAACGCACTTCCATCGTTGTAATATGACAAACCCATGATTATTGAGTTTCTTAACAATTTTGCTCCAACGCAAAGAAATACTAGGATTACTTTTCTCCAAAATGTCTTTCTTTATTTTTTTCAGCATGTAAGTGAACTCAATTCAATGAGTTAATTTTGTGTAAGTGCAGAATGGTAACATAAGTTATCTTCATGATATCTAGCAGGACATTAAAAAAATAAAAATAAAAGAAAAATCATTCCAGTTTGACTAACAATTTTGTAATCATCCAGCTCTTTAAATATTGTCCCAAAGTCCTTGCCACACAAAATATGGTAGAAAAGTAATACATTGGCAACAAAGAAATGTTATTTCCACATTGTTTTTCGAAACGTTTCTGAAAAGTGTAAATAGCCGTCCTACATTAATGCTAAACACCAATTATTTTGTGGATAATAAATGTGAACAATAGAGAAGGACCAGGGTGTAAATGTGCTCGTTGACGAAAACCCGCATAAACAGATAACCCTACATCCATTGGCTGATTCTTATCAAAAGGTGTCGGGTGAGATTGATTTTTCCACAAATTATCTTAGCAGCAAATATATATGTATGGGGCATAAATTCAGTCTGTCTCGAAGCTTCTAAATACATTTCTATTTGCCTTCAAAATCCGAAAACGAAGAAGTATTTTATATGTTCAAAGTTATTGAACAGTATTATGTGATTATCCACATTGATGGTTGCATGGTTTTAAAGATGTCAGGAACAAAAAAAAAAATTGAAAATCCGCGTATTTCATTGTAAAAAAATGAGGGTGGGTGACAAATGAGGGCACGCGCCTGTAAAAAAAAAATATTCAGATTCTTGCTAAGCCTGTATAATTTAATCATTTGAGCAGCCTGTTTCCGGAAAATGATTTGTTTTCTGCTTCCCTATCTCGATGTTGTATGTCGGATGCTCTCTGTGACTATGTGACAGTTTACGTGAAGTTGGAGTAACCTCTGAGTATTAGATTCTGAAACCAGTTTATTGTGTCAATGCATTCCAATCTGCCTCGTTTTCAATACTTCCTGTCTGCTCCTCAAAGCCAAGCTGCTGCTACAAACCTTTTTATGGAGATCTCTTGGTCATTTTAGCCTAGGCTTAGCATCAGTTAACAGTATGAGTCCTTAATCTCAAGGGCCTTTTCCATCTTGCATATGCAGATGCATCTGTGGAAGGACAGAAGTTCTAGAAGATGGATCATAGTTCTTACTTATTTCGGACTACGATTGTCAATAATCTGCGAGGAAGACAGTTATGATTACCTTTCTTCTCTCCAAGTATGCTGATCTCGATATTTGTTCCTGAAGAGTTAACTCTAGGTCTGGTTCCCATCATTAAGGAGACTGTCTTTCAAGTTCTGCTGAGTCTCTCTCTAACGAGAGGCTTGCTTGCACATGGATGTACAAGGCTCCCGGTCTAAGTTCCCATTTTTGAGGATGGGGTTATAGTGGTCATTGAGGCATACGACAGAATACATGTTACAGTAGAAGGACAGGACCGGATCAATATCTACTGTAACTGTGAAAAAATAAATCCTATCTTCTCTGTTCTATTTGAGATAGTTTTACTTATTTGGCAAGAGATAGAACTGATCTACACACACGCACATGTACGCACTGCACTGTGCTTGCGGGCATTCCTGCGTTCCTTTCTTGTTCGTCTGCTTGGCGAAGGTTGAAATCATGTACTGAATTGCCTAGACGCCTTCTCCTTCCCTGGATGAAAGGAATCCATTATTTTGTTGTTTTGGGAACTCCAAAGTCACGATTCATTCTTGTTCTAACAGTCGATCAGAGTAACAATGTAAGATCGTTTATGATATTGACAAAAAATAAATCAAGGATATTTTGGGAAAAGAAAAAAAATAGGTTGCGATCTCTTAAAAGGAGCAGGTCTTATTTACACGATGTAATTCAAAAAGTGAAGAAGACATATCCGAGAAACAAAATTAACGGAAAAAAGGAATTAAGCTGCTCTTGACCTGAGAGAACACAAATGAACTTCCTTCCAAGCTAACAGAAGCTTTGGTATTTCCCACACCACTGCAGTTCGAGTATATGATCGGAGATTGGACGCAAACGATGCCTTATTTTTCGTGAATGATGTCGTGTTCTTTTTCATAAGTCGCCAGAGTGACCTGCAGGACGTCCAAGCCCACGCTCGCCAGGAACGGGCGCTCAAACTCACCTTTGATCTGGAACCAACTGTAGAGATAACAGTTTTCTCCTCTTCCAAATGGGAAAGGAATGGCAATGTTTCCACAGCACTGGGAGCAACTGGGCTTTGCTAGAGGCGCCATGGGTTGTGCTGGTGCGTTGTGCAGTAAGAATGTCAGCAAGAGAATGGAGTGGAATTGCCAAGGAACCACTCTTGCCAAAGGCACGTACATGAGTTACTTCTACAGCACCATCATATAGAAAGGAGGGACTCCATATAATACTTGTGCAGTTATGAGCTCGAAGATGGGATTCGGGTGGCAAACGACAGAGTTAGATTACAAGATTGGACTAGTCAAATGGTTGTTTAGTCTTCAGAGCTTGAGCCAGATGTCTTTTGCTGGACAGATAGAAGATTGACAAAAGAAATTAAATAAGTTGTGGCTAAGACACTCTGGAGTTTTCAACATCAGTCCGTCAATATATTAAGAACTTCTTGCTCCGCTGCAAGAGGAGGAGACTTGAATGGGTGAGTTCCATGGGGCAAGATACACGATTACCGATATTGGAAGTACCTGATTCTTTTCTAAAGAAAATTCAGATAACTTCTGAGTAGATGATGACTGACGTTATATATATAGTATTCTCTGTACTTAATGTTGACAAAAAGAAAAGGCTGAAGTCTTGGAAAAGTAAGGAGGAGATGCCCCCGTGGAAAACAAAACACCATGGATGACCTGGCGACAGTGGCAATTGACCTAAACTTTACCTTAAGAAGCTAGGAATTGAGTGCCATATCAGAGGGAAAAGCAAAAGACATATGAGAAAACAGATGTCCCCGAAAATGGCAAATACCAGGAATCTATTCTTCGGATCAAGTACAAGCTGGCCCTTACTTTTCAGCACGTAAATTTCACCTCATTAGACAAGGATAGGACATCCGAAGAAAAGGAGATTCCTAATCAATGGAATACATGTGAATCTCTAATTTCAACCAATACTACAACTTTATTTCTTCCTAAAAACTAACAATAACGACCTTAACGCCAGGAAAAGGACAATCTAGGTGTGCAGCCCGCGTGCGCATTGGTGGGATAATTCCTCGCCAAGATTCAATATCTAGAAGTGGATGAACATCCGGAAAAGACATCAGATCCACGTCTAGATCTGACCTCATGGATGTCCAAACATCATCCACGTCAATGCTGTTGCTTGAAAAGTCTATATCGCTGTGGTTTTGTACACCACAGGAAGGATTTTGCAACATTCTTATCCCCTCCAGCTCTATAGCTACTTCCTTCATTGATGGTCGTCTCTTCCCCTTGAGGTCTAAGCATCTCTTTGCAAGGAAAACAACTGCCATGATCTCTTCTTCCTTACCTTGCTTCGAGATGTCAGAATCAAGAATATCAACTAAATGGTTCTCCTCTATGGAACTATATAGTATGTTGCCAAACCTCTGTACTCTTCAGGCCTAACCATGGAGATTGGCTTTTGACCAGTCAAAAGCTCCACAAGGACGACACTAGAACTGTAAACATCACTTTTGTTGGTAAACTGACATGATCAGAAGTATTCTGGATCAAGGTACCTGAATGTTCCTTGCACTTGCGTCGTCGCGTGGGTTTGGTCTATGGCAACAAATTTGGAAATCCCAAAGTCCTCTATCTTTTCCCTGTACTTCTCGTCCAACATTATATTTGTGGACTTAATGTCTTGATGGTAAATTGGTATTGATGCAGAAGAATGCAAGTAAGAGAGAGCCCCGGCAACTTCAGCAGCAATTCTAAAGCGTATCTCCCATGAAAGCACAGCTCTTTCTTTGGGTCATGGAGATAGTGACTAAGTGTCTTGTTGGGGATAAATTCATGGACAAGTAAGGGGTAGTTGCATCTCAAGACAATACCCCAAGAACTTGACCACATTTCAACATTAACCTGCCACAGGATGATCGGTTCATTAATGAACTATTCCACTTTCTGCACATTTGGCGAGTGTTCCACTAGATTTCTTGACGGCAACAATTCTTCCCTCTTCCAGCATTCCCGTGCAAACGGTTCCTTGATCACCTTGTCCCAGTAACCTTGCCTCGCTAAAATTTTTGGTTAGAGTTGAACAGTTCTCCTTTCCCTACACGATTGCCGCCTTCACTGGAAGAGAGTTGCTGTTTCAGTAATATACCACCATTTCGCTCTAAGAATCTTTCCTTTTGCTTTCACCTCTTCCTCCTCTTCATTACTCTGCATAACCTCCATAGAAGAAAAAGCAAAGCTACTGCAACAAGGCCCACGCCTATGCCTTATTTTGAAGGGAAAAAAAAACCCGTCAGTCAAAATATTCACTCGCCCAAATTTAGTGTGCATTATGCGATAAAAAAGCTGTTTTACATTTCATTATGGTCAAAATTTTAAAGATTTTTGTGAAAACTGTTCCTTTTGATCGATTAATTTTAGTGCTCAACTATTTTATCATTTTGAGCAATGCACAAAATCACGAATAATTCCATCTTTGTCTTAATCAAAGAGCCTACGTTTTCCTTGGTCTCCTGTTGCCCATTGCAGAGTGCCAGAATTTTGTTCTATTTACATGACAAGATGCAATGCACCTTTTGAAAGACTACACGGAACATCCTTCAACATGATGCGCACGTAATATTAATTCATCTAGAAGGATTTTAAAAGTTTCTAGTATGTGATGGAATACCGATAGCATCCAGTCGTGATCTACACATTCATCCAAGGGCAATTGTTCAGTGCTGGATCGTTGCATACGTCAACATCTTCACGGAAGACAATGAAAATTCTGGTCACTCATCAACATGCCTTAACAGGACAACATCATTTTTGCTACAAAAAATTTAGGCCAACAGAAGACCACATCTTTGTAAAGGTAGCTTAGCAGAATGTCGATTCTCTGGCTAGTTAAACCTTTGCAAATAAGCTATCCTCCTCGTTGTCTTACAAGTTAACTGAAAGACCAACTCTTGAAAACCATATATCGGTTGGGGCAAAAGCCTACAGGAACGCCGTCAACATGATTCACAAAATTGTCGTTTGGTCTGCAGAAGATACATCAAGATACATCTACTAGTAGTGGTCCTTTGCACCGCAACTTCTACGCAGCAACCTTCATTGATTGTTTCAACCGGACCATTGAAAAAGACAAAGCTAATCGCTTACAAACCAAGAAATTTTATCACATGAACAATGGAATTTGCGTATCTGGGATGGAGTCAAGTCAATTCTCTTCAACAGAAAATTCTCTTCTATTTCGCTGGGTTGGAACACTAAACTCTTCCAATTCCAAGCAAAATAAAAATCTCATGATGAAGTCTTCAAACTTTATAACGGGTAATCTTCGCCAGGCAACAGCCTAGGGAGCAGAAGATCAGTTGCGAGCGATCGGAGACAATGTAGATTCAATGACGCACGATGTATCAACAAGAAAATTTGCTTTACCCTGACAATCTGCAAGGTACGCATTCCCGACGTAACCTGGCCTGCAACAACACCTGTACAATCTCGGCATCGATTCGCCATAATACTCGCAAACATACGAATCCCTTCCGCTCAATCCGATCCCACTCACCATCTCTTTCGTATCCCCCCCTCCAGCACTTCAGGCACGAACTCCATCTCTCTCGTCACCCTCAAATCCTTCGAGTTGTTAAACGATAACCATTCCGAACACGAGCCTGCACTCCTCTCCGGCGGCGACAGCGTCGGCGACGCTGATCCGCTTGAACTTCACACCCGACGCCCGGAGCCCCGACGGGATCGAGGTCCTGCGGCAGCCGACGCCGGAGCAGTCGCTGAAGTTCCCGAGGCCTCCTCCGTCGCAGCGGGAGGATGCATCCGACTACATTGGAGACGGCCTCCGCCCTCACGGCGAGGTTGTTGCATCCGGCGACGGCGAAGGAGTTGCCGGCGCTGGAGCGCGCGAGCTCACGTTAGGAGGAGACGGCCCGGCGACACCGCACTGGTGGCGGACGACCGGGAGGTGGGCTTTGACCGCGCCATTGTGGAGGTCGTAGGTGGTCTCCAACGCGGCGGCGGGGTTGATGGAGCAGTAGGCCGGGAGGGAAACGTTGAGGACTGGCAAGCGGCGGTTCCGGAGAATTGGGACGGCGGCGCTCTGGCCGAAGAAGATCGCAAACCGCTCGTCGAGTAAGCATCGGGCCGGGCCGGGCCGAGCCCAAAGGGAAGGTTACGGAAATGTTCCCGCGCTTGGGCTCGTATCTGGGCTTTTGCGCTTCGAATTGTGGGCGAGGGACAAACAAACGATGATGGCGACAGTTCATCGATGGGGTTTTTTTTTTTTTTTTGGGTTCCTACGGAGATAGCGGTTGGTGTCAATGGTTGTGTTTACATATGAATATTTGGAGGTTAATCAGACAGTTCAAACGATAAGGATTTTGCACTTTTAACAAGTACGTCATGAATAATTCATCAAAAATCTTCTAATCTTGACATATGAAGAAAAAAAAACCACGTCTTTAGGAAGCTCAAGCCAAAGAAAGTTCCCTTGTGAATGGGGACATTGACTAAATGAGACCCATTTTTTTGGGTCATTAGACCCAATTGAAGTATCATCGATTGACATATTTTGAGGACTGCTATCTCAACAGGTAATGTTGGAGACTCGTAGAATTATTGTCACTAGCCATAGTCAAGTTAGCTTAGAAAAGGGTGCCCACAAAAAAAGTTCCAAGCACTTGCATCCATATACGACAACATAGAAAAGAATATTTCTAAAACGACTAATTAGGGTTATCCTGGTATAATAGTAAAAGCCAGTGAAAAGCTAAAGTAAACTAACAATAAATCAAGAAGAGATAATTTAGTCATCATTGGAAAAATTATCCAAAAAGTAGTAAATATATTACACTTTTACCAGTTCAATTTTAAACTTTTTTTTAATTATGTCAATTGAGTCTTAATTGCCAGTGAATCGATCCAATATAGGATGGTTTGCGTTCACGTCAGCAATTCCCATCCAAAATTGGTTGAATAAACTCAATTGACAAAATTAATAAGTTTAGCAATAGACTTAGGACTTTTTAGATAATTTTCCCAATCATCACCGATACGAGAAATACAAAGAGTAAATCAAAAGGGTTCATGAATCTAGTATATTGTTTTTGGGCACTTCTTAGCATAATTAAAATTACTCTGCAACTCACATACAAAGGCAAATAAGAAGATTGCAATGTCTCATATTACAGAAATTTGGACAAGACAACCGAATACATCTTCATCTTGGCGATAAGAGTGATTGATCCTCCTCCATTGAAGTCAGCTCCACTTCTGCTCCTGATTGCATCAACATGGGAATCGCACCCGAAGCATGGATAGATCCGGTTCTAATGCGATGGATCTCTTCTTCATTTTGCCAAACGATTGTGGGATTCCGTAGTGATTGTACTTGCTCCAATTCCATCGCCACTTCCTTCATCGTAGGCCGGTACCTTCCATTAGGGTTTAAGCATCTTTTAGCCAAATTAGACACAATAATAATTTCTTCTTTTTTGCCATGGTCTAATACCTCCTTATCAAGAACATCGAATAAGCGGTTCTCCTCCATCGAAATGACGAAGTACGAAGCTAGATTTCTACTCTCTTCCACCCTCAGTTGAGAAATTGGCTTTTCTCCGGTTAGTAGTTCAACAAGGACAACTCCAAAGCTATAGACATCGCTTTTGTCTGTAAATTGACTTGTTTGGTAGTACTCCGGGTCCAAGTATCCAAAGGTTCCTCTCACCATTGTGGTCAAGTGAGTTTGGTCGATGGTAATTGCTCTAGAAGCTCCAAAATCCGCCACTTTTGCTCGATATTTTTTGTCCAAAAGTATATTCGATGACTTAATATCTCGATGATACACCAGTTTGGCCACAGCAAAGTGCAAATACGAGAGAGCCCCAGCAACTTCATTGGCAATTCTTAGACGTACCTCCCAAGAGATGAGAAATTCTCTGGCTGGACCATGAAGATATTGATAAAGAGTTCCATTGGGGATAAATTCATATACCAGAAGAGGCATTTTACTCTCCAAACAGAATCCTAATAGTTTGACCACATTTCTGTGATTGATTTGAGAGAGAATAACAATCTCATTGACAAACTGTTCGAGTTGTCCTGTATCCACAAATTTTAGTTTCTTGATTGCAATGATCATTCCATCCGTCAACATTCCCTTATAAACAGTTCCTTGACCACCCCGACCCAATATTCGATTCTCGTTAAAATGGTCCGTAGCCGTGTCTAACTCCGTTGAGGTGAATAACCTGCCTTTCTCTGCATGATTGTCTTCAATAGAAGATAAGCATTGTTGCAGCAAAAGTCCGCCATTCCGTTCGAAGAATAATTGTTTGAGATTTGCCGTCCGCCTTCTTTCGTTGTACAACCCCCAAGAAAGCAATAGTAATACTGTGGCTCCGATAGCCGTGCCCCCCACTGTGTCAAAAAGAGTCAACGGGAATTGCTAATGGATAATGTTGTGAATGTTTTTATATACTCTATGGTTCTACGTAACTAATTTCACCTTCATAGTCAAGAAATTAGCTTCCACTAATTTGAGCAAGTGCCTTCATTCTTTGAAGAGAGAAAGACGGAAAGGAGTATTCACTCAACAAGTAATTCGAAAATATCGTGCATAATTTATGGGTGAGAAACAAATATACAATCAATTTGGTAAATGCATAGACTAGGAAAAATACAATTAAGTTAAAAGCATAGTTGAAAGCATAGATTATGAAAGTATCGCTAAATTGAGTAGAAATGGTAATATTTTTTGCCTTCATGCAAATAAAATTGCAATATATAGACAGAAAAGGAGCAAGGCAGTGTACGTACCTATTATGGTGATGGCCTTAATGCCTATGCAGTTGTATGACCCCGGCCGATTCACACACATACCTCGACAATTGAGATCTGGATCTTTGCACTCATCGATATCTGCTCGATATTAAATAATGGATGGGATCATAGAATAGAAAGAAGCAAAAACAACGAGTAGTTTCAATATATATGATTTTGGACTAAATATCAACAATCAAATTCGGTCTGGATTCTTCAGTATTACTAATTTGTTAGCATCCATCACCTGGTTTGAACAATATAACTATTCGAGCTATATTCACGGGCTTTTCGTAGGATTAGAGCTCACATGGCTTTAGATAAAGATGAAGGCTAAGATATAAATTAGAAGTGGACGTTCTAATCTCACCTTGGCATCCTTGGGGAAGATAAAAATTCCCACTATAGCCTTCCTTGCAATAACATTGCAAATAAAAACCAGACCGCCCGAAATCAAGGCAGGTGCCGGAGCCCTCTTGGTGGCTTTCCCACAGCAGATCAATATCATCTACCCCCCATTCGAGCGCCACCGGAACGACCAGTGGTTGTAAACTGGATAAATTAGTGGAATGCCACCAGCTTCTGTCGACCAAGAAGCCGTAGCTGCATTTGGCATCCCCTGTGGCTATGGCTTTGCCATCGAGATTCTTGAATTCTACACCGTATGTGACGATTCCATCAGGGATCGAAGAAGTACAGCAAAAGGTACCATTAAAGCAAGATGGTGATTTGGATTTGCAGGAAGAGTTGCATCCTAAGACCGCCTCGGTGCTGAGCATGAAGGCCATGCTGTGACAACCTCCGGAAACAAAAATATTTTCACTCTGGAAGTAAAAGATAGTCTCGTCACTGTTCGTTAAGTTCACCGGGGGTCGTTTTGTTGGTTCGTAGTACAATTAGGATGGGAGTAGAATATCGGCTGCAAGACCTTAATGAGGCCTGGGTAGGGTGGACCTTCTGGTAGAGAGATTTCTAACACCACCACACTGAAATTCTTAAGTACTGGAGTAGAGATGTTATGGTTTCGCTGGCAATCGATCTCGTACTGGGGAGCCAAGAAGCAGCCAGGTCCGATTCCAAAAGGATAGGGAATGTCAGTGAGATTGCCACATGTGTCTGGACAGTTTGGTAAGGCCAGACTCTGAGAAGGTGATTCTGCTTCAGCTGCTAAAACAAGCATGAGAATAACAAACGCCGTCTCAGATACCGGTTTCAGCTTCGCTAGGATCATTTTCTCCCGATTCATCCTTGGCAGTCTGCTCCTACAGTTTGCTATTGCTAGAAAAAGAAGACGATCTCTCTCTCTCTCTCTCTCTCTCCCTCTCTCTCTCTCTCACTGAGAGTTTGGGTCTCTCCACTACTAATTGACTTGACTCTGCTATTTAATGCGACCACTGGTGGAGTTTATATCCTTTTCTCTTCATGCAATTTCTTCTTCTTTTCGATCCTTTTTTTCATAGAATTGAACTTTTCCTTTTTATATCATTCTTTTACTATTGATCATTACTCATTAGGAATTTTTTGTGCGTTCCTACTTTCCAATTTACTATAATCAAGAGGAGCATCTTGTTGAAAAGCACCATCCACGGGACTTCAACTAAAGTGCGAACCAATCATGAGTTGGTTTTAATAATCTCTTATTGATGTAGTTTCCAACGATGAATATCCTCCTCTTTCCTCCTCCCCCAACTAAACAACCTAGACGGCCTAGAATTGAATCCTAAATGTTTTCCCATATGGAAATATTTTATGAAATTTTAATTTACACTACCATTTTCACATGATTTGCCTGATAATTGTCAAACGTTATATTAATATTAGAATTTTAACATGGAATGTCAGCTAATGAACCCAAGCTAAATTGACCTCATAATACATATGGGCGTATATAAATTGTTTTTTCCCAACCTTCAAAACCTGAATTTTCAAAAAATATTCTTTAAATATAAAAAGGTGATACATTTTTGCCATAAACAAGATATTAGCGGGTGTAATTACAAGGGGAAAAAAATCAGGGCGCTTTTGTCATTGCCTTACATAAATGGGGTTTGCAAAACTTTATATAATAGTTCTTAAAAAAAAAATCAAAGAAATAGCAATTGGAAAATATATTGTGCAATTCATTCGATGACCTCAAAACTATCTATATCTTTGTAAAAGAATAACAGTGAAGGTAAAGTTAATTACTATGGGTAAAACACGTACAAGATTAAGCCACATGGCATGTCGCGTAATGGTCACATTAGCAACCATCAAATATTAGCAAAACACTAGTTTTTTTTTTCTTTTAATTTCTAATTCTTATGCATATTTTGAAAATAACTTTTTTTTTTGGTCAGAGAAAATAACTGTTTCAAAACGATCAATTATGTAAATATAAATTTAATGTAGATTATTATGTGATTTTGAAAGATTCTCAACAATATAGCGGTACCTATTATAACATAATATCTTATAGTTGACTTAGCATATATTTCTCCAAATCTTTACATTTGTAAATTGCACGGGAACAAGCATGTAATAAAGTAATAAGGGCATGTTATGTTAAATTGAATTATCAAACATAATTCCCATCACCTTTATATTTTATGATGACAAGTCCATTCAATTTATAGTTGGTAAGGTTAAAATTTGAATTAATAATTACGATGAGCTTGTTAATAAACTTTTGAAGGGATCACAACATAATATGTCTCTTCTAGAAGTCTTGAAGAAATTCCCATAGTGAAGTACTCTTCACAAATACACGACATTAAAGTATCGATAAAAAATAATCCATCATCGACAAAAAATTAAGGGTTAATATCCCGAAAAACCCCAAACGATACACACACAAATTTACTCCAAACTATTTTTTTGACCATGAAAAACATCGAACTAGTACACTTGTGACAAATTTACCCCGACTGACCATAAAAAACCATAAATTGATATATTTATGACAAATTTACCCCAAACTAATTTATTCGACCACAAAAAATCTCAAATTGGTAAATTTGTGACAAATATACCATCCGATAAATTAGATTAATACCACAAAAAAATCACAAAAATTGTAAATTGTGACAAACATAGCGTAAAATCCCAAATTAGTATACCAATCAATTGTTACATGTCATTTAACTTAATAATTTGACAGTAAAATTTAACGAAAACTAACAGAGGATAAATTTGTCACAAGTGTATTAGTTTGGGGTAAATTTGTCAAATGTATACCAGTTTTTGGTTTTTGATGGTAAAAAAAATAGTTTGGGGTAAATTTGTCACAAGTGTATCGATTTTGGGTTTTTCAGGATATTAACCCAAAAATTAATAGCACATATTTTATTAATAAATGAAAATTACCATATCAACAAAATAAAAATAATTTCTTCCTGGTGTTTCCCAAAAAAAAAAAAAGTTATCTGAGAAAAATATGCACTCATATATTTCAACATCAAGAAAAATGAGATAAATAAATATTACATTGGTGTATAATCAACTTAGCAACTTGTAGGAATGCTAATTAAGACTTTAAGATGGTAATTTTCAAAACAGGTGTTGCTTCACCAAGAAATATCCAATGAGTATATGTTGTTATCAATGTGTTTGCCAGTATTCTTATTCTGAAAATAAATTAAGGGAATCCTAGATATCAATAATACTAAGGATTTTTTCCATAATACAAATTGAATTCTGCATATTTCAACAAAATGCTCAACTATTCTCTTTGTGATGCATTTTCCTGGATGATAAACTCTTGCCAAAACAAAAGGATGGACATCAAATGGTTACTAAAAATATAGGGAGGATTTCTGTAAAAAACAAAATCAAAATATACAGAATCACAAGATGATAGACATTAGCTCTAGCTCTCTATAAATGGAGAGGAGCAAATAGAGGAGAGAAAAGAAACCGTTTTGACGGTTCTACACAAGTAGCTTGCTTGACTTTTCTACACCAAGTCTATGGCACAAGAGAGGAATTTACTCTCTCTTTCAATTGGACCATCAATGGCTGTGCATAGCTAACAGAAGCATAGACATTTGTTAATACGTTAATAAAAATAACAAACTGCAAAAGAAATTTTGCCAATGTAATAGTGAAGAGCATAAAGCGACTCGACTATCACCAAAGAAAAATCCCTCAGAACGTGCTGAAGCATCTATTTGATGGCAAAGTGATGGGAGAGACGGTAAACTCAATAACTGAAATAATATAAGTTAAGGTGACATATGGACTATGAAGCACCGACACTTCCTAAAAGCCTTCGTGTTGTGTCGGACACTTCGACTCGTGTCCAACACTCTCAAACACTCTCCGACACTCAATCAGCACGTGTCAAAAAATCCGATACTTAGTCAAATTTCTCGACACTCCCCAACACTTGAATCGGAATTTTGACATATGAGTTTCCAATACGTAATTCTAATATCAAAGTCAATTTTAAAAATTCAATAAATTAGAGGTCAAAATATATATGTGAAAAAATAAAACACAATAATAAAAATAATAAATGGAGAAAAAAAAAACCTAATCTTCTCTTCTCTTCGATTCTCACTTCTCGTGATATACAATTCACCCATTCTCCTCTTCAACATATCTAATATGCAAGTCCAAAATATGGATCGTTTGTTTTTTCTCCAAGTTTTATGAATTATTGAAATAGAGTTGAATTTGTTAAATTGAGACAATGAATGCTATTAATAAATGGCGAATTAATGTTTTTAGTGTATATTCATTCTAGGATTTTTTAAAATTATTTATTTATTTATGAATTTGATTGAAATAATCATAAAAATGATAATTTATTATATATATAAAAACATATATTTAATATACAACGTGTCGGAATTCTATGTTTTTTGAGAAACGATTTGTTAGCGTGTCGTGTCGTGTCGTGTCGCGTTGTGTGTCACATGTCAGTATCAGTGCTATTTAGCATATGGATGCATTGGCCAAGTAATTGAAGTCACAGATCAACGAGAATGCATTCTGAATTTGAAGTGAAACACAGATAAATGCACCTCGGCCAAGAGGATCCTCTGGAATGCATTGGCAATAGAAGGATCGATGCCGACCATGTCAAACTCCTTGTCTTCATGGTTGATTCTGGTGACTTGGACTCTAAAGTTGTTGCAGCTTTCATCAAAACTTCCTGACTTTATACGATCAACTTTGGTTGGTCAGTTTCCTCTAGGGATGAGCATCGGTCCAAGGTCAACCTTGGATCGGCCTAACCCTGCCGGTCCTAGTCTGGTTTCTAGGAATACTGGGTTGGTCCTTGGTCCTAAATAACTCTTTAGTGAGGAGTTTAAGTAATTTTACATTGTTATTTAATAATTTAGGTTTTTAATGTCTTTTATGGCGTTAATAGTCATATTACGAAAGAGGAAAATGTTTTTATAAAGAATCCTCACGGCGTCCAAAAAGATGCCTTATGTCATCCTCCTTTAGTATTCTTTCTCTTTTGTTTTATTTGTCATCTTAGTCTTCAATTTGCTAAAATCGAAAAAAAATAATTTCTCTGCTCGCCACTCGACACTCACTCGCTCATTTTGGGTCACTCGTGCCACTCGCCGCTCAATGCTCGCTTGGCTTGTTGCTCCTTGCTCGACATTCGTTGCTCATTTTTTTCTACGCTCACCCCACTTGACCTTCATCGTTTGCCTTTCTTAGCTGACCTTGCTCATCATTGAACCCATTGGGTCAGTATGATCCTCGGTTGCCCTTTAAAGAGTACAAAAAATGAAATAAAAAATTATCGGTTAGTCCTAGGTTGATCTTGAAATTGGATCGAACATATTGGGTCAGTCTAGTCCTCAATTGTTTTTTAAAGGAGTACAAGAAATGAAATAAAAAATTATCAATTGGTCTCAGGTTGACCTTGGAACCAAGCCGAACCTATTGGATCGGTCCAATTCTCTGTCCCAAGCTCAATAAAGTCGGTTCTCAGTTCCAAAAATTGAGGACCAGTACTATGCAGGTTGATATTAGGGTTAGGGGGTGGACCGGCCCAATCTGAACCATGCTCACCCTTAGTTTCCTCCAACAAGTTCATTGACTGTGTTGACTAATAGCGCTGTGATTTCACAACAGCTATTGTGTAGCTCGTGAAAATCGTCGGGTTGCTCGGGAGATTAAAAGCAAATGCACTTCTATCAACATCGGATAGGAGACGGCCCAAAAAAAAAAAAAGGATTCCACTGCGAAGATGTCAGCAAAAATGTGGTTGCTCTGTCGGAAAAGGGAAAGTTGTTCTTCTGTGGCAGCTGCTTTAGCATTGCTTTAGCTGAAGATGAAGTGTGAATGGAATCCTTTCCTCCGTATGTCTGCCTTTCAATTCAATCTTTTCAGAATTGATTGATTTTGTAATTTCTTTTGAATTTTCTTCTTTTTTTTTCCTTTTATTTTATTTTATTTTATTTTATTTTCTTTCTTTTTTATTTCTTTTTATCACGGTAGGTGGCCTATTTGGACAATGGCCAGCAACCCGCCACGACTAGGGCTAGTGAGGCGGAAGAGGGGTAGTTGGTGAGGGAGGGCCGGCTGCCAGCTATTGCTGGAGACTAGCTGGGGCCAAGAGAAAAAAAAAAGGAAAAAAATTATATATTTCTATCCAAAATTAGTTGAAATGACTAAGTCGACAAATCGTCAAAAGATTTATGACTTAATTAGCATATCATTTCAACAAAAAAAATAGTTAATATTAACAAAGTTTATGACTAAGTTGATATAATTAATTGACCAGCTATAATAGGAAATTGTCTTGTAACTATGCTTATTGCAAAAAAGCGCAGAAATACCATATAAGGAATTTGTGAATGCTTCACATGGTATTGCTTATTCCATGTTAGTTCAGCACATATATTCTTTCAACATTGTTGCTCCGAATTGAACTCTACATTCATTAGCTGATTCTTATCAAAAGGTATCGGGTGAGATTAATTTTTCCATAAATTTGCTCAGCAGCAAATATACATGTATAGAGCTATCTATTTGAGTAGACTTTATATGCTAAGTGCATTTATGTAATATTCTCACTGGAAGTTAAACGCATTGTCTGGATTTAAAAACCCAAAACTGAAAACCAAAGTTCGTGATTTTCATTCACTCTGTCGCTTCGAGAGATTTTTTTTTTTTCCTTCAAAACCTGAAAACAAAAAAGCGTTTTATATGACCCACCCATGGCAGCATAGATGGTGTGCGTGCTTTCCCTCATCGCCGAGGTCGAGGGTTCGAACCCTCTCGTTTGCATTCCATGACTTAAGTGGCAGTCCCAAGGTGGATAATTGGGCTAGCCCCCGAAGTTTTACGTCTAAATAGTGGCTTGCGATGACATCTGACGGTGCCACTTAGCATCGGAGGGAGGTGTGACCCCGCGGTTCCTTGGTCACCTAAAAAAAAAACCTTTTATATGTCGATTGTTTATTGAAAAGCATTGTAAAATTATGCACATTGACCTTTGCATGTTTTTTAAAATGTCAAGGACCAAAAAGAAAAAAAGAACAAAAAATGAAAAACAAAAATTCATTTCAGGCATTTTAAATCCGCGTACTTCCTTTTAAAACGACCTTGCTGGGGCAATGCACTTTCAATCTGTCATTTCAACACTTACCATCTCCTCCTCAAAGCTGATCGACATAAAATGAAGCTCACCAGCTGAAGGCAAAAGCCCGGAACTGGAAGACAATTCATCGACAGCAAAGGAAGTTATAAGAAATTTAAAGGGGAAGATGACGGGGAAGTTTAGGAATTAGGGATCGAAATTGGTGGTGAGCAAGGTTTCTCACTCTCCTCTGATTATAGGAAAAAAAGATGCATACCTCAATACAATCGTAACCATTTATTACGAAAAAATCCTACGTGATAGTATTGATTATGCATAAGTTAGTGGATGTAACCATAGAATTATCCAAAAAGCACAAATATTAAAAAATTTAGAGAATTAAAATTGTACTCAACGCTTAAAATTAAAAATATAGAACTATGAAATAAATTTTGTTAATAAGTACTTTCGAGCCAACTATTATATAGGAGATAAAGATAATGACCGAGTTGAAAATGGGGACAAAGTTGGTGGTGATGATAACGGCTGTAACGGCGACAGAGCAATGAAGGTGATGATGGAGGAGTAGAGGTTGGACCATGTGGTGATAGGTGGTGCCACGGTGGTAAAGTTGTAGCTCAACAACCCAAAAATCTAGCTAGCAATCAATGAAATTTGACACTGAAATTTGCTGGTTGAGTTATTGTTTAGCACACAAGTAATTTCGAAAATTCGTTTTGGGCAAATTGTAAGTGGGAGACGAGTCTTGTAAAATCATACAATTTTACAATACTCCAAACTAAAAATCTTCCATAGCTTCGAAAATTCGTTTCGGACATATCGTAAGCCGAAACCAAGTCTTGTAAAATCCTAGGGCTTTACAATACTCTAAACTAATAATCCCCTGTGACTTCCTAACTTAACAACTCCTAAATTGAACCCACCAGTTCAAAATTTCCAAGACTCCGAAATTAGAACTCGATTTTGAAAATTTATCCTATGAGATGGACGGAGGGCGTGAACATTCACCAAGTAGAGACTTGGCGAGCCCTCCGTGGCGTGAAGCACAAAAGCCCTCTTTCCCCTTTTCCCTTTCTTGTCCTTTCTCCTTTTTTTTTTTTTTCTCTTCTCTAATGCAATTAGACTTTTCTCATATCTTACATTGTACAAATCCATGAAATCTTTCAAAGACAAGACTGCCTACCAAGTCATCTGATACTACGCTTGATAGATAATAACAATAAGACGATATGTTTTGGTAGATGATAGTTTGCGGAAGATGATAGGCATTATCTCTAGCTCTCTATAAATGGAGAGGAGCAAATAGAGGAGAGAAAAGAAACCATTTTGAAGGTTCTTACACAAGTAGCTCGCTTGGCTTTTCTACACCAAGTCTATGGCACAAGAAGGGAATTTACTTTCTCTTTCAATTGGACCATCAATGGCTGTGCATAGCTAAAAGAAGTATAGACATTTGTTGATACGTTAATAAAAATAACAAACTGCAAAAGAACTTTTGTCAATGTAATAGTGAAGAGCATAAACCTCAAAACGTGCCTAAGCATTTATTCAATGACAAAGTGATGGGAGAGACGGTAGACTCAATAACTGAAATAATATAAGTTAAGGTGACATATGGATGCACTAGCCGAGTAACTGAAGTCACAAATCGACAGGAATGTGTTCTGAATTTGAAGTGAAACACAGATAAATGCACCTCGGCCCAAAGGATCCTCCGGAATGCATTGGCAATAGAAGGATCGATGCCGACCATATCAAACTCCATGTCTTCAAGGCTGATTCTGGTGACTTGGACTCTAAAGTTGTTAATCATCAAAACTTGCTTACTTTATGCGGTCAATTTTTGTTGCTCAACTTTTCTCTAACAAGTTTATTGATTGTGTTGATAGATAGCATAGTGATTTCGCAACAGCTATTGTGCAGCTCGTGAAAATCGTTGGGTTGCTGGAGAGATTAAAGGCAAATGCACTTTTGTCAACATCAGATAGGAGATATCCTCAAAAAAGAGATTCCACCATGAACATGTTGCCAAAAATTTGGTTGCTCTGGGGAAAAAGTGAAAGCTTTTCTTCTGTGGCAGCTGCTTTCGCATTGCTTTAGCTGAAGATGAAGTGTGAATGGAATCCTTTCTTCTTTACATTCGCCTTTTAATTCAATCTTTCCAGAACTGATTAATTTTGCAATTTTTTTTTCATTTTTATGAATTTTTCTTTTTTTTTCCTTTTATTTTATTTTATTTTCTTTCTTTTCTTTTTTTACTTTTTCTTTTCTTTTTGTGCTAGCATGTGGCCTATTTGGGCAATGGCCAGCAAACCGCCACAAACTAGGGCCAATGAGGTAGAAGAGGGGTGGTCAGCGAGGGAGGGCCAGCTGCCGGCCATTGTTGGAGACCAGCTAGAGGCCAAGAGAAAAAGAAAAAGGAAAAAAAAGAAAAAAAAAAGAAAAAATTATATATATCAACAATTTCTAGCCAAAATTGATCAAAATGACTAAAGTGATAAATCATCAAAAGATTTATGACTCAATTAACATATCATTTCAACAAAAAAAAATTGGTAAATTTTTAAAAAGTTTAAGACTAAGTTGATATAATTAAACATTTATGATTGAATTGATCGGCTATAATAGGATCTGTCTCGTAACTATGCTTATTGCAGAAAACCAGAGAAATACCATATAAGGAAATTGTGAATGCTTTATGTGGTATTGGTTATTCCATGTTAGTTCAGCACATATATTCTTTCAACATTGTTGCTGCGAATTAAACTCTACATTCATTAGCTGATTCTTATAAAAAGGTATCGGGTGAGATTAATTTTTCTATAAATTTGCTCAGCAGCAATTATACATGTATAGAGCAATGAGCTATCTATTTGACTAGACTCTATATGCTAAGTGCATTTATATAATATTCTCACTAGAAGTTAAAAGCATTGTCTGGATTTAAAAACCCAAAACTGAAAACCAAAGTTCGTGATTTTCATTCAGTCTGTGCCGAAACTTCTAGAGATCTTTTTTTTTCCCTTCAAAACCTGAAAACAAAAAAGCATTTATATGTCGACTGTTTATTGAAAAGCATTGTAAAATTATGCACATTGACCTTTGCATGATTTTAAAATGTCAGGGACCAAAAAAAAAAAAAAAGAACTAAAAATGAAAAACAAAAATTCATTTCAGACATATTTCAAATCCGTGTACTTCCTTGTAAAACGACCTTACTGTGGCAATGCACTTTCAATCTGTCATTTCAACACTTACCGTCTACTCCTCAAAGCCGATCGACATATAATGGAGCTCACCAGCTGAAGGCAAAAGCCCGGGATTGGAAGACGATTTATCGACAGCAACGGGAGTTACAAGAAACTTAAAGGGGAAGATGATGGGGAAGTTCAGGAATTAGGGATCGACATTGGTGGTGAGCGAGGTTTCTCACTCTCCTCTAATTACAGGAAAAAAAGATGCATACCTCAATACAATTGTAACCATTTATTACGAAAAAAATCTTACTGATTATGCATAAGTTAGTGGATGTTAGTGGATGTAACCATAGAATTATCCAAAAAGCACAAATACTAAAAATTTAGAGAATTAAAATTGTACTCAACGCTTAAAAATAAAAATATAGAACTATAAATGAATCTTGTTAACGAGTGCTTTCGAGCCAACTATTATATATTAAAGAGAAAGATAATGACCGAAATGAAAAAGGGAACAGAGCTAGTGGTGATGATCGCGACTGCAATGGCGACAGAGCAATGAAGGTGGTGATGGAAGAGTAGAGGTCGGACCAGTGGTAAAGTCGCAGCTCAACAACGCAAAAATTTAGCTAGCAATTGATGAAATTTGGCACTGAAATTTGCTGGTCGAGTTATTGTTTAGCACACATGTAATTTCGAAAATTTGTTTTGGACAAATTGTAATCCGGAACCGGGTTTTGCAAAATCCTATAGCTTTACAATACTCCAAACTAAAAATCTCTTATAACTTCGAAAATTTATTTCGAACAAATCGTAAGTTGGAACTAATCTTGTAAAATCCTGCGACTTTACAATATTCTAAATTAATAATCCCCTATGACTTCCCAACTTAACAACTCCTAAATTGAAGCCACCAGTTCAGAATTTCCAAGACTCCGAAATTAGAACTCGATTTCGAAAATTTATGCTATGAGATGGACGGAGGGCGTGAACATTCACCAAGTAAAGACTTGGCGAGCCCTCCGTGATGTGTAGTACAAAAGCCCTCTTTCCCCCTTTTCCCTTTCTTGTCCTTTCTCCTTCTTTCTTTCCTTTTTTCCTTCTTCCTTTTTCTTTGATTTCCCTTTCCCCCTTTCATGCGTGCGCCCCGTTTTTATCTGAGGTGGGACGTCCACTTTCTCCTTTTGCTGACTAGTTAAACTTTCTTTTGTTTTTCTTTTTTTAAATTTTACCCACACTTTGACCAGGTCAATATTATAAAATCTACTGTAACTGTGCAAAAATAAATCCTATCTTCTCTGCCGTATTTGAGATAATTTTACTTATTTATCAAGACATAGAACTGAACGACACCACACGCACGTATGCGCACTGCACTGTGCTTGCGGGCATTCCCGCCGAGTTCCTTTCTCGTTCATCTGCTCGGCGAAGGTTGGAATCGTGTGCTCAATTGCATAGATGCCTTCTCCTTTCCCAGATGAAAAGGAATCCACTGTCAAGTCATCAGTCATTTCGGGAACTCCAAAGTAGCGGATCTTCCTGACTCCCATGTTTCTCAGGGGCGACCCTCGCTGCATTGCTTCGGTCACCGCTTTCTCTCGTCCCGGCCGTGCTTTTCGTCTCGTTGCTCTTGTTCAGAGCGCGTGCGTGAGGAAACACCAAAATGGCCGAGCTTTTTCTTTCTTCTCTGATGAGCCCAAACGAATTGAAGCTTCAGCCTCACGGGTCAGTTTAGCTAATGGGCTATTGGACCCAATTAGAATTAAACGGCCAAATGGGCTTCGGGACTGAAGGCCGGACTGGGTTTGTTTTAATTTCTTTTCATTTATTTATTTATTATTGCTACTATTCTTTTTATATTTTGTATTTTTTTTGTTTACCATTTTTATATTTTTGCAAAAAGGGCACTTGGAAGATCAACAAAATTCAGGTGTCAACAAGTCTTTCTTTTGCCAAAAACAAAAAAAAAATTGAATACGAGGATGTGAAATGTGATCATGTAGTAGTATCCCAAAATTGACAATGGATGATTAGGTTATACTTTTGATGCTTGAGACTTTATCTATATTCAAAGTATTTTCACTAAAAGCCAAAATTGTTCGGTGATAAAAAAATTTAAGAAACCCAATGCAAAGCAACTTTGTCGTGATTTTTGTTTGATAAAGAATTTTGGAAGACACAACAATATTTTTTGTCATATTGTTTTCATTTTCAAAATTCCCATAGTGAAGGGTTCACAGCATAATATGTCTCTTCTAGAAGTCTTGAAGAAATTCCCATAGTGAAGTACTCTTCACAAATACATGACATTAAAGTATCCATAAAAATAATCCATCATCGACAAAAAATTAATAGCACATATTTTGTTAATAAATGAATATTACCATATCAACAAAATAAAAATAATTTCTTCCTGGTGTTTCCCCAAAAAAAAAAAAAAAAAAAAAAGTTATCCGAGAAAAATATGCACTCATATATTTCAACATCAAGAAAAATGAGATAAATAAATATCATATTGGCATATAATCAACTTAGAAACTTGTAGGAATGCTAATTAAAACTTTAAGTTGTTAATTTTCAAAACAGGTGTTGCTTCACCAAGAAATATCCAATGAGTATGTGTCACTGTTATCAATGTGTTTGCCAGTATTCTTATTCTGAAAATAAATTAAGGGAATCCTAGATATACATAATACTAAGGATTTTCCTTAATACAAATTGAATTTTGCATATTTCAACGAAATGATCAACTATTATCTTTGTGATGCATTTTCCTGGATGATCAACTCTTGTCAAAACAAAAGGATGGACATCAAATGGTTACTAAAAATATAGGGAGGATTTCTGTAAAAGACAAAATCGAAATATACGGAATCACAAGATGATAGACATTATCTCTAACTCTCTATAAATGGAGAGAGCAAATAGAGGAGAGAAAAGAAACTGTTTTGAAGGTTCAACACAAGTAGCTTGCTTGACTTTTCTACACCAAGTCTATGGCACAAGAAGGGAATTTACTTTCTCTTTCAATTGGACCATCAATCGCTGTGCACAACTAAAAGAAGTATAGACATTTGTTAATACATTAATAAAAATAACAAACTGCAAAAGAATTTTTGTCAATGCAATAGTGAAGAGCATAAAGCGACACGACTATCACCCAAGAAAAATCCCTCATAATGTGCCAAATCATCTTTTCAATGGCAAAGTGATGGGAGAGATGTTAGACCCAATAACTAAAATAATATAAGTTAAGGTGACGTATGGATGCATTGGCCCAGTAACTGAAGTCACAAATCAATAGAAATGCATTCTGAATTTGAAGTGAAACACAGATAAATGCACCTCGCCAAGAGGATCCTCCAAAATGCATTGGCAATAGAAGGATTGATGCCAACCATATCAAACTCCATGTCTTCATGGCTGATTCTGGTGACTTGGACTCTAAAGTTGTTGATCATCAAAACTTGATTACTTTATGCAGTCAATTTTTGTTGCTCGACTTTTCTCTAACAAGTTTATTGATTGTGTTGACTAATAGCGTAGTGATTTTGCAATAGCTATTGTGCAGCTCGTGAAAATCGTTGGGTTGCTCAAGAGATTAAATCAAATGCACTTTTGTCAACATCATATAAGAGATATCCCCAAAAAAGAGATTCCACCACGAACATGCCGCCAAAAATTTGGTTGCTCTGGGGGAAAAGTGAAAGCTTTTCTTCTGTGGCAGCTGCTTTAGCATTGCTTTAGCTGAAGATGAAGTGTGAATGGAATCCTTTCTTCTTTACGTTCGCCTTTTAATTCAATCTTTCCAGAACTAATTAATTTTGTAATTTTTTTTTTCATTTTTTTTTCATTTTTCATTGTTTCTTTCTTTACGTTTTCTTTTCTTTTTGTGCTGGCATGTGGCCTATCTGGGCAATGGCCAGCAAACTGCCACAAACTAGGGCCAGTGAGGCAAAAGAGGGGTGGTCGATAAGGGAGGGCCAGTTGCCGGCCATGCTGGAGACCAACTAGAGGCCAAGAGAAAAAGAAAAATGAAAAAAAAAAAAATAATATATATATATATATATATATATATATATATATATATCAATAATTTCTAACCAAAATTAATTAAAATGACTAAATCGATAAATCGTCAAAAGATTTATGACTCAATTAGCATATCGTTTCAACCAAAAAAATTGGTAAATTTTTAAAAGATTTAGGACTAAGTTGATATAATTGAACATTTATGATTGAATTGATCGGCTATAATAGGATTTGTCTCATAACTATGCTTATTGCAGAAAACTAGAGAAATATCATAGAAGGAAATTGTGAATGCTTTATGTGGTATTGGTTATTCCATGTTAGTTCAGCACATATATTCTTTCAACACTATTGCTCCGAATTGAACTCTACATTCATTAGCTGATTCTTATCAAAAGGTATCGGGTGAGATTAATTTTTCCATAACTCTACATTCATTAGTTGATTCTTATCAAAAGGTATCAGGTGAGATTAATTTTTCCATAAATTTGCTCAGCAGCAATTATACATTTATAGAGCTATCTATTTGACTAGACTCTATATGCTAAGTGCATTTATATAATATTCTCACTAGAAGTTAAAAGCAATTTCTGGATTTAAAAACCCAAAACTGAAAACCAAAGTTCGTGATTTTCATTGAGTCTATGCCGAAACTTCTAGAGATCTTTTTTTTTCCCCTTCAAAACCTAAAAACAAAAAAGCGTTTTATATGTCGACTGTTTATTGAAAAGCATTGTAAAATTATGCACATTGACTTTTGCATGTTTTTTAAAATGTCAGGGACCCAAAAAAAAAAAACTAAAAATGAAAAACAAAAATTCATTTCAGACATATTTTAAATCCGCATACTTCCTTGTAAAACGTTTTTACCGGGGCAATGCACTTTCAATCTGTCATTTCAACACTTACCATCCACTCCTCAAAACCGATCGACATAAAATGAAGCCCACCAACTAAAGGCAAAAGCCCAGAACCGGAAGACGATTCATCGACAGCAACAGAAGTTACAAGAAAATTAAAGGGGAAGATGACGGGGAAGTTCAGGAATTGGGGATCGAAATTGGTGGTGAGCAAGGTTTCTCACTCTCCTTTAATTACAGGAAAAAATGATGCATATCTCAATACAATCGTAACCATTTATTATGAAAAAATCTTACGTGATAGTATTGATTATGCATAAGTTAGTGGATGTAACCATAAAATAATCCAAAAAGCACATATACTAACAATTTAGAGAATTAAAATTGTACTCAATGCTTAAAAATAAAAATATAGAACTATGAAATGAATCTTGTTAATAAGTAATTTTGAGCCAACTATTATATATGAGAGAAAGACAATGACCGAGTTGAACATGGGGACAAAGTTGGTGGTGATGATTGCGGCTGAAACATCGACGGAGCAATGAAAGTGGTGATGGAGGAGTAGAGGTCGGACCATGCCGTGATAAATGGTGCCACGGTGGTAAAGTCGCAACTCAACAACCCAAAAATGCAGCTAGCAATCAATGAAATTTGGCACTGAAATTTGTTGGTTAAGTTATTGTTTAGCACGCAAGTAATTTCGAAAATTCATTTTGGGCAAATTGTAAACCGGAGCCGAGTCTTGTAAAATCTTACAGCTTTAAAATACTTTAAACTAATAATCTCCCGTAACTTTGAAAATTCATTTTAGACATATCGTAAATTGGAACTGAATCTTCAAAATTCTACAGCTTAACAATACTTTGAACTAATAATCCCCGTAACTTCTCAACTTAACAACTCCTAAATTGGACTCACCAGTTCAGAATTTCCAAGGCTCCAAAATTAGAACTCGATTTCCAAAATTTATCTTATTAGATGAATGGAGGGCGTGAACGTTCACCAAGCAAAAGACTTGGCGAGCCCTCTGTGTCGTGTAGCACAAAAGCCCTCTTCCCCCTTTTCCCTTTCTTGTCCTTTCTCCTTCTTTTTTTTTTCTTCCTCCTTTTCTTTGATTTCCCTTTCTCCCTTTCATGCGTGTGCGCCCCCCCCCCCCCCCCCCCCCCCCCCCGCCTTTTTATCTGAGGTTGGACGGGGGACGTCCACTTTCTCCTTTTGTTTTTTCTTTTTTTGGTCGGTACTTTCTCCTTTTGTTGACTAGTTAAACTTTCTTTTGTTTTTTGTTTTTTTTTTTTTTTTAATTTTACCCACACTTTGACCCGGTCAATATTATAATATCTACTGTAACTGTGAAAAAATAAATCCTATCTGCCCTGCCCTATTTGAGATAATTTTACTTATTTATCGAGAGATAGAACTGATCAACACCACTCGCACATATGCGCACTGCACTGTGCCTGCGGGCATTCTCGCCGAGTTCCTTTCTCGTTCATCTGCTCGGCGAAGGTTGGAGCCGCACGCTCAATTGCATAGATGCCTTCTCCTTTCCCAGATGAAAAGGAATCCACTGTCATCATTCATTTCGGAAACTCCAAAGTCGCGATTCATTCGTGTATTCTAGGAAAGGATCTTCGGGACTCCCGTGTTTCTCAGGGGCGACCCTCGCTGCATCGCGTCGGTCACCGCTTTCTCTCGTCCCGCCCGTGGTTTTCGTTTCGTCTCTTTGCTCCTGTTCAGATCGTGGGTGAGGAAACACCAAAATGGCCGGGCTTTTTCTTTCTTCTCTGATGAGCCGAAACGAATTGAAGCTTCAGCCTCACGGGTCAGTTTAGCTAATGGGCTATTGGACCCAATCAGAATTAAACGGAAAATGGGCTTGGGGAATGAAGGCCGGACTGGGGTTTTTTAATTTCTTTTGATTTATTTATTATTATTGCTACTATATTTTTCATATTTTTATATTTTGCTTATTTTTACCAATTTTATATTTTTGCAAAAAGGGCACTTGGAAGGTCAACAAAAGTTAGGTGTCAACATGCCTTTCTTTTCCCAAATATATATATATATATATATATATATTGAATACGAGGATCTAAACTGTGATTATAGAGTAGTATCTCAAAACTGACGGTGGAAGATTAGGTTATACTTTTGATGTTTGAGACTTTATTTATATTCAAAGTATTCTCACTAAAAGCCAAAATTGTTCGGTGATAAAAATTTAAGAAACCTAGTGCAGAGCAACTCTGTCGTGATTTTTGTTTGATAAAGAAATTTGGATGACACGACGATATTTTTTGTTATATTGTTAATTTGGATATTCATTTTCAAAATTCCTTTGTAATTCTAGAACTTTGAATGTATTCATCCATGAATATAACTGTAACAGAAAGAGAAGCAGAAAAGGCAGCCCTCGTTCATCGTCCACCATCGCCTGCCGTCACTTGCCATCAAAGAGGGTCATCTGCCCGTTGTCCGAGTCGTCGCCATCAAACGACCCTTACGCGAGTCACCCTCGAGGCTGTGCCATTGAAGTTGCAAAGTTAGAGGCGGAAGCATTGCGTACATTGAGGTCTGCAGAGGCAGACCTTGTCGAGGATGTGCGGCCTCCGCCGGGCCGCCACTGTCGAGTCACTCGTCGACGGGATCTAAAATTTCGTCCAGCCAGGTCAAGCCAAGGCTGCAGGACTTTGGATTTTGCCCAAGCAGATTTTAGCTTACAGCGACTCAATAATATTTGCCCCACACATCATAACTTTTACGGACTTTAAAGAGTCAAATCTACTTATAAAGCATTCAAACGCACACGGTGAGTATCACATAGGGTGCATCGTTATAGTATTAAAAATCCGAAAGTTACTTTCCATCTTTGATTAGTACAATAAGAAGATAAGCACTTGGCTAAAACTTATGATATGTCCACGACAGTAAACCCCAGCAAAAAGCTAAATTAGATTAACAAGAAATTAAGAAGAGATAATATAGTCTTTAGTAATACTAGTTATACAAAGAGTATATCAACAGGGTGCATCAATTTAGTATATCATTTATGTGCACTTGTTAGGATAATCAACATTATTCCATTACTCACATTTAAAGGAAAGGGAAGAGATTGCGATATTTCATATCATAGAAAATTGGATGCTGACAACAAAATTGTATCTTCATCTTGGCAAATCGTAGAGGAGTGATTGATCCTCCTCCCACGAAGTCATCTCTACATCTGCTTTTGATAGCATCAATGTGGAGACCGCACCTGAAGCACGAATAGATCCATTTCTAATGCAATCAATCTCTTCATCTTTTTGTTGAACGACCACAAGATTTTGCAATGATCTTACTCTTTCCAATTCCATCGCCACTTCCTTTATTGTAGGCCTATACCTTCCACGAGGATTTAAGCATCTTTTCACCAAGTTAGACATTGTAATGATTTCTTTCTTACCATGGTCTAATACCTCCTTATCAAGAACATCGAACATGCTATTCTCCTCCATCGAAATGACAAAGTACATGGCTAGATTTCTACCCGCTTCCACCCTCCCTTGAGAAATTGGCTTTTCTATGATTAGTAGCTCAACAAGGACAACCACAAACTATAGACATTGCTCTTGTATGAAATTGACTCATTTGGCAGTACTCCGGGTCCAAGTATCTAAAGGTTCCTCTCACCATTGTCGTCAAGTGAGTTTGGTCGACGGTAATTGATTTGGAAGCTCCAAAATCTGCCACTTTGGTTCCATATTTTTCGTCCAAAAGTATATTCGATGACTTGATATCACAATGATAAATCAGTGTGGCAAAAGCAAAGTGCAAATATGACAGAGCCCCAGCAACTTCATTGGCAATTCTTAACCGCGTCTCCCATGAGATAGGAAATTCTTAGTTTGGATCATGGAGATATTGGTAGAGAGTTCCACTGGGGACAAATTTATAAACCAGCAAAGGAGCTTCACTCTCTAGACAAAATCTTAATAGCTTAACCGCATTTCTCTAATTGATTTCAGAGAGAATAATGACCTCATTGACAAACTATTTAACATGTCCTACATTGACAACCTTAGATTTATTGACCGCAATGATTGTTCCATCCATCAACATTCCCTTGTAAACAATTCCTTAACCACCACGACCCAATATTCTGCTCCAGTTAAAATGGTCCGTAGCAATGTCTAACTCCATTAAGGTGAATAGCCTGCCTTTCTCCATGTGATTGTCTTGAATATTAGGGAGGCGTTGTTGCAATACGAGTCCACCATTACGTTTGAAGAATTTTGCTTGAGCTTTGCCTCTCGCCTTCTCTTGATGAATTTGTACAACCACCAAAAAAGAAAAAGAAATAGTATGTCTCCGATGCCCGTGCCCATGCCTGTGTAAGAAAAGAGTCGACCGCAATTCCTTAGGAACTTAGTAGAAAATATTCTGAGTTTTTCTTCACTCCTGGACTTACGTAATTCATCGTACAAATTAGCTCCCATCAATTTGAACGAATGCCTTATTGATTTGAAGAGAAGGGAAAAAGAAAAAGAAAAGAAGGATTCGCTCAGCAAAATAATTCGAAAGACCCTTGAAAAATATGCATTAGTTGTGGATGAGAAGATACAATCAAATTGTTATACGCAAGGACTAGGAACATGCAATTAAGTTAAAACCATTGTTGAATGTACAGATTATGAAAGCACAAATAAATTTAGCAGATACAATACAATTTTTTTGTGCAAATGAAATTGGTGTATATATAAACAATCACATTCCATGATTTGTAAAAAAAAAGAAAAGAATACTACAAGTGCCATAACTTGGTATAAAGGGACACTTAAGTGCCATAACTTACGAAAAGTACACTTAAGTGCCACATTTAAAGAAAAGTGGGACACCTGAGTGCCACCTTCGGCGAAGCCAGCTGGAAATCATACATGGCATTTAAATGTTAATATTTCTCGCCGAGGTGGCTCGTCGGAGAGCTGAGTCTGCTCTAATTCACCCCAAATGACGTCGTTTCAGGTGTTGGCCAAAATAGAACCCTTAAATCCTACAACTTTCATTAAGGGATCTAAGCCAAAATTCCAAAGAATAGTCACCATATAAGTCCATGAAGTCTCGGGTGTCTAGTACCGTGTTTCCAGATTTACTGTCTTCAAGAGTAAGTCGATTCACTAGGCTATACATGCTCATTTTACTTCAAATTTGAGTATGTTAGTCTTTAGGATGTTCTCTACAAGTTTCATGAAGAAGTCGAAGAGAGATTTTTGATAAAAATCGACATGCAACCACAAATCTACTAAAAGGTCAGCAAAACAGTCCTAGATCTAGTGTCTTCGTAGGATGAGGGTTTGACCCCTTAAATCTCCACCATTTTGTCCCAAATTTTTGGGGATAAGTACACTAATGGTGTCATAAGTTGTGTACGGTGCTTACTTTGGTGCCAAAAGTTTCCATCGGATCACTTAAGTGCCAAAATCTTTGAAAAATGATCACTTTGGTGCCATCGCCGATTTGGTTGGCCGGAAATCCGACGTGGCAGTTTTTTATTAATTTTTTACGCCGACGTGGATCGCCGGAGAATACAATCAGCATACAAAGAACAAAACGATGCCATTTACCATTTTTCCCCAAATAAGAAACCCTAAATCCCCAATTTCGATTAGAACCGGAAGTTGAAAACCCTAAATCCCCAATTCGATCATTTCGAGTACATACTTCGATTTTCTCCCAAAGTTATCAGCTCGCTCTTGCAAATGGAGGACAAAAGCTTCAGCAGCGGCTCACATTCCTATAAGAAAAGTGAATTAGATGGTGAGTATTACTGTTATTGTGGGTTACCGAGTCCGAGAAGAACATCTTGGACTCGGTTGAATCCCAAGAGAAGATTCCATGGGTGCGGCAGATATAGAGAAGGCTCGAAGTGCCAATATTTCAAATGGATTGATAGAAAATTCTCTGATCGAGCAACAGAGGTGATATTGGAGTTACTTGAAGATCGAAATCAACCTCCACCTATGTTAATGGACGAGTTGGAGGATGTCGACTCAATGCAAGCTCAAATGAAGGGTTTAACATTTTTGGTGGACCATTTGAAGAGGAAGGTTTCAAGGCTGAAAATCGAAAGAAACTTTTATCGAGCGTTGATTGTGTTCTTATTTTCTTGGGTAGTTTATTCAAATGTAAAGTGAGTAATGAGAAGAAGTTTGTATGTCTACCATAGTCGAAGACGTGGAATATGCACTTGTATTGGATTGTTTATAAGTAAAATGTGTTTTTTGGTTTGCTGCAATTTTTGTATGGAGCAGAATGTTTTGTTGTTGTAATCTATGGGTAGAAATGCAAGGTTGGACTTGGAATGCATTAGTTGTGAGCACTTAAAAGTTTTGTTATTTAGTTGTGTATTGTCAATGTTTGTCTTGGTTAGTTTTTGCTTCAAATATAATGGTTTGCTGCATTTTTTATTTGGTAATGCTTTGCTACATTGAAAGCTTTTAGTAATGGTTTGCTGCATTTTTCTGTTTGGTAATGGTTTGATGCATTGAAAGTTTTTAGTAATGGTTTGCTGCATTTTTCTATTTGGTAATGGTTTGCTGCATTTTTTTATTTGATGATGGTTTGTTGCATTGTTTTATTTTATGATTGTTTGCTGCATTTTTTATTTGGCAATAGTTCGTTGGTTTGCTGGTTTGCTGGTTTGTTGGTTTACTACAACTGCAAACCATGGCCGAAATTAAAGGATGGTGGCAAATTCACGATTGACCATTTCAGTGTCATAAGTTGTAAATAGTGATCACTTGAGTACCGAGTTTTTATGAAAGTGATCATTTAAGTGTCAAGTTTTTATGAAAATGATCATTTAAGTGCCAGTCGTGATTACAAAGTGATGACTTACGTTGCACAAGTTTTTTAAAAAAGAACATGTTAGTGCCAAACGTCGCATTCCAAATGCACCTTGTTCTTGCATCTTGTTCTTGCACCAGTTGAGTTGCTGGTGCATCTTCTTACACCAGCCCAAATGCAACAAGATATACCAGCACCTAAAGTGTTCTTGTAGCAACACATATAATCAGCAACAGTGCAGCACAGTAACAGTGCAGCAATGCTGACAGCAACAAATTCATTATAATCCACAACTTTAACCAACAATGCTAACAGCAACAGTGCAGCAACAGCAACATTGCAGCAACAACAACATTGCAGTAACAACAAAAATAAAATATACAGTAGCAGTAGCATAACTGACTTGCTAGCATTCTAGCCAAAACCAACACAAAGAAAAATGAATAGTCATTCCAGTACTTGCCATTAACATTGATTGATTGTTTACAAAAGAAAAGAAAAGAAAAGCATATCTAACTTCACTCCCCAAGCATCGAGAGTTCAACACTCTCTTAAAAAAAAAAAACAATGGCATTACAGGCAACAATTACCATCAATCTAGCACACTCCTAAAAAAAGAAGAAAACAAGAAAAAGACCATGTCCAGCATCACATGAAAAAAATCATGTCCAGCATCACATAAAAAGAGATCATGTCCAGCACCCTCCCTCCCATCAGTCAATATTGACAACACCTTGATCTCCTTTTCCTCTTGGAGCTTTGAATTGATTCATAATCCGAGCACTTTTTCGAACTGGTTGTGTAGGTTCTTTAGTTGGGCTTTCTATCACCTCCTTTTCCTTGTCCTTGTTTTTTACGGCGGCTATTTTTGTTTTGCCACGTGTCATGTGTTGGTCCATATCATCACTCCTGCTCCCAATCGTTGGTTGAGATGGAACTAGTGGTGGGTTCTTTTTGGATGGTTGTTTCGCAGCTGTACCCGATGTCTTCTTCTTCTTGGGAGCACTCTTCTTTGGTTGCGCCCTTGATTCTTGAGTTGGCTCACCTTGAGAGAGAAGTACCTCCGAAGTTCTCCCAGGTTACAAAAACATAGTAATATTGTCAACCAAATGAATTGAAATACAACAAATTAAATGCATGAGGCCTATAAATCTTACATTCAAAATGGTCATTCCAGTACGTTCATCTGTGTAAATCCCATAACCATATTGCTTTAATCTTTTCCCAAAAGCCCATCTTGTTCGTTGTGGTGCATCACTTTTAGCAGCAATAATCCTTGTAGCAACCTTTGCAACTTGTGCAGTTGCTCGTCTTCTGACCTGAGAAACACATAACAAATGTAAATTTCAGCCTATAAAAGACCAAACACAGCGATGTACAACTTACAGGATATTTTTTTCTTGTTTGCTCAACAGTGGACTCAGTTGTTGTTGTTGCTGTCCTGCCCATTCCAGTCCCTATCCCTGCACTTGAGCCTACAACAGGGCCTTTTTTTGGCCCTTTAGTAGGCCTTACAACAATGTACTATATTAGGATTATGACCAACAGTACTATCGAATAAGAACTGTAAAGTTACTAAGACCAAGAGGATACTTACCTTACAGCATGGCTTTCTGTTTGCCCTTCAGTAGGAATTATAGCAGGGCCTTCTGTCCTCCCTTCAATAGGCCCAACAAAAGTTTCTTCAGTAGGTCCTGTCCCTGGCACTGAATCAGCCATTACATCTTGCTGTTGATGCTACTTTTTCAGCTCACAACATTTCTTATTGTGCCCTTCCTTGCTGCAATAGGAGCATTTCATCTTTGATCCAGTCCTACTCATCCTTTGACTTGATGCCTCTTCCTGCTGTATTCTTCGTCTCTTTTTTTGGCCTTCCTATTTGCTTCTTCAACGGTAAAGGTAGAGGACTTTCATGATTTGTTGGCTCCCAAAATTTGCTGCTTCGGATAGGCTGCATCATGAATTGGTATGAAGCAAGGTATGAGCTTTTTTTGTACCAATCATGTAGGTAATCATCTGGGTTTTCTTGCTTCATCTGAATAGCACAAATGGCATGGACACAGGGAATTCCATTCAGTTGCCAGGCTCGGCATGAACACTTTCTTCTATCCAGGTTAACAACATACTTATCCTGATTTTGAATAATCTCATATCCATTATCTCCATTCCAAACTGGATGGCAGAACCTACTAGCAGCAATATTTGCATCCAATCTCTTCACAATCCTAGGGCCACAGTCTCTACTCCATTTTGTAGCCTCATCTCTTTGCCTATGTAGTCTAGTCATAACCATAACTCGAATATCATCAAGCATGCTGATGATTGGTTTGCACCTGGCCTCTAAAATTCTACCATTGAAAGCTTCACTAAGGTTGTTATCAATGATATCGCATTTGAACTCTTCGCTGAAGAAGGCTCGACACCAGTGCTTAGCTTCTGTATGGAAGAGTGCATCAAAACCGTCCTTTGTTAAGCGCAACAATCCTTGTTTGGCTAATCTGAAATCAACCATATTCGTACTCTTTGCTATACGCGCGGAACCGTTTCGCGGCCTATCTCCTTTGAAGTTCCTTGACCAGTTTGCATATATGTGGCTCGCGCACATTCTATGCTCAGCATGTGGCATCAATTCAGCCAATGCAGGAATAAGTCCCTACAAAAATTCAAACCAATAAATACAAGTCAAGAAAAATATGCAAGTGAAAAATTTTAAAAGGGAGTATATTATAATTGACAATGAAATTACCTTCTGTTGGTCGCTCATGAATGCCTATCCTCCCCCATCGGTTATCTCAAGGTCAGCCATTAAATTTTTTAGGAACCAGGACCAAATATCCTTGTTCTCTATCTTTACCACTGCCCAAGCTATCGGGAACATTTGATTATTGGCATCTCTCCCTACAGCAGCCAACAACTCCCCCTTGCATAAACCCTTTAGAAAGCATCCATCCAATCCTATAACTCTTCTACAACCAGCCAAGAAGCCCCGTTTGCATGCATCAAAACGGACATAAAATCTATCAAATCTAAGCCCAAGATCAGGGAGTGGCCTCTCCGCAACCTCTACATATACCCTATTAGATGGGTTTTGAAACATACATTCACCAGCATAATCCCATACCTGCGCATATTCTTCCTTATACCCACCCATCAATATCTTCATCAACATCATCTTCGCTCTCTTACATTGATTCCTCGACACATTAACCCCCACTTGCTCCTTCACTAACTGTTGAAATTGAGGACTCTTGATCTCGGGCATTGCTTTAATAGTATTGAAAAAATGCTTTGATAACCACACACTTGTTACCCTTTTATTGTTAAAGATAATTGGACAAGTATGCTCCTCCTGATAGGACCTAATCTGGAATGATCCATTCTTACTAAGCGCAGCATAGAGTTTCCACGAACAATTAGCTTGTGAGCACTTAGCTCTCACAAACTCCTTCGTGTTTCTAATGAATTTAACGCTCCTCTGTTCACCAATTGAGTTCTTTACAACAGCTTCCTTGAATTGTTTGGCATCATCAAATCTCATGCCCACCGACAAAACAGGTTTATCAACAGTCGGATCATAACAAGGGTACTTACTTTTTCTTCGAGGAGCAGGTTCTTCATCATCATTGTCAAACTCATTTTCCGAACCAGCAACTTCATTGCCACAGCTTTCTTCATCTTCACTTATATTTACTGACTCAGGCCTTCTTGATGAAGCTGCAAGTTTTTTTCTCAGAAATTCCCTTTGCTTTTGTCTTGACTGTGTGAGTTCATCATCATCTTCGTCACTTGGGAAATTTACTACAACCAAACATTCATCTTCTGATTCACTAGATAAAGCAATTTCCCATTCTAATCCAATGAAGTCTTCATCCAAGATTTCAGGACATCTCCCTCTTTGTTCATCTCTATCAATATGACTTATCTCCCTATCATTTTGCCCTCCATCTAACCTAAACTCATCCCCAACCTGATTACTCGCTTGAACAGGATCCCTCACTTCTCCTCCTTCAGTGGTGGTCTGCTCATCCCCATCCTCATCCTCATCCTCATCCTCATCCTCATCCTCACTATAATACTCAACATATACCTTAGCTTCTTCACCGTGAAGATAATAGTAAATGATATCCTTAATACCATTATCGTCATTAAAAAATCTCAACCCATCCTTCAATTTTTTCCCAGGAACACAGTAATGTAGTTTTTGCACTTTGCATTGTAAAAAATATACCAAATCCCTCATAAAATCAATATATGATGGCTTCCAAACATTGACATAAATAGTACCTTCATTTCCACCACTATATTCCCAATCTTCAGTGTCAATAACAAACTCTCCACCATAGCAAACAATGACGCCTACCTGATTTGCGTCCATGTCGATGTTGCACCCAATGGAAAAAAGAAAAAGAGTTATTGTCATTTTGTTGGAAACACATGACAGAATCGGCAACTTTACATGCAGGTTCTTGTCGTTTTGTTGTCAAGGAACAAATGCGACTAAAATCTCCCAAATTCGGTGCATTTACAGAAACAAAAGAAATCGAATTAAATAAACAAAGTGAGGTCCCCACCACCCATTTTTCAATTTCATCACATTCACATTCGGTCCCCCAACAAAAGCAGTCCAATTAATTAAATAAACAAATTCGGTCCCACCACTGTTTCCATCCGAGTCAAGCCCTTTAGCACCCTGTTTTTCTATTCAGTCCCCACAACAGAAAGCGAACGAACGATGGAAGAATTAATTTTTCTATTCCATCCCCATAAAAGTGACATCCCCACCATTTTTCCCACTACTTTCCCCCTGAGTCGAGCCCTCAATTTGCCCTCCGTGCCCTAACTTGCCATTCGGAACCTTAAATTTTTCGCAAAATTGATCTACATAGAGAACATGACAAACCTGAACGATCGTGAACGACGGTGCAACTGCAGCGATGGCCAAGTGACGGTGGGCGAGCGACGGCGGGCGAGCGAACGGCGGTGGGTGAATGACGGTGGGTGAGCAAGCTACGGCTGGCGTTGAGGAGAACCGTATACGAACCCTATTTTACTTCCTCTGCAACGACGTCGTTTTTTGCTATGGAGCAAGGCGGCGTCGTTTCTTATGTGAATCCATGATGGATGGCAAGAAATGACGTCGTTTCTTACGAAGAAAGGACAACGGCGTCGTTTTATGCTATCCACCGTAGACAATCTTAAGCCACGTCGATTTTTTTTTTCAAAAATATAAAGGCCACGTATTTATTTTGGCCGGAATTTCTCGCCGGTGGCACCAAAGTGATCATTTTTCCTCTGATTTGGCACTTAAGTGATCCGACGGAAACTTTTGGCACCAAAGTGAGTGCCGTACACAACTTATAGCACCATTAGTGTACTTATCCCCAAATTTTTGAATGTTGTAGTTTAAGATGTTGGCTACAACTTTCATGAAGGAATCAAAGTCAAAATCAAATTCGAAACATGCATGCAAGTCTTCACAAGATTCTGGGTTGGGCGGTTTACACAAAAACAGCAAGCATTCTCAAAAACAAGTCACATTTTAGCTTCGGTTTTGCCTACCCTAACATCCGAAACCTACCACCAACAAATCACACATGCAAGACACACATGCAAGAGTGGAAATCAGTCCCAACTTGCCTCTAGAACCAAGTGAATGACAGCAAAAGGGATGGCACACCGGCGATGGACATACGGGAGGCAAATAATCATGACTAATGATGGCTTTGTGGGGAAACAAAAGGGAGAGAGGCCGGCTGATGGAGGGGTTGTCGTTCAAGAGAGTGAGAGAGAGAGAGAGAGAGAGGGAGTGGCGAGAGAGAAGGGGAAGCCGAGAGAGGAGAAGAAGGAGCCGTTGCCGTCCGTCTGTCGCTGGTGTGTCGTCCGCTTGATCTTAGAGGCAAGTTGGGATTGATTTCCGCTCTTGCATGTGTGCCTTGGCCAAAATGACGTTGTTTTGGCATAATTTGAATTTTAATATAATATAAAAATTAATTAAATTAAATTTAAAACAAAATAATAATATAATTTATATTTATTAAAAAAAAAATGAAAACGGAGGAAGAGGAAGGCAGTCGGCGGTTGAGGGTTGAGCCCTCGTTGCCGCCGCCTCCCCGCCATCACCAGAAGGTGGAGGAAGGTCGGCTAGGGCCGCCGGTCGGCTGGGGCCACCGACCCTCGGCCAGGGCTCGCGCCCCGGCCCTCACCGGCCGGGCCTCCCTCCTCCTCCTTCCCCCCCCCCCCTTTTTTCTTCCTCCTCCTTAGTCGTCGGTTGCCTCGCCCGGCCAGGCCAAGGGCCGCCGCTTGCTAGGGGTTGCCTCAGCGAGATGTGGCCCTTGGCCCAGCTAGGCGAGGGCCACCGACCCTTGCCGAATCTGGGCGAGGGTTTGCGGCCCTTGTCGCCAGTCGGCCGAGGTCGCCGGCCCCTAGTCAAGGCTCGGCAACCCCAACCGACCCTCCCCCCTCCGTTGCCGGCCCTTCCTGATGACGGCGGGGAGCCCTCGCCCGCCTCCCCCCATTTTTTTTTTTTTCTTTTTTAATTTTTTAATTTTTTAATTTTAAAATTATGATTTAAAAATATTTTAACTAAATTTAATTTAATTAATTGTTGTATTATTTTTTACCACGTCAGCTCAAAACGACGCCATTTTTACATTATTTGGCCACGTCAGCGTGCAAAACGGCGTCGCTTTGCACTCACTTCGCTGGAAAAATGCCACGTATGCAATTTGGCTGGATTTTGGCCAGATTGGCACTCAAGTGATCCATTTTGCTCTGATTTTGACACTTAAGTATACCTTTTATAAGTTATGGCACTTAAGTGTCCCTTTCTGCGAAGTTATGAAGGGTCCGTATCTCGTAAAAAAAAGACGGAGCAAGTAGTGAGGTACCTATTGTGGCCTTTATCTTGTTGTCAATGCAGTCATATGACCCCGGTTGATTCACACACTTCCCTCTGCAGTTGAGGTCCGCTCTGTCTTTGCACTCATCGACATCTAATTGATATGAAATGATGGATGGGATCAAAGAAAGAAGAAAAAAGAACAAGCATTTTCACTCTATATGATATTAGACTGAAGATTCAGCAATCAAAATTCTCTCTCGGACTCTCCTATGTTGGCGATTTGTTAAAATCCATCATCTAATTCGAACAACTTAATTATTCCCACTATACTCGTGGGCTTTTTGTTGGTTTCGAGCTCGCATAACGTCCTACCTGGCTTTGGATAAAGATGAAGGCTAAGATACAAACTAAAAGTGGACGTTCCAATTTCACCTTCACATCCCTGGGGAAGAAAATAATTCCCTCTGTAGCCTTGATTGCATGAACAATATGTTAGGCTTGGAACCCCGGGCTTCGAGTACGTACGGCAGGAGGCGGAGTTGTCATTGCCGCCCCTATGCTTTTGGTCGCTCATCAGTTCGTTCTCATAGTCGGTGATTGCCCATTCGAGCACCACCGGAACGTCTAGCGGTAAATCGTGCAAATCAGCTTTATACCACCAAGTTCTCTCTACCAAGAAGGCGTACCTGCATTCTGCATGCCTTGGCCCCATGGCTTCGCCATCAAGAGTTTTGAATTCCACGTTATATTCACCGATTTCATCAGGGATCGAAGTCATACAGCATCCGATACCACTAGAACACTGGTCGAATCCGAGAGTCCTGTTTCTGCTACGGGAGGACTCGCATCCTACAACTGCCCAAGGGGTACTGGCGCCGGCCATCAAGGCCAAGCTGTCACAACCTCCAGCGACAAAATAGTTTTGACTCTCGGAGTACCTGAAAACGTTGTTAGTAGCCCTTAAGTCCCCCGGGGCGTCCTTTTGCTCGTTGGTCGAACAATTAAGATGCGAGTACCCTAATAAGGCCTGGGGATTCTGAACTACCTGGTAGCGAGACATCTAACACCTTTATGCTCAAATTCTTAAGTACCGGACTGTTGGTTCCCTGGCAATCAATCTCGTACCGGGGATCCAAGAAGCGGCCGGGTCCGATTCCAAAGGGATACGGAATGTCCGTCAGATTGCCACATGCGTCCGGACAACCAGGCCAGGCCAAACTCTGAGGAGGCGATTCTGCTGCACCAGATGACCCACTCGCCTCGAAGAGAAGCACGACCATAAGGAAAGCCATCTTGGATGCCGGTTTCCGCGTCGCCAGGATCATCTTCTCCCAATTCATCCTCCGCAGTCTGTTGCTAGAAAAGAAGCCGATGAATCAAATTTGACGCACACCGCTGCTATTGAATTGTTAAACACCTTTCCATGAAACAAATAAACTAATGCAAAGAGAGCAGGAAAACCCTGTAAACTATACTATGGTGGACTTGTCAGAAGACAGATTTCCTTCTTCAACATTGGTAACTTCCACTTGAAAATGTTCAAGATTGGCGGCTCTGCATTCTGTGCTGGTCGCAGAATCGCAGAATTGGAAATGTCTAGGTACCTAAATTATAGAACTTTTGCCTCATGCATTTTAAGTCTTTAATTGACTTAATCTATAATTTTATGAATCAAAGTCATCTCAATCAACCATTAGTTATGTGGATTTTATCCTAAGTTCCAAATAATAAACGATCCAACTAAACTTGCTTTACGTGATCTATAAACCACAATAATCTTTGATATTGGCCTACTTAACTCTACCTGGGACTTCCACGTCATCCATAATAAATCGCCCCCTTAATTTTATCATAGTCCTTGCCACACCCGATCTCACCAAATAAGAATATGCAGAAGATAATTTAATTAATTTTTTTGCATTACGAGATAGCTATCTAAGGTAACGAGATATTAGATTATGAATTACAATCAATTACGATGAGTAATAAATATGTACAATCAGTGGAGATAGTGCACAATCTTAAGAGATGTGGAAAATTGAAAGAAATATGGAAGATTTCCTAATTATCTCTACCGCCGCCGGACCTTAATCCGCATGTCTCTTTCTCTCCGTGTTTTTTTTTACCTATTCTCTCTCCTCCCTTTTGCAGTTCAGATCCTGCTGTAGTTTTTCCACCATATTCTTGCTAAATATGAACGCAGATTTACATCATATTATTCCATCAAACATATGTCAGGCATGATCATAGCCTATTTTACATGTAATTTGAGATGGGGGGCTTACGCCAACACGCGTATTTGGAGATGATAATGTGGATAAAATCATGGAAATGTCCCAATAACTTCATGTACCCCTTAATTGATAGCTTGACCTGTTGCATAACAGTATTGGTTTAAGATATCCGCCAAACTTTGGCATTCCTTGACCATTCCATCCATAAAATATATAGCATCTTCAACAAATAAAAGGTGTGATAGTGTAGGGCAATACCTGTTAAGAGTGATTCCTCTAAGGCTTCCATCCGCTATGGCTTTATGCAACATCCATGATAGAACATTTGCCATAATTATGAATAGATAAGGGGATATTGGATCGCCTTGTCTGATTCCACGTGAGGGTTGAAAATATTGCGTGGGTTCACACTAAAAAATACAGTCGAGACGCACTGCATGATTAAATCAACCCATCGCTCACAAAAACCCATTTTCAGCATACATGCTCTTAAGAAATCCCATTCTACCCTGTTGTATGCCTTTTGCATGTCCAATTTAAGTATGGCTTGGAACTTCTTCTTTCTCTTCCTTACCCTCAACTAATGCAATACTTCTTGGACTATAAAGATGTTGTCTTGAATCTGACGACCCTGGATGAAGGCACTTTGTTCTATTGAAATCAATTCATGGAGCCATGGTTTCATCCTATTAGTCATCACTTTTGAAATTAATTTATAGCTGAAGTTGCAAAGGCTTATAGCTCTAAACTGACTTATTTCTTCCGACTTCTTAATCTTTGGAATAAGAGCAATATGGGTTTTGTTTAAAGCTAGATAGAGAATACCTGTATTGAAGAAAATTTTGATTAGCTGAAGTACATCCTCCTTGATTTCCTCCCTGAAATGCCGATAAAATTGCTCATTCAAGCCGTCAGGTGCTGGGGCTTTAGATGCCCCTAGCTGAAAAACTGCTTCTTTAACTTCCCACATCATAACATTTGCCATCAAGCTATCATTGATGTCATCATTAGTTGGGTTCAAGCACTGCTCTAAGATGGGTTGGAAGTTTCGAGGCCCTACCAAATTATAAAGGTTTCGGTAGAAGTCCCCTATGTGCTTTTTCAAATTGTATGGTTCTCTAGACCAAGTTTCTTCATCAATCTGCTGCATAGTTATGATGTTTTGATGCCTCCTTTAAACCGGTGCTGCATGAAAGTATTTTGTACTTTTGTCCCCCCACGGTAACCATTCAATTCAAGATCTTATCCCCCAATACATCTCCTCTTGCCTCCACAGTTTTTCCATTTGTGTCACTATTTTCTGAATTTTTGCTTTGGTAGTGTTTGCCCCCGAGCTGTTATTTATCGCCATTAATTTCCTTTTGAGCCCTTTAATTTGGTGTGCTACATTGGAAAACTTTCCCCAACTCCATAATGCGAGTTCATTTGACACTCCTTGGACTTTTTCTAAAAAACTCATGGGTTGGAGTTGTTCCTCCCGCCATGTCCTTTTGATAATCTCCCCACATTCCTGTTCTTCAAGCCAATAAGCCTCAAACTTAAATTCGTTCTTCCTCTTGTTCTGAAAAGGATGCAAATAGAGTATGAGTGGGCTGTGATTTGAGCCCATGGCAAATAGTGTCACAACCTCTATGTTTGGAAAGGCTACCCTCCATTCGATTGTACATATCACTCTATCTAAGTTCTTCTTTACTAGAGCATCCCCTTCCATGTTGTTTGTCCACATGAAGGCACATCCTTTACTCTCCATATCCATGAAAGAACAGTCGTTCTAGAATTCACGAAAAGCCACTATTCTATAGTGGTCAACCTCTCTTTTGTCTACCTTCTCCCAGTTGTACAATATCTCATTAAAATCATCCATACATATCCATGGGAGTTGATTAGTTACTTGGATGCCACGTATTTGTTGCCAAAGTGCTTCCACTGTTGACGGTGTCGATAACTTCTAAATTTTGGCTTACTCTATGTCATTCCTGTTGGAAATTTCCTATAATATGGGCTTATATTAATTAATTGATTTTCTATTTTAAATAATCGGGTTAATAGATATTCCAATATTTGAATCCTAAAGTGATCTGATTGAAGTGGGTATTGGCATTTATTGGTAACGGGCCTGGTTGAGCAGCAAAGTGTAGGCAATTGTGTTTAATTGAAGCCCGTAATGGGAAGGACTCAGTTGACACGCTGTTGATTAGGGTTTGCTAGATCCCCTCTCTAGCCTATAAAAGGGTAGGTTATACCTATTAGTTGTTTTAATCCCATTGAAAGCTGCTATACTGAAATAGGTCATAGAGAGGAAAATCTGGTATTCCCATAGATCCCTAATTATTAGAGTGATCTATTTTCTTCAAGTGAAGTGATGGCTCAAACAGGTACGCTTTAATCCCGCTTGTTTATCGATTTTGGTGTTTTACAATCGTATATGGATCCGTTTTTCATGATTGACTAGTTGCTCATATGAACAAAATTTTCTACATGTGGTATCAGAGCTTGTCATATATGATTGTAGAACCCAAATTTTATCTTTTTATGGACAAATTCAAAATTTTCCTCTTTGAGTCAAATATGGGCATTATCTTTCGTGTGGATTTTTTTTTTTGCTTGATTGGTCTGAAACCATAGGGCTTTTGTTCTACATGTCGAGATCTTTCCAACCATATATAATTTGTATAATTTCGTTGAAAATTGAGAGAGAATTTGAAATTTGATATTCTAGGGTTTATACATGAAAAGTTCTAGAATTTTCAAATTACTTGCAATTGGTTGATGTTCTTTGTAAATCGTTGCATGAGCATTGTTATATATATGTTTTAGTATCTTTCGATTGCAATAAAGGAAGTTTCTTGGGCTCCATCTCCCATGGCAAAGATTGTTTCTTTTTTCGGTGTTCAAAGGGGTCAATCTTGAGTAAGTGCCCGTGTTTGATCACCATTTTCTTGTTTTCTTTAGAGATCCGAAATCTTGTGGTAGAATTCTTCAGATGCAGCTTGTGCAGTGATCGTTTTATTCGGAAGAGAGAATTTTTTTAATTATTTTTAACTGGCTACTCGAGATTTTTGGGTTTTGGGTTGCTATGTATGGTGCAATTGGAGTGATTGTCTCGTATATATATAGAAAAAGTTCTAGAATTTTGAGTTAGATTCTAGTGTTACCTTCGATTTTCATTCGACGGTAGCAACGGTTGGTTTAGAGATTATTGTAGCTGATTGTTTGTTCCGCTCTAGACGAGTGGTTAGAGTTTCTGCCTTCTCTTCCTCCCGCCTCGTGCTTCGGTACGATTGTGCGTACGAGGTTTCTGTGCGTTCGCATTAGGTTCTTGCACCTCTTTCCTTTTCCTTGATTGCCGCTTTGCTGTTTTACTCGGTGGACCGAGATTACGCATCAATTGATCCACGTACGCAATGGGTGATGCTTATGGGGTGCTTTGTTATAAAATTGAGATTTGTGCCCTATTTTTCGTTGATTTGGGTTATTTCTATATTAAGTAGTTAGTGAGTCGTGAAGCTTTGGGGCTATGGTGCTCCCTATAGTCTGGAAAAGAGAACCAATGGTTAAGATTTCTCAAGTTGTCGGGATATCAAAATTTAAAGATAGAAATAGTCGGTTTTTGCTTTTCATGCGCGGTGCGTGCATCTTGTTGCTAGATTCTAAATGAAACCGCTGCTTTAAGGCTTCATTGTGATTTCGCCATAAATATGTTGATTGTGGGGTAAGCAAAAGACCAAACTGTGATTTTTGTTTGTATGAGTGGTTTTATGCTAAGTTATCTGTCTGGATTTGTTGGGTTCATAGTTGATTTGCTGAGTAATGTGGCATGACCAGCAAATTCCAAACTTGCAAATTCTAATTTTTTTTTGCAAATTGCTCGCACAGCTCCTGCAATGCATTGGTGTTTTATTGACTAAAGTTTAAAATTCCATTGAAGGCGATACAATGAAACCAAGAGATTTGTGAATCGAGATCTAAATGTATATAGATACAAACAAGAGGATGTTCTTTATCAAAAAAAGTAGGATTAGGCTAGAGAGATGTAAAAGCTGAAGGTTTCAGCAGTGGAAGAAAAGTTCATAGTCTACTGTGTAGTGCTTCATGGAAACCCCAGGTTCAAAAGGGGAAAATCATAGATGGTGCATGATGAGAAGCACATGCATGATTTTTTTTTTTAAATATTTTTTTTACATGGGAATTATGTTTTAAATCTATCCATTTGTAGCTTTTTTTATTTTTATTGTAATCTTTGGACCGGTGATTGACGGAAGACTATAGCATCAAAATATGAATTAATCAATATTATTGAAAATTTTGGTGAACCAAACGGACCTTTCATGTCTTCTTGTGTGGTTTTACCACGAATCATCGGAGTGGACTGGCTTAACATGATTGAGGTTTAGAAGTTCTTTTTATAGAGATTTTGCTTGATCTCTTGTGGGTTTCATGCTAACATGCATGAAGGATACTTCTAAATTCAGATGATATGATTGTGTCAAATAGGTGGAGATTGAGTTATTGCATGACTATGCAATTTCCCAAATTTAAAAGATGCCAAATTTAAATATGCCAACCAAGGGTTGACAGTGAGGAAGTGTGAGATAAAGATTATCCTCATGATTTTTTGATGTAATGATTAATGATAGCTATGAAATTTTTGGCTCCCTTTAATTCTAGTAACCATTCGTATCCATTCTTGTTTTGCCATGAGTCCGAAATATTAAAATAATAATTTAAAAAAAATTATGGCAAAAATTGTTGCTTGATAAATGCAATATGATCTTAGGAAGCACATGTCATAAAGTGTTTTAGATGAATTTTGGGCATATATTTTTTGGAGTTTTCTATTGATAAAAATTAGTATATACAATTACCTGCCTAAAGGGGGTTATTGTGTATATTAATTTGAAAATTGCATGAAGATAAATTCCAAAATTAAAAGATGGGGATGTATGACTAAAAAAGATTTATCTACCCAAAGGGAATAAATTTTTGAAAGTTATATGTAATTCCCCTCTATATTTATATATTAAAATTAAAAGATGGGGATGTATGACTCAAAAAAATTTATCTGCCCAAAGGGGATAAATTTTTGAAAGTTATATGTAATTCCCCTCTATTTTGATATATTAGAGATGAATGATGGGGATGTGTGACTAAAAAGGTTTATCTGCCTAAATGGGATAAATTTTTTAGAGTTATGTGTAATTCCCCTCTATGTTGAGATAATAGAGATATATATAATTTAAAGGATTTGTCTGCCCAAAGAGGATTGATCCTTGAAGATTATATGTAATTCTCATTTATCATCTCTATATATCGATATCATGGAAATGTATAACTTAAATGATTTGTCTACCCAAAGGGGATGGATCATTGACAATTATATGTAATTCTCTTTATTGTTGCTTTATAAACTTCATGCTGTGAAAAATAATGGTGCATTATACACTCTACTCAAAGGGGAGTTTATAATGTACTAATTATTTTTGTTAAAATACTTATTACTCATAATTGATCTTATTGCATTATGTGTGACAAACAGTTATTTTTGCTATAAATAACAATAATGTCATAGTTGAAATATTAACTTGAACAAATATTATACTGTTAAGGACTTGGTTATAAATGGAGATATATTGATTGAAAATATCAGAATTGAGTCCATGTTTGCTAATCCTCTAACAAAAGGCTTACGACCCATTTTGTTTAAAGAACATATAAAGAATATGAGTGTTTTAAAATCTTTTGATTTCTTTTGTTAGTGGGAGTTATATAGTTTGTATTTTTGGATATTATAATTATATGCTAACTGATAATGCTTTCATGGTATCTATTAAAGCATTTATTTTTAATGATGGTTCCTATTGTTATGATTTCTCCTGTTGACTGAGAAATGGAAGTATAAAACAGTATCTTTAAACAAATTTTGTTTAAAGATGACTAGATGCCACTGATTATGAGATCTCATGTTAAATTGTGACATAATTGTGCAATTTCATGTTGTTTAGAAATCGCACCATGGCAATTTCACGTTGTTTAGAAATTGTGTTAATGCAGTTTCATGTTGTTGAGAAATTGCATTGAGGACCGATAAGAAATAGTGTATATTTTGATCACATATTTGCATTATTTCTTACTACACTACTAGGCCCATGATCCATGAAAATATAATGCTTATTATATGTGATTATGGAAGGTCATGTGTTGTGGTATTTTCTTAACACAATGATCTTCATAATCCTATACTGAGGTTATATAGGATTGGATTGGTATTGAGATGCCATTATTGGAATATTATTTTTAAAAAAGTCGTGGCCACATAAAACAAAGTTTCCAATTATTAACCCAATAGTGTTGTTTTTAATATAAAATCTTTTTCAAAATAAAATAAGTTAATTAATGTAGCCTAAGTGGGAGAATGTTGGAAATTTCCTATAATATGAGCTTACATTAATTAATTAATTTTCTATTTTAAATAATCGGGTTAATGGATATTCCAATATTTGTTGAACCCTAAAGTGATCTGATTGAAGTGGGTATTGGCATCTATTAATAACGGGCCTGGTTGAGCAGCAAAGTGTAGGCAATTGGGTTTAACTGAAGCCCGTAATGGGAATACTCAGTTGACACGCTGTTGATTAGGATTTGCTAGGTCCCCTCTCTAGCCTATAAAAGGGTAGGTTATACCTATCAGTTGCTTTAATCCCATTGAAAGCTGCTATACCGAAATAGATCATAGAGAGGAAGATTTGGTATTCCCATAGATCCCTAATTATTAGAGTGATATATTTTCTTCAAGTAAAGCGATGGCTCAAACAGGTACGCTTTAATTCCGTTGTGTTTATCGATTTTGGTGTTTTACAATCATATATGGATCCGTTTTTCATGATTGACTAGTTGCTCATGTGAACAAAATTTTCTACAATTCCCACAGTTGTAGTGATTGTTTCCTTGGTAAAATGTTTGTTTCGGATTGCTTAAGGATGTTTTCGAGGGGTCTACTGGGTAACTGGCTCGTCGTCTGGTCGTTAATGGAAAGGAGCTCTTGTCCATAGTTATGAGGAATACTATACACTCTCATAATCTACAATTGTTTTTTTTTTTTTTCCGTGTCTTGACAAGTCTTGGCCATATACACGTTGCGAACATGTGAGGTCTATTTGTCGTGCCTCAGGGAGTGAAACCTCCGTGTCAAGAGTCTGTCGTACGTAAGGTCGTGTTTTCGATACTTATAAAATTGCAAATGCTATCATTTTATACTGACTTTCGCTGTGGACTGATCCGTTTCATCACAAAAAGACATGAGAATATCGTGAATCTCATAGAATACGTTATAAGCTAATCACTTATGAATTTCACGTTGAAATACGATGAATGACTTAATTTACAGCGGCATAAGGGGGGCATAGATCACGGGTCTCTCCACACTTCTTGGTTAAATATGATGTCTATCTTATGCTTAGTTAAACATTTCTCGGGATTCACATGAGATCAAAAGGAACAAAAAGCTCAAAGCATCAGATCTCTAAGATATATAGTCGCCTAACACAAATTAAAGCTTGAACCAACATGTCTCTTCTTACCCAAAAAGAGAAAAAAAGACACGATGTCTCCGGTCAACATATGCTTTTCATAGATGGTCATTGGGATTTAAATCCAATTGTGTAGTGTTTCATCCCAAACCTCTCAAACGTTCCTTTTTATGATTTGCAGGGTTCGACATCCTTCCAGGCTAACGCTATACTATGCCGACGCTCTCGGGGGTGTTGCACAGTACATCAGCTCCGACCGTGCAAAAATACGATGATGACTTCTTCTATAAAAATATGAACTATTTGTAAACACAAGTGCGTGGAAAGAGAAAGATATTTTAAGATTTAAAATTTCCTTGGTAAGGTTGTTTATATAAATTGGAAGAGATCCAAGTAATCGAAATACAATGGCCATAAGCATGCCTATTAATTTACATGTTTATCCATTGATAATACAATGGAATCGATAATCGTGAATACATATACACACTTACTAAATTTTGATTCCGCTTTTGTTGGAGCGTCCTCACCGCCACTCGCATTAATGCTCAAATTTGGGGGACATTGTTGAAAATCATCAAATATAAATTGCAAAGGGAAAATTGTCCAAAAAGTCCAAAACTTATATAAGACGGCTAATTTAATCATAAACCTTTCCATTATATCAATTTAGTCATAAACCTATTATATTGCGACCAGTTCAATCCTAAATTTTCAATCATGCAAATTTAATTTTGAGTCATTTGACAATTTGTTGATTTAGTCCAATTTTTTTTTTAAGATTTGTTAGTGTAATCCTTCAACTAATTTTGGTTGGAAATCATTCATGTGGTAGTCCAATCAAATAGAACCATCCTACGTGGCATGGCCACCGCTAATGTGAACAACTTTTGTAATTTAAAAAAAAAAATCCTAATTTTTTTCTTTCCCGTATTTCCCTTCAACAATGGCCAACCTTGAGCGAGGGCATTGTGGGCCTTGTCGATGGCCAACAACTAGAAAAGGGAAATAGGGGGAAAAAGAAGGGGAAAAAAGGAAACAAAGAATAAAATTAAGAAAGATTTTTTAAAAATTATAAAAATCATCTACGTTAGTGTTGATTATGCCATGTAGGACGGCCAATGCTATAGACCCCATATGAGCGATTTCCAGCCAAAATTAGCTAGAAAGATTACATTGGCAAATTGTTAAAATGTTTAAAACTAAATTAACACAATTGAAAGTTTTAGATCTGAATTGCCCACCTTACAATAGATTTAGGACTTTTTTACAATTGTCCCCATTGCAAATGCCTGGTCGTCAGGCTATTTTTAAAGCAGAAAAGAGAAATCAAGAAATAGGATCATCAATGGACATTTAAACGTAAAATCAAGTTTATCGGCTAAAGGCACGAACCTGGAAATAGAAGACGAGGAAATGAGAGCAATGGGAATTAGAAAATCTTAAAAGGGTAAGATGAGGAGGAAGTTTAGGAATTAGAAATTGAGCATGGTGGTGAGAACGGTTTCTCACTCTCCTTTGATTATGGGCAAAAAGGATGTATACCTTAGTACAATGTAAGCATTTAGTAGGAAAAGTGTTACGTGTAGGGTAGATAATGCGTCAGTTAGTGGATGTAACCGTAAATTATCCAAATCGTCAGAATACTAAACCTTGGAAATTTGATAGTTTAATGAGCATAAGATCGAAAGACAAAAACTAATAAATAAATAAATAATTATTAAGCCATCTATCACCATTCGTATCAAAGTCCAAGGGTACTTGCCTCGGGCTTTAGGCTTTGCCCACGCAGATCTTGACTCAAAGTGATACGGTAAAATTTTATCAAACACCATAATTTTTATTCAAGGAAAGGTCAAAATTACCTTGTAAAGCGTTCAAATGCACCCCGACAGGTACAACTTACATATTGTAAAACTAGAAAGATTGAAAATCCAAAAGTCTCTTTACATCTCAGGTACGCGCAACAAAAAACCAGCAGCCGGCTAAAACTCAGGAGATATTCACAGTAGATCAACCCAGTGAAAAGCTGATGCATAATAACAAGAAATCAAGAAGAGTATAGGAAAGGGTGTGTGATTTAGCATATCATCGACACCATTCCATAACTCACGCATTGGGGCAAATAGAGAGACTGCCAGGTTTCATATCAATAGAAAAGTTGGACGAAAACAATTAGATGCATCTTCATCTCGGCAAATCATGTAACCACGAAGTCAGCCCTGAGAGTGCTAGTATGAACACCTAGATGGGGGTGAATAGGTGTTTAAAATAAATATTGGCAAGTATATGCGGAATAAAATAAACTTCAAACAAAGGAGTTAGGGAAGAGAATAAGAACACAAGATTTATAGTGGTTCGTCTTAATTCAAGCCTACGTCCACTCTCCCACGCTAACAGCCTTCTTGGCTAGATTCCACTATGCAATCAACAAGAGATTACAACTTCGAGTGCAAACACTTAGTAGTAGATCACACTATCTCACTAAGTCACTCTTTTGGTATTTTTCTCACGATCACAAACGTTTAAGCTCTCAAGAGATAAGTATATGATCAAAAGTCGCTCAGACTTTGGAATTATAAATTCTACGCTCCGTCTCTTACTTGCTCATCGGTCCATGATCTCCTTAAATACTCCTCCACTTCCAAACTACCCATTGGACAGTATCCCGGAGAATCGTCTTCCAATATACCCATTGGATAGCTCTGTATCTAGAAGATTTGGTAGCTATTGAGTGACAAAGGTAAAATCCCAAATTGATTCCGATCGCCCATACAAACGAAATCTTGGTTTCCATAAGTAAAGCTTCTTCGTATAGAAAGTTCTTGTCTTCAAGATCCAATCGTCAATCAATTAGATTGAATCAATCAAATCAATCTTGATGTGGAATCCAAACCAGATCACTAGCCGTTAAATGATTGGGCTTGAGTTACGATCTGTCGAGTCTGGATGTAAAGTCTGAGAGCAATAGACTTTATAATCTGAGTCTGAGTGCGATAGACTTTACAATCTGAGTCTGAACATATTCTGCTTCTGAACAGATTTAGCTTTAAGGTCTGTACCCAGTTCAGTTTCAGCATAGAGACTGTCTTCTGGTTCATCTTCAGCATAGAGTCTTGAGTCTAGCAGTTTTCAGACTTTGAGTCTTGAGTCTGGCAGTCTTCAGACTTTGACACAGAAGTCTAGAAATCTTCAGAATATACTTTGGACATGTGTTACGTTCAGTCTTCTGGTCGTCTTCGCACTTTGACAATATCCTTTACATGTTCTATCATCTGCATGGTCTATTACTCAATCATCAAACATGTTAGTAGCCTTTGATTTATTTTGTCATCTTCAAAACATCATAAGGGATTTCCCCAACAAGCCCTACATCAACTTCTGATTGCATCATTGCGGAGACCGTACCACAGATAGATCCAGTCCTAAGGCGATCCATCTCTTCCACATTTTTCCGAACCATCACAGGATTTCGTAGTGATCGTACACGCTCCAATTCCATGACCACTTCCTTCATTGTAGGCCTGTACCTTCCATTAGGGTTTAAGCATCTTTTCGCCAAGTTAGACACCGCAATGATTTCTTCTTTATCACCATGGTCCAATACCTCCTTATCAAGAACATCGAACAAACGGTTCTCCTCCATCGAAATGACAAAGTACGTGGATAGATTTCTGCTCTCTTCCGCCCTTGATTGAGAAATTGCCTTTTCTCCTGTTAGTAGCTCGGCAAGGACAACCCCAAAACTGTAGACATCACTCTTGTCCGTAAATTGACTGGTTTTGTAGTACTCCGAGTCCAAGTATCCAAAGGTTCCTCGCACCATCGTGGTTAAGTGTGTGTGGTCAATGGCAATTGACTGGGAAGTTCCAAAATCTGCCACTTTGGCTTGAAATTTTTCGTCCAAGAGTATATTTGACGACTTAATATCGCGATGATAAATTGGTATGGCTATAGCAAAGTGCAAATATGAAAGAGCCGCGGCAACTTCACTAGCAATTCTTAACCGTGTTTCCCACAAGACGGGAAATTCCCTTTCCGGATTATGAAGATATTGGTAGAGACTTCCACTAGGGACAAATTCATATACAAGAAGAGAGACTTCACTCTCCAAACAGAATCCTAACAGCTTGACCACATTTCTATGATTGATTTTGGAGAGAATAACAACCTCATTGACAAATTGTTCGGCTTGTCGAGCATCAACAACTTCGGATTTCTTAACTGCAACGATCGTTCCATCTAACAACATTCCCTTGTAAACAGTCCCTTGACCACCCCGACCCAATATGCAACTCTCGTTAAAATGGTTTGTAGCTGTATCTAACTCCGCTAAGGTGAACAACTTACCTTTCTCCACACGATTGTCTTCAATGGAAGATAGGTGTTTTTGCACTAGAAGTCCGCCATTAAGTTTGAAGAATTTTAACGTGGTATTTGCCTCACACCTTCTTTTCAAGAATTTGAACAACCTCCAAAAAAACAAAAGTAATAATATGGCTCCAACGCCTGTGCCCACACCTGTGTAGAAAAAAGTCAACCACAATCGTTTTAGGAAGCTAGTAGATAATATTCAAAGAGTTATTCTTCACTCTTGGATTTAAGTAAAAAGCATGGTTGAATGCACAGATTATGAAAGTACAATTTAAATTGAGCAGAAATGGTAATATTCATCATTCATGCCCAATGAAATTACAGACAGTCACATTCCGTGACCGTGGGAAAAAAGGAGCGGACAGTGACGTACCTATAATGATGATGACCTTATTGTCTACGCAGTCATATGACCCCGATCGATTCACACACTTCCCTCGGCAGTTGAGGTTTGGATATTCTTTGCACTCGTTGATATCTAATCAATATTAAATGATGAATGGGATCAAGGAAAGAAGCAAAACGAACAAGCAGTTTCTATATAAATATAATATCAGACGAAACATTCAGCAGTCGAATTCTCCCTTGAAGTCTCTTGTATTTCTAATTCGTGAGCATCCATCAACAACTTAATTATTCCAGCTATATTCACGGCTTCATTTTGTTGGTTTCGAGCTCGCATATCGTCCTAGCAAGCTTGGAATATCGAATAAGGTCAAGATACAAAATAAAAGTGGACGTTGTATTCTCACCTTGGCATCCCTGGGAAAGAAAATAATTCCCTCTGTAGCCTTGATTGCAAGAACAATATATTAGACTACGCACCCCAGGCGCCGAGGATGCACGGCAGGTGGCGGAACTGTCATTGCCTCGACCATTTTTTTGTTTTGGTCAGCAGGGTATACTCATAGGAGGTGACCGCCCATTCGAGTATCACTGGAACGTCCGGCGGTAAACTGTTCAAATCAGTTTGATGCCACCATGTTTTCGCAACCAAGAAGGCATACCTGCATTCTACATCCTCTGGCGCTGCGGTTTCGCCATTAAGAGTCTTGAACTCCACGTTATATTTGCTGATAACATCAAGGATAGAAGTCACACAGCAACCGGTAACACTAGAGCACTGGTCGAATCCAAGAGTCCCATTTCCGCCGCAGGATGACTTGCATCCTACTACCGCTCTGGGGTGTCCGTGCTGACCATCATGGTCAGACTCTCACAACCTCCGGCGACAAAATAGTTATGAATCTGGGAGTACCTGAAAATGCCGTTACTGGCCCTTAAATCCACCGGGGCGTCGTTTTGCTGGTTGGCCGAACAATTGAGATGGGAGAACAGTATGGGCTGGCTGACCTTAATGAGGCCTGAAGAGTCTAAACTACCCGGTAGCGAGATATCTAAAACCACCACACTCAAATTCTTAAGTACCGGAGTAGAGATGCCATTGGCTCGTTGGCAATCGATCTCGAACTGGGGAACCAAGAAGGAGCCAGGCCCAATTCCGAAAGGATACGGAATGCCAGTGAGATTGCCACATGTGTCCGGACATCCTGGCCAAGCCAGACTCTGAGGAGATGATTCCGCTACAACTGCAAAATCAAGCAAAAGAATCGCGAATGCCATCTGAGATGCCGTTTTCAGCATCGCCAGGAGCATCTTCTCCCGATTCATCTTCCGAAGTTTGCTCCTACAGTTTGATATTCCTAGGGCCTGATGAATCAGATTTGATGGTTGAGGGGTTTAGCAATCAAAACAAACACAATAATACAAAGAGTTTTGGCATCCTCAGGAGGATGACTTTTTTTAGCACTTAAACGCTACTTACGTGAGAATACATGTGAGAATTATGGTTAAAGGAAAGATTTGAGTACTATTTATAGAGTTTCCAGCCAGGCCCTCTCATTACGAGCGAGGCTCAACTCGGCCCATACTAGCCAGCTCTATATTAGACTAATTAAGAAACATTATATCTTACCTTAAACCAAACCCCGTAAAACAGTAAGTTACAATGTCAATTAATGTAACCCACACTAGGAAAACTCTTACAATCTTGGCAGCAAATATCTTGGGGGTATGAAGTTGATGGGAAATTCCCATGAAGGGGACCATTTCATCAGTAGGAATGATGGTGGCCTTTCGACTACAATTATCTCACACCAAGATAACGCAACAAGCTGTGTAACTTAAGGCTGTCTTCGACTAAGAAAGGGGGAAAAAAGTTAAATAGAGACATAAATGATCAGTCCATTACTAAACAAGAAAAGGAGGAAATATACTGAGATATCTAATCTGTCCATTTGTCCATTTGTAGATTACTTATTTAGAGTTATTTAGAATTAGATCAAATCAAAAAATTTCTTGTTAATTGTCCATTTGTAGATGACTTATTTTTTACTGAATTGAGATAGCAAATTTTTACTCTGCTGTGTGAAAATCATGTTAGAAATAATTTTTCTGCAACAACAGGAAAATAAATTAAATTGTGACATGAAACCGCTAAAGCAAAGAGAGAATAATAAGCAATACAATGATAGCCTAATGGTGCCGTAAATACTGTAAATTAACGATGCATTTTGAGCCTTTAGCAACATTTTAAAAGCAACATGCTACTAGAGATTTGTTTAATTAATAATTCAACTTCATTAGTAGAAGATTGCAAGCACTTTACGGAAGAGAGAAATGAACAAATTTGTTTAATTTATTAACTTAATATTGATATAAAATCTATTTCATATGACACAACTTAAAATCCGCCTAGCAAATTTGAAAAGCAAATTTTAACTCTCATACAAAACATTAATGAATCCAGGGCGGTGAGATTTAGCAAAAAATCCCAATCAAAATCCTATGTATCCCAAGGAAACTGCACCGGTGCAGTCATCTAAGCTTTTTACTATTTGAAAAGTAAATTTGAGATAGGTCTTCACCCAGTACGCGGATTTTGGAGATTCTAATACGGACAAAATCATGGGAATTTCCCATCAAATCCGTACCCCCAAGATATTTGCTGCCGAGATGTGTCTAGAAAGTCATCCTCCCGAGAATGTCAAAACTCTTTGTATTATTGTGTTTGTCCTGATTGCTGAACCCACTCAACCATTGGGGTGTGGACCCCCAAGGAGACCTTTTATTTAAGGGAAAATGTCACAAATGGTTCATATACTATTGTTTAATGTGTAATTTGGTCCCTGAATTTTCGATTGGCTTAATTTGGTCCATAAACTATTAATAAATGTCCGATTTGGTCCCTAAACTTTCGATCGGCTCAATTTGGTCCATAAACTATTGATAAATTGCTCAATTTGGTCAATGAACTTTCGATCGGTTCAATTTGGTCCCTGAACTATTGATAAATATCTAATTTAGTCATTCGTTATTGTTTTTCTTTCTTTTTTTTTTTTTTTTTTGCTTCTTCTCTCTTCCCTTTGTCGGAGCCGGCGGAGGGAAGCCAGCGTTCGGCGAGGCGAGCCGACGGAGGGAAGAGAGAAGAAGCAAAAAAAAAAGTAACGAATGACTAAATCGGACATTTATCAATAGTTTAGGGACTAAATTGAGCCGATCGAAAGTTCATGGACCAAATCGGATATTTATTAATAGTTCATGGACCAAATTGAGCCGATCGAAAGTTCAGAGACCAAATTGAGCCGATCAAAAATTCATGGACCAAATTGCACATTAAGTAATAGTATATGGACCATTTGTGACATTTTTCCTATATTTAATTGAAAAGATTATTAAATGAAATTAAAAATTAATTTCGAAAAATAAAAGTACTGTATGTTGAATGATTAGTGTAAATTCATTGTAGGTATAAACCTGAATCAAATTAATTAAAAATAAAAATATTCATTTAATATATAACGTGTCCTAGCATGTGGAAATTTTCTATTTTTGAGAAATAACGTGTCGACGTGTTGTGTTATGTCGCGTGTCGATGCAACTTAGGTCAGAAGCCACTTGAGGTTTGAGTTCAAGATTCGCATTTGCACGTGTTCCTAAATTAAGGAAATATCCAGGTACCTCTCTCTCTCTCTCCCCCACCCCCTTCCGCCCACTCAACGAAACTAGTCGACTTGAATATGCTACTTGATCTCTATCCGTCAATGCAATTATAGATGGAGTTTGCATGTATATCCGTCTATTATTCGTACGACTATTCCTTGCTAAGTATGGCGACAAATCGATGTCGTATTTTTCCAACTAAGACAAATCAATGTCATGAGTAGGAATGATGGTCAAGAATATCCATCTATTATTCGTATGACTATTCCTTGCTAAGTATGGTGACAAATCGATGTCGTATTTTTCCAATTAAGACAAATCGATGTGATTAGTAGGAATGACGGTGGCCTTTCGACTACAATTTTCTCACACCAAGATAACGCAACAGGCTGCGTAACTTAACCCTTAAGTTACGCGGCCTGTTGCGTTATCTTGGTGTGAGATAATTGTAATCGAAAAGTCACTGTCATTCTTACTAATGAAATGGTCCCTTCATGGGAATTTCCCATCAACTTCGTACCCCCAAGATATTTGCTGCCGAGATGTGTCTAGAAAGTCATCCTCCCGAGAATGCCAAAACTCTTTGTATTATTGTGTTTGTCCTGATTGCTGAACCCACTCAACCATCGAGGAGAAGACGGCGGTTTGGAATATGTTTTGGAAACCCAAACCTTATTACTTTTTTATTTCTCAAGTCACAGCCTCTCCCCTCTCATTTCTTACACTCTCTCTCTCTACTCTCTAGTATTGAATAGAGAATATAACATGGCATTCTTAAATAAATAAATAAAAGTATAAAGTAACATGTTAACATCATTCGTTGAAAATACTTCATTGTAATAAAAGAACCGGTAGGGTCGGTTACAGAATATACAAAGTAGATTTCAAGTTTAAAATATTAGAATCAGTCCTAGCATGTTCCAAGTTTCAAATTTAGAACTACCCACCCTAAAATTAATCCCTAAATCACTTTATATTGATCACTAAATATTACTTGTTCTTCACCTCACGAGATCACTTAATTCCATATTGCCCCAATTCAACTTTTGCTATCCCTCTATAGAATTTCAACTAATTTTATGATTTTAAAATATTTCATGGATGTGATTAAATTACCCCACTACCTCGAGCATTAATGTGCAGAAAAACTGTCAAAAAAACGATCCCGAACTCTTGCTTTAGAGTTTGTAAGTTTGGACTTCCAACATTAAGTCGAGCTCCCCTTTATTCAATAAGATATATTTGATGCAATGGTTAGTAAAAGGTAACTTGTTCAATTGAATATTTTGATTTTCTTCAATGGCACATGTGTTTTATATATGAAATTGTCATAAATTCTAAAAAAGAGTCACGCACATAGAACTCCGCAATAGTAAAATTATTATGTATAATTGGGCACATGATAGAGTAATAAAGAAATGGTAGCCCAGCGGAAGCTTGGCTACGCTTTTCACTTCTCAATTTTACATCTTTGTATTTCATTAAATTTCTCATGCTTTTTACTCGGTTTTCCATCTTCTTCTTCTTTTCTTTTATTTTTTTTTATTTTTATATATTCTATTATATCCATGCATTATCTTTATGCCAATTCTTCTTCTTCTTCTTCTTTCTTTTGTATCCTCTCCGTTACAGAATTGTACTTTTTTTTCCTTTATAGTTTTTTTCTTCCTATCGATCATTACGAATACTTTTGCATTACCTGCCTTCCAATTTGCCTTAATTTGTTCTTTAATTGTCTATTTTAAAAAATATATTCGATGACTTCAGAATACAATTGAATCATGGATTTTTTTCCACATCAAATCATTTTTAGAATTTTAAATTTTAATCTACAATTTTCGCAGGCTTTACCTAATTATTTTCAGATGTTATGTTGAAATTCAAAAGTTTTACGTGGAGTATTAGCCAATGAACCCAAATTACATTGACCTCATAATACATAGGGGAATATATATGTATATTTCCCCTAGAAATTTTCAGTAGAAACTTTCTCTTCTTAAAAATACATGAGATGATACATTGTTGCCACAAAGAAGATTTAGTGGATGTAATTACAAGTGAAATATTCAAATTTGACTGGCATTTTATTTTCATTGTCTCACGCATGTAGAATTCAATATCTATATCTTTGATGTCATGTAAGATTTTGTGAGATTATTACTAACTGTTCTAAAAGTTTAAGCTGTCAAATGAAGATATGGTTTATTATATTCTAACATGAGGGATTTCAAGATAAACCCCATTGGCTTCGAGATGTAATACAATAATCGCTCTTTTAAATTTGCCTGCTTCTTATTTGGTTCGACTCTAACTGTTAGCATGGCGATACCATTTTGATGATTGCTTTCGTGTGTTAAACGTCTATTTCTTGTTGGACGCCTTCACCGGTACTGGACCCGATGAATGAGGATGCAAACTACCACTGTGGACCCAACATATGATGATGCGAATACCAAGTGGACAACCACGGCGACGATGCAAATTGTAGATCATGTCCCGATGGATGATGATGCAGAGCACCGTGCGGAACCAACGGATAATGATGATGGTGAAAACTACCCTGGGGACCTTGTTGTAGAAGAATCTGTTGCACCGTTTAAGTTGCCGCTGTCTTCATTTCCACGAAGACCAAATTTCACTCGAATTGATGAGAATCTCACCAGCAAGATGCTATAGAAGAATACTTCAGACCATGAAATAAGCAGAATCGTCTTGTAATGCAACTAAAATTTAGGCCAACAGAAGACCACATCTTTTTAAAGGTAGCTTAGCTGAATGTCGATTCTCTGGCTGGTTAAAACTTTGCAAATGAGCTATCTCTCTTGTCGTCTTATGAGTTAACTGAAAGACCAACTCTTGAAAACCAGGTATCGGTTGGGGCAAAAGCTGACAGGAACACCGTCAACATGATTCACAAAATTGTTGTTTGGTCTGCAGAAGATACATCAAGATACATCTACTAGTAGTGGTCCTTTGCACCGCAACTTCTACGCAGCAACCTTCATTGATTGTTTCAACCGGACCATTGAAAAAGACAAAGCTAATCGCTTACAAACCAAGAAATTTTATCACATGAACCATGGAATTTGCCTATCTGGGATGGAGTCAAGTCAATTCTAAGATCAACTCTCTTCAACAGAAAATACTCTTCTACTTCGCTGGGTTGGAACACTAAACTCTTCCAATTCCAAGCAAAATCAAAATCTCATGATGAAGTCTTCAAACTTGATAACGGGTAATCTTCACCAGACAACAGCCTAGGGTCCTAGGGAGAAGATCAGTTGCAAACGATCGGAGACAATGTAGATTCAATGACGCACGACGTATCAACAATCAAAGTCGCTTTAACCTGACAATCTGCAAGGTACGCATTCCCGACGAAACCTGGCCTGCAACAACACGTGTGTAATCTCGGCATCGATTCGCCATAATACTCTCAACCGTACGAATCACTTCCGCTCAATCCGATCCCACTCACCATCTCTTTCGAATCCCCCACTCCAGCACTCCAGGCACGAACTCCATCTCTCTCGTCACCCTCAGATCCTTCGAGCCGTTAAACGCTAACCATTCCTTATACGCCAGGAAAGCGAGCCTGCACTTCTCTCTGACGGCGACAGCGTCGGCGACGCTGATCCGCTTGAACTTCACACCCAACGCCCGGAGCCCCGACGGGATCGAGGTCCTGCAGTAGCCGATGTCGGAGCAGTCGCTGAAGTTCCCGAGGCCGCCTCCGTCGCACCGCGAGGCGGCCTCCGCCATCACGGCGAGGTTGTTGCATCCGACAGCGAGCGAAGAAGTTGACGGGCTGGAGCGCAAGCTCACGTTAGGAGAAGAAGGCCTGGCGCCATCCCATTGGTAGCGGACGACCGGGAGGTGGGCTTTGACCGCGCCGTTGTGGAGGCCGGAGGTGGTCTCCATGGCGGCGGTGGGGTTGACGGAGTAGTGAGCCGGGATGGAAACGTTGAGGACCTGCAAGCGGAGGCTCCGGAGGACGAGGACGGCGGCGCTCCGGCCGCGGACGATCGCGTACCCCGTGTCGAGAAAGCATCGGCCAGGATGGGCCGGGCCGGGCCGGGCCCAGCCCAAAGGGGAAGGGTAGGGAGATGTTCCCGCGCTTGGGCTCATACCCGGGCTTTTGCGGTTTGAAATGTGGGCGAGAGAAACAAACAAACGATGATGGCGGGAGTTCATCGATGGGGTATGTTTATTTTGTGTTCCCATGGAGACAACGGTTGGTGTCAATGGTTGTGTTTACATATGAATTTTGGAGGTTGATCAGACAGTTCAAACGATTAGGATTTTGCACTGTTAACAAGTACGTCACAAATAATTCATAAAAAATCTTCTAATCTTGGTGTATGTGCCCTACATTGGACTGAATTGAAATTAATCAATCCAATTCGATTTGTGAGAGTTGATTTTATATGTCATCTTGTGAAAAAATAAAAACTACATTTCTAGAAAGCTCAAGCCAAAGAAAGTCCCCTTGTGAATGGGGACATTGATTGACCGAGACCCAATTGAGGTATCATTGATTGACATCTTTTGAGGACTGGCACGTCGATAGTTTAATGTTGGAGACTTGAAGAATTATTGTCATTAGCCATGGTCAAGCCAGCTTAGAAAAAGGTGCCCAGAAAGAAAGTTCCGAGCACTTGCATTCGTATACGATAACATAGAAAGAGAATATTTCTAAAACAACTTATTAGGAGTATTCTGGTAGGGGGGCTATTTTCTTGATATAATAGTAAAGCCCAGTGAAGTGTTAAAGCAAACTAATAAGAAATCAAGAGGAGATAATACGGTCAGAAAATTATCCAAAAAGTCTTAAATTTATTTTATTTTTATTAATTCAGTCCTAAATATTTTCATATTTTACTAATTGAGTCCATTTAGCCGTTCTCATGGCCTTGCCACATAAAACGGTTGACGTCCACGTTAGTGATTTACAATCAAAATTGGCTAGATAAACTCAATTGGTAAAACATGAAAATGTTTAAGACTTGATTCGCAAAATTAATATAAAGTGCAATAAATTTAGGATTTTTTAGATAATGTTTGCAATCTATCACTCATACGAGACATACAAAGAGTAAATCAAAAGGGTTCATGAATCTAGTATATTGTTTATGGGCACTTCTTAGCATAATTAATATTGTTTTGCAACTCAAGTGCAAAGGCAAATAAAGAGATTGCAATATCTCATATGACAGAAATTTGGACAAAGACAACCGAATGCATCTTCATCTCGGCGATAAGAGTGATTGATCCTCCTCCATTGAAGTCAGCTCCACTTCTACTCCCGATTGCATCAACATGGGAATTGCACCCGAAGCATGGATAGATCCAGTTCTAATGCGATCGATCTCTTCTTCATTTTGCTGAAACTCTGTGGGATTCCGTTGTGATTGTACTTGCTCCAATTCCATCGCCACTTCCTTCATTGTAGGCCTGTACCTTCCATTAGGGTTTAAGCATCTTTTCGCCAAATTAGACACCACAATAATTTCTTCTTGTTCGCCATGGTCTAATACCTCCTTATCAAGAACATCAAACAAGCGGTTCTCCTCCATCGAAATGACAAAGTACGAGGCTAAATTTCTGTCCTCTTCTGCCCTCAATTGAGAAATTGGCTTTTCTCCAGTTAGTAGCTCAGCAAGGACTACCCCGAAACTATAGACGTCGCTTTTGTCTGTAAATTGACTTGTTTGGTAGTACTCGGGGTCCAAGTATCCAAAGGTTTCTCGCACCATTGTGGTCAAGTGTGTTTGGTCGATTGAAAGGGATTTGGAAGCTCCAAAATCTGCCACTTTGGCTTGATACTTTTCATCCAAAAGTATATTTGACGACTTAATGTCTCGATGATGAATCGGTATGGCAGCAGCAAAGTGCAAATATGAAAGTGCCCCAGCAACTTCGTTGGCAATTCTTAATCGTATTTCCCACAATAAGGGAAATTCCTCATCTGGATCATGGAGATAGTGATAGAGAGTTCCATTGGGAACGAATTCATATACCAGAAGAGGGACTTCACTCTCTAAACAGAAACCTAGTAGCTTGACCACATTTCTGTGATTGATTTGAGAGAGAATAACCACCTCATTGACAAATTGTTCAACTTGCCCTACATCAACAGATTTGGATTTCTTGACTGCAATGATCATTCCGTCTAATAACATTCCCTTATAAACCGTTCCTTGACCACCTTGACCTAGTATTCGGTTCTCGTTAAAATGGTCCGTAGCCGTGTCTATCTCCATTGAGGTGAATAACTTGCCTTTGTCCACATGACTGTCTTCACTAGAAGATAGGTGTTGTTGCAATAGAAGTCCGCCGTTACGTTTGAAAAATTGTCGTTTGAGCTTTGCCACTCGCCTTCTTACGGTGTATTTGTACAACCCCCAAGAAAGCATAGGTAATGCTATAGCTCCGATACCCGTGCTCACCCCTGTTTCAAAAAAGTCAACGGGAATTGTGCTAATAAATACTGCTGTGAAAGTTTTTATTCTCTTTGCTTCTCGGTAACCAATTTCACCTTATCGTCAACAAATTAGCTTCCACTAATTTGAACAAGTGCCTCCTTGCTTTGGAGAGAGAAAGACAAAAAGGAGGATTCGCTCAACAAAATAATTCGAAAAATACTTTGCATTATTGATGGGTGAGAAAACTAAAATACAATCAAATTGTTAAATGCATAGATTAGGAAAACACGATTAAGCAAAAAGAATTGTTCAAAGCACGGATTATGAATGTATAATTAAATGGTAATTTTTTTCTGGATCCATGCATATGAAATTGGTGTGTACATAGACAAAAAAAAAAAAAAAAAAAGGAGCAGGCAGTGATGTACCTATAATGGTGATGATCTTATAGTCTATGCAGGTGTATGACCCCGGTCGATTCACACACTTCCCTCGGCAATTGATGTACGGATCTTCTTTGCACTCATCGACATCTAATCAAATATTAAATGATGCATGGGGTCAAAGATAGAAGCAAAAAGGACAAGCAGTTCAATATATATAGCAGACTGAACATTTAGCAGTCAAATTCGTCCTTGGATTCTCCTTTATTACTAATTTGTGAGCATCCATCATCCGATTTGAACAATATAATTATTCAAATTATGGTCACGGGTTCTGTGTAGGTTAAGAGCTTGCATGTCAACCAACCTGGCTTCGGATAAAGATGAAGGCTAAGATTTAAAATAAAAGTGGACGTTCTAATCTCACCTTGGCATCCCTCAGGAAGATAATAATTCCCTTTGTAGCCTTCATTGCAAGAACAATATACTGTCATAGGCGACAAGTCCCAAAAGCAGCCGCCGGAGCTTCCTTTGTGGTTTCTATTACTCAGCAGCTCAAAATCATCGGAGTTGATCCCCCATTCGAGCACCACCGGAACGGCCGAGGGTAGTAAACTGTAGAAATCTGTGTTAGGCCACCATGCTTCCTCGACCAAGAAGGCGTAACTGCATCCTGCACCCCCTGTCGCTATGGCTCTGCCATTGAGAATCTGGAATTCTACACTGTAGCTGGTGATTTGATTGGGGATTGAAGTAAAGCAGCAAGTGGTACCATTAAAGCACCGTGATGATTCGGATTTGCTGGAACAATTGCATCCTACGACCGCCTCGGTGCTGACCATTAAGGCTAGGCTGTCACAACCTTTGGCAACAAAATAATTTCGATACTGGGAGTAAAAGAAAGTGCCGTTATTGTGCACTAAGTCCACCGGGGGGTCGTTTTGCTGATTGGCCGTACAATTAGGATGGGAGTAGAATATCGGCTGGCTGACCTTAATGAGGCCTGGGGACAGTGGGGAGTATGAACTATCTGGTAGCGAGATGTCTAGCACCACCGCGCTCAGATTCTTAAGTACTGGAGTATAGATGCCGCGGGTTTGCTGGCAATCGATCTCGTACTGGGGAGCCAAGAAGCAATTGGGTCCGATTCCAAAAGGAAACGGAATGTGAGTCAGATTGCCACATGTGTCCGGACAGCCCGGCAAGGCCAGACTTTGAGGAGATGATGCTGCTGCAGCAGCAAAAGCAAGCACAAGAATAACGAAAGGCATCTTGGATGCCGGTTTCAGCATCGTTAGGATCATTCTCTCCCGATTCATCCTTGACAGCCTGCTCCTACCGTTTGCTTTTGCTCTCTGATTGATGCCTCTCAGTCTGGGGTCTCTCTATTACCGATCAACTTGGCTTTGTCTATTACCGATCAACTTGGCTTTGCCATTTGATTTTTTGCCAGTAGTCAACTTGGCTTTGTCTATTACCGATCAACTTGGCTTTGCCATTTGATTTTTTGCCAGTAGTCTCTCTCTCTCTCTCTCTCTCTCTCAGTTTAGGGTCTCCCTATTCCCAACTGAGTTAACTCTACTATTTGAGTTTTTCTTTCTTAGTACCTCGCTCTCTTTGATTGATGCCTCTCTCAATTTAGGGTCTCCCTCTTCCCGATTGACTTGACTCTGCTATTTGATTTTTTCTCTCAATTGATTTTTTCCCCTTAACGCAACCATTGGTGGAGTTTGTATCCATTTCTCTTTATGCTTTTTTTCTTGGAAAATTTTCAAAAAAGAACTCAAAGTATCCTCATTTTCTCAAATAAAGATTCGAAATGGATCATATTTTAAACAAAGGCCTAATGTTGCCATAATTATTTCAAATAAGGGTTTAAAATGGTAATGTTTGTTTCAAATAAAAGTCTTACCTCGCCAGTCACCGACTGACTAAATTTTCTAATTGATTATGGGCATTTTCATCTCTTTTCTTCTTTTTTCTTTTCCAACATTAGTTGCAGCCGCTAGCAAAGGTTGGTGAGGGCTCTGCGACCCTCATTGGCAATGAGCGAGGGCTTGACAACCATTGTCTGAAGCAGGCGATGGCTGTTAAGCCCTCGCTAGCCGTAAGGAAGGGCTTGTAGGCTGACCCTTGCCGGATTTGGTGAGGGTGGCCTAGCTTGCGGCTAGCGAGGGCCAACCTTGTTGACAATTGCGAGGGGCAACCTCTCCTAGGGTGAGGGTCGCCTCGCTCAGGTGAGGCCATCCCTTGTTGGATCATGAGAGGGCAACCCTCACCCAGTCCTTTGTGGGCATTGTCGGTGGCTGGCTAGCCACCGAAGAAGAAGGAAGAAGAACTAGAAAAAAAGAAAGAAAAAAGGAAAAATAAAGAAAATATCCTTGACTGCCGAAAAGTCAAGCTTCTTATTTAAAACAAACATAACCACTCTGAGTCATTATTTGAAACAAGATCCATTTCAGGCTCTTATTTAGGAAAATGATGACATTTCAGGATTTTATTTGAAACAAGGTCCACTTAAGCCATTATTTAAAAAAATAATGACACTTGAAGTCATTTTTTGGAATTTTCTCTCTTTTTATTTGTTTTCTTTTCTATACTTTTTACTATAAAATTGAACTTTTCCTTCTTATATCATTCTTTTACTATTGATCATTACTCATTAGGAATTTTTGCTTGCTTTGTCTAATTATTTTCAAATGTTAAATGTTATATTAATATCAGCCAATGAACCAACACCAAATTGATCTCATGATACATAAGGGCGCATATATAATGTTTTTATCCCCAAATTTTAAAGCCTTTCAACAAATCTTCTTAAAAAATAAAGATGATACATTTTTGCCTCAGAAAAATATTAGTGGATGTAATTAAAAGACGAAAAAATCAAATTTGACGGGCACTTTTGTCATTGTATCACATAACTGGGATTTGTAAAACTCTATATAATAGTTCTCAACATTTTTTCCCATAAAAAAGGCAATCAGAAAATATATTATGCAATTCATGTGATCACCTATAAAATTATCGATATCTCTGTGAAAGTAAAACCATGAAGACAAAGTTAATTGCAGTGGGTAAAACTCGCAGGGAATTGAGCAACGTCGCATGTGCAAGCTTTATCCATTAGTTTGCTTTTCACGGTCACATTAGCAAATATCAAATCTTGGCAAATGTCATTTTGTAATATTTACATATATTTTGAAATTAACTGTTTAAAAATGATTATTTATGCATATATATTTTATTGAAGATTATTATGTGATTTTGAAAGATTTTTAATAATGTAGGGATACCTATTAGAACATATCTTATATTTGACCTAGGAGATATTTCTTCAAATATTTACATTTGAAAATTGCACATGAACAAGCACGTAATAAAATACTAAGGGCATGTTCTTTTAAATTGAAATATCAAAGATAATTTCCATAACTTTTGTAGTTCATGATGATACTTCTAATTCCAATCAATTTATGGTTGGCAAGGATAAACTTCGAACTAAGAGTTGCAATGAGTTTTTTTTAATGAACTTTTGAAGGGGTCTCAACATAGTTTATCTCTTCTACAAGTCTTGAAGAAAATTCTCATGATGAAGTATTCTTCACAAATATCCATCATCAACAAAAGATAAATATCTTTGGACGATAGGAGCGACCATTTGGTCGCTAGAAGTCACCACGAGCATGCCTTTGGAGGCGTTCTGACGACCGTTTTTCACGCTTTCGCGGGTCTTCTAACTACCAGTCCCCTCTTCTAGCGACCGTTCTTATTAATATCTTCTACGAATCGTCGATTCTACTCATTCCTCCCAACCAAATAATGGCGCCCCTGGAAAGTCTCTTTCCAGTTTACCAAAGTCGCGATCAGAAGATGAAGGACTGCGGCCTCTACTTCTCAAGATATATCTTTAAATAGTGAGAAAATAAGCGACGAGGTTTGTTAGTTTTACTTCGTAATATGCAGTGGTCGCCTTAATTTATTGCGATGCTCGACGACCAGCGTGGTCTGGCAACGAGTGTTGCGAAGCTCGTGAAAATCAGTGCAGCGTCATGTAGTAGCTCGAGAGATACGAGGCAAATGCACTTCATCAATATCAGTACGGAGATGCCCCAAAAAGAGATTCCACTACGAAGATGCCGTCAAAAATCGGTTGCTGTCTGAAGAGTGAAAAGCTTTTGCTCTGCGGTTGATGCTTTGGCGTTTCTTTATGTCTCTGTCCTTTAGTTCAACCTTTCTGAGAATAGTTTTTCGGAGCTTTCTGCCAGTTGGAGGACCTGGTGAGTTATCTTTAACAAATATGGTCCACAAAGGCTCATATGTGTACAGCTTTTATTCTCTCTAATATCCCCACAAATTCAAGGTGCATAAAAGATATTAACTTAATTTTGAATACAAATCTAAACCGTGTCAAGTGGCCGAGACATGGCGTCTGGTGGTTGTTTGTGGCGAAACTTCCATATCTAGCTGGTGTGAGGACAGCGACTCTAGTGGTAGTGTCGGATTCTGTAAACGAGCAGTGAAAAAGTCAAGACTTGAAGGGGTAACAGCAAGAGGCCAACGCAGCTAGCTTGGGAAAGAGTAATTGAGTGACTACCAAAACAGCCGGTGTCGTAGCATCAAGCGAACTAGATGTCTAGCTTGTGAAAATAGTTACTGAGTGACACGTCCTATGAGGCTGGCATCGAAAGAAAGCCACCTCCATGAAAAAGCCTCGACTGGGCAACACGGCCGATGTGGTTCGTGTCCGAATATGACCATTGTGGAATAAACTCAACTAGATACTTCCTCATATGAGAATTGCGCGTATTGAGTAAACACTATTGAGCGGCGCAGATGGATTTATTTGGGTGTACACCGAGGTGCACGAATGTGCTTTTGGTACAATTTGGTTGTCGGGAACAGTGGTTCTCATACCAAGAAAACTTATAAATAGGCTTGATACATAATCCGAAGAACAAAATATGATGTTAGTCGGCTACAACGCACTTCCATCGTTGTAATATGACAAACCCATGATTATTGAGTTTCTTAACAATTTTGCTCCAACGCAAAGAAATACTAGGATTTCTCCAAAAGGTCTTCTTTTTTTTCAGCATGTAAGTGAACTCAATTCAATTAGTTAATTTTGTGTAAGTGCAGATTGGTAACATCAGTTAGCTTCATGATATCTAGCAGGACATTAAAAAAAAAAAAAAAAATCATTCCAGTATGATTAACAATTTTGTAATCATCCAGCTCTTTATATATTGTCCCAAAGTCCTTGCCACACAAAATATGGTAGAAAAGTAATATATTGGCAACAAAGAGAATGTTATTTCCACATTGTTTTCGGAAACGTTTCTGAAAAGTGTAAATAGCCGTCCTACATTAATGCTAAACACCAATTATTTTGTGGATAATAAATGTGAACAATAGAGAAGGACCAGGGTGTAAATGTGCTCGTTGACGAAAACCCGCATAAACAGATAACCCTACATCCATTGGCTGATTCTTATCAAAAGGTGTCGGGTGAGATTGATTTTTCCACAAATTATCTTAGCAGCAAATATATATGTATGGGGTATAAATTCAGTCTGTCTCGAAGCTTCTAAAATACATTTCTATTTGCCTTCAGAATCCGAAAACGAAGAAGTATTTTATATGTTCAAAGTTATTGAACAGTATTATGTGATTATCCACATTGATGGTTGCATGGTTTTAAAGATGTCAGGAACAAAAAAAAAAAAAAAATGAAAACCCGCGTATTTCATTGTAAAAAAAAAAAAGAGGGTGGGTGACAAATGAGGGCACGCGCCTGTTAAAAAAAAAAAAAAAATTCAGATTCTTGCTAAGCCTGTATAATTTAATCATTTGAGCAGCCTGTTTCCGGAAAATGATTTGTTTTCTCCTTCCCTATCTCGATGTTGTATGTCGGATGCTCTCTGTGACTATGTGACAGTTTACGTGAAGTTGGAGTAACCTCTGAGTATTAGATTCTGAAACCAGTTTATTGTGTCTATGCATTCCAATCTGCCTCGTTTTCAATACTTCCTGTCTGCTCCTCAAAGCCAAGCTGCTGCTACAAACCTTTTTATGGAGATCTCTTGGACATTTTAGCCTAGGCTTAGCATCAGTTAACAGTATGAGTCCTGAATCTCAAGGGCCTTTTCCATCTTGCATATGCAGATGCAGCTGTGGAAGGACAGAAGTTCTAGAAGATGGATCATAGTTCTTACTAATTTCGGACTAGGATTGTCAATAATCTACGAGGAAGACAGTTATGATTACCTTTCTTCTCTCCAAGTATGCTGATCTCGATATTTGGACCTCAGTTTGGTTTTGTAGATCTTGTTCCTGAAGAGTTAACTCTAGGTCTGGTTCCCATCATTAAGGAGACTGTCTTTCAAGTTCTCCCGAGTCTCTCTCTAACGAGAGGCTTGCTTGCACATGGATGTACAAGGCTCCCGGTCTAAGTTCCTATTTTTGAGGATGGGGTTATAGTGGTCATTGACGCATACAACAGAATACATGTTACAGTAGAAGGACAGGACCGGATCAATAGCTACTGTAACTGTGAAAAAATAAATCCTATCTTCTCTGTCCTATTTGAGATAGTTGTACTTATTTGGCAAGAGATAGAACTGATCTACACACACGCACATGTACGCACTGCACTGTGCTTGCGGACATTCCTGCGTTCCTTTCTTGTTCGTCTGCTTGGCGAAGGTTGTGTTATATTATGTCTCAAGTTTGAGCCCGTTGGATTAATACGCATAAGTCTGGCCTTGTGATGTCTTCGAATTTTGTTCCGACATTAATCCCGTCTCTTCATGCGTATGCGTGGAATGAAGAAACCAGAGAAAACTGCATGGGGTTTTAAATTCTTCAAGCATGCAAGTGAAGTCAGAGAAGAGAGACTTTCGGCCAGCAAAGTCTTTGAAGAGAGATTGTCTTCTGCCGAAAATGAGGGCATCCACAATCTTTAGCATTAAATGAAGGACCCACCACCTGCTGCAGGTGCATGATGAAGACGCATGAAGAAGACTCCTTTACGTTTGCTTCTCTCCAGGAACAAGAAATTTGAAGACTTTGGCTCACCTCATTTCACGGATTGAAGGCACATGATTGTTGACTCTCCTCTGCCTCATTAAATGCTTTCCCATGCACATGCACGATCCGCATGCATGCCTTCAAATATGGTGGGCGTTCGGTGCCGATTGTGGGATTGTCTTGTGGGCGCCTGCGCTGCATTTAATGAGGCCATTTACTTTCTTCTTTTGTCCTGTTTTTTCTGCCCTCCTCGCTAAAAGGAGAAGACGTTGATGCAGAAGTAGACAGCCAGTGCAAAAAACAGAAAAGAGCTCGAGAGAGAGCGAGAAGAAAGAGCTCGAGAGAGAGTGTGAGAGACAAGAGAGCTCAGAGAGGTTTTGTGCTGAGTTGAGTCCAGTGAGTTGAGTTGTTAAACACCGTGGGTATCGGGTATAAAGTAGGGTTGGGAAATACTTGAGTGCATATGTGTGATTGTAATCATATAATTCTCCGATTTATAGTGGATTGATTTGCTGGCTCTCCCCGTGGACGTAGGTTCCGACATTCGGACCGAACCACGTAAATTTCGGTATCCTTTTCTTTTATTGTTCCTCATTTTATTTCGATCGATTTCTATAGCTCTCAACATAATTGCAAAAATATACAATCCGCTTCCGCTGCGACGCCGATTAATAACAATTGGTATCAGAGCTGAGACTTTGCAATTATGTCTGGAGGAAAAGTAGAAATTGAGAAATTTAATGGGAGGAACAACTTCGGGTTGTGGAGCGTCAAGATGAAGGCGCTATTAACAACTCAAGGATTAGCCAAGGCATTGGAGGGCAAGGATCAGTTGCCCGAAACAATGCGAGATGCCGAAAAGGACGAGCTAATGGAGAAGGCCAAGAGCATCATCCTGTTGAACTTATCGGATGAAGTACTAATAGAGGTGGCCGAAGAAGAGGATGCCGCAGCGTTATGGGCTAAACTTCAGGCCCTCTATGTAAAGAAGGGTTTGAACAATCGCTTATATATGCTGAAGAGAATGTTCCAGTTTCAATATACTGAGGGTACGTCCATTAGATCCCACCTAGATGAGTTTAATAAACTCATGATGGACTTGAAGAATGTTGACAAGATTTTAGATGATGAAGAACAAGGCATGATGTTGTTGGCATCTCTACCGGAGTCATGGGAGCACTTTACTGACTCCTTGTTACAGGGGCGTACTATGATTACCTCAGAGGAGGTAAAATCTGCCCTGTTTTCAAAGGAGTGGCAGAGAAAGTTGCGTGATGACAGTCTAGCACAAGATGTAGCGCGTGGACTGGTGATTCGAGGTAGAGACCAACATCGGAGGCCCAGCAACAGAAGCAAAAGCAAGAGCAAGTCGAAGTCGCGACATAGAAAATCAAAAGGTCGCGTGAAGTGCTTCGAATGTCACGAGGAGAGGCACATAAGGAGAAATTGTCCAAAGCTAAGAAATAAAGGCGCTTGGCAAAATGCCACAAGCAGTGTGGCGAATGTTGCTGAGGAGAGTACCAATGATGCCGAAGCTGTCCTATGTGTATCTACAAGTTCGTCAGGAGACGAATGGGTGCTAGATTCTGGATGTTACTATCACATGACTCCTCACAAGAACTAGTTCACTACCTACCAGACTGCAGATGGTGGTAGAGTTCTTTTGGGGAATAATGCAGCCTGCGAGGTTGTAGGGATAGGAACAGTTCGGATCCGAATGCATGATGGCGTAGAACGAACGTTGACAGATGTAAGGCATGTACCGAAGCTCAAGAAGAGCCTTATTTCTTTGGGAACACTCGATGACCTCGGGTGCAAATACACAGCTGAAGGTGGAGTGCTGAAGATTTCTCGAGGTGCCCTGACAGTGATGAAAGGGAAGAAGGCGAATTCTCTCTATCATTTACTGGGAGAAACCGTGATCGGAGTTGCTGCAGTTTCATCAAGTGAGTCAGACTCAAATTTGACTCAGTTATGGCATATGCGATTGGGACACATGAGTGAGGCAGGTATGACAATGCTGAGTGAGAAGGGGTTGCTGAAAGGTTAGAAGACAGGAAAGCTGGACCTGTGTGAGCACTGCATCTTCGGGAAGCAGCGTCGTGTTAAATTTGGTACAGCTCTACATTCGACCAAGCAACCAGTCGAATACATTCATTCAGATGTTTGGGGACCGTCTCCAGTTCCATCGAAAGGAGGTGCCAGATATATGCTGACATTCATCGACGATTACTCAAGGAAGGTATGGGTGTACTTCACCGAAGCACAAATCCGAGGTATTTGATCGGTTCAAGAATTTTAAGGCATTGATTGAGAAGCGATCAAGTAAACAAATCAAGTGCTTGAGAACGATAATGGCATGAAGTTACGTGGTAAGGACTTTACCGAGTTACTGCAAAAGGAAGGGATTGTGAGACACCGCACAGTTCCCGGGACACCACAGCAGAATGGCGTAGCAGAACGGAAGAACAGAACTCTACTCGAGCGAGCTCGGTGCATGCTTTTGCATGCAGGATTGGGCAAGGAATTTTGGGCTGAAGCAATAAATATGGCGTGTTACCTGGTTAATCAATCTCCATCTTCTGTTATCGAGTGGAAGACTCCTGAAGAAGTATGGTCGGGGAAACCTGTTGATTACTCCGGATTATGAATATTCGGATGTCTTGCATATGCTCATGCGAGAGATGGTAAGCTTGAGCCAAGGGCGAAGAAGTGCATATTTGTGGGTTATGCATAAGGGGTGAAAGGCTACCGGCTGTGGTGCACTGATCCCAGATCACCCGGTTTTATAATCAGCAGAGACGTGATCTTCGACGAGACTGCAATGCTTCAAAAGAGGAATCTTGAGACTCAACCAGCAGAGCAAACGAATCATGGTGTCAGAAGTGAGGTGGAGATTCAGGCGGAGTCTCCAAAGACCTCAGACGTAACTGAGGAAGAGATTGCGGATGAGGCCACAATTCCTGAAGAGGGTGATACTGAACAACCAGCAGAGCCACAACACAACATAGCCACGGGCAGACAAAGAAGGCAAATTAAACCACCGGTACGTTATGGTTATACTGATATTGTCTATGCATTAACTGTAGGTGATGAGGTGGAGATGAATGAGCTTTCATCCTATTATGAGGCGATGGCTAGTGCTGAGTCATCACAGTGGCTAGAGGCTATGAGTGAAGAAATAGAATCACTCTATCGCAATCAGACATGGGAGTTGGTCAAAGTACCCAAAAGTCAGAAAATTGTCGGATGCAAATGGGTCTACAAACGGAAAGAAGGCATTCCCGGTGTAGAGGCAGCCAGGTTCAAGGCGAGACTTGTTGCGAGGGGGTATACTCAACGAGAGGGCATCGATTACAATTAAGTATTCTCTCCTGTGGTAAGGCATACCTCTATTCGTGTATTACTTGCCTTAGTTACTGCACGGGATCTTGAGTTGGAGCGGCTAGATGTGAAAACGGCATTTCTTCATGGTGAATTGGAGGAACAAATTTACATGAAGCGGCCGAGGGATTTGCTATTCCGGGTAAGGAAGACCATGTTTGCTTACTGAAGAAATCCTTGTATGGATTGAAACAATCTCCTAGACAGTGGTATAAGCGTTTTGATACTTTCATGACTAGTCAAGATTATTCGAAAAGCCAGTTTGATAGTTGTGTTTATTTTAGGAGATTGGAGGATGGGTCTTTGATTTATTTGCTATTATATGTTGATGATATGTTAATAGCAGCTAAACATATGTCGATATTGATGTGTTGAAGCGGCAGTTGAGTGCTGAGTTTGAAATGAAAGAATTAGGTGCTGCTAAGAAAATATTGGGTATGGAAATTTTGTGTGACAAAGCTGCAAGAACGTTGCGTTTGTCTCAAAAGAAATACATTGAGAAGATCGTGGCACGTTTCAATATGCAGTCAGCAAAATCTGTAAGTACCCATTTAGCCGCACATTTTAAACTTTCTGATAGGTTATCACCGCAAACTGAGGAGGAGGAGAAACATATGTCCCGTGTTCCTTATTCTAGTGTAGTTGGTAGTATTATGTATGCCATGGTATGTACTAGACCTGACATTTCACAGGCTGTAAGTGTTGTCAGCCGTTACATGAAGCACCCAGGTAAGACTCATTGGGAAGCCGTGAAATGGATTCTCAGATATCTAAAGGGGACAGCAAACGTCGGCATTATGTATCGGAGGAACATCAATGGCAATGAGACCACAGGGTACGTGGATTCGGATCACGCTGGTAACTTGGATGATCGCAGATCGCTAGCAGGGTACGTGTTTACGCTAGCAGGTGGTGCAATTAGTTGGAAAGCGTCTTTACAAGATGATGTTGCATTGTCTTAGACTGAGGCAGAGTACATGGCACTAACCTTTGTTGCAAAGGAGTCGATATGGCTAAGGGGTTTGCTCTCGGACCTTGGACTAGAGCAGAAAAGTGTCACCATACACTATGACAATCAAGGTGCGATATATTTGGCTTACAATCCAATATATCATGAGCGAACAAAACATATTGACATCAGGTACCATTTCATCCGAGATGTCATAGCGAAGGGCAAAATTGTTGTGAAGAAAATAGCAACAGCAGAGAACCCAGCAGATATGATGACGAAGCATGTTTCTTCAGCAAAGCTCGAGCTCTGTATGAGCTCGATTGGCGTCTGTAGAGTATGAGCGCCCATCGGGGCGTTGGGAGAACCGAGCATGAAAAAATAATCACTATAACTTGGCCTCAAACGTTGAGCCAAGGTGGAGAATTGTTATATTATGTCTCAAGTTTGAGCTCGTTGGATTAATACGCATAAGTCTGGCCTTGTGATGTCTTTGAATTTTGTTCCGACATTAATCCCATCTCTTCATGCGTATGCGTGGAATGAAGAAACCAGAGAAAACTGCATGGGGTTTTAAATTCTTCAAGCATGCAAGTGAAGTCAGAGAAGAGAGACTTTCGGCCAGCAAAGTCTTTGAAGAGAGATTGTCTTCTGCCGAAAATGAGGGCATCCACAATCTTTAGCATTAAATGAAGGACCCACCACCTGCTGCAGGTGCATGATGAAGACGCATGAAGAAGACTCCTTTACGTTTGCTTCTCTCCGGGAACAAGAAATTTGAAGACTTTGGCTCACCTCATTTCACGGATTGAAGGCACATGATTGTTGACTCTCCTCTGCCTCATTAAATGCTTTCCCATGCACATGCACGATCCGCATGCATGCCTTCAAATATGGTGGGCGTTCGGTGCCGATTGTGGGATTGTCTTGTGGGCGCCTGCGCTGCATTTAATGAGGCCATTTACTTTCTTCTTTTGTCCTGTTTTTTCTGCCCTCCTCGCTAAAAGGAGAAGACGTTGATGCAAAAGTAGACAGCCAGTGCAAAAAACAGAAAAGAGCTCGAGAGAGAGCGAGAAGAAAGAGCTCGAGAGAGAGTGTGAGAGACGAGAGAGCTCAGAGAGGTTTTGTGCTGAGTTGAGTCCAGTGAGTTGAGTTGTTAAACACCGTTGGTATCGGGTATAAAGTAGGGTTGGGAAATACTTGAGTGCATATATGTGATTGTAATCATATAATTCTCCGATTTATAGTGGATTGATTTGCTGGCTCTCCCCCTAAACGTAGGTTCCGACATTCGGACCGAACCACGTAAATTTCGGTATCCTTTTCTTTTATTGTTCCTCGTTTTATTTCGATCAATTTCTATAGCTCTCGACATAATTGCAAAAATATACAATTCGCTTCCGCTGCGACGCCGATTAACAACAGGTTGAAATCATGTACTCAATTGCATAGACGCCTTCTCCTTTCCTGGATGAAAGGAATCCATTCTTTTGTTGTTTCGGGAACTCCAAAGTCACGGTTCATTCTTGTTCTAAGAGTCGATTTTCGGGATTCCCACATCGCTCTCCCTGAATTTTGGACTACTTGGGGACAGAATGACAGACTGACAATTATAATTAAGGGAAGTGAGATTAATACAATCAAAGGTTATAGATGGAGACGCCAGAATAAACTCCCTCTCTCGTTTCAATGAGGGCGTCTGAACAGGCACGTGCACACAGCCTGAGTAGTGGTTGCATGCATTGAGTTTTGCTTCTGCTTTGTTTCGGAAGGGGGAAACCTTACCTATCATTTCCAATGGGTGGATAGACCTGGCCCGATGCATACCTATCAGCCTCACCAAAAACTACTTTGACCTAGTTGAAATATTGCCGGCTGGCAAATGGTTATTGCTTTGGAGGATTATCCTGTCAGGGAGCCTTCGGGGAACCAGGCATACCTCTGTTGCTACGCACCTTCGTTTCCTGGCCAGAGCTTTTCCCAAAATGCCTGACCAAAAAAAAAAAAAAAAAAAAAAAAAAGTGCTAGGGACACTACAAAACTATTTGGTATGGCGACCAACTTTCTTTAACACCCAATTACCCGTCACATTACTTGATCAAGTTACTGCCTTTCCTAACCCATTTTAACAATTTCGTTGAGGTCAGTTATTATTTTTTTAAATTTTTATCTAGCTTTATATATTACTAAACTATCAAAATGTGGTTTAACTGTGTATGTGCATGATTATCCAAACTTTTGATTCAACAAATTGTGATGAACGTGAGGAACCATCCCATTGTATAGGACGCACTTGTATTGGAAGCGCACCTTAGAACCTTGACATTTTCACCTAGGAAAATCGCCAAGAGGGAGCCGGACTCTAAGTTTGTAATAAGTTATGCGCCAATTTTACTTAAAAGTTTAAACTAATAAGTTGTGCACCAATTAGAATTATTAAATATTCCACACCATATCAATTCTCTAATCCCATGACTTTCTCAAACACAACTCGCACGTGTATCTTAACTTAATCTCCAATTTCCTTCATCACTTGTCTTTTTCTGTTGTTCAAACCATGAAAGTTGGCATTGGGATTGCGCTGGTATACCATAATGCCCATCTTCTCCTCAAATCTCTTGCTATGGACCGAACAATGAAGGCTGCCATTGGGGCAGCATTGTTATACCACAATGCCAACTTTATCCCTAGTCTCTTTTTTCAAACCAAATCATGTAAGTTGCTCGACAAACATGTTAATCACAAGATTACTTTTTTGAGATATTCATCAGACATTGATACACATTGTATTGAGCCACCAATCAACTATCAACTCCGAAATCAATGATGAAAGTGCATAACAAAAGCTCGATATCTTTACCGAGGGAAATCGCCGAGAGAGACCCCCAATTCGGACGGGTCAATATATCTATTTGAACCTGCCTAATTAAAAAAAAAACTCATGTCAATGAGTTATGAGGCAATTAGGATTATTTATTGCTTCACAATATATTAATTCTTTGATATGGGATTTTTTTCTAATATAATTCACATATGCATGTTAATATATCATGTTTAAAATCATTTTGAATGGAGGGCCTCGTAATTCAGAGTTTCAAGAGCTCTCATACCAAGTGGGTGGCAAAGATTGGTCTTCTTGTGTCATCAAAGTGGGTGAGGATGAAATTGCTGACATGGATGTGTCATAATTCTTCGTATCTGAACTCAAAAGAGGGGATTCCAACGGCAGACGACAGAGTTAGATTACAAGATTGGACTAATCAAATGGTCATTTATTATTCATTGCTTTTTCTTTTTCGGGTCCATCCTACTCTTACTCTCATTTCACTTTCAGACTTTTGTTCTATCTCTTTGTAGAGTACGAGAGTTGAACCCTACACTTATAACTAAACGTCCCCATCCCATCCAATTCACAGCCTGAGCCAGATGTCTTTTGCTGGACAATATAAAAGATTGACAAAAGAAATTAAATTAGTTGTGGCTCGACACTCTGGATATTTCAACATCACTCCATAAGTATGTTAAGAACTTCTTGCTCCACTGCAAGAGGAAGAGACTTGAATGCTCAACTTCCATGGGCCAAGATACAAGATTACCGATACTTTTCAATTGCCAACAAAAAAAAAAACTTAATTCTTTTCTAAAGAAAATTCAGAAAATTTCTAAGTAGATGACGACTGACGTTATGTGAATAATATTTAATGTCCTTAATGTTGACAAAAAAAGAGAAGGCTGATGTCTTGGAAGAGGAAGAAGGAGAAGCCCATGAACTTACATTTGTGGCGTCAACAAAACACCATTAATGACCCAGTGACAGCGGCAATTGACCGTAAACTTTACCTTGAGAAGCTAAAAGTTGGGTGCAATATCAGAGGGAAAAAACGAAAATCAAATAAGAAAACAGATGTCCTGGAAGATGGCAAATACTAGGAATCGATTCTTCTGATCAAGTACAAGATGGCCCTCAGTTTTCAGCACCTAAGTTTCACCTCGTTAGCCATGGATAGGACGTCCGACAAAAAGAAGATTCCGAATCAATGGAATACATCTGAATTTCTTATTCCGACCAATCATAGTACTTTATTACTTCCTAAAACTAACAATAACAACCTTAACGGTGGGAAGAGTACAATCTAGGCGTGCAGCCCGCGTGCGCATTTTTGTGATGATTCCTCATCAAGATTCAATATCTAGAAGTGGATGAACATCCGGAAATAATATTAGATCCACATCTAGATCTGACCCCATGGATGTCCAAACATCATCCCAGCCGGTGTTTGCTCAAAAAGTCAATGTCGCTGTGGTTTTGTACACGACGGGAAGGATTTCGCAACATTCTTATCCTCTCCAGCTCCATAGCTTCTTCCTTCATTGATGTTCGTCTCTTTCCCTTGAGGTCTAAGCATCTCCTTTCAAGGAAAGCAACTGCCATGGTCTCTTCTTCCTTATCTTGCTTGGAGACATTAAAATCAAGAATATCAGCTAAATGGTTCTCCTCCGTTGAAGGCATAAGTACGTTGCCAAGCCTCTGTACTCTTCAGGCCTAACTATGGAAATTGGCATTTGACCGGTCAAAAGCTTAGCAAGGACGACACCAAAACTGTAAACATCACTTTTGTTGGCAACCTGATATGTATTCTGGATCAAGGTACCCAAAGGTTCCTCGTACTTGCGTCGTCACTTGGGTTTGGTCAATAGCAACGAATTTGGAAATCCCAAAGTCCCACTATCTTTGCCCTGTATTTCTCGTCCAACATTAAATTGATTGACTTAATGTCTCGATGGAAAATTGAAGAAAGCGCCCTGACAACTTCAGCAGCAATTCTCAAGCACACCTCCCATGAAAGCCCGAGTTCTTTCTTTGGGTTATGGAGATCTCAACTAAAGGTGAGCATGACATAATTTCTGAAATAGAAATCAATTTCTATTTCCTAAACGAGTTTATAAGTAAAGAAACGCGTTTGATAATGATTCAAAATTTCTATTTTTGGAGCCATCGTTATTCATTGCAAGTACAATATGTTAAAGAAGGAGCGGGCCCCACAATAATAGTGTAGTAGGTGGATGGGCCGTCGTCGCAGTTGTATTTGCGCGGCAGCTCGTTGTCATAGTCGTGACCGCCCATTCGAGCACCACCGGAATATATGGTAGCAAATTGTGTAAATCAGTTTCTTCGAACCATATTCTCTTGGCCAAAAAAGGCATACCTACATTCTACATTAGGGGTGAGCATGGCTTGGATTGAGCTAGTTTAGCACCCAACCTAGGGACCAACCCACATAATATCGGTCCTCAATTTTTGAGACTTAAAACCGACCCTATTGAGCCTAAGATCGAGCACCGAACCAACCCTGTGGGTCTGGTCTGATTCCAGAGTTAATCCGGGACCAACCAATAAATTTTTTGTTTCATTTCTTGTATTATCTAAAAAGACAAACTTATTATTTGCAATTACATATCCATTAACAATGCGGCGTTGATCAACCAAACTATAAACGCCGGTACATATTCAACATAAATATAGGATAATGTAATAATAGAAATTTCACACTTACTAAAAATAACGAAGCATAAAAACGATTAAGATTGCTCATGGAGATAAAATGTTTCAATCACTAGAGCATGCTATAATTCCCTCACTTTTGATTTTTCTTTGAATCATTTTTTTTTTTTTTTTTTTTTTTTGTTAAGGAAATGGGATGAGATGGGAAGTTTCAGAGAAGTGGCGAGGGGAGAGCAGCGTTGCGAGGGGCAAGCGGTGAGCTGCACGGTGAGGGGCGAGTGGGGAGTGGGAAGCTGCAAGGCGAGCATCGGGCATTGCTTATAAAGAGGGTTTCTAAATTTCTAATTAAGGCTTTATTCTTTCTGATTTACTTGACAAAGATGATTAAAAAAAAGAAAAAGAAAGGACAAAAAAAGAAGAAGAGGACAGGACAAAATGCTGCTCACCCCTATTCTACATCCCTTTGCCCTATGGCTTCGTTATTGAGTCTTGAATTCCCCGCTCTATTGGCTGATTTCATCCGTGATTGAAGTCATGCAACAACCAGTACCAGTAGAACACTTGTTGAATGCAAGAGTCGGGTTTCTATCGCAGGACGACTTGCACCCTACAAACACCCAGGGGGCATCGACCCTGGTCATTAAGGCCAGGCTGTCACAACCTCCGGTGACAAAATAATCTAGACTCCAGGAATACCTGAAAATGCCGTTACTGGCCCTTAAGTCCACCAGGGCGTCGTTTTGCTGGGTGGGCGTACAATTAACATGGGAGTACAATATTGGCGAGTGGACAGTAATGCGGCCTCATTCTCTTTTATCTGGTAGTGAGTACCTGACACCACCACGCTCAAACTCTTTAAGTATTGGAATAGAGGTGCTGCGGATTTGCTGGCAATCGATCTCGTACCAAGGAGCCAAGAAGCAGCCAGGTCCGATTCCAAAAGGAAACGGAATGTCAGTGAGATTGCAGCCGTGAAAGCAAGCAGATCAATAAGGAAGGCCATCGCCAGGATCATCTTCTCCCGATTCTTACCTTTCTTGGCGTGATCTTCAATGGAAGGTCGGTGTTGTTGCAACAGAAGTCCCCCATCATGTTTGAAGAATTTTTTCTGATGCTCTCTGCCTTGCGCCTTAAGAATTTGTTCAACCACAAAGAAAACACAAGTAATATCATGGCTCCGAAACCCATGCCAATGCCTGCGTAAAATTAAATAATCTAAGAGTTTTTCTTCACTCTTAACTAACGTAAGCAATTTCACCCCCCATCGTCAACAAATTAGCGTCCAATAATTTCAACAAGTGCCTTCATGCTCTGAAGAGAGAAAGACAAAACGGACGATTCATTCAATAAAATAATTCGAAAATGCCATGTATCATCTATGGGGTGAGAAACAAATAGACAATCAATTTGGTAAATGCATAGACTAGAGAAATACAATTAAGGTAAAAGCACAGGCGAATGCACAGAATATGAAAGCACCATTAAATTGAGTAGAAATGGTAATATTGTTCACGGAAGAAGTGTTTAAAAAATCATAAACCTTTTGTATTTGTGTTAATTTAGTTCTAATTATTTTTTTATTTGGTATCGATTCAATCATTTCCAGCCAATTTTGGCGTGATTTTGCTCTTGATCAAGGCGCCGTCAATTGACATGGCCAATCGGTTGATGTGAACAACTTTTAATAATATTTTATTATTTATAATTTTTTATATTTTATTTTTAATTTTCTTTTTTCCTTCTCCTCCTCCTTCCTCCAACCGGTCGCCGGCTAGCGCCAGTCAACAAAATCCCACCAAAATTCATCGAGAAAGGATTGAATCGGCACCAAATAAAAATATGTAGGACTAAATTGATACCAAAAAAAGATTTAGGACTTTTGTAATACCTCTCTCTATTGTTTGGCTTCATTCAAATGAAATTGGGGTATATAGACAAAAAAAAAAAAAAAAAAAAAGAAGGAGCAGGCAGTGTACGTACCTATCAGGGTGATGGTCTTACTCCCTTTGCAGGTGTGTGACCCCCGTCGATTCACACATATCCTTCCGCAAATGCGCGGATCTTCTCTGCACTCATTAATATCTGATCGACATGAAATGATGAATGGGATCGAAGAGAGAAGCGGAAAGGAAATGCGCGGATCTTCTCTGCACTCAATTTCAATATGTATGACAATCAAATTTTCTTTTGGATTTTCCTATATTACCAATTTGTGACCATTCATCATTTGATTCCACCAATATAATTATTTGAATTATATTCGCAAGCTATTTTTAGGTTTAGAACTCGCATGTCGTCCTACCTGGCTTTGGATATAAAGACGACGGCTAAGATATAAAATAAAAGTGGACATTCTAATCTTACCCTGGCATCCCTGGGGAAGATGATAATTCCCTCTGTAGCCTTCATTGCAATAACAATAAGTAGTAGACTCGTAATACGAAATGCAGTCGCTAGATCTGTCATTGTCCTTGGTGCTGTTATAAGTTAGCGACTCAAACTCATCGTGGGTGATCTTCCATTTGAGAATCACCGGAACGGTTGGTGGCGGTATACCGTGGAAATTAGCATAAGGCCCCTACCATGTTGCCTCGACCAAGAAGCTGTAGCCGCATTCTGCTTTCCCGTGGCTATGGCTTTGCAATCGAGAGTATGGAATTGTACACTGTATCTGAAGATTCCACCGGGAATCGAATTAGAGCAGCAAGGGGTACCATTAAAGCACCGTGATGATTCAGATTTGCAGGAAGACTTGCATCCTACGGCCACCTCGGCACTGACCATGAAGGCCATGCTGCCCCAACCTCCGGCAACAAAAATATTTCGACTCGGGGAGTAAATTAAAGTGCCGTTACTATCCGCTAAGTCCACCGGGGGGGCCGTTTTGCTGGTTGGTCGTACAATTAGGATGGAAGTAGAATATCGGCTGGCTGACCGTGATGAGGCATGGGGAGAAGAGTGAACTTTGTGGTAGCGAGATATCTAACACCACCACACTCAGATTCTTAAGCAATGGAGTAGAGACGTTGTGGGTTCGCTAGCAATCGATCTTGTACTGGGGAGCCGGGTCCGATTCCGCAAGCACATGTACGCATTGCACTGTGCTTGCGGGCATTCCTGCGTTCCTTTCTCGTTCATCTGCTTGGCGAAGGTTGGAATCATGTACCAATTGCGTAGCCGCCTTCTCCTTTCCCGGATGAAAAGAATGCACTATCTTTTGTCGTTTCGGAAACTCCGAAGTCACGATTCATTCTTGTTCTAAGAGTGGATCTTTAGGATTCCCATGTCTCTCTCCCTGAATTTTGGAGTACTTGGGGACAGAATGAGTGGACTGACGGTTATAATCAAACACTCTCTCTCCCCTCCCCCCCTCTCTTCCTGTAGTTTAGTGCTTAGTCCAGTTCTTAATGAAAAAATCCAGGAGATGGGTTTCCCGATTTCGTTTACTTAATCGAGCTGCTGGTGTACAGTGACACTAGTTAATCTTGAATATAGCTACTTTAGCTTTAGTACGCATATGGAATAATAGGGAAGAATGACCCCGATATCTTCGCCATTTCTTTTCATGTGATTGGCAACAGCCTACATTCTCCCATGTACTTGGTTTGTGTTGCCAACCCCGTAAATTTATAATGCTATGGGGGAAAATATTGCGAGATTTGAAATCCTTTTGAGATCGTCTATACTAACTTGGGGGGATTTATTAGTATGGAATTGTTAATTTTTGGAATTTGTTCATCGGTAGAATATTGATGAAGTGACTAATCAAGGATATTTTGCGAAAGAATAAATAGTTTGCGACCTATTAAAAGGTACAGGGCTTATTTACAGGATATAATTCTAAAAAGGGAATGGGATATTTCCGCGAACACAATTAACGGAAGAAGGAATTTAAGTTGGTCTGTCGGAGACGGAATTGAACCAATAATTGTTTGGAAAATGTACCCATGAAATCACATTATGTTGCGACTTTCGAGATATTATATTGTAGATGAAATCTAGGTGAAGAGGATCTTTAGATGAACAAACAGACAGCGTAAAGGAAAAGCATGCATGACCATTATGAAAATCATGCACACGTGGAATTGCAATTTAGTTCCTGCACTGAACAACGGGACGCAGATAGTCCTCTTCATCTATATCTAAGCAATCCTTTAAGTGCAGAAGTAATATAAACAATTGATAATCTTTGATAAACTAATTTAATTTCCGATTCGTCCTCTAATGGAGCGTGCTTCCCGCGGCTCCCATTAATGCTCAAATTTGATCAACGGCGGTGAAAATCGGCGAGTACATCTATTGCGAGTGCTTGGTTGTCAGACTGTTTCTAAAGCGAATAAGACAGACCAGAAATTGAATTATGGATGGACATTTCGACATGAAATGAAGTTCATCGGCTAAAGGCACAAACCAAACGTGGTAACTGACGAGTAGAAGATGAGGAAGTTTAGGGATTAGAAACTGAACTTCGTGGTAAGAACGGGTTCTCCCTCTCCTTCAGTTACGGGAAAACAGGATAGTATACCTCCTCACTACAATTGTAAGCATCTTAGTAGAAAAAATGTTACGGAGCAGTGTAGAGAATAAATGTTACAGAGCAGTGTAGAGAATGTCAGAAAAAAGGCACCGCCTCTCTCTCTCTCTCTCTCTCTCTCTCTCTGGAATTCTCCAGATTTCTCTCACTCTCTACTCCTCCAGAATTTTCTCTCTAGAGAATTCCTCAGCTGTAATTGCTGACAAATAATCAGAAAGTTGTAATAAAATAATAATAGGAAGAGTGTGGAAGGTGGTTCATTGACCGACCTTACAGCCTATAAATAGGGCTCTTGTCCATGGAGAGTAGTGTGATAGAGTCTTGTGTGTGAAGTGTGAGGAGTGCGTACGTTAGGTGTGTGGGTGGGTGTAGGGGTCTTGTGTAGGGTAACTGTAGGGTGATAGAAATAAAGTGGGTGTGTGCAAAGTCATGTTCGTGTGTGGCTTGTAGAGAGTTTGTAATAAACAAAAATAACGTAATTATTTTACTTGTACATTCACTTGCTTCTCAACAAGTGGTATTAAAGCAGGTTGTTGGAGTTTGCGCAAAGACAGTGGTCGGGGACCATCGTAAGTGAGTAGGCGGTCAAGTTCGTCGAACCAAGGAGTGGAGTACGTTGGAGTTCTGCCAGTGCACAATCTAAGATTGTGAAGTTGGTTGGTCTGGGACCAGACTTACTTGGTATAGTGTGGGGCATCATACTAAAGTCATGATGGCGGATTTCTCAAGTTTGGTAAGTGGCATCGAGAAGCTCAACAACTCAAATTATAATAATTGGAGTACCCACATGCAATATTACTTGCTAGGTCAAGATTTGTGGGATATTGTTGGCGGGAGCAACACCCCACCACCCACGAATGATAGCGAATTAAGAAAATGGAACATAAAATCAGGTAAGGCTCTTTATGTTCTCGTCGTGACTGTTGAAGATGAATTATTGCAACACATAAAGAGTGCAAGGACGAGGCCTGTGATAATTTGGCAACGCTGTTTACGAGGACAAACAATGTAGTTACAATGCCTAGAGAACGAGCTCCTCTCAATCTTGCAACAAAGTATGACGGTGAGTCAATACTTTTCTAAAGTTAAATCTATTTGCGAAGAAATTTCAATATTAGATCCTGAGAATGCCATTTCTGAGACAAGAATGAGAAGAATAATAATTCACAGGTTAAGGCCGGAATATAATTGTATTGTTACGGCCACCCGTGGATGGGCAAATGAGCCAACCTAACAGAGTTGGAGAATATATTGGCCAACCAAGAAGCCTTAGATAAACAAATTTCTAAGATCACAATTAAGGAGGATGAAAGTGCCCTCTTTAGTAACAAAAGAGGGTTCAAGGGCCAGGATAGAAATAGAGTAGGTGCAAGAGATGGCATACCATGGAAAAGTCATGGAGAATGGCAAAAACAAATAGAAGGAACTAGACCTCGGCCAGGGGGAGCTTGTCGAGACTACGATAAGGACAACAATGAAGAAAAGAAGAATAGAAGGCGTAATGGACGATGTTACACGTGTGGCAAAGTAGGTCACTTTGCCAGGGATTGTCGATTCAAAAGAGTTGAAGGAAACGTTGCGGCATCTAAGGAAAATGATAGTGAAGAAGAGTGGGATTTCCAAGCATCCTTTGCAGTGGAGGAACAAGAAGAGCTTGCAAGCTCCTCCATCATAGAGTTAGAAGATGCGATGGCCCTCATCACGGTAAGTGATAAATTGATTGATTATGATGAAGATTGGATAGTTGACTCGGGGTGTTCAAATTACATGACCGGAGATCAAGGCAAGCTAACAAACATGTGCGAGTACAAAGGTGGACAAGTAGTTGTCACCGCAGACAACTCAAGGTTGCCGATTACCCATGTCGGCCAAACGATGATAACACCCTGATTCAGTTCCCATCAAGTTGAATTGAAAAATGTGTACCATGTGCCACAAATGAAGAAGAATCTATTGTCTATAGCACAACTTATAGACTCAGGCAATTATGTGGTGTTTGATCCTAGAGATGTTAGGGTGTACCACAATTTGAAACCTACCGGTACACCAATCATGGAAGGGCGTTGATTAGAGTTTGTCTACGTGATGTCAGCTTAGACGGCATACGTGGACAAAACTCGAAAGAGTGAAACACCCGATTTGTGGCATGCACGGCTTGGGCACGTGAGCTACCATAAATTAAATGTGACGATGAAGAAAGGTATGCTAAAAGGTCTCCCCCACTTGGAAGTCCAAGAAGACATCATTTGCGCCGGATGCCAGTACGGGAAGGCACATCAGCTTCCATACGAGGAGTCTACATTCACAGCTAGGATGCCTCTCAAGCTTATCCACTCAGATGTATTTGGACCAGCAACCGTCAGTCAGAGGATCAAAGTACATGATAACATTCATAGATGATTTCTCCAGGTACGTCTGGGTTGACTTCATGAAAGAAAAATCTAAGGCATTAAACAAGTTTAAGGAGTTTAAAGCAAAAGTAGAATATGAAGTAGGCAAGAAAATACTATGCATTCGCACGGATAATGGGGGAGAATATAAGTTAGATGACTTTACAAAATTTCTTCAAGAATGGAAGATACGTCGACAATTTACTTGTCCAAATACACCACAATAAAATGGAGTTGCCGAAAGAAAGAATCGGCATTTGGCGGAGACATGCAAGAGTATGTTGCATGCGAAGAATGTTCCACCCAAGTTTTGGGCTAAGTGTATGAAGACAGCAGCGCATGTCATCAACAGACTACCTCAAGTACGGCTTGGCTTTATGTCACCTTATGAGAAGTTGTGGAATCACAAGCCCATGGTAAGTCACTTTAGAATATTTGGGTGTGTATGATATGCATTCGTGCCAGACCATCTTCACAACAAGTTCGATAAGAAGGCAGTTCGCTACATATTCGTGGGTTACGATGATCAAAGAAAAGGATGGAAGTGTTGTGACGCTACAACAGGGAGGTGTTACACGTCCAGAAATGTGGTGTTCGATGAACTATCATCCTAGTGGACATCACAACCTAATTTAAAACAAGTTGAAGAAGAGATTCATGAAGGAATGGAAGAATGAGGAGATTGATAAGGGCCAGCCAATTGAAGAAGGAAATGATAATGTAATTGGAAGAAAAGAAGTCAGAGCACAGTCACCAGAAAAATCAAAGAGCCCATGGTGAACTGGTGTACATCCGAGAACTACGAAGAGCTTTGACCAAGCCAGATGGAAGAACTTGAAGAACGGGAACCTCAAGTTAAGAGATCAACAAGAAAAAGAAGACCAAATCCCAAATATGCAAATGCGGCACTAACCAAAGATGTTGGAGTAGTTGAGCCGTCCACATATGAGGAAGCCTCGCAAGGCATGGAATGGAGGAAAGATATGGAGGAAGAGATACAAGAATTAAGAAAGAACGAAACATGGGACTTATTGTCGAGACCTAAAGAGGTACGCCCTATATCTTGCAAATGGATATATAAACTTAAAACTTGACCAGATGGGTCGATAGAAAGATATAAGGCACAACTAGTTGCTCAAGGATTTTCTCAAAAGTATGGCCTAGATTATGATGAGACCTTTAGTTCAGTAGCAAAGATCACTACGATTTGAGTCTTACTAGCACTTGCGACAAGCAAGTTGTGGAAATTATGGCAAATGGATGTGAAGAATGCCTTCTTACATGGAGAACTAGATCGAGAGAGATATATACATGGAGCAACCAGATGGTTTCAAAAGTAAGATTCATCCGAATTATGTTTGTCAAGTTAAAGAAAGCCCTCTATGGCTTAAAACAAGCCCCGAGAGCATGGTACAGGAAGATTGCTGAATTTTTGGTACAAAGTGGTTACTCTGTAGCCCCAGCAAACTCGAGCTTGTTTGTAAAGGCAGAAGATGGCAAGCTTGCAATAGTACTAATCTACGTGGATGATCTAATCGTCACTGGAGATAATGAAGAGGAGATATGCCAAATCAGAACCAAACTCTCAGTACAGTTTCAGATGAAAGAGCTCGGAGAATTAAAACATTTTCTGGGACTCGAGATTGAGAAGACAAATGAAGGATTATTCCTATGTCAGCAGAAGTATGCACGAGACCTCTCAGACAAGTCCGAGATGCTTGGTTGCAAACCTATATCTACTCCAATTGATGGAAATGTAAAGTTATGTGCAATTGAAGGACGAGAATTGGAAGACTCAACTATGTACAGGAAACTGGTGGGTAGCCTTATTTACCTAACCATAACACGGCATGATATTGCCTTTGCAATAGGAGTAGCAAGTCGATTCATGGAGAAGCCACGAAAGCCCCACTTAGACACAATCAAGCTCATACTAAGGTATGTAAAGGGTACATTTGATTTTGGGCTTCTGTATAAGAAAGAAGCATCATGTGAAGTTGTAGGTCATTGCGATGCTAACTTTGCTGGAGATCGTGACACACAACAATCAACCATCGGATACATGTTTAGTCTTGGATCAACAGTAGTGTCATGGTGTAGTAAAAGACAGGCAACTGTGTCTCTATCTACAACAGAAGCTGAGTATAGAGCAGCAGCAATGGCAGCACAAGAGAGTACATGGCTAGTACAGCTAATGGAGGATCTTCATCCACCAATAAATCAACCTACACGGATATATTGTGATAATTTGTCAACCATCAGCTTAGCGGAAAATCTAGTTTTCCATGCGAGGACCAAGCATGTAGAAGTGCACTATCATTTCCTATGGGAAAAAGTATTACAAGACGAGATAAAGATGGAGTATGCCAAAACAGATGATCAAGTTGCAGACATCTTCACCAAAGGTCTTGGAGCTATAAAATTCGAAGACTTTTAAAGGCAGCTTGGTATTATCACAATGTCCATGTTAAGAGAGAGTAGTCGGTGATGGGGAGTGTCAAAAAAAGGGCACCGCCTCTCTCTCTCTGGAATTCTCCAGATTTCTCTCACCTCTCTACTCCTCCAGATTTTTCTCTCTAGAGAATTCCTCAGCTGCAAATTGTTGACAAATAATCATAAAGTTGTAATAAAATAACAATAGGAAGAGTGTGGAAGGTGGTTCATTGACCGACCTTATGCCCTATAGATAGGGCTCTTGTCCATGGAGAGTAGTGTGGTAGAGAGTCTTGTGTGTGAAGTGTGAGGAGTGCGTACGTGAGGTGTGTGGGTGTGTGTAGAGGTCTTGTGTAGTGTAAGTATAGGGTGATAGAAATAGAGTGGGTGTGTGCAGAGCTGTGTTCGTGTGTGGCTTGTAGAGAGTTTGTTATATTGTTTATAAAAAATAAAGTAATTAATTTACTTGTACATCCACTTGCTTCTCAACAGAGAATGCATGAGTTTTGGATGTAATTATAGAATTATCCAAATCGCACGACCACTGAAATTTGGAAATTTGATGGTTTAAATGAGTGTAAGGTTGGAAAACAAAAAATTCATTAAACTCATTATCCACCTGCCCCAAAGATTCAAAGTCCAAAGCAAGGGGTACCTGTCTTGTGAGGCGTTTGAACACACTTGATAAGTGTAACATAATGTGAAATATACAAGATTGCAAAACCTGAAAGTTTCTTTCCATCCTTGGTATGTGCAAGGAAAAACAAGCAGATGGCTAAAACTCATTAAACATCCATTGTAGTAAACCCCATTGAAATGCTAAAGAAAACTAACAAGAAATCAAGAAGAGATAATATGCTCTTAAATGATACTAGATATACAAAAAAAAAAAAAATCATGAGGGGGCGTCAATTTAGTAGATCATCTCGGTGCACTTCTTAGTATGGTCAACATTATTCCATAACTCATATGAAGGCAATAAAGATATTGCGATGTTTCATATCATAGATAATTGGACAAAGACAGTGAGATGCATCTTCATCTCGGCAAATCGTATAACCACGAAGTTAGCTCTACATCTGCTTCCGATCGCATTAATGTGGATACAGCACCAGAAGCATGGATAGGTCCAATTCTAATGCGATCAATCTCTTGCTCATTTTGACGAACGACCGTAGGAGTTCGTAGTGATTGTACCCGCTCCAAATCCATGGCCACTTCCTTCATTGTAGGCCTGTACCTTCCATTAGGGTTTAGGCATCTTTTCGCCAAATTAGACACCACAATAATTTCTTCTTTTCCACCATGGTCTAAAACCTCCTTATCAAGAACATCGAACAAGCGGTTCTCCTCCATCGAAATGACGAAGTACATTGCCAGATTTCCGCCCTCTTCCGCCCTCCCTTGAGAAATTGGCTTTTCTCCGGTTAGTAGCTCGACAAGGACAACCCCAAAGCTATAGACATCGCTCTTGTCTGAAAATCGACTCGTTTGGTAGTACTCCGGGTCCAAGTATCCAAAGGTTCCTCTCACCATCGTAGTCAAGTGAGTTTGGTCGATGGTAATTGATTTGGAAGTTCCAAAATCTGCCACTTTGGCTCCATAATTTTCGTCTAAAAGTATATTCGATGACTTGATATCACGGTGATAAATCGGTATGACACTAGAAAAGTGCAAATACGAAAGAGCCCCGGCAACTTCATTGGCAATTCTTAACCGCATCTCCCATGAGATAGGAAATTCTTGGTTTGGATCATGAAGATATTGGTAGAGAGTTCCATTGGGGACAAATTCATAAACCAGCAAAGGGGCTTCACTTTCCAGACAAAATCCTAATAACTTAACCACATTTCTGTGATTGATTTTGGAGAGAATAATAACCTCATTGACAAAGTGTTCAACATGTCCTGCATTGACAACCTTGGATTTCTTGACAGCAATAATTGTTCCATCTATCAACATTCCCTTGTAAACAGTTCCTTGACCACCTCGTCCCAATATTCTGTTCTCGTTAAAATGGTCCGTAGCCGCGTCTAACTCCATTAAGGTGAATAGCTTGCCTTTCTCCGTGTGATTGTCTTGAATATTATTGAGACGTTGTTGCAATACAAGTCCACCATTACGTTTGAAGAATTTTTGCTTGAGCTTTGCCTCTCGCCTTCTTTTGATGAATTTGTACAACCACCAAAAAAGAAAAAAAAATAGTATGTCTCCGACGCCCGTGCCCATACCTGCGTAAGAAAAAAGTCGACCGCGATTGCCTTAGGAACTTAGTAGAAAATATTCTGAGTTTTTCTTCACTCCTGGACTTACGTAACCAATTTCACCTTCATCGTCAACAAATTAGCTCCCACCATTTTGAACGAGTGCATTCTTGATTTGAAGAGAAGAGAAATAGAAAAAGAAAAGGAGGATTCGCTCAGCAAAATAATTCGGAAGACCCTCGAAAAATATGCATCAGCTATGGATGAGAAACGAAGATACAATCAATATATGCATGGACTAGGAACACACAATTAAGCTAAAACCATTGTTAAATGCTCAGATTATGAAAGCACAAGTAAAATTAACAGATACGATCAATTTTTTTGTGCAAATGAAATTGGTGAATATATAAATAATCACATTCCATGACCAGGAAAAAAAAAAACGGAGCAAGTAGTGAGGTACCTATTATGGCCATGATCTTGTCGTCAACGCAATCGTATGAGCCCGGTCGATTCACACACTTCCCTCGGCAGTGGAGGTCCGGTTTTTCTTTGCACTCGTCGACATCTGATTGATACGAAATGATAGATGGGATCAAAGAAAGAAGCAAAAACAACAAGTAGTTTCAATCTATATGATATTGGACTAAAGATTCAGCAATCAAATTCTCTCTCGGAGACTCCTGGATTACCGATTTGTTAAAATCCATCATCTAATTCGAACAATCAGTTATTCCAACTATACTCGTGGGCTTTTTGTTGGTTTCGAGCTCGCATAAGGTCCTGCCTAGCTTTGGATAATAATGAAGGCTAAGATACAAAATCAAAGTGGACGTTCCGATTTCACCTTGGCATCCCTGGGGAAGAAAATAATTCCCTCTGTAGCCTTGATTGCATGAGCAATATGTTAGGCTAGGAACCCCGGGCTTCGAGTACATACGGCAGGAAGCGGAGTTGTCACTGCCACGCCTATTCTTTTGGTTGCTCAGCAGTTTATCCTCGTAGTCGGTGATTGCCCATTCGAGCACCACCGGAACGTCTAGCGGTAAATTGTGCAAATCAGCTTTATACCACCAAGTTCTCTCTACCAAGAAGGCGTACCTGCATTCCGCATCCCTTGGCCCCATGGCTTCGTCATCAAGAGTTTTGAATTCGACGTCATATTCACTGATTTCATCAGGGATCGAAGTCATACAGCAACCAATACCACTAGAACACTGGCCGAATCCGAGAGTCCCGTTTCTGCCAAATGAGGGCTTGCATCCTACAACTGCCCAAGAGGTACTGGCGCTGGCCATCAAGGCCATGCTGTCACAACCTCCAGCAACAAAATAGTTTTGACTCTGGGAGTACCTGAAAACGTTGTGACTAGCCCTTAAGTCCACCGGGGCATCGTTTTGCTGGTTGGTCGAACAATTAAGATGCGAGTACAATATTGGCTGGCTGACCTTAATAAGGCCTGGGGATTCTGAACTACCTGGTAGCGAGATATCCAACACCACCACGCTCAAATTCTTGAGTACTGGAATGTTGGTTCCCTGGCAATCTATCTCGTACCTGGGATCCAAGAAGCAGCCAGGTCCGATTCCAAACGGATACGGAATGTCTGTCAGATTGCCACATGCGTCTGGACAACCAGGCCAGGCCAGACTCTGAGCAGGCGATTCTGCTGCACCAGATGACCTATTCGCTGTGAAGAGAAGCACGAGAATAAGGAAAGCCATCTCGGATGCCGGTTTCAGCGTCGCCAGGATCATCTTCTCCCGATTCATCCTCCACAGTCTGTTGCTAGGAAAGAAGCTGATGAATCAAATTTAATGCACACCACTGGTATTGAATTGTCAAACACCTCTCCATGAAACCAATAAACTAATGCAAAGAGAGCAGGATAACCCAGTAAACTATATTATGGTGGACTTGTCAGAAGCCAGACTTTCCTTCTTCAACATTGGCAACTCCCAGGGTCAAAGGCAACTCCCACTTGAAAATGTTCAAGATTGGCGGCTCTGCATTCTACGCGAATCGCGGAATTTGGAAATGTCTAAGTATCTAAGTTATAAAACTTTTACCTCATGCATTTTAAGTCCTTAATTGACTTAATCTATAATAATCAAAGTCATCTCAACTAGGGGAGAGCATGGATTGGATGGGCAGTTCTCATCTTAAAATTGGGAACTGCCCACTAAAGACCAATTTCGAAAAATTAGAACCAAGACCCATTCGTTGATTCCATTGACCCACCCAAAAACTAGACCGGATCAGCAGGCAGTCCGGTTCCTAGCTGGATCTATGGAATTGGTCCCCAATCCATACAAAGCTTGTTCGGTTTTATATTTGGGATGAATTATGAGTCATTGATTCTGTTTAAGAATTAAAAAAAAATATATAGGGAGGAACGAATAAATAATACTCATTAACTAAAAATTTAATTTCTTCAAAGGTCATGGTGTGCTCCTCTTAAGGTTTCCTGACATCGGAAATATGTGGAGAATTAGACTCCACATTAAAACTACTTACTCCAACGGAAGTTAAAATATTAATCATTTAATCTGTCTTTTTTTTTTTTTTTTAAGGTCAACCTAATTTAGTCATGAGAATGGCTAGGGAGAGGCCTAATTATATTCTTAAAACGAGCCGTTGGCTCTTATGGACATCTTGAATCGATTCTCTCCTTCCTCTACGTTTGTTTACTTTGTTTTGGTTGAGAAAGCAAGTAAATGAATTATTATAATGAAAAAAGAAGAAATAGAGGGCTAATCCTATTACACACCCCAGAGACAAAATTAGTCAATAACATTTATATGTATGCATGTACTATGTACGTATGCATGCATATAGATTAGGTTGAAAAACTACAAAATAATTAAGTAATTGAGATGAATTTTATTAAAAATATATATATCGTCAAGTTCGAATGAGTGGATGGGTGATTCCATATCTAGAACTGGGAATTGGACTAGTAGTCATCGATTCCACCAAGTTGGAACTAGGAACCAGACTAGCCCCCATTGGAATCGTCGATTCTGGTCCAGACAAGGTGAGTGGATGGGTGATTCATGCCTAAAATCGGAAACTAAACTAATACTCACTAGTTTCAATTTGATGGAACTGGGACTCGGGTTGGTTCTAGTCCGATTCCGGGCAATTTGGGCAGTTTCCCTGTTTTTTTGCACGCCCCAAATCTCAACCATTAATTATGTGTATTTTATCCTAAGATCCAAATAATAAACAATCCAACTAAATTTGCTTTGCAAGATCTATAAACCACATTATAATCTTTGATATTGGCCAACTTAACTTGGGACTTCCACGTCACCCATAAAAAATCGTCTCCTTAATTTTATAATAGTCCTTGCCACACCCAATTTCACCAAATAAGAATATGCAGAAGATACTGTAATAAATTTTTTGTGTATTACAAAATAGCTATCTATAACCGATCGAAATTTTAATATAACCTTTTCTGATCCCGTAGGATGGGGAGACCAATATTATACCAGCATCTAGGTTAAGACCAAAGGAACCTAGCTCAGTATATGCTTTCTAAGTCTTTTTCAGAGTTTCCTTCAAGTCAGGCAATCTTTTATGGCTATCCAATGGTTCTCTTTCTCTCTCCACCTCAAGTTATGTTACATCAACTTACATTCTGTCTCAGGCACTTGCCAAAGCATTCCCTGTCGTCGGATTATGAGAGCCATCCAGAACGCTGATCTCATTCAAAGGAAAAATGATTGACCCATCATCTGGAGAATTGGAAAAGACTACCCTCCAAGAAATTGTATAACTTGGATAAAGTATTCACTTTCCATTCCTTGAGACAGAATATCACAATATGATGGATTAGCAGACCGATTGATTGACCGAAATGTGACAAGATATTAGATTATGAATTACAATCAATTATGATGAGTAACAAATATGCATAATTAGTGGAGATGCGTACACAATCTTAAGAGACGTGGAAAATTGAAAGAAATATGGAAGATTTCCTAATTATCTCTACCACCACCGGACCTTAATCTGCATGTCTTCGTTTTTTTTTTACCTATTCTCTCTCCTCTCTTACGTAGTCCCGATCCCGCTGAAGTTTTTCCGCCATATTCTTGCTAAATATGTGGGCAGATTTACATCATATTATTCTATCAAACATACGTCAGGCATGATCATAGCCTATTTTACATGTAATTTGAGATGGGGCTTACGCCAACACGCGGATTTAGATATTATAATGTGGATGAAATCATGGAGATTTCCAATAACTTCCATGTACCCCTTAATAATTGCGCCGAGAATGCCAAAACTCTGGTATTATTGAAAACCCCAGTGAAAAGCTAAAGCAGACTCGCAAGAACTCAAGAAGAGACAATATAGTCTTCATTGATACTAGACATACAAAGATTATATTAAAAAAAAAAAAAAAAAGCGTGAATTTAGCGTATTGTTTCTGGGCATTTATTAGTATGATCAACATTATTCTGCAACTAGAGTATAAAGGCAAATAAAGGGATCGCAGCATCTCATATCACAAAAAATTGGACGGAGACAACCAAATGCATCTTCATCTTGGCATTAAGAGTGACTGATCCTCAATTGAAGTCAGCCCCACTTCTGCTTCCGGTCGCAGCGACGAGGGATCACAACCAAAGTAGGGATAGATCCAGTTCTAATTCGATTGATCTCTTCATCATTTTGCTGGACGACTGTGAGATTTTTTACTGATCGCACTTGCTCTAATTCCATCACCGCTTCCTTCATTGTAGGCCTGTATCTTCCATTAATGCTTAGGCATCTTTTTGCCAAGTCAAACACCACAATTAACACCTCCTTATTGAGAACATTAAACAAGCAGTTCTCCTCCATTGAAATGATAAAGTACGAGGCTAGATTTCTGCCTCTTCTGCCCTTAATTGAGAAATTGGCTTTTCTCCAGTTAGTAGCTTGACATGGACATCTCCGAAGCTATATAAATTGCTCGTCTGTAAATTAACTTGTTTGGTAGTACTCTAGGTCCAATTATCCAAAGATTCCTCGCATCATTGTGGTCAAGTGAGTTTGATTGATGGCAATTGACCCGAAATCTCCAAAATCTGCTACTTTTGCTTGATATTTTTCTTCCAAAAAGCATATTCGATGACTTAATATCACGATGATAGATTGGTATGGCCATAGCAGAGTGCAAACACGAAAGAGCCACAGCAACTTTATTGGTAATTCTTAACCGCATCTCCCACAAGACAAGATAGGAAATTCTCTATCTGGATCATGAAGATATTGGTAGAGAGTTCCACCAAGGACAAATTCATATACTAGAAGAGGGACTTCATTCTTGAGACAGAATCCTAACAACTTGACCGAATTTCTATGATTGATTTTAGAGAGAATAACAACCTTGTTGATAAACTATTCAAGTTATCTAACATTGGCAACCTTAGATTTCTTGACTGGATTGATTGTCTTGTCTATCAACATTCCCTTGTAGACAATTTCTTGACCACCTCGATCCAGTATGTGGCTCTCATTAAAATGGCATGCAGCCATATCTAAATCTGTTGAGGCGAATCTTGCCTTTCTCCATGTGATTGTATTCAACAGAAGATAGAAATTATTGCGACGAAGTACTCCATTACGCTTGAAGAATTTTTTCTTGAGCTTTGCCTCCCGCCTTCTCTTGATAAATTTGTGCAACCACCAACAAAGCAAAAGCAACCCTACGGCTCCGACAGCCGTGAACGTACCAGGGTAAAGAAACAAGAAAAGTCGACCGCAAGTCTATAGGATTCTAAAAGATAATATTCTGGGAGTTTTTATACACTCTTGAATTTACGTATCCGATTTCACCATCATCGTCAACAAATTTAGCTCCCACCAATTTCAAAAGTGTCTCTTTGCTTTGAGAAGAGAGAGAGAGAGAGAGAGAGAGAGAGAGAACTCGACAAAATATTTCGAGAGATCATCAAATATTATGCATCGTTTGTGGGTAAGAAACGAAGATACAATAAAAGTGCTAAGTGCATAGACTAGGAAAATACAATTAAGTTAAAAAAAAAAAAAGGCATAATTGAATACACATTTTATGAGAGTACAATTTAATAGAGCAGAAATGGTTACATGTTTTGCCTTCTTGTAAATGAAATTGATGTGTACATAGACAAAAAAAAAAAAAAAAAAAAAAAAAAGGCAGTGGTGATGATCCTATTGTCTACGCAGTCATATGTGACCCCGGTCGATTCACACACTTCCCTCGGCAGTTCAGGTTTGGATTTTCTTTGCCCTAATTGATATCTGGTTCATATTAAATGATGCATGGGATCAAAGAAATAACCATAAAGAACAGCAGTTTTAACATGCATGATATCAGGCTGAACATTAGTCTAATTCTCTCCTGAATCCTCCTATATTATTAATTCGTGAGCATCCATCTGAACAATTTAGTTATTCCAGCTACTGGGCTTTGGATTAAGAATAAGGGTAAAATAAAGAACAAAAGTGGATGTTCTAATCTCATCTTGGCATCCCTGGGGAAGATAGTAATTCCCTCTATGGCCATCATTAAGATGAAATACAGATTCTATGAGTGCCTAAGAATGCCAAAACTATCGTTGTTGTATTTATATAAAAATAATGTTTATCATCATTTAATGTGATTTGACATATGAAAGAATCACAAAACGCTGACGACAAAATAATACTAGTGTCTTCGTCAAGTCATTGAATTTCAGATTCTACCGACTCATTATCATACAAAAGAATTTCCACTAATTTTCTGATTTCAATTTTTTTGTGGATCTAGCATCGATGTCTTAGAATTTTTCTTTTAAAAAAAGAAGAAGAAGAAGTTACCCCATAAATCTTGATAAAGAGTTCCATTCGGAATAAATTCATACACCAAAAGTGAAACCTCTGTCTCCAAACAACATCCCGGCAACTTAACTATTACGATGATTAATTTGAGAGAGAATCATAACCTCATTGACAAACCGTTTGACTTGATCTTCATATACAATTCTTGATATTTTAACAGCAACGATTCTTCCGTCTATTAGCATTCCCTTGTAGACAGTTCCTTGGCCACCTTAACCGAGAATCCTGTTCGTATTAAAATGATTAGTAGCTTTCTTTTAACTCTTTCAAAGTGAACAATCTGCATTTTGTCATGTGATTGCCTTTGTCGTGAGATGGTTGTTGAAATAAAAGGCCACCATTTTGTTTAAAGAACTTCTTTTTAAGTTTGATTTCAAGCCTGCTCTTCATGCATTTGTTGAACCACCACAGCAATCCCAGTCTCCCAGAAAGAGTACGGCTCCAAAACCACTGCCAAGCCCTTCATGAAAAAAGTCGCGTAACAATTGCTTGAGGGAAATCCCTGATTTGTTGGAGGTAACTAAGATCAACTCACATCGTTTTCCTCTTAAATCTGAACAGTACGAAATCGATTCGGTCGCACATAACCTCTCGAAAAATGGAAACAAAACAATTGGCAGTGAATTAAGGAGAAATAGATGGGAACAGAAGCATAGTGACTTATCAGAACTTTTAGACCTATATTGACAAATGATCTAGAGCGTAACATTTACCTATTATGGCCCCCTTATGGTTGTTGCTGCCCTCACAGGCATATGAACCGGGTCGGTTCACGCACTTCCCCAGGCAAGAAGTGACATTTGGGATTAAGCACTCCTTTATATCTGCAAACAATCAAAAATGTTACAAACAACGATCTGAGCACGATGTTAAATACAACCAACAGCCTTCTCTAGTAGTATGCGCATAAGTAATCTATCCCTGAATGTCACGTGAGATGAACTGGGATGAAGCGGACTAACCTTAGATGAGAAAAGAAGGGCGCACATACAGGAGATAGAGATGTAAAGACAGCTATATCTCTCTTTTAACATATGAGATTCTATAGGACTACTATTAATTATTTTAAAAAGTTAAGTTATTAGATAAATATGTAATTTATTATTTAAATATTCTGACATAAATGACAATAATTATCATGTCGCCTCACCTTCGCATCCTCCAGCTATATAGAGATTACCGGTGAGGCCGGACCTACAGTGGCATTGCATGTAGGGCCTCGGGCTATCAAGAGCAGACTAAGAGCTGTCGTTGTCGCTGCACCAGTAGTTGGACCCAGGAACTGAAATCGGCATTTTGACGAATGTTTCATTGGAGATACCCCATTCGAGAGCCACGGGCACATGTGATGGTATGCGTCCTGTGGAGTTCATGTGTCTAGGAAAATCGTACACCGATCGACCCACTAAGAAAGCGAACCTGCATTTGTGTGGACAGTTCATAGGATTACTTTTTACTCAAGTGATTCCAAAGAGCCTTCATATAAAGCACCAACAGCAGTTGGTGACTAAACCCCCGATGATAATAATATATAATAATCACATAATCCGAATGTACTAATCTTACTTAGAATAAAAAATTTTGATATCATAACAGCTTATTATAACTAACATTTTCTTTTCAGCGAGAAATCCCACCTCAGCCGATTTAATACCAGATCAACTGAACATTTGACTAACCTCACGTTGGAGACCGAATCAACACTCCAAGCAGGGTGGCTCAAGAGTGAGATTATTTTCAACTCTGATGGTGGGAGAATCAAACTAGCATAATGCTCAAATCAGGAATTCAAAATTTTCGATTCGTGATAGCGTTGATGTTACCTGTGCGATCGAAAGGAGACCCGTCCGTCACGCTTCATCCTGAAATCCACGCCATGTGCCTGGAGCCCTTAGGGGCTCGTGTTCGAGAAGTAGTTAAAACCTGTTCACGCAGTCGTAGTTGTCACGCCCCGAACCCCGAGCACGCGCACATCCCACTGCGGTCGATCAAATGCGACATTCCCAAGTAGTATCGCCGACCCCATTCATTTATTAATGCGCAAGCGGAAGTAAAACAAATCCCCTGACAATAACATACGGGATAGAAAAGCAGGAAGCAAAACCACCACATATCAATTTCATAATTCAACAAAATTACAGACAGAAGCCTACAGCCAAAAGTCTACAAAAGACCGGCTCTTAAAAAGGAACTGTCCTACGACCTACAAGTTGGACACGTTCTCCAATCTTATGACTTCACCTCTGCAACTCCTCAAAGCCAACCAAAGCTATCTGGCCGCTCCGTCCACCAGGGACCTGAAATTTTAATCCCACAACCGGGATGAGACGATGTCTCAGCAAGTTCAACCCCCTAAACCCCTATTAGAAAGAAAATACGCCCCGGGTGGCCTAGCCACATCACACAGAAGACTTACCTCGCCTCAGCCTTTATCTGCAGGTTAGCACAATTTATATAAACCAACCACGTGCAATTATGATAACCAAACAACCATGGCACAATCACATTATCAAACAATTCAACCATTTGGATCTTCTCAGCGATCAATCGACTCGGCCGATTACATGTCATTCTAGCAAATCAATCATTGCTCTCAATCCCGGCCCTATAGGAAGGGTTTAACCACCAGTGGCAATCACGGCCCCACTCGGCACAACCTTTAATTAGGTGGTCCATCACGGTCCCACTGGGCACGACCTCTCATAGGTGGTCCATTATGGCCTCACTGGGCACGACCTCTCATAGGTGGTCCATCACGGCCTCTCTAGGCACGACCTCTAATAGGTGGTCAATCACGGCCTCATTAGGCACGACCTTCCTTAAGTGGTTCATCACGGCCCTATTAGGCACGACCTCTCATAGGTGGTTCATCACGGCCTCACTGGGCACGACCTCCAATCGGTGGTTAATCACGGCCAATCTCCCATCAATTCCCACACTTAGAGTTTTCTAAAGAATACTCATAAATCGCAATCACACTCAATTTGCCACAACCAATCATCAATTTCAAATTCTACATGTACAGCAGCGATCGGCACGAAATTCTGAGAGAACAAGGTCCGGCAAAATTTTCGGAATTTAATAAATAATTAAATTTATTCCGAAAATTAATTAAATAATAATATCCATATTTTCGTCATCCACACCCAATTTATAATATCCAACCATCAATTTTAAAATCCGAACGCGCATACAAATGCGATCAATCACGAAATTCTGAAAGAATCGGGTCAAAAATAATTTTTCCGTTTTTTTAAATAATAATATTTTAATAATTTTGGAATATAATATAATATTATAAATTCCAGAATTTCGAAACAATTTAAATAATTCAAAAATGAAACCCTATTATGTCACATCAAGGCTTTATATTAAAATAAACGTACTTAACTTTAAGCTAAACACACATTAACTTAATTAAACATCATAATCTAATCATCAACCAAATAAACTAATCTAACCACCTAAACTTGCTTAACTTAGACTAAGCACACTTAAAGCATAATTAACCCTCTAAGCGAGGTTTAGTGAGCTAAACTCACCGGATTAACGAACCGAGCGGACCAAAACGACGGGGACGACGCGAGGATCGACTTTCCTCAAAGCGGGCCGAGCATCCGGGCTCGGGAAGGCGGCCAAAACGGGCCAAACGTCTGCTGCATACCCATTTTTTTCAGCTGCTGCCCATGGCAGTTTGAGGCCAAGGAAGGGTAGATCCGACGCCGGTTCGGGCGACCAAGGGCGGCGGAGGCAAGGCGAAGCTCCGGCGGGCTAAGGCGGGGGCGCACGGCGACTCACGGTGGCTGATCCGTGACCTAGGCTGGTCGGACAGCCTCCTAAACGTGAAGACGAGCAAGAACGACGGCGAACGTGGGAAGAGCAGCGGCGCGAGCGGGCGGAGGTGCGACAGGCGACGAGCGGCGGGCGGATGGCCATGGCTGCTCCAGCTTCTCCTCTGCAATTTCTGGGTTTGAAGAGCACCAACAAGAGGAAGAAGAAGCTATTCGAACAGCAGCAAGAGGGGAGAGAGGAAGGCGGAGGACGCACGGCCAAGGCGGAGCGACGACGGCGTGCGGCGGCGGTGAACTGCTAGCTTCCGTCGGGCTGCTGCACGCACGAGCTCCCCCCCTCCTTTCCGCCGGTTCAAGCATGAAGAAGATGAAGATGGAGTCGCACGAGAGAGGGGAAGAAGAGAGGGAGGAGAGAGAAGAAGGAGAGAGAGAGAGAGATGGGACCATTCCCTTTTCTTTTTCTTTTTCTTTAATTCACAAAAATGGTCCACCACCATGACATCATCCCATGTCATTTTCCACTCACTCAAACCTCCCCCCACAACTTCTCCAATGGTTGCACTTTCATTTTCCGCCGGGTCCAATTCTTGACAACCAATTCTCCAATTCCACTTGATTCTCTTCTAATTGAATCAAATTGAAGTCCATAAAATTAATCCAATGTCACCACACTTCAATTCACATAATTACTTGACCATAAAACCAACTTAAGTTCCCAAAGTACAATCAAAAGCGGGCCCACTAATTTCTCGAGCCAAATTAGCCATTTCTTGATTATTTTGCTGAGAAGCTCGACTTGCATGAAAAATCTTCCGAAGATAAGTCAATGATCCTAAAATGATTTGTGACACACCCAGACTTTCAATTTCTGAATTCGATCTCAATTCCATGGTTAATTTCACTTTGGCACGATACTAGTGCGGCCCAACCCATCGGGTAGCCTTTAGAAATTTTCATGCATTCGACCTGTGGTTGATCATCTCAAGCCACAATGTACATCTTTGAAACATTGGCGACTTTCGGTTGTCGGGGTAATCCCAAGGTTTCAAAAACGAACACAAGGTACCCAATCGATAGAAAAGTCGGTCCAGTGTCGATCGACAAGAATTATGCAATCCGGTGGAATCACCCACACTCAATCACATGCCTCTTTCGAGTCGACCTATCTCCGGTCTTTAATCGATTTTTATTTGTGTCGTAATGACCCTTGCAGATTAGCTCGATCGAAAGGTCGCTTCCTGGTCAAATTCTCGAGTCAGATGCATTAGAAACTCTTAACGGCTTCACCCGATAGACTAGTTTTCACATGAGTGGCCAACTCAAGGAAAAGAACTATATGCGTGCCAACGAAATGCGTGTCTCAATTTATTGAAAATAGAATCGGAAAATCGGGATGTCACAGTAGTAGATGCCGGTCCCGTTGAGGCCGCATTTCGACCTTCAGCCGACAATCGCTGACTCCACGCTGAGGTTGACCAGGATCACCAAGTTGTTGCATCCTTCGGACACGAACACGTTCTGTGTCTGCGAATACATGTGGAGACTTCCCGTCAAGTTCTACGACTTAATGATGTTGCCGTTCAATGCTCCTCCCATGCAGTTCCATTAAGTGATCCGCCCACGCGGTTCCGGGACGGAGGAGTGGACTGGCCGAGAGACCCTGATGAATCTGCTGGGGCCTCAGACTCGCCCGGCACGGTAGGGAAATGTTGAGCATTGTCACATTCATGAGTTCCTTCAGCCTGGCGACAGGGGCGCTCTTGCTGCCGCCACGGCAGTCAATCTCATAGGGTTCATCAAGGAAGCAGCCGGACCCAATCCTGAAAGGGTATGGTGTTAGAAATTTTCTATAATATGGGCTTACATTAATTAATTAATTAATTTTTTATTTTAAATAATCGGGTTAATGGATATTTAAATATTTGTTGAACCCGTGATCTGATTAAATTGGATATTAACATTTATTGATAACAAGCTTAGTTGAGCAGTAAAGTGTAGACAATTATGTTTAACTGAAGCCCGTAATGGGAAAGGTCCAATTGACATGCTAGGGTTTGCTAGGTCCTCTCTCTAGTGAAGATCTGTCGTTACAATAAATCTCTGATTATTAGAGTGATCTATTTTTCTTCAAGTGAAGCAATGATTCCGCTGAGCTTATTGATCTCAATATTTTACATTCATATATGGATCAAATTCTTCTTAATTGATTAGTTTTTTATGTGAATAAATTTCTACATGTGACATTAGAGCATATAATATATGATTGTAGAACCCAATTTTTTTTTAGACAAATTCGAATTTTTTTTAGCCGAAAATGGATGTTATTGTTTTGTGTGGATTTTTTGCTCAATTGATCTTGAAACCATAGGGCTTTTTTTCTATATGACGAGATATTTCCAACCATATATAATTTGTATAATTTTATTGAGAATGAGAGAGAATTTTAAATTTGAAATTCTAGGGTTTATAAATGAAAAAGTTCTAGAATTTTCAAATTACTGATGTTCGTTATAAATCGTTGCATGAGTATTGTTATATATATATAAGCATCCTTTTGTTGTATTAAAGTAATTTTTCAATGCTTAAATTTAAGAAAACCAAATTTTCGGCATGGGGATTTAGATCCGAAACTTTAAAGCTTGTATGTGGACGATTTATTCATTTTTTTTTCTTCATTTAATTCATTCTAGCCAATTATATTGATGTTAGAAGCAAGACCCATAGAGAAATTTCATCAAAAATCAAATATTATATGTGTTTTTGGAGCTTCAGGTCGAAACTGAGTCGTGCGACCCGGTTTGTAGGATATTCGAGACCCGGCTGGAGGTTGTAGAAGACCTCTAGCCGGTCGGGCCAATGGATGGGCGTAAGCCCATCCATTTCCTTTTTATTTTTTATGTTTCAGGTTCTGGGCTACGCCCAGGACCTTGTTTTTAATATTCGTCTGGGCTCACGCCCAGAACCTTTCTTTTCTTGGTTCATGGGCGTGAGCCCAAAACCAAAAATGAGAACAAATAGTATTATGGGCCATTAAAATAAAACAGCCCAATTCGTGGGCCGTGTGAAGGTTGGGGCTTGCGGTCCGATCCGGGCTGCTCTCGGGTCAGGGCCCGCGGGTGGGTCCGAAATATTTAAAATAATAATAAAATAATTTTTAAAAAAAATTGTGGCAAAAATTGTTGCTTGAAAAATGCAATATGATCTTTGGAAGCTATTGTTTGATGAATTTAGGGCATAAATTTTTGGAGTTCCCTATTGATAAAAAATTAGTTTATACAATTTTTACCCAAAAAAAAAAATAGTTTATACAATTACTCACCCAAAGGGGTTATTATGTATATTAATTTGGAAAATAGCATGAAGATTAATTCCCATATTTGAAAGATTGGGATGTATAATTGAAAAACATTTAATGCCTAAAGGAGATAAATGTTTTGAAAATTATATGTAATTCCACTATATATTTATATTATAGAGATACATCATTTAAATGATTTGTCTGTTCAAAAGGGATAGGTCCTTAACAATTATATGTAATTCTCCCTATAGTTACTTTATAAACTTCATACTATGGAAAATAATGGTACATTATACACTCTGTCAAAGATGAGTTTATAATGTACTAATTATTTTTATTAAATTGCTTATTGCCCATAATTGATCTTATTGCACTATGTGTGATAAACAGTTATTTTTGCTGTAAATAACAACAATTCCACAGTTAAAATGTTAACTGGATCAAATTTTATACTTTTAAAAACTTGGTCAAAAATGGAAACATTGTGATCGAGAATTTTATAACTGAGTCCATGTTTGCTGATTCTCTAACAAAAGGATTACGATCCATTTTGTTTAAAGAACATGTAAATAATATTGGTATTTTAAATTCTTTTGATTTGTTTGGTTAGTGGGAGTTATATAATTTATTTTTCTGGATATTATAGTTATATACAAACTGATAATACTTTACTTGATGTTTATTTTAAATGACCATTATTGTTAATTCTATTATTACCCTTTCTCTTGTTGACTGAGAAATTGAAGTATAAAATAATATTTTTAAACAAATTTGAATTTAAAGATGATTGGATGTCACTTGATTATGAGATTTCATGTTGGATTGTGACATAGTTGTGTAATTTCATGTTGTTTAGAAATTACACTAATGTAATTTCATATCGTTGAGAAATTGCATTGAGAATCGACATGTTGGCACTATTTCTTACTACACTACTAGGCCCATGATCCATGAAAATATAATGTTTATTATATGTGATTATGAAATATCATGTGTTGCGGTATTTTTTTAATACATTGATCTCCATAGTCCTATACTGAGGTTATATAGGATTGGATTGGTTTTGAGATGCAGTTGTTGGAATATTATTTTTTAAAGTTGTAGCCACGTTGTCGCGACCAACCCTCGAGGGGAGGGAACAAGTTTAGGGGTATTGCCTAAAGGACGAGCCTAAAGCCTATGATTAGGCGTGAGCTCTCCCAGGCTCATACCTCGCGTGACATTGGGATATTTTTTAGGATTTTTGCATAAAAGGAGTCGTCACTACTCTATTGGGGTCGGCTAGAAACCAAATGAGGCACAGGAGGATGCCACACTTCTTATGCAACCAGAGAATCTAGGGTCAATGACTTGATTACACTAATTGACCAATTAGTGCTCTTTTAGTACCTAATCTTGTTCATTTTAGCAAAATGATTTTTAGCAAGCAGCTTGAGTTGATTTCATGCCTATCCACTAACATATGAGGTGATTATGCAGGTGCACAATAATTAAAATAATAATGGTAACTACCAAAATCCTCATTGCAGTAAAATTAAACACGTGCAATTCAACATAATTAAATATGCAAACTAAACATGCAATATAATTAATATACGAGTAAATAAAGGCATAATTACACTAAAAAGGCAATACATGGCAATTCATAATCAAACCCCACATTTTTTAATTTTTGAAAATTTTTTAATTTTTTTAATAATTTCTTTTTTTAATTTTCTAATTTTTTTAATAAAGGTCGAATTTTTTAATGTTTTCTGAGTTTTTGAATTTTCAGAAATTTTTTGAAATTTTCTTCTTTTTTTCCTTTTTTTCTAATTTTTTCTTTTTTTTTTGAATTTTTAATATATTTTAAATATTTAATATTTACATACTTAACGAAAATGGGTTCGGACCGGGTAAACCCAATTCGGCCCGTGGACCCAACCCAAAACCGAATCCAACTCAGCTGGATTAAAAAAGAAACATTTTTTTTTCATTTTTCTTTTACAACATTTTTTTAATGATTATTTTTTGTTTTTTTTTGTTTTTTTTTTAATCTTTTCCTCACTTCACTTCTGACACTTTCACCAAACGCTAGGGGTGTGCAACCGGACCGGGTCAACCCGGTTCCTAGATTGGCCCACCTGGAAAATAGGGGCGGGAACCGGTTTCAGTTGAAATTGGTCTGGGAACCAGTTCCAACAACTCAGACCCTGTTTGAACCAGTCTAGGAACCAATTCTGAGGGATTACCCACCTGAGAACCGGTTTGATCGGACCAGTTTGGGAATCGGTTGGAGAACTGGTTAAGCCACCCACAAAAAAAAAAACGCGTAACCCTAATTTCTATCTTTACCTCTCTCTCTCACGAGTCTCACCCCCTTCATGAAGCTGCTGTTGCTTCTCCGCCTAAGCCCCGTCCTTTGCAAAGCTGGGCGCCACCGCCGCTACTTCTCCGCCTGAGCCCCGTCCCTTCGCGAAGCTGTTGCTGTTTCTCCGCTTGAGCCCCGTCCTTTGTGAAGCTGCTGCTGCTTCTCCGCCTAAGCCCCGTCCCTTTGCAAAGCTGGGTGCCACCGCCAGAAGCCGAGCCCCTGCTTCTGCCCTGCAGCAACTCCAACGCCGCCTGCTCGCCCGCTTTTTGTTCGCGACCTGCAGCGGAGACTCCTCTACCGACGCCTGCACCCGCAGTCGCACCTCTGCTCGCCTGTGCCTCCCTTTGCACGAGTGCTGATCCCGGTTCCATCCGACGCCGCCTTTGCCGCTCTCGTTGCACCCCTCGCGCTCGCACCACCGCCTCAGGGTAACAACTTGACTGAGCTGAGCAAGTTCAATGTTTCCTTTAATCCATTGATATCTGGTGTGATCCTCACGACAGGGCAGTTAAGTACATTTGAGATAGAGTCCTTCCTCGATGACCCTCTGTTGGTCCTTCAGTCTTTCCCTAATCGAACACTCCATCCATAGCCAAATCACACAAGATTAGGCCAGAAGAAGCCTCCGAAGTTTAGGGTATTTCTGGTACTCTATGATCTGGCTATTGCTTTCTTATCATTCGGGGATCTTATGATTCATACTTTTCTCGTCCATCAAAAGCTCGCTTGACTTACCTGAATACCTGGTAGAAGAAATAAAGTCTTCACTAGGTATTGTTCATAAGCATTTAGATAAAATTATCCGTGAAGCATGCATCAGATTGCATACCTTTTTTCAGTCCAGATACTCTGATTTTGGGGGTAGGATAGTAACGATGTTCTAAACATAACATGAATTTGGACCTAGGATAGCGACAATCTCAATATCATCAAATTTGAAACTGAGAATATATGTGCTACACACATGGGTTGGTGTGACAATCCCCCTTATTTTAGCCCCTGAGGTACTTTTTTTAGACTAAGGTAATTACTTGGCAGGTTTGACATACTAGCATATTCAACAGAATACTACTATAGCAAGTTCTACTTTTAAATTGTTTGTGTGCAAGAATTTTTGCATCTAATATGTATACTTTATTACATATATGCAAGTACATATCCTCAGCAATATAACATTTTGCTCGAGAATCTTGGAGAGACAAGTTCTACTCTCTTTCTTTTCCTTTTCTAGTGATGTTATGAGGTACAAATTATTTTCTACAACGGTGGATGTGCTTATGCTAATCGATATGAGTGTTAAACGCTTTATTTTAAATATGAGTGCTGTACATCAATTTTTGCAAAACGGGTTCCAATATAAATAGGGTTGACCCTGTTTCCGGACCGAAAAAAAAAAAAAAAAAAGGTGGGTCAGGAACAGGGTCCAATGTAAATAGGGTTGGGAACAAGATCCAAAAAAAGAGAAACGATTATAATAGGGTCGGGAATAAGGTCCAGGTGTAGACCCTACCCACCCTAAACCCGATCACCTCTACCGAACACCCCCCATCTACTGTCTTTTCTTCTCTTTTTGGGTTTTCCTCTTCTTCTCTTCTTTTTAATTTTTGTGTATGTTATTTTCTGGCTTTTCTTTGTTCTTGTTTTTATTTATTTATTTATTATTCTTTCCCTCCTCCCTTCTGACCTTCTTCTTCACGAGACCAATGTCTTCCTTCCTTTTTCAATTTTTTTTTGTTTTACTTTTTCACTTTTTCGATACTTTTCTTTTTCTCTTGATTTTCTTTTTCTTTTGTTCTTCCGGCCTTCTTCTTCTTCGTGGGTTCTCTACCGCTAGAAGCCCCTTTTTCACTGAAATCATGTTCCTCACTGGAGCTTGTCCGAACGGCAACACCGACCGAAGCAACCGGTGTTCCACCGCCAAACCACCACCCTCTACCGGTTGTCCATTCCAACCGACACAGACCACCGTCGGCCACGAACTCCGGCGACCATAAACCCATTTGCCGGAACAAAGAAACATGACCACCCGATGATATATGATTCTTTCACGATAAACATAAAAAAAAAAAAAAACTCAATGGACACAAGCAAAACAAATATAATTCTGCGGATATAGAAGCAAGAATGAACCAATCTCATGTCAAAATGTGAAATATTCTTTCGGTTCTTTTTTGAGCATTTTATCAAACACTTGGGATGCATCGGCCAACAGACTCATTCGAGGCAAACATCAACATGACATGCGAGAGCAACGTTCAAGATCAACTCAGAGGCTAGTTGGTCGCATTTAGAACAGATGCGAAGGAAGGACAAATAGCTTCGGCCATAACCCAAGGACCGACGAAACCAGAGCTCGGGCCAACTGGTTGGAAACGAGCTCCGACCCGGCGCCTCAAAAAATGAACAGATGTAGCTCGAAAAGGCCTACCTGGTTCGGATGAGACACGTAGCGACGGACGGCGACTGACGGCCGGGCCTCTAGCAACGGCCAGAGACTTTCCGATCTCACGATCTCTCTAGCTCGCTCTCGACTCTCTTTGTGCTGCTAGGCTCCGAGGACTACAGTGGCAATCGGCAGCTCACCGGCGGCAACTGGACGTTCCGGGGGCTCCTTGGCTCCCTCTCCGGCTTACTCCCTCCCGATTCTCTCTATGTTTTGCTCCTGTGTTCCCCTCTGCTCTCTCTAACTCTCTCCAACTCTCCGTTCTTCGCTTGAACCCCCCAGAACCAACCGAAAAAACCCCCCTCCCGTTGATCTTCCCCTCTTCTTTTTCTTCCCCCCCCCCATTTCTTTCCCTTTTTTGCTCTCTTTGTTTTCTGCAGGACCTCGCACGAAGACCATGGTCGTGCCAGTTGCTGGCCAGGCATTCCCGACTCGCGAATCACGCTGCCATCCCGATCTCCCTGCTCCTCCATCGCTGCTCCTTCTGCTCTCTGTTGCTGATCTGTTTTCTGTTCTTCTTTGTAGGTCCTGCAGCGAAGACCGACTGAAGGGAGGAAAAACGAGTGCGGGCTGAGCCGAAGGAGAAAGGATGCTTGGGCCAGCCCAGCGTGGGGGAGGAGGAGAAAAGAAAAGGGGTGGGTCGGGCCAAAGCCGAATTCGACCCGACCTGACCATTTTCGATTTTTTTTAATACTTTTTTTTTTTACTAATTCCTAACATTTAATGCCATTTAGTTTCAAGTAAAATTGTAAAATTTAGGTATCAACACACGTAAAACAAAATTTCCGATTATTAACCCAATAGCATCATTTTCAATATAAAATATTTTTCAAAATAAAAATAAGTTAATTAATGTAGCGCCCAAGTGGGAGAATGTTAGAAATTTTCAATAATGTGGGCTTACATTAATTAATTTATTTTCTATTTTAAATAATCGGATTAATGGATATTCCAATATTTGTTAAACCCTACAATGATCTGATTAAATTGGATATTGGCATCTATTAATAACGGGCCTAGTTGAGCAGTAAAGTGTAGGCAATTGTGTTTAACCTAAAATGGAAATAGCCCAATTGACACGCTGTTGATTAGGGTTTGCTAAGTCCCCTCTTTAGTCTATAAAATAGTATATTATACCTATTAGTTGCTTTAATCTCATTGAAAACTGCTTTACTGAAGTAAGTTGTAGAGATGAATATATGGCATTCCAATAGAGAGGAAGATAGATTTTTCATTATCAGAGTGATTTATTTTTCTTCAAATGAAACAATAACTTAAATAGGTACACTTTAATTTCGCTGTGTTTATTAATCTCGGTGTCTTACAATCATAGGGGGGCATAGAAGTCCACGTGTCTCTCCACACTTCTTGGTTAAAAGATGATGTCTATCTTAATGCTTAGTTAAACAATTCTCGGGATTTGCATGAGATCAAAATGAACAAGAAGCTCTAAGCATCACATCTTAGATAAAGCCTAACACATCATAAAGCTTGAACCAACATGTCTCTTCTGACCCCCCCCCCCCAAAAAAAAAAAAAAAAAAAAGACATGATGATGTCTCTGGTCAACGTATGCTCTTTATAGATAGTCATTGGGATTTAAATCCTACTCGTGCAGTGTTTCATCCCAAACCTGTCAAACATTCCTTCGTATCATCTGCAAGGCTCGACATCCTTCCAAGCTTACACTGTGCCATGCCGAAGTTATAGGTGGTGTGGCACCGTACGTCAGCTCCAACCGTGCAAAATAATGATGACATCCTGTACAAAATCACTGAACTAAATGCGAACACAAGTACGTGGAAAGAGAATTATATTTTAAGATTTGAAATTTTTTTATAAGGTTGTTTATACAAATTGGAAGATTAAAGAAGAAGATAAAATGTTTAAAAAAAAGAAGAAGAAGAAATTTGTTATTGTACTTTTGAACAATCGTGAAGAACCATATATGATTTGGTCATATTTACAAATAATTAATCAACACATTTTTTGGGAATACATACCTTATTGAAATCAATCACTACTTTTTTTTTTTTATTAACCATCACTTCTTTATATATCCAACAATCACATCTTTTTATGTCAAACAATCACTTTTTTCAAAATAACAAATTATTTCAACACAAATTGCAAATTGGTTTGTAAATCGCTTATGGCGCAAAATTTTGATCGCTGGGCTTGTTGCGATTAAAATATTGATTGCTAAGGCTATGCACGACGACACTTTTTGGCTAGGGAGGAGTTTTTTTTTTTTTTTTTTTCCGGAAATAGTTCTTTTTTATTTCTATTCCCAGAAACAATTTATGAGTAAAAGAACCCGTTTGGTAACTACACAAAATTTCTACTATTGGAATAGAAAAGGAATAAAAATGTGTTTGATAACGCATTAGTTTCTTTTTTGTATTTATTCATTTTTTATTTTTGCTCACGGATCATCGGCGCCCACCGCCACCTATCGCCGCCGTTGCACGACCACAGGCTGTCGACTGTCACCGCTGACCGCCACCGCATAGCCCATTGGCGGCCGGGCAATTGGGCGGCCGTGGGAGGTGGCAGCTGATGGGCTATGCGGTGCCAATCGGTGGTGGCTCCAGGCGGTTGGAGGTGGCCGCGGCAAGAGAGAGAAATAAAAGAAAAATAAAAAAAGAAAATTGGCTTATTTTTAGAAATTATTCTCGGGAATAAGAAGTAACTTTTTTTTGCTTCTCGTTTCTACTCTAAATATATTCCCGGACTAACTTTTTATTTCGAGGAATAAAAAAACAATTTGGCGTTATCAAACAGATTTTTGTTCTTTTTTTGTTTTGTGGATAAAAAAAATAGAAATTTAGAGGAATAGAAATGTTACCATGCGTTGCCTAAAAGACCACAAGTGGTCGGTAATGACATCAATGGTGATCATTTGGTCGAAAAATCTGAAATGGTCACAAGAAGTCCACCTGTAGCGACCAAATGGTTGCTGGGAGTCACCACGAGCATGCTTTTGGAGGTGTTCTAGGGACTTTTTTTATGCTTTCGCGGGTGTACAAACGACCATATCCCTCTTGGAGTGACCATTTTTGATATCGCTTGCGAATCCTCAATACTACTCATTCCTATGGTGACCCTTTTAAATCTCTTTCCAGATCATCGAAGGCACGATCACAAGATGGACGGCTGTGGCCTAGACTTCTCAAGATATCCTTCTAAAAAGTAAGAAAAGTGATAAGGCATGCTAATTTTGCTTTATAATGTGCAGTGGTCGCTTTATTTGAGCTTGTGGTTTTTTTCGCTCCTTTGTTTAGGCTTTATGGGAGCTTCAGACTGCTTGAGATCGATGATTTCATTGATTGCGCTGGCTGATTGCATTGAGACTGCACACTGGGGGTTGAGGCATTAACTTGTTGCGGATGCTCGTGAAGCTCGCGAAAATCGTTCTTGTGGTGGTGCTTTTCTTCAAGATCTGTGAGGGGATGCTCAAAAAAAGAGAGTGCTACGAAGGTGCCGTCAAAAGTTATCGTTGCTCCGTCAGAACAGTGAAAAACTTTTATTCCGTCGGAAAAGTGGAAACTCTGGAAGCGCATAAAGAGTTGTCCTCCACTAATGCCAAGCACCGGTCATTTTGTTGATAACGAAAGTGAAGAATAGACAGGACTGGGGTGTGGAGTTTGCTTATTGGTGGAAATATCATATGTTACACGTGGATACTCTACATCCGTTACCGCTGATTCTTATCAAAAGATATCGGGCCAGATTAATGTTTCAGCGGATTTTCTTAGCAGCAAATATATATAGATTGAACCTGAGTAAATTTTTAAATTATTTTATTTGAACTTTTTTGGGACGTAAAATTCATGAGCATTCCATCCTAGGTGAGGAGGATAAAAAAAAATACCTACTAATAGGGGAGCCGTCAAGGGGAAGGTTGACTTATGGTCTTCTCTTTGGAGAAAATTACCACTGAATAGGTAAGTATAATAGCCTCCATTTCCTAGCGTGAGACAGTAGAACTCAAAATATTTCTTGCTAGATCAACCAGTGTTTTGTGCAGTATCTTTCAACCAACTTGTTGATCTAATACTCCTTGTCAAAAAGGTGAGATTAATGTTTCCACAGATTTTCTTAGCAGCAAATATATATATTTATGTGAAGTTCTCACTAGAAATTAAAGCATCGGCGAGATTTAGAAACATCAACTTTCTCCTTTTGTTGACTAGTCAAATTTACTCTTTTTTTTATTGGAATAAGTACAATTAAATTCTAAAATTTATCAAAAATTTATAATTGAGTTATAAAATTTATAAAAGTGTAATCGAATCTTAAAACTTATTAAATTGATCCAATTGGGTTAACAAAAAGTACTAACATGACTTTTTAAAATATTTTCTCTTTCTTTTATGGTGATGACACAGCAAAAATATGAAATGTAAGATTGAAATGACATCATTTTGGTCTAAATTCTTATTGGTCTGCTTGGCAAGGTTGGAATCATATACTCACTTACATGGAAGCCTTCTCATTTTCCCGGATGAAAGGAATCCACTGTCTTTTGTCCTTTCAAAAACTAACCCCCCCCCCCCCATTTAGAAGTCTAGTGCTTAGTCTGGTTCGTAGTGCATAACCAAGAGACGGGTTTCCCGATTTCGTTTAATCGAGCTATTAGTATATAGTGACACTACTTAATCTTGAATATGGCGACCTTAGCCTTAGTACGCATATAGAATGATCAGAAGAATGATCCCAATATCTTCACCATTTCTTTTCATATGGTTGACAACAACCCGATCAAAGAAAGAACAGATTCGGGATTACAACTGCCGCTTCTCCCGTCGACTTGGTTTGTGCTGCCAGCCACTTAAGTTTACACTTATACGAGGGAATATTGCGAAATTTGAAATATTTGTAAGATTGTTTATACTAATTTGGAGAGATTTATTAGTATGGAGTTCTTAATCTTTGCATTTGTTAATCTATAAAATATTAGGAGCAATCATGCTTTGCTAAGAGCTAAGAAGTACAAATACTCTCTAAAAGCTCAATATCGGTGTCCGATGATTGAATATAATAGTATCATCTAAGCATGGATGGACGACTGAAAGTGCATATTGCTCCTTTCTTCTTACATGCAAATGGACTTAATCTTGAAACCCGATCAAAGTAAGAATGTAAGATCGTTAAGAATGTAAGATCGTTTATGATATTGACAAAATAACAAATCAAGGATATTTTGGGAAAAGAAAAAAAATAGGTTGCGATCTCTTAAAAGTAGCAGGTCTTATTTACACGATGTAATTCAAAATGTGAAGAGGACATATCCGAGAAACCAAATTAAAGGAAAAAAGGAATTAAGCTGTTCTTGACCTGAGAGAACACAAATGAACTTCCTTCCAAGCTAACAGAGGCTTTGGTATTTCCCACACCGCTGCAGTTCGAGTATATGATCGGAGATTGGACGCGAACGATGCCTTATTTTTCGCGAATGATGTCTTGTTCTTTTTCATGAGTCGCCAGAATGACCTGCAGGACGTCCAAGCCCACGCTCGCCAGGAACGGGCGCTCAAACTCGCCTTTGATCTGGAACCAACTGTAGAGATAACAGTTTTCTCCTATTCAAATGGGAAAGGAATGGCAACGTTTCCACGGCACTGGGAGCAACCGGGCTTTGCTAGAGGCGCCATGGGTTGTGCTGGTGCGTTGTGCAGTAGGAATGTCAGCAAGAGAATGGAGTGGAATTGCCAAGGGACCAAAGGCACATACATGAGTTACTTCTACAGCGCCATCATATAGAAAGGAGGGACTACATATAATACTTGCGCAGTTATGAGCTCGAAGATGGGATTCAGGCGGCGAACAACAGAGTTAGATTACAAGATTGGACTAGTCAAATGGTTGTTTAGCCTTCAGAGCTTGAGCCAGATGTCTTTTGCTGGACAGATAGAAGATTGACAAAAGAAATTAAATAAGTTGTGGCTAAGACACTCTGGAGTTTTCAACATCAGTCCGTCAATATATTAAGAACTTCTTGCTCCGCTGCAAGAGGAGGAGACTTGAATGGGTGAGTTCCATGGGGCAAGATACAAGATTACCGATATATGAAGTACTTGATTCTTTTCTAAAGAAAATTCAGATAACTTCTGAGTAGATGATGACTGACGTTATGTATATAGTATTCCCTGTACTTAATGTTGACAAAAAGAAAAGGCTGAAGTCTTGGAAAAGTAAGGAGGAGAAGCCCGTGTGGAAAACAAAACACCATGGATGACCCGGTGACAGTGGCAATTGACCTAAACTTTACCTTAAGAAGCTAGGAATTTAGTGCCATATCAGAGAAGCGAAAGACAGATGAGAAAACAGATGTTCCCGAAAATGGCAAATACCAGGTATCTATTCTTCGGATCAAGTACCGCTGGCCCTTACTTTTCAGCACGTAAATTTCACCTCATTAGACAAGGATAGGACATCCGACGAAAAGAAGATTCCTAATCAATAGAATACATGTGAATCTCTAATTTCAACTAATACTACAACTTTATTTCTTCCTAAAAACTAACAATAACGACCTTAACGCCAGGAAAAGGACAATCTAGGCGTGCAGCCCATGTGCGCATTGGTGGGATGATTCCTCACCAAGATTCAATATCTAGAAGTGGATGAACATCTAGAAAAGATATCAGATCCACGTCTAGATCTGACCTCATGGATGTCCAAACATCATCCCAGCCAATGCTGTTGCTTGAAAAGTCTATGTCGCTGTGGTTTTGTACACCACAGGAAGGATTTCGCAACATTCTTGTCCTCTCCAGCTCCATAGCTACTTCCTTCACTGATGGTCGTCTCTTCCCCTTGAGGTCAAAGCACCTCTTTGCAAGGAAAACAACTGCCATGATCTCTTCTTCCTTACCTTGCTTCGAGACGTCAGAATCAAGAATATCAACTAAATGGTTCTCCCCCATGGAAAGTACGTAGTATGTTGCCAAACCTCTGTACTCTTCAGGCCTAACCATGGAGATTGGCTTTTGACCGGTCAAAAGCTCCACAAGGACGACACTAGAACTGTAAACATCACTTTTGTCGGTAAACTGACATGATCAGAAGTACTCTGGATCAAGGTACCCGAATGTTCCTCGCACTTGCGTCGTCGCGTGGGTTTGGTCTATGGCAACAAATTTGGAAATCCCAAAGTCCTCTATCTTTGCCCTGTACTTCTCGTGCAACATTATATTTGTGGACTTGATGTCTTGATGGTAAATTGGTATTGATGCAGAAGAATACAAGTAAGAGAGAGCCCCGGCAACTTCAGCAGCAATTCTAAAGTGCATCTCCCATGAAAGCACGAGCTCTTTCTTTGGGTCATGGAGATAGTGACCAAGTGTCTTGTTGGGGATAAATTCATGGACAAGTAAGGGGTAGTTGCGTCTCAAGACAATACCCCAATAACTTGACCACATTTCAACATTAACCTGCCACAGGATGATCGGTTCATTAATGAACTATTCCACTTTCTGCACATTTGGCGACTGTTCCACTAGATTTCTTGACGGCAACAATTCTTCCCTCCTCCAGCATTCCCGTGCAAACGGTTCCCTGGTCACCTTGTCCCGGTAACCTTGGCTCACTAAAATTGTTGGTTAGAGTTGAACAGTTCTCCTTTCCCTACATGATTGCCGCCTTCACTGGAAGAAAGTTGCTGTTTCAGTAATATACCACCATTTCGCTCTAAGAATCTTTCCTTTTGCTTTCGCCTCTTCCTCCTCATCATTACTCTGCATAACCTCCGTAGGAGAACAAGCAAAGCTACTGCAACAAGGCCCACGCCTATGCCTTATTTTGAAGGGAAAAAAAAAAACATCAGTCAAAATATTCACTCGCCCAAATTTAGCGTGCATTATGCGATAAAAAAGCCGTCTTACATATCATTATGGTCAAAAGTTTAAAGATTTTTGTGAAAAATGTTCCTTTTGATCGATTAATTGTAGTGCTCAACTATTTTATCATTTTGAGCAATGCACAAGATCACGAATAATTCCATCTTCGTCTCAAGCAAAGAGCCTATGTTTTCCTTGATCTCCTGTTGTCCATTGATGAGTGCCAGAATTTTGTTCTATTTACATGACAAGATGCAATGCACCTTTTGAAAGACTATACAGAACATCCTTCAACATGATGCACACGTAATATTAATTCATCTAGAAGGATTTTAAAAGTTTCTAGTATGTGATGGAATACCGATAGTGAAAAATCTAACCATCCAGTCGTGATCTACCCATTCATAGGACCATGGCCAATTCTCACACATCCAAGGGCAATTGTTCAGTGCTGGATCTTTGCATACGTCGACATCTGCACGGAAGACGATGAAAATTCTGGTCACTCATCAACATGCCTTAACAGGACAACATCATTTTTGCTACCAAAAATTTAGGCCAACAGAAGACCACATCTTTTTAAAGGTAGCTTAGCGGAATGTCGATTCTCTGGCTGGTTAAAACTTTGCAAATAAGCTATCCTCCTTGTCGTCTTATGAGTTAATTGAAAGACCAACTCTTGAAAACCATGTATCGGTTAGGACAAAAGCCGACAGGAACTCCGTCAACATGATTCACAAAATTGTTGTTTGGTCTGCAGAAGATACATCAAGATACATCTACTAGTAGCGGTCCTTTGCACCGCAACTTCTACGCAGCAACCTTCATTAATTGTTTCAACTGGACCATTGAAAAAGACAAAGCTAATCGCTTACAAACCAAGAAATTTTATCACATGAACAATGGAATTTGCAAATCTGGGATGGAGTCAAGTCAATTCTAAGATCAACTCTCTTCAACAGAAAATACTCTTCTATTTCGCTGGGTTGGAACACTAAACTCTTCCAATTCCAAGCGAAATCAAAATCTCATGATGAAGTCTTCAAAATTGAGAACGGGTAATCTTCACCAGACAACAGCCTAGGGAGCAGAAGATCAGTTGCAAGCGACCGGAGACAATGTAGATTCGATGACGCACGATGTATCAACAAGAAAACTTGCTTTACCCTGACAATCTGCAAGCTAAGCACTCCCGACGTAACCTGGCCTGCAACAACACCTGTACAATCTCGGCATCGATTCGCCATAATACTCGCAACCATACGAATCCCTTCCGCTCAATCCGATCCCACTCACCATCTCTTTCGAATCCCCCACTCCAGCACTCCAGGCCCAAACTCCATCTCTCTCGTCACCCTAAGATCCTTCGAGTCGTTAAACGATAACCATTCCTTATCGGCCAGGAACGCGAGCCTGCACTTCTCTCCGACGGCTACAGCGTCGGCGACGCTGATCCGCTTGAACTTCACACCCAACGCCCGGAGCCCCGACGGGATCGAGGTCCTGCTGTAGCCGACGCCGGGCAGTCGCTGAAGTTCCCGAGGCCTCCTCCGTCGCAGCGGGAGGATGGCATCCGACGACGGCGGAGACGGCCTCCGCCGTCACGGCGAGGTTGTTGCATCCGACGACGGCGAAGGAGTTGCCGGCGCTGGAGCGCGAGCTCACGTTAGGAGGAGACGGCCCGGCGACACCGCATTGGTGGCGGACGACCGGGAGGTGGGCTTTGACCGCGCCATTGTGGAGGTCGTAGGTGGTCTCCAACGCGGCGGTGGGCTTGATGGAGCAGTAGGCCGGGAGGGAAACGTTGAGGACCTGCAAGCGGCGGTTCCGGAGAATTGTGACGGCGGCGCTCTGCCCGCAGGCGATCGCGAACGGCTCGTCGAGGAAGCATCGGGCTGGGCCGGGCCGAGCCCAAAGGGAAGGTTACGGACATGTTCCCGCGCTTGGGCTCGTATCCGGGCTTTTGCGCTTCGAATTGTTGGCGAGGGACAAACAAACGATGATGGCAAGAGTTCATCGATGGGGCTTTTTCTTTTTTGGTTCCTACGGAGATAACGGTTAGGGTCAATGGTTGTGTTTACATATGAATTTTTGGAGGTTAAACAGACCGTTCAAATGAGAAGGGTTTTGCACTTTTAACAAGTACGTCATGAATAATTCATCAAAAATCTTCTAATCTTGGCATATGTGCCCTATATCAGACCGAGTTGAAATAGATCAATTCAATTCGATTAGTGAAAATTGATTTTATATGTCATCTCATGTAGAAAAAAAACTAAATTTCTAGGAAGCTCAAGCAAAAGAAAGTTTTGACTAAACAAGACCCATTTTTTTGGGTCATTAGACCCAATTGAAGTATCATTGATTGACATATTTTGAGGACTGCTATCCCAACGGATAATGTTGGAGACTTGTAGAATTATTGTCATTAGCCATAGTCAAGTCAGCTTAGAAAAGGGTGCCCACAAAGAAAGTTCCAAGCGCTTGCGTTCATATACGACAACATAGAAAGATAGAATATTTCTAAAACGACTAATTAGAGGTATTTTGGTATAATAGTAAATCCCAATGAAAAGCTAAAGTAAACTAACAAGAAATTAAGAGGATATAATATAGTCATCATTGGGAAAATTATTCAAAAAGTAGTAGACCCATTACACTTTTACCAGTTCAGTCTTATACTTGTTTTCATTTTGCCAATTGAATCCTAAATATTTTCACGTTTTGTCAACTGAGTCAATCCAATGTAAGACAGTGAATAAACTCAATTGACAAAATTAATAAGTTTAGCAATAGGCTTAAAACTTTTTAGACAATTTTCCCAATCATCATTGATATGAGAAATACAAAGAGTAAATCAAAAGGGTTCATGAATCTAGTATATTGTTTTTGGGTACTTCTTAGCATAATCAACATTATTTTGCAACTCACATGCAAAGGCAAACATAGAGATTGCAATGTCTCATATTACAGAAATTTGGACAAGACAACTGAATGCATCTTCATCTCGGCGATAAGAGTGATTGATCCTCCTCCATGGAAGTCAGCTCCACTTCTGCTCCCGATTGCATCAACATGGGAATCGCACCCAAAGCATGGATAGATCCAGTTCTAACGTGATGGATCTCTTCTTTAGTTTGCCAGACGATTGTGGGATTCCGTAGTGATTGTACTCGCTCCAATTCCATCGCCACTTCCTTCATTGTAGGCTTGTACCTTCCATTAGGGTTTAAGCATCTTTTCGCCAAATTAGACAGCAATAATTTCTTCTTTTTCGCCATGGTCTAATACCTCCTTATCAAGAACATCAAATAAGTGGTTCTCCTCCATCAAAATAACGAAGTACGAGGCTAGATTTCGGCCCTCTTCCACCCTCAGTTGAGAAATTGGCTTTTCTCCAGTGAGTAGTTCGACAAGGACAACTCCAAAGCTATAAACATCGCTCTTATCCGTAAATTGACTTGTTTGGTAATACTCCGGGTCCAAGTATCCAAAGGTTCCTCTCACCATTGTGGTCAAGTGAGTTTGATCGATGGTAATTGTTCTAGAAGCTCCAAAATCCGCCACTTTCGCTCGATACTTTTCGTCCAAAAGGAAATTCGACGACTTAATATCCCGATGATACACCGGTTTGGCCACAGCAAAGTGCAAATACGAGAGAGCCCCAACAACTTCATTGGCAATTCTTAGACACACCTCCCACGAGAAAGGAAATTCTCTGGCTAGATCATGAAGATATTGGTAGAGAGTTCCATTGGGGATAAATTCATATACCAAAAGAAGGATTTCACTCTCCAAACAGAATCCTAACAGTTTGACCACATTTCTGTGATTGATTTGAGAGAGAATAACAATCTCATTGACAAACTGTTCGATTTGTCCGGTATCGACAGCTTTTAATTTCTTGACTGCAGTGATCATTCCATCCATCAACATTCCCTTGTAAACAGTTCCTTGACCACCCCGATCCAATATTCGATTCTCGTTAAAATGGTCCATAGCCGTGTCTAACTCTGTTGAGGCGAATAATTTGCCTTTCTCTACATGATTGTCTTCAATAGAAGATAAGCATTGTTGTAGCAAAAGTCCGCCATTCCGTTTGAAGAATTTTTGTTTGAGCTTTGCCGTCCGCCTTCTTTTGATATATTTGTACAACCACCAACAAAGCAATAGTAATACTATGGCTCCGATAGCCGTGCCCCCCACTGCGTCGAAAAGAGTCAAAGGGAATTGCTAATGGATAATGTTGTGAAAGTTTTTATATACTCTATGGTTTTGCGGAACTGATCTCACCTTCATCGTCAACAAATTAGCTTCCACTAATTTAAGCAAGTGCCTTCATTATTTGAAGAGAGAAAGACGGAAAGGAAGATTCACTCAATAAAAGAATTCGAAAATACCGTGCATAATTTATGGTTGAGAAACAAATATACAATCAATTTGGTAAATGCATAGACTACGAAAATATAATTAAGTTAAAAGCATAGTTGAATGCACAGATTATGAAAGTATCGCTAAATTTAGTAGAAATGGTAATATTTTTTTGCCTTCATGCAAATAAAATTGCAATATATAGACAAAAAAGGAGCAGGCAGTGTATGTACCTATTATGGCGATGGTCTTAAAGTCTATGCAGTTGTATGACCCTGGTCGATTCACACACTTCCCTCGACAACTGAGATTTGGATCTTCGCACTCATCGATATCTGCTCGATATTAAATAATGGATGGGATCATAAAATAGAAAGAAGCAAAAACAACAAGCAGTTTCAATATATATGATATCGGACTAAATATTCAACAATCAAATTCGGTCTGGATTCTTCAGTATTACTAATTTGTTAGCATCCATCACCAGGTTTGAACAATATAATTATTCGAGCTATATTTGAAGGCTAAGATATAAATTAGAAGTGGACGTTCTAATCTCACCTTGGCATCCCTGGGGAAGAAAAGAATTCCCACTATAGCCTTCACTGCAAGAACATTGCCAATAAGGACCAGGCCGCCTGTCAAGATCGCAGGTGCTGGAACTGTCTGTGTGGTTTCTAATCCACGGCAGATCAGGGTTAGGAGCTACCCCCCATTCGAGCACCACCGGAACGGCCAGTGGTAGTAAACTGGATATATCAGGGGTGATGGTTTTAATTGGTGATGGGCTTAAGGCCTGTCCGCCCATGCTGGGCCCAAAAGGCCCGGCCCACGGGAATAGGGCCCGTGGATGGGGGAAGGTATAAAAGGGAGGAGAGAGAGAGAGAGATGGTACGGTTTTGGATACAGAAAACGAACGTACGTCTTCTCCCGCGCGCTCTCTCTCTCTCTCCAAAAACAAAAAGAAGAAACAGTAAGTATAAGGCACGTTCTTCTTCCCTTCAAGGCGTCATCGGATCGAACAGGGCCAGTTTCTCTTCCTCTATTGGCGTCGGTGTCTAATCTGTGGCTAACAAGGTACGCTCGAATCCGTGGTGTGCTTTACGATCGGTGATACGTGATTTTCCCGAGCCTCATCTTCCGCATTGATTTAGGGGTTCGATTTAGTGTCGAATTCGTTTTTCGGGGATCCGTTATTCCCAACATTGGTATCAGAGCCCTAGTTCACGTTTTTCCCGATCAATTTGATGTTTTTTGATTGATTTTTTGCGACAGTAATTCGACCGTATGGATTGGGGCGAGAAATCCCGACATCCGAGCACTGTTCTTCCTTTTTTCTGAGTTTCCATAAGTCGAAATCAATTTCTGAAGGCACTGGGTGAAAGAGGTCGCCGAGACGAATCCGGCGACATGTCGCACGCCGCCAGGCGACGCCGCATGCGCCCACACGCGCGGCCAGAAGGCGCTGCGCGTGGGCGCGACGCGCCCGGAAGCGCTGGCTTTGCCAGCGCGTGTGCCACACACGCTGGTGGCGAAACGGCACGTGCGCGTCGGCGGCTGGCGGACTGACGTGTGCTGACGTCACCGTGACGTCACCCAACGGTCGGTAACCGCTGGGATGACGTCACCGATGACGTCATCGCCGACGACCGTTGGCTGGGCGGTCACCGGCTGGCGACCCGACTTGACCCGACCAGCTGGCACATGCCGCGCACGTGTCGGCTGACGTCTGCGTGACGTCAGCCTACTCACGCGCGCGGCACGTGCAGGTGACGTCTGCGTGACGTCAGCCCACGCACGCGCGCGACACGTGCCGGTCAGTTCGTCCGACCGGTCCGACCGGTCCGTCTGGTCCGACCACCGACGATATGATCGTTGACCGTTGAACCGAAAAAAAAAAAGAATTTGTTTCTTTTTTCAGTCATGCCTATGTGGGTTATAAGTAATTATTCTGCATTTATTGCATGAATTATGGAAAATTATGTATTTTCCCGTTTGTATATTATGGATTATAAGTAATCCATTTTTAGTTCTGCATTTGTTGCACGAACTTGATGCGTTATGCAAGGATACCTGCAATCCCGAGAACGGACGAGGGAATTGCAAGACTTAAAAGGCTGATGACAGAGTTAGCTGATTATCGGTGGCATGACGGTGATTTAGTATCACATGTGGTCAAGGTCAATCAGATGATACAGGAAATCTTCTACAATGGTTATCTTATGCCGGATTTTGAGAAGGTGCCGGCTCTGATGAACACTCTTCCAGCTAAATGGCAAGCAGTGTTAGATTGGCTATGGAAGGTCAACGTGGTCCCGGGTTATAGAAGGCTAGTGGAAGCTTTTGTACTATGCGGAACCAACGGATAATGATGATGGTGAAAACTACCCTAGGGACCTTGTTGTAGAAGAATCTGTTGCACCGTTTAAGTTGCCGTTGTCTTCATTTCCACGAAGACCAAACTTCATTCGAATTGATGAGAATCTCACCAGTAAGATGCTATAGAAGAATACTTCAGACCATGAAATAAGCAGAATCGTCTTGTAATGCAACTAAAGTGTTCCCAAATCCTTACATTGCACAAATACACGAAATATCTTGTCTGTAGAAGACTAGATTGCCTAACTAATCATCTGAATGGATAATTAGAGGTGTACTGTGAAAGCTAGTACAAGCACCTAGAGGGGGTGAATAGGTGCGAAAAACAAATTTTCAGAGTGAAGTGAATGATTTTACTTTTAAAACAACTCTGTTCAGCAATAGATTATGAAAAGGAAATTAGACTCTAATAATCAAATAGAATTACGATCAAAGTAAAAGAGCTTAGGGAAGAGAATAAGAACACAAGGTTTATAGTGGTTCGGCTTAATCCAAGCCTACGTCCACTCTTCCGCACTGACAGCCCACCGGCTGGATTTCACTATGAATCAAAAGAGTTGTTACAGTATAGCTCTTCCTTGATTCCACAGTGTAGAGACTCTACTACACTTCCTCAAGGTCTCACAAAGATATAAACTCTCTTTTGAGTACAAGATTTCGCTCAACAATTGAATTGACTAAGAACAAGGAGCTTCAGACTTTGGAATTCTTCTATCGCGCACACACTCGAATAACTGGAACGTCTTCCTTATATACTCCTTCATGCCATCACACCCGTTGGCACTTACCAAAGGAGTTCTTCCAATCTACCCATTGGACAGAATCAATTAGGGAGATTTCGAGTTATTTAAGGAATATGACGATAGCCCACCAATCCTGCTTGCCCATACAATCAAGATCTAGGTTTCCATAAGTAGAACCTTCCAAGTATACTTTGCCAATCAACGGATCCAAAATCCTTGAATCAATCTCAATTTGAATAATGGATTCCGACATGCTATATCCAGCCAAGAGATCTTCTTCAGTCGATAGAATCAAATCCTTAACGAAATACTCAGTTCTGGATAAGCCTTCTTCGACGGTCTAGAAATTGTCAATGAGGATAGACTTTGAGTCTTGAGTCTGGCAGTCCGGAGGTCTTCAGACTTTGATGAAAGAGTCTGCAAGTCTTCAGACTAGATTGATGGAAACGTTTTGTCAACTTCAAAACACTCAAGGAAGTTTTCTCCAACAATCTCCCCTTTTTTATGGTGACAAAACTTTCCTACAGATTTGGATAATTTTGACCTGCAAAACAATACTCAAGCAAACATGGATATCTCACAAAAGATAATTGGCTTAGTAAAGATAACATTAAAATCTGCATCCACAGGAAATAAGTTAGTCCTTGTAAATGAGCAACTATCTTTGCCATGAAATACCAATAGTGCTTAAAATAAACAAACGATCAAACAATCCAAATCCAAATCCAATCACAACCAAACAGCCAAACACAAAAGTAAAGTCAATCAAAAAAAAGTCAAGAGTTTAAATCTCAAATCTCAAATCTGCACCACATCTCTCCCCCTTTTTGTCAGCATTAAAAAGGTAGAGATGAAAAGAGAATGGAATTAGGATTGCTTTGGAACACGAACAAGCTGGAAATCTCCCATTGATTGGACAATCCCTTCCAGCTTTTTCAAATCCTCCTTCAGTTGAGCCACATCTTCACCCTTGGCATTTGCTTGAACTTGAAGAGCAAGGGCATGAATTTGATCATGCAAAGAAACTGAAGAGGCTTGACTTGCATTCTGCAAGTTCTGAACTTCGCATCCCAAAGCATAAATTTGGCCTCGCATCTCCATAAGAACATCAAGCACTCTTGCGAAAGTCTGCTGAATTATCAGTCTAGTACTTGCTTCTGCACGATCAGTAGGTGTATTGGCAGATGATGGCAAGTCAGCACGATCACTCAGATTTGGCGATGAAACCTCATGGCCTTCCTCAGGGAATTGAGAGGCATAGATGTCTTCTGGATCTGCGATGAACGACTTACTCCTTCACTAGTAGCAGCAATTGAAGATGTACCTCTTTTCTCAGCATCTCCCCCTGTTTCATTGCCTTCAGGCGGTGAGAAGTACTCTTCATGCTCTGTTTCCTCTTGTTCACCTCTGCCCTCTTCTTCTTCTTCCGCAATCCTTTCTTCCTCTGCTTCTTTCTCCATTGATTCTCTCTCTCCACTCCTTTGTTCGATCTCTTCTCTATCTTGATCCTGTCTCTCCTCTGTCTCTAGGAACAGAACAACTTAAGTTTTTCAATGCAAGAGCAGAAATTGTGATATCATCCTCATCCTCTTCATCCTCCAAGATGAGTGCTCTTCTTTTCTTGGATGGAGCAACCATGGGCTCCTTCCCTTTCCGTTTTGCAGCCGAAGAGACTAGGTGAGTCTTGACAAGGGTTTTCTCCTTGAATCGCTCCAAAGCCTTGTTAAGTTCCTTTAGACGCATTTTAGAGACCATTTTCAGTCCCACCACCATTTGATCGCATGTTCGAACACAAAGAATCCTAGGAGGCTGAATGTTCAAATGTATGAATAACTTAGTGATAAGTGCTGAGTAAGGAAGTTGGCTCTTGTCTTTCAACATTGTTCTATACATGTGGAACTTAATAGTGTGTGGAAGAGAGAACTTTTTGCCATCCTTAATGGCATACATCAGCTTTGCCTCTGAGTTTGAAACATCGGTCTTCGAAGTCGATTTGGGTCTAAGACAGTTGATTACTATCTTGTGAAGCAAAATATTTTAGGCATTCATCCTCAAATATGAAATCTTTTCTTCCGCCGTTCTATCCTGAACAAGCTCTACCATCACACGACCAATAGACGCACTGATTGGTTGGTATTTCCTTATTTCAACCCCAATCACATCAGCCAATGTATCCATGTCAACTACATAGTCCTGATCTTGAACACTAAAAGAGAATCTATTCGCATCCAAGAAACTTAGATTATTATAGAAGTAAGTAGTGAGTTCAGCATGAGCCTCTGTCATTTCAGAACAAAACCGTTCTAGTTGAAGAAAATTGAATTTCTCTCGCAGCTTAACATTCAAAGAATCAAGAAAATCAAAGTCCACAATTCTAGGGTTAATCACACCACGCTTTAGCAATTTAGAGTACAGTCGTTTGTGTTCCTCCGAGCGAAACAAATCTATCCTTTTGCTTCGGATTTTCACCGCAACACCCATTCTAGGCTTAAAATGAGTGTACATCTTATCATCATCATTCCTATCAGGTTGACTTAGCCTTCCAACACGTGGATCGCTTGGGATATTCACAAATGCTTCTTCTGCTAACTCCACAGGAGCAATTCCCAATTGTTCCATTGTGCGTAAAAAGTAGGTTTCATTTCGATACCCTTTGTCTTTCAAAAATTCATCAATATAGTTCAAGAGAGTACCATCCTTCTTCAAAGCATAGTAAAGCTTAAACATAAAAGCGGACTTTAGAGTTCTTACGGGCTTTGCATCTTCGATGATTTCTTCCTCTTCTTGATGTTCAATATTCTGAGGTCTAGATGGAGGAGATGGACGATGCTGAGAATGTTGTGGGCCCTACTCTTGTCTAAGAGATTCTTCTTCCTCGGTGAGGTCAAAATGCGTAGGACCCTCACGCATTTGCTGTGGTCCCCTGTTCGCGATCCTCGAAGAATTTCTTTGAGACGACATCCCTCACAGTCTTTGAGAGATTCCAAGCTTGTTTCACAAGAAAGGTGAAAACTTTTCGAGGATTAAACAAGAGAAGAAAAGAGAAGTTGAAGATCTGTGCTCTCTTAGGGTTTTTGTGAGTAAAACGAAGAAGAACCAACAGTATATAAGGCAGTCGAAGCGAGGCATACGGAACGTCGTAAAAGGAAAAATAAAAATGCCTTTTCAAAAAATAACTGCCTTTTTGAAAAATTAGATAACCGTCATTTCAAAAATAACTTCTTTTTCGAAAAGGAAAGATTGCAATAATCACGTAAACTGGGGAAGATAACATCAATCAATTACAGATAGATGATCGTACCTTTTCGAGATTTTATCCGAGAGATAAATTTCTAAAATAGAAATAACTTACAGTCGTGAATCTTGATCGTCTGAGTCTGAGTGTCTTTAGACTTTCATCCCTGAGTCTGTACTTCCTCAAACTTTAAGATATTGAGTCTGGAACGAATAACTTCAAATTGATTTTTCTCCAAAGGCTTTGTAAATATGTCCACCAGTTGATTCTTTAAATCAATAAACTGAATCGAAACTTCTCCATTTTGAACATGATCTCTAATGAAATGATGTTGAATCTCTATATGTTTTGCTCTTGAGTGAAGAATTGGATTCTTGGTGAGATTGATTGCGCTAGTGTTGTCACATTTGATCTCAATGCATGAATCTTCAATTCCAAAGTCTCTTAGCTATTGTTTTATCCACAGAATTTGTGAACAACAACTTCCAAGAGCTACATACTCTACTTCTACTGTAGAAAGAGCTACGGTACTTTGCTTCCTTGAAAACCAAGACACTGTCCTGTTACCAAGTAGTTGACAAGTGCCCGAGGTGCTCTTTCTATCAACTTTGCATCCTGCTAGGTCTGCGTCTGAATATCCAAGAAGAGTAAAGTCTCCTTCTTTAGGATACTAGAGACCTAAATTTGAAGTTGAGGCAATGTATTTGATAATACGTTTTGCAGCACTTAAATGAGATTCTTTGGGGTCTGATTGAAATCTGGCACAAATACAAACACTAAACAGAATGTCAGGTCTAGAAGCAATAAGATAAAGAAGTGAACCAATGATACTCCTGTATAGCTTTTAGTCAACTTTCTTTTCTCCTTCATCTTTGTCCAACTTCAAGGAACTTGACATTGGTATATTAGTCTTTTTGCAATTCTCTAGTCCAAACTTTTTGACAAGTTCTTTAGCATATTTTTCTTAGTGAATAAAAGTTCTCTCCTTCATTTGTTTCACTTGAAGCCCGAGAAGGAAGGTACGTTCACCCATCATGCTCATTTCAAATTCATCCTGCATAGACTTAGAGAATTTCTTGCATAGATTTTCATTAGAAGATCCAAAAATAATATCATCAACATAAATTTGAACAAGTAAAAAGTTTTTGCTTTCTCTTTTGATAAACAATGTAGTATCTACTTTACCTTTAACAAAGCCATTTTGAATTAAAAACTTACTTAGTCTATCGTACCAAGCTTGAGGTGCTTGCTTTAAACCATATAGAGCCTTTTTTAGTCTGAATACAGAGTCTGGTTTCTTGGGTCTTCAAAACCGGAGGTTGTTCCACATAGACTTCCTCTTGGATAAATCCATTTAGGAAAGCGCTTTTGACGTCCATTTGGAATAACCTGAAATTCTTATAACAAGCAAAAGCAAGTAATAATCTAATTGCTTCTAACCTTGCTACTGGTGTGTAAGTCTCATCATAGTCTATCTCTTCTTCTTGCGTATATCCTTTGGCCATGAATCTTGCTTTGTTTCTTACGACTTTTCATTTCTCGTTCATCTTGTTCCTGAAAACCCATTTAGCTCCAATAATGGATTTATCTTTCGGTTTAGGAGTCAATTCCCATACATCATTGATACTGAATTGCCTAAGTTCTTCTTGCATAACTTCAATCCAACTTTCATTAGTTAAAGCTTCTTCTATGCTTTTGGGTTCTATTTCAGAAATAAGAGCCACAACACTAGACTCTTCACGCCTTTTGGATCTTGTGCGAATTCCTTCATTAATATCACCAATAATGAGATCTTTGGGATGACTAGACTTATGCTTCCAATTGCTGGTTGATTTATCAGACTGTTGATCATTTCCTTCATTTGAATCTTCGATGATCATTTGTTGCTGGTCTTCTGAAGTCTGAGCTGCTTCTAGAGATTTAGACTTTGTAGAGTCTGGAGCAAGTTCAGATTCTTCAGGTTGAGTCTAAATCGATTGATTTTGCATAAAGTCTTGAAATTTGACATTCATTGATTCCTCCACAAATTGAGTCTTTTTGTTGTATACTCTGCAAGTTTTGCTTGTGGATGAATATCCAAGGAAAATACCTTCATTTGATTTTTCTTCAAACTTACCAATTCGATCATTTGCATTTTTCAATATAAAACATTTGCATCCAAACACATGAAAATACAAAACAATTGGCTTCTTTCCTTTGAATAATTCATAGGGAGTTTTCTCCATAATAAGCCTTAAAAAGACTCTATTAATAATATAGCATGCTGTAAAAACTGCTTTAGCCCAAAAACGAGAAGAAATGTCGCTTTCAATTAAAAGAGTTCTAGTCATTTCCTGCAGCGATCTATTCTTTCTTTCCACAACTCCATTTTGCTCTGGAGTATATGGTGAAGAGAACACATGCTGAAAGCCAGATTCATCACATAATTTAGCAAAGTCTTGATTTTCAAATTCACCTCCATGGTCTGTTCGAATACTTGAAATAACATACTCTTTTTCATTTTGGACTTTCTTGGTGAATTTTATAAAATAAGAAAAGGTTTCAGACTTACTTGCTAGGAAATATACCGAAGTGAATCATGAATAATCATCTACAATTACTAGGCAATGTTTCTTACCTCCAATGCTCTAAGTTCTGATTGGTCTAAAGAGACCCATATGCAAGAGCTGCAATACACGATTAGTGGATACTTGATTTATTGGTTTGAATGAATTTCTTATCTATTTTCCCAACATGCATGGTGTGCATAGATCAGACTTTTGGTATGTCAGTTTGGATAGTCCACGAGCAAGCTTCTTTGTAGAGATCTTGGCTATTTGCTTCATGTTGATGTGCCCAAATTTTCTGTGTCATAAGTTTGTTTCATCTTGAATTGAGATTAGACATTGGGCTTTATCTGGTTTGATATCCAAGAGGTAAATATTCCCATGTCTTCGCCCCGTGAAAGTCTGAGAGGAGTCTTTACTGATTCCTGAACATATTCCTTCTTAAAAGTTGATTTTGAAACCAGTGTCGCACAGCTGACTGATACTCAGCAAGTTGTAGTTGAGTCCTTCCACTAAGGAAACATTACTGATCGTGAGGCTTCCAATCTTTACAGTTCCATATCCCACAATTCTTCCTTTGCTATTTCCTCCAAAAGAAACTTTTCCACCATTAACTTGCACAAGTTTTATGAAACAATTTGAGTCTCCTATCATATGTCTTGAGCATCCACTATCCAAGTACCATTTAACATTTTTCTTGATAGTGACCTGCATTTAGAAAAGAAACTCAAGCTTTCTTTGGTACCCATATTTTCTTGGGTCCATTGGTGTTAGTGTAATATACGGTCTTTGCCCATACCTTCTTAACAGGTTTCCAAACCATAGGACATTCTTTCTCAAAATGATCTGAGCTATTGCACTTAGAACATTTAAGAGCACTGCGGCCTACAGGTTTTACAAAAACTTTTTGGAAATGATTTTTGTAAGAATCTTTTGTAGGTCTTTGTTTAATTCTTTCCTTTACCTTAGGAAAATCAATTAGAGGAATGGTTTCAGCAGTCATTCCTAAACCTAATTTGTTGAAGTAAGCTCTTTGTGCTGAAATAATTTTTTCTAGTTTCTCAGATCCTATAGAAAACCTTTTAGAAATGCTTGAGATATCATTTTTCAAGAATGCATTTTCTTTTGAAAGATTGTCTGCATTTTCTTTCAAAGTAGTAACACTTTTGTCTAAATTTTCAACATTTTCTTTCCAAACGATTTCTTGTTGCTTTAGTGCAGAATTTTCTCTTTTGAATTCGGAAATCCTCTTGAGAGAGGTTTTGAGACTAAGACACAATTCATCAATGTATCTAGAGACTTTAGTAGGAATTTTTAAATTACTTACCTCGATTTCACTATTTGAGTTTGAGTCTATCTCAAAGTCTAAATCTGAGTTCTGATTGTGCCATGAGACAAATATTGGCATAATCATCATCACTTTCCTCACATTCGGTATCACTCCAAGTTTCTACTTTAAGTGCCTTTCGATATTTCTCAGCTTTTCCTTTCTTTCTCTTCAGCAAGGGACAGTTGGGTCTGATGTGTCCCTTTTTCTTGCATTCAAAGCAGACTACATCTTTATTGGATTCATCATCCTCAACTGATTTATTTTGTAGCTTTTGAGAGCTTTGTTTATTTGGATTGAATCTTCTCCCCTTTCTGTTCAGTTTTCTGAACCTTCTTATCATGAGAGCAAGCTCTTCATTATCCATATCGTCTTCAGAATCTGTGACATCAGAATCATCATTAGATTTTAATGCAATAGATTTCTTACTTTTAAGATCTTCATCTTCATTGATTTGCTCCACTTCATAAGACTGAAGAGTACCAACCAATTCGTTAATAGAGAGTGACATGATTCTTTGTGTCTCATTTATTGAGGTTTTTATGTGATTCCAATCTTTGGACAGTCCACGCAGTAACTTGTTAACCTTCATGGGTCCAGAAATTGGTTGACCTTGATATTCAAGACCATTCACGATTTCTGTAAAACAACTAAACATGTCAGTGATAGATTCTCCTGGTTTCATCTTGAATGCTTCATATTGACCGAGCAGAATGTTAATTCTGGTTTCTTTCACTCAATCAATTCCTTCATAGGTGATGTGTAATCTATCCCAAACTTCTTTAGCTGTTTCACAAGAAGATATTATGTTATATTCAGTTGGAGATAATGCACAATATAAGGAATACATTACTTTTGCATCAAGAACTTGTCTCTTGGTTATCTCTTCTTGAGTCATTTCACTGGACTCAACAGCTTCTTTTCCTTTTTCTGAGACTGTTGCAGCTTTAGGAATGATTCCTTTGTCTACCACGACCCATTCTAGAGGATCCTTTGATCTTAGGAATGCCTTCATCTTGTTTTTCCATATATTGTATTCATTTTCATCAAAATAAGGCAGTCCGGTATTACTTTGCCCTTCAACTAGACCTAGAGCCAACATACTAGCCATGGATCTTTAACTCTGAAGTAAAAACACTTCAACTTAAGTGAGTACACAGGCTCTGATACCAATTGTGAAAGTTAGTACGAGCACCTAGAGGGGGTGAATAGGTGCAAAAATAAATTTTCTAAAGAGAAGTAAATAATTTTACTTTTAAACCAACTCAATAGATTATAAAAAGGAAATTAGACTCTAATAATCAAATAGAATTACGATCAAAGTAAAAGAGCTTAGATAAGAGAATAAGAACACAAGGTTTATAGTGGTTCGGCTTAATTTAAGCCTACGTCCATTATTCCACACTGACAGCTCACCGGCTGGATTTCACTAAGAATCAAAAAAGTTGTTACAGTATAGCTCTTCCTTGATTCCACAATGTAGAGACTCTTCTACACTTCTTCAAGGTCTCACAAAAATATAAACTCTCTTTTGAGTACAAGTTTTTGCTCAACAATTGAATTGACAAAGAACCAGAACTTCAGACTTTGGAATTCTTTTATTGCGCACACACTCGAATAACTGGAACGTCTTCCTTATATACTCCTTCATGCCATCACACCCGTTGGCACTTACCAAAGGAGTTCTTCCAATCTACCCGTTGGACAAAATCAATTAGGAAGATTTCGAGTTATTTAAGGAATATGACGATAGCCCACCAATCCTGCTCGCCCATACAATCAGGATCTAGGTTTCCATAAGTAGAACCTTCCAAGTATACTTTGCCAATCAACGGATCCAAAATCCCTGAATCAATCTCAATTTGAATAATGGATTCCGACATGCTATATCCAGCCAAGAGATCTTCTTCAGTCGATAGAATCAAATCCTTAATAAAATACTCAGTTCTAGATAAGCCTTCTTCGACGGTCTAGAAACTGTCAATGAGGATAGACTTTGAGTCTTGAGTCTGGCGGTCTGGCGGTCTGGCAGTCTTCAGACTTTGATGAAAGAGTCTGCAAGTCTTCAGACTAGACTGATGGAAACATTTTGCCAACTTCAAAACACTCAATGAAGTTTTCTCCGTAAGAAAAAGTCAACCGCAATTGCCTTAGGAACTTAGCAGAAAAAATAGTTTTTCTTCACTCCTGGACTTACGTAACCAATTTCACCTTCTTCATCGTCAACAAATTAGCTCCCATCCATTTGAACGAGTGCCTTCTTGATTTGAAGAGAAGGGAAAAAGAAAAAGAAAAGAAGGATTTGATATTGCTAGTATGAGTACCTAGAGGGGGGTGAATAGGTATACAAAAATTTCTCGAAGCTTGCACGATATTTAAACAGTTAATGATTCAATCGCAAGAGTTAAATATCAATCGAGAGACTGAGTAAGGAAAGAGAGAATTGAACACTCGGTTTATAGTGGTTCGGCTTGATCCAAGCCTACGTCCACTCTTCGCACCGACACCCGATTGGCTGGATTCCACTATAATCAAAGAGCTGTTACGGTGTTGATCTTCCTTGAATTCTAGGTGTAGATGATCTACCACACTCGCTCAAGGTGTCACCAAATACAAACACTCTCTCGTTTACAATTTCGCTCGAACAGTCTCAAATAACAACCAAGGATCTTCGGACTGGAATTTTTCTATCGATCACACACTCAAAAAAACTAGAACGTCTTCTTTTTATACTCCTTTATGCCATCATAGCCGTTGGCACTTACCAAAGGAATTCCTCCAATCTACCCGTTGGACGGAATCAATCAAGAAGATCATCCGAGCTATTTAAGGAATCGATGATAGCCCATCAATCTGTTCGCCCATACAATCGGGATCTTGGTTTCCATGAATAGAACATTCCAAGATTATTTCGTCGACCATCGGATCTTCAATCGCTCTTAGATAAGAATGAAAGAATCCGAAATGATTATCCAACCAAAGAATCTATTCCGAGAGAATAGGATCGAATCCTCAACCATATACCTTGGCTTTGGATTTCCTTCGTCGCTGGATTAGAAAAACTGTCAGTGAGAATAGACTTAAGTCTTGAGTCTTGAGTCTTAAGTCTTGAGTCTTGAGTCTTAAGTCTTGAGTCTTGAGTCTTGGGTCTTGAGTCTCGAGAGAACAAAGTCTTCGTACTTTAAACGACGGTCTCCGAACATCCAGACTTAGATCGAAAGAAACGTTTTGTCAACTTCAAAATATTCCTCGGAAAGATTTCTCCAACAATCTCCCCTTTTTGATGGTGACAAAACTTTCTTGAAGATTTGAACAACTTTGACACCGCAAAACATTTCTCAAGCAATATGGCTAACTCATAAAGATTAGTAAAACAACCGGACTCTGCATCCACAGAAAATTGGTTAGTCTTTCATGAGAAACACCATATAACAACACTTGAATAAATGCAACCAGTCAAGCATCACAATCCACAAATCAATTCAATCAAATTCACACCCAAGTTCAAGTCAAGTTCTCAAGTCATACTCAAAATAAACATAACCACAAAAGTCAAAGTTTAAAAGATGATGTTTGTTCAAATTGGTTTTCTCCCCTTTTTGTCGATTGAAAAGGGTGAGAAAGGAGTCATGTCTCGCTGGGAATGCGCACGATCCGGAAATCCCCAATGGACTGACTACTCCTTCGAGTTTCTTCAGTCTTCTCTCAGATGAGCTACCTCTTCTCCCTTGGCATTGGCTTGAAGTTGCAGAGCGAGGTCTTTGAGTCTATCTTCCAGAGAGACTGAAGATGCTTGTCCAGCATTCTTCAAAACTTGGATTTCACAGTCCAGAACATATATCTGGTTCCGCATTTCCAGAAGAATATTCATGATGCTACGAAGATCTGCAGAATCATCCGTCTGTGTACTGGCATTGACTTTCTCAGATGAAGTGTATGCAGACGATGGCGCTTTTGAATGGACTGGCAGATTTGGAATCAATGCATCACCTTCTTCAGGCAAGTGAGAGACCTGAACTTCTTCTGGGTCTTCTGGAGATTGTCTTAGATCTTCACTGACAGCAGCATGAGGTGTAGACCTCTCTTGCTCGCTAACTCCCCCTGTCTCTAGGACATCGAAAGGGGAAGAGTGATGATCATGCTCTTCATTTTCCTTTTCTCCAGAATTGTCAGCAGACTTTTCTTTTTCTCCTTCTTCAACTTCTTTCTCCTTCTCTCTCTGTTCTTCTTCTTCTTTCTCCTTCTCTCTCTGTTCTTCTTCTTCTTTCTCCTTCTCTCTCTGTTCTTCTTCTTCTCTGTTCTGCTGAAGATCTGTTTGATGAGACACAGAACGTCTTGTTCTTGTCAGCGCTTGGATAGTGGGATCTTCATCATCTTCATCTTCATCATCATCATCAAGGATGAGAGTTCTTCTCTTCTTCTTCGATGGGGCACCCATGGCCTCCTTTCCTTTCCTTTTTGAAGCAGACTGGACTGGAGATTTCACTTTGAATTTCTCCATTGCCTTGGAGAGTTCTTGCAGACGCATCTTCATTAACATTTTCAACCCTACCACCATCTTTTCACACGGTCGATCACAAAATGTATGCGGTAGTTCAATGTTCAGATGTCTGAAGATCTTGGTCACCAGACCAGGATAAGGCAATTGTCCTTTGTCTTTCGACAATGCTCTGTACATATGGAAGAGAATAGTGTGCGGGAGAGAAAACTTCCGTCCTGAGTTGATCGCATACATCAACTTTGCTTCAGGAAGAGACACAGAAGTCTTTGACGTAGACTTCGGTCTGAGACAGTTAATCACAATCTTATGAAGCACGATGTTGATGGCCTTCATCCTTGAGTAGGTAATTTTCTTCTCTACATCCATATCTTTGACAAGATCCAGAGTAGTACGAGCAGGTGAGACTTTGATAGGGAGATAGCGTCCCGTTCAACTCCAACAATGTCCGCCAACATATTCACATCTACCACGTAGACTTTGTCTCGAACACCGAATGAAATTCTATTCGCATCCAAAAAGCTCGATTAGAATAGAAATAAGCGGTCGATTCAAGATACCCGTCTCGTAGAGTCGGAGCGAAAGTCTCAAGTTGAAGCAAATTCAACTTTTCTCTTAAGTTCACGTTGATGGAGTCCAGAAGTCAAAATCGACACTTCTAGGGTTTATCACCCCTCTTTTTAACAGCCTGAAATATACTTTCTCCCGATCCTTGGATTTAAACAAATCCATCCGATTTCCTCTCACCTTTGCTGCCACACCCATTCGGGTTTAAAATCAAGGAACATTTTGTCATCATCGTTCCCGTCAATCGATTTTGTCCCGGCAAACGAGGATCACTGGGAATGTTCTCAAGAGCCTCCACGCCCTTCCTTTAGGAGCAATTCCCAATTCCTCCATTTTCCGCAGAAAAAGATACTCATTTCCATAATTTTTGTCCTTAAGGAAGTCATCTATATATTTTAACGAAGAACCGTAGGTTTTCAACGCACGATAAAGCTTATAGATGAAGGAGGGTCTTTGGACTCTTCTTTGGTCGGCATCTTCGACTATATCTTCTTCCGGATGTTGACCCGCACCTTGTGGGGTAGGAGGTGCTGAATGACGTGGAGGAGAGCGAATCGGACTTTGTCGCTGACTTGATAAGTCTTCTTCCTCTCAGTAAGATCGAAATGAATCGGCCCTTTCTCCATTCTTTGTGGTCCCCGCTTGCTATTCTTGATGATTTCCTCGAAGACGACATCTTCCTTTGTCTATTGGAAGATTCCTTCACTTGCTTTTCCCAAGAAAAAATGACCACTTTCTCGACGACGAACAAGGAGTAGAAACGATTTCGGGAGGAGAGTGTCTTTTTAGGGTTTTGAAGATTTGGGCGAAGAAAAAGACAACTGTATATATATATGTACCTCGGATTTGAAAAGAGAAGTTTAAATCGGTACAAGGAAGGTGTACGAACATATCGTTTCAAAATCAATAATTACCAAAATTAATTCCTTGAAAAATTTTCGAATTTTCACACGATTATTACTAAACAAAAGATCGTACCTTTTCAAATAACTAAGCGAGAATTCGTACCTTTTCGAATAGGAACTTACGGTCTTTAGCCATGAATGTTTGAGTCTCATGATTTAAAGTCGAGAGATCGAGTCTCGAGTTGGTGAGTCTCTAGACTTTAACTTCTTCAAGCTTCAAAATGTTGAGTCTTGAGCGGATGAAGTCGAATTGATTTTTCTCCAAAGGCTTTGTGAAAATATCCGCTAGTTGACTCTTTGAATCAACAAATTGAATCGAGATTTCTCCGTTTTGAATATGATCTCTAATAAAGTGATGTCGAATCTCAATATGCTTTGCTCTTGAATGAAGGATTGGATTTTTGGTGAGATTGATCGCTGGTGTTGTCACATCTGATTCTTGTGCATGAGTCTTCAATGCCAAAGTCTTGTAGCTGTTGTTTTATCCATAGAATTTGCGAACAGCAGCTTCCAAGAGCTACATACTCGCATCACGTTGAGAGAGCTACGGTGCTTTGCTTTCTTGAAAACCAAGACACATCTCCCGTTTCCAAGCGATTGACAAGTTCCGAAGTGCTCTTTCTATCGACTCGCAGAATCGGCCAGATCTGCATCTGAGTATCCTAGAAGAGTAAAGTCTCCCCTCTTTGGATACCAAAGACCGATGCTTGAAGATGAAGCAACGTATTTGATAATACGTTTCACGGCAATGAGATGTGATTCTCTAGGATCTGATTGAAACCTAGCACGATGCAAACACTCAACAAAATATCGTCTAGAAGCGGTAAGATAAAGAAGTGAACCGATCATGCTCTGTACAGCTTTTGATCTACTTTCTTCCCTTCTTCATCCTTGTCTATCTTCCGAGAGCATGACATTGGTATGTCGGTCTTCTTGCAATTTTCCAATCCAAATCTTTTGACAAGATCATTAGCATATTTTTCTTGGAAGATAAAAGTTCCTTCCTTCAATTGCTTTATTTGAAGGCCAAGAAAGAATGTTAATTCTCCCATCATACTCATTTCAAACTCATCCCGCATAGACTTAGAAAATTTCTTGCAAAGACTTTCATTAGAGGATCCAAAAATAATGTCATCAACATATATTTGAACGAGTAAAAAGCTTTTGTTTTCCTTTTTGATGAATAGAGTAGTGTCTACTTTACCTTTGACAAATCCGTTCGTAATAAGAACTTACTTAGTCACGTCGTACCAAGCTCGAGGTGCTTGCTTTAGACCATACAGAGCCTTTTTCAGTCCAAGACCGAGTCGGCTTCTTTGGGTCTTCAAATCCAGCGGTTGTTCCACATAAACTTCCTCTTGGATAAATCCATTTAGGAAAGCACTTTTGACGTCCATTTGGAATAACCTGAAATTTTTGTAACAAGCAAACGCAAGTAATAGACGAATAGCCTCTAACCTTGCAACCGGTGCGTAAGTCTCGTCATAGTCTATTCCTTCTTCTTGCGTGTATCCCTTGGCCACGAGTCTTGCTTTATTGCGTACGACTTTTCCTTCTTCGTTCATCTTGTTCCTGAATACCCATTTTGCTCCAATAACAGTTTTACCTTTCGGTTTAGATGTCAATTCCCAGACATCATTAATATTGAACTGTCTGAGCTCCTCTTGCATAGCTTCGATCCAGCTTTCATCAGATAAAGCTTCTTCTATGCTTTTTGGTTCAATTTCAGAGATGAGAGCAACAGCACTAGATTCTTCATGTCTTTTTGATCTGGTGCGGATTCCTTCATTGATTTCGCCAATAATGAGATCTTTAGGATGACTGGATTTGTGTTTCCAGTTACTGGTTGATTTGCTTGGTTGATGATCTCTTTCTTTGTTTGAATCTTCATGAGCATCTTGATGATGGACTTCCAGAGTCTGAGATGCTTCTTGAGTTGAAGACTTTGGAAGATCTAGCGTGAGTTCAGATTCTTCATATTGAGTCTGGCTGGATTCATCTTGCGCTGAGTCTTGGAATTTGACATTCATTGATTCTTCCACAGACTGGTTTTTCTTGTTATAGACTCTGTAGGCTTTGCTTGATGTAGAGTATCCAAGAAAGATGCCTTCATCTGATCTTTCTTCAAACTTACCAACTCGATCATTTGCATTTTTCAAAATAAAGCATTTGCAACCAAATACATGAAAGTATGAAACACTAGGCTTCTTACCTTTGAACAATTCATAAGGGGTTTTCTCAAGAATAGGTCTTAGAAAGACTCTATTTATAATATAGCATGCAGTTGAAACAGCTTCAGCCCAAAACCGTGAAGAAATTTTGCTTTCAATTAAAAGTGTTCTAGCCATTTCTTGAAGAGATCTATTCTTTCTTTCCACAACTCCATTTTGCTTTGAGGAGTGTATGGAGAGGAGAATACATGTTTAAAACCAGATTCATCACACAATTTTGTGAAATCTTGATTTTCAAATTCACCTCCATGATCTGTTCTTATACTTGAAATAGCACATCCTTTTTCATTTTGAACCTTTTTAGCAAATTTCTCAAAGTATGAAAAGGTTTCGACTTATTTGCAAGAAAATATACCCGTGTAAATCGAGAGAAATCGTCTACAATTACTAGACAATACTTCTTACCTCCAATGCTCGGGTTCTTGTTGGTCCGAAGAGATCCATATGAAGCAACTGCAGTACATGATTAGTAGATACATGATTTGTTTGCTTAAATGAATTTCTTACCTGCTTTCCCGAGAATGCATGGAGTGCATAAGTCGACTTATGGTAAGGCAATTTAGGTAGACCTCGAACAAGCTGCTTAGAAGAGATTTTGGCTAATTGCTTCTTGTTGATATGGCCAAGCTTTACGTGCCATAGAACTGCTTCATCTTGAATTGAGATTAAGCATTGTTCTTCATTTGGCTTTACATCAAGGAGATAGATGTTTCCATGCCTTTGACCCATGAAAGACTGAGTCGAATCTTTGCTAATTCCAGAACATATGCCTTCTTGAAAGGAGATCTAAGGAGATCTTGTAACCAGTATCACACAGCTGGCTAATGCTGAGTAGATTGTAGTTGAGTCCTTCCACTAGAGAGACATTGCTTATTGTGAGATTTCCAATTTTTACAGTCCAAATCCCACAATACTTCCTTTGCTATTTCCTCCGAAAGAAACTTTTCCACCATTTACTTGAATAAGCTTAATGAAACAATTTGAGTCTCCCTGTCATGTGTCTTGAGCATCCGCTGTCAAGATACCATTTTATCTTCTTTTTGACAGAGACTCGCATTCAAAAGAGAGTCTCAAGCTTTCTTTGGTACCCAAACTTTCTTGGGTCCTTTGGTGTTAGTAGGATGAGCATTATTAGGCCATACTCTCTTAACAAGCTTCCATACCATAGGACATTCTTTTTCAAAATGATCCCGATTGTTACACTTAGAACACCTTAAAGCATTTCGACCTACGGACTTTACAAACACTCTTTTGAAATGATTTTTATAAGCCTCTTTTGATGGTCTTTTCTTAATTCTTTCTTTTACTTTTGGAAAATCAATCAAGGGGATTGTTTCCATTGTCATACCTAGACCGGACTTATTAAAGTAAGGTCTTTGGACTTAAAGCACTTTTTCAAGCTTTTCGGATCCTATCGAAAACTTCTTTGAAATATTTGATAAGTCTGTTTTTAAGAAGACATTTTCTTTCAAAAGATCATCTTCTTTTTCTTTAAGAACAGAAACATTTAGGTCTAGACTTTTAACTCTTTCTTCTAAAATAATTTCCTTTTGTTTCAGAAATGAGTTTTCCTTTTTAAGTTCGGAAATTCTTTTGAGAGAAGTCTTGAGACTGAAACACAGTTCATCAATATATTTAGAGACTTTGACAGGAATTTTAAAATTACTTACCTCAAATTCACTGTCGAGTCGATCCAGACCGAGTCCGAGTCCGAATGTGCCATCAAACATATGTTGGCGTATTCATTATCACTCTCTTCACATTCTCGTATCACTCCGTTTTCGGCTTTGAGGGCCTTTCGAAACTTCTCGCTTTTCCTCTTTTCTTTTTCGAAAGAGGACAGTTGGGTCGATGTGTCCCTTCTTCTTACATTCGAAGCAAACTACATCTCTATTTGGTTCCTCATCATCAACGACTTGGTCTGCTGTCTTTGAAAACTTTGTTTCTTTGGGTTGAACCTTCGCCTTTTCTATTCAGTTTCTTGAATCTTCTTATCATAAGGGCGAGCTCCTCATCATCCATATCATCTTCGAGAATCTGCATCATCGAATCATCATTTGATTTTAGTGCAATAGATTTCTTACCTCTTGGATCTTCGTCTTCATTAATTCGTTCCACTTCGTAAGACTGAAGAGTTCCAATTAGCTCGTCTACAGATAATGGCATGATTCTTTGCGTCTCTCTTATTGAAGTCTTTATATGATTCCAATCCTTGGAGAGTCCACGCGAAGCTTGTTCACCTTCATGGGATCAGAAATTTTTTGTCCTTGGTTCTCAAGACCATTGACAATATCTCGTAAAACGACTAAACATGTCGGTTATAGATTCTCCCGATTTCATTTTGAAGGCTTCATATTGACCGAGGAGAATATTGATTCTAGTCTCCTTCACTCGATCTGTTCCTTCATAGGTGATATGTAATCTATCCCATACTTCTTTTCTTGTAACACAAGAAGATATTCTGTTATATTCAGTTGGAGACAAAGCACAATATAAAGAGTAAATTGCTTTTGCATCGAGTGCTTGTCTCTTGTTTATTTCTTCCTGAGGCATTCCGCTGGCTTCAACAGTTTCTTTTCCTCTTTCAGAGACTGATGCAACAGCAGGAGTGATTCCTCTTTCCACAACATCCCATTCCGGAGGATCCTTGGATCGTAGGAAAGCTTTCATCTTGTTCTTCCGGATGTTGTAATCCTTTCCGTCAAAGTAGGGAGGTCTGGTATTGCTTTGCCCCTCCATCGATCCTGGTGCTAGCATACTAGCCATGGATCTTTTACTCGAAGTAAAACACTTCAAACAAAGTAAGAACACGGGCTCGATACCAATTGATATTGCTAGTATGAGTACCTAGAGGGGGTGAATAGGTATACAAAAATTTCTCGAAGCTTGCACGATATTTAAACAGTTAATGATTCAATCGCAAGAGTTAAATATCAATCGAGAGACGAGTAAGGAAAGAGAGAATTGAACACTCGGTTTATAGTGGTTCGGCTTGATCCAAGCCTACGTCCACTCTTACGCACCGACAGCCGATTGGCTGGATTCCACTATAATCAAAGAGCTGTTACGGTGTTGATCTTCCTTGAATTCTAGGTGTAGATGATCTACCACACTCGCTCAAGGTGTCACCAAATACAAACACTCTCTTTTACAATTTCGCTCGAACAGGTCTCAAATAACAACCAAGGATCTTCGGACTCGGAATTTTTCTATCGATCACACACTCAAAAAAACTAGAACGTCTTCTTTTTATACTCCTTTATGCCATCATAGCCGTTGGCACTTACCAAAGGAATTCCTCCAATCTACCCGTTGGACGGAATCAATCAAGAAGATCATCCGAGCTATTTAAGGAATCGATGATAGCCCATCAATCCCGTTCGCCCATACAATCGGGATCTTGGTTTCCATGAATAGAACATTCCAAGATTATTTCAGTCGACCATCGGATCTTCAATCGCTCTTAGATAAGAATGAAAGAATCCGAAATGATTATCCAACCAAAGAATCTATTCCGAGAATAGGATCGAATCCTCAACCATATACCTTGGCTTTGGATTTCCTTCGTCAGTCGGATTAGAAAAACTGTCGGTGAGAATAGACTTAAGTCTTGAGTCTTGAGTCTTAAGTCTTGAGTCTTGAGTCTTAAGTCTTGAGTCTTGAGTCTTGGGTCTTGAGTCTCGAGAGAACAAAGTCTTCAGACTTTAAACTGACGGTCTCCGAACATCCAGACTTAGACTGAAAGAAACGTTTTGTCAACTTCAAAATATTCTGGAAAGATTTCTCCAACAGGATTCGCTCAGCAAAATAATTCGAAAGAACCTCGAAAAATATGCAGCAGTTATGGATGAGAAGATACTGTCAAATTGTTATACGCATGGACTAGGAACACAGAATTAAGTTAAAACCATTGTTGAATGCACAGATTATGAAAGCACAAGTAAATTTAGCAGATACAATAATTTTTTTTTTTGTGCAAATGAAATTGGTGTATATATAAATAATCACATTCCATGACCCGTAAAAAAGGGAGTAAGTAGTGAGGTACCTATTATGGCCATTATCTTGTTGTCAATGCAGTCATGTGACCCCGGTCGATTCACACACTTCCCTCGGCAGTTGAGGTCCGGTCTTTCTTTGCACTCATTGACACCTGATTGATACGAAATGATGGATGGGATCAAAGAAAAAAGCAAAAAGAACAAGCAGTTTCAATCTATATGATATTAGACTGAAGATTCGGCAATCAAAATTCTCTCTCGGATTCTCCTGTGTTGGCGACTTGTTAAAATCCATCATCTAAGGGTGCGTTTGTTTGCGTTTCTGTTTAAAAATTGTTCCAGGGAACAGAAATAGAAAAAAGTGTTTCTGTTTCTGGGAACAATTTCTGAATAAAAAAACGCGTTTGGTAAACTTGTTCCGGGAACAAAAAATAAATAGAAACACGTTTGGTAAATTTGTATAATTTTTTTTATTTCTTTTATTTTTTCTATTTTTTCTATTTTTTTCTTTTTTATTTTTCCTTTTTTCTTTTGGCTGGTCGCCGGCCTCGCCATGGCCGGCGACCGGCCGACGAGGGCCGGCGGCCTCGCCCAAGCACGGCGAGGCTCGCCGGCCCCCGGCGAGGCCGAGCCTCGCCGTAGCTGGGCGAGGGTCGGCCTCGCCTTGGCTGGGTGAGCTCGAGCTCGCCCAGATCCGGCGAGGTCGGCCTTGCCGGCCGCTGGGCGAGCTCGGCCTCGCCGGATTTGGGCGAGATTGAGCTCACCCAGCCCGACGCGCCAACATCTCGCCGGGCTGGGCGAGCTCGATCTCGCCCAGATCCGGCGAGGCCGAGCTCGCCCAGCGGCCGGCGAGGCTCGGCCTCACCGGGGGCCGGCGAACCTCGCCGTGCCTGGGTGAGGCCGTGGCCGAGGCCGGCGACCGACGAAAGAAAAAGAAAAGAAAATAAGAAGAAAAAGAAGAAAAATTCAAAAGTATTTCTGATTTGTGTTTCGAAACAAGAAACACAAAATTTGTGTTTCTTGTTTCTTTTTTTTTTTGTTCCCGGAACAAAAGAACAAAAAAGGAACAAACGCGTCCAAACGCATTGCTTCTTTTTTGTTCCCGAACAAAAAAAACAGAAAAAGTGTTTAAAAACAAAAAAAAAAGAAATACAAACAAATGCAGCCTAATTTGAACAACTTAATTATTCCAACTATACTCGTGGGCTTTTTGTTGGTTTCGAGCTCGCATAACGTCCTACCTGGCTTTGGATAAAGATGAAGGCTAAGATACAAAATAAAAGTGGATGTTCCAATTTCACCTTCGCATCCCTGGGGAAGAAAATAATTCCCTTTGTAGCCTTGATTGCATGAACAATATGTTAGGCTTGGAACCCCGGGCTTCGAGTCGTACGGCAGGAGGAGGAGTTGTCATTGCCGCCCCTATGCTTTTGGTCGCTCATCAGTTCATCCTCATAGTCGGTGATTGCCCATTCGAGCACCACCGGAACGTCTAGCGGTAAATCGTGCAAATCAGCTTTATACCACCAAGTTCTCTCTACCAAGAAGGCGTACCTGCATTCTGCATGCCCTGGCCCCATGGCTTCGCCATCAAGAGTTTTGAATTCCACGTTATATTCACCGATTTCATCAGGGATCGAAGTCATACAGCATCCGATACCACTAGAACACTGGTCGAATCCGAGAGTCCTGTTTCTGCTACGGGAGGACTCGCATCCTACAACTGCCCAAGGGGTACTGGCGCCGGCCATCAAGGCCAAGCTGTCACAACCTCCAGCGACAAAATAGTTTTGCTCTCGGAGTACCTGAAAACGTTGTTAGTAGCCCTTAAGTCCCCCGGGGCGTCCTTTTGCTCGTTGGTCGAACAATTAAGATGCGAGTACCCTAATAAGGCCTGGGGATTCTGAACTACCTGGTAGCGAGACATCTAACACCTTTACGCTCAAATTCTTGAGTACCGGACTGTTGGTTCCCTGGCAATCAATCTCGTACCGGGGATCCAAGAAGCAGCCGGGTCCGCTTCCAAAGGGATACGGAATGTCTGTCAGATCGCCACATGCGTCCGGACAACCAGGCCAGGCCAAACTCTGAGGAGGCGATTCTGCTGCACCAGATAACCCAATCGCCTCGAAGAGAAGCACGACCATAAGGAAAGCCATCTTGGATGCCGGTTTCAGCGTCGCCAGGATCATCTTCTCCCAATTCATCCTCCGCAGTCTGTTGCTAGAAAAGAAGCCGATGAATCAAATTTGACGCACACCACTGCTATTGAATTGTCAAACACCTTTTCCATGAAACAAATAAACCAATGCCAAGAGAGCAGGAAAACCCAGTAAACTATACTAGGGTGAACTTGTCAGAAGCCAGATTTCCTTCTTCAACATTGGTAACGCCCACTTGAAAATGTTCAAGATTGGCGGTTCTGCATCCTGCGCGTGTCGCAGAATCGCAGAATTTGGAAATGTCTAGGTGCCTAAATTATAAAACTTTTCCCTCATGCATTTTAAGTCTTTAATTGACTTAATCTATAATTTTATGAATCAAAGTCATTTAAAATAACCATTAATTATGTGGATTTTATCCTAAGATCCAAATAATAAACGATCCAACTAAACTTGCTTTGCATGATCTATAAACCACATAATAATCTTTGATATTGGCCTACTTAACTCTACTTGGGACTTCCACGTCACCCATAATAAATCGCCCCCTTAATTTTATCAGTCCTTGCCACACCCGATCTCACCAAATAAGACTATGCAGAAGATAATTTAATTAATTTTTTGTGTATTATAAGATAGCTATCTAAGGTAACGAGATATTAGACTATGTATCACAATCAATTACGATGAGTAACGAATATGCACAATCAGTATAGATAGTGCACAATCTAAGAAATATGGAAAATTGAAAGAAATATGGAAGATTTCCTAATTATCTCTACCACCGCCGGACCTTAATCTACATCTTTCTCTCTCTCTCTCTCTCTCTCTCTCTCTCTCTGTGTTTTTTTTTTTTTTTGTTAACCTATTCTCTCTCCTCCCTTATGCAGTCCCGATCCCGCTGTAGTTTTTCCACCATATTCTTGCTAAATATGGTGGCAGATTTACATCATATTATTCCATCAAACATACGTCAGGCATGATCATAGCCTATTTTACATGTAATTGGAGATGGGCTTGGAGATGGGGCTTACGCCAACACGAGGATTTAGAGATTATAATGTGAATGAAATCATGGAAATGTCCAAATAACAAATCAAGGATAATTCTTTGATCTTAACAAATCAAGGATTTTGATCTTCATGATTCTCACAAATATATGAAAACATACCTTTATCCATAACGCTACGCTTGAACTTGATCCAAAAGAAGAAATCCAATTTCTCTCCCTTAACCCACTAAATCTTAATGTATTCAATTGATGGAGGAGAGAATACGTTCTTTCTGTTTTGTTGTTCGTATGTGGGTGGAGAGAGGACCGGACTCAATATATACGTTCGTTGAAAGGGTGCCTTCCATCAAAGCGATATACCCTTTCGTTTTATTAGAGTCGTACCTTCTCGTAACCAATAATTATTTATAGCATTTCAATAATTATTAAACCATATAATAAATCACATAATATGGGCCACAATAATTCTTACATTCTCCCACTTGGCCCATATGATTCTCCTTTCATGGTTTAATAAAGACTATAATGTGCACAATAAGGTTATGCTATAAATTTCAAAATTTCATTAAATTGGCAATCACATAATAATCACAATTAAGTAAAGAAAACTAATGCGAGTCATAGCGGTTGTATGTCATTAATCGACATAATCCCTTCTATGTACTACAACTATAGCACTTTACTTAACATGATCCATAAATGAGAAGTACAGTAATAGTCCAACTATAATGTTTATCCTATTTAACATTCATCTATTTCTATAATGTATACTAAATAGAAAATAGGAAATATCAGAAACATGTAAGTGAGCTCAAAGTGTCAAATACATAAACTTAATACAATCATAATACAAACATCAATGACGTCCAATAACGCCCATCCTTTCAACATGCTCATTAAATGTTTTGGGCGGCAATCCTTTTGTTAAGGGATCTGCTATCATAAGATTGGTGCTAATGTGCTCAATTGACACTCTTTGTTTCTGAACTTCTTCTTTGACAGACAAGTATTTGATCTCCATATGCTTAGCACCCTTAGAATACTTGTCGTTCTTAGAGAAGAAAACTGCTGCAGAGTTATCACAATAAATTTTCAGCGGCTTGGCAATACTGTCGACGATCACAAGTCCTGAAATAAAATTCCGCAGCCATAATCCATGAATTGTGGCCTCAAAGCATGCCACAAATTCAGCTTCCATAGTGGATGCAGCAATAACTGACTGCTTCGCACTCTTCCATGAAATTGCCCCTCCAGCTAGAAGAAACAAGTAACCAAATGTTGATTTTCTTGTATCGGCACATCCGGCTAAATCTGAATCTGAATATCCAATCACCTCAAGATGATCAGATCTTTTATAAGTGAGCATATGATTCTTCGTTCCTTGCAGGTATCTAAGAACCTTCTTTGCAGCTTTCCAATGATCCATTCCAGGATTACTTTGATATCTCGCCAAAGACATTCCGACAAAGAAAAAGCGATGTCCGGTCTGCAAGTTTGTGCATACATTAAGCTCCCCACAACAGATGCATAAGGAATATTTTTCATTTGTTCTCGTTCCAATTCACTTTTCGGACATTGCATAAGGCTAAATTTATCACCTTTCTGAATTGGAATTATTCCTGCTGAACATTTACTCATATTAAATCTCTCTAAAATTTTCTCAATGTAGGCTTTCTGAGACAATCCTAATAATCCTTGTGATCTATCACGGAATATTTCTATTCCTATCACATATGTTGCCTCTCCCATATCCTTCATTTCAAAATTCTTAGAGAGAAAATTCTTGGTTTCATGTAACAAACCAAGATCATTAGCAAAGAAGCAAAATATCATCAACATACAGAACTAGAAAAATAAACTTGCTCCCACTAATCTTCATATATATACACCGATCAACGGTGTTTTCCTTAAATCCAAATGAAGTTATGGTATCGTTAAACTTAAGATACCATTGTCGGGAAGCTTGTTTAAGTCCATATATTGATTTCTTTAATTTACATACCATGTGTTCCTTTCCTTTAACTGAAAAGCCTTCGGGTTGGTCCATATAAACCTCTTCCTCTAAATTCCCATTAAGAAAAGCTGTTTTAACATCCATTTGGTGTAACTCCAAGTCATAATGAGCCACCAAAGCCATAATGATTCTAAGTGAGTCCTTCTTAGAGACGGGTGAAAATGTCTCTTTATAGTCAATGCCTTCTTTCTGAGTAAAACCCTTTGCAACAAGTCTGGCTTTATGTCGTTCAATATTGCCTTTTGAGTCGCGCTTGGTCTTAAAGACCCATTTACACCCGACTTTCTTACATCCTTTAGGCAATTCAACAATATCCCAAACTTGATTTTGATGCATGGATTTTAACTCTTCTTCCATGGCATTAAACCATTCATTAGAATCTTCACATTCCATGGCTTGGGAAAATGAATCGGATCATTTCCAATTCCTAAGTCAATTTCGACTCTTGTAGATAAACCATATAGTCATCAGAAATAGCCGATCTCTTTTCTCTTTGAGATCTCCTTAATGCTATTTCTTGTGACTCGACTATTGGAGGTTCATTATTGACATCTTTAGAAGCTTTGGGTATAGGAACTTCTACCCTTACTTCTTGAATGCAAGCATCACGCATTCTTTCACTCCCACTGATGTCACCATTCTCAATGAACCTAGCATTTCCAGATTCAACAATTCTTGTACTATGATTAGGACAATAAAATTTATACCCTTTGGATTTCTCTGCATAACCAATGAAATAACCACTAGTCGTTCTTGAATCCAGTTTCCTTTCATGTGGATTATAAATTCTTACTTCTGCTTGACAACCCCAAACATGCAGGTGTCGTAAACTAGGTTTCCTTCCCGTCCACAGTTCAAAGGGAGTTTTTGGAACTGCCTTACTAGGAACCCTATTTAATAAGTACATAGAAGTCTTTAAAGCATACATCCACAAAGATAAGGGTAAAGATGAATGACTCATCATACTCCTAACCATTTCCATTAAAGTACGGTTACGCCTTTCTGCTACACCATTTTGTTGTGGTGTACCTGGCATTGTGTATTGAGCACAAATGCCATGTCTTTCAAGGAATTTAGCAAATGGACCTGGACATTGTCCCGATTCATCATACTTTCCATAATATTCACCGCCTCTATCAAATCTTACTATTTTCACTTTTCTATCTAATTGCCTCTCAACCTCTTTAATATACACTTCAAGTACATTCACTGATTGAGACTTATCATGCAATAGATAAATATAACCATAACGTGAAAAATCATCAATAAAGGTTATGAAATAGCTTTCCTTACCAAAAGATGGAACATCAAAAGGACCACATATGTCAGTATGTATAATTTCAAGAAGCTCTTGTGCTTCTTGTGGCACCTTTCTTAGTGTGTTTTGTTTGTTTACCTTTAATACAATCAATACACACTCCAAGGTCAGTAAAATCCAAATTTGGAAGAATTTCATTCTTCACTAATCTTTGCATTCTTTCTTTGGATATATGACCCAACCGTTTATGCCACAAGTAAGCAGAATTTTCATTCACCAAACTTCGTTTAGTGCCAACATTATGATGCAAGGTCATTAATGTCTCAACAAAAGTATTATCAAGTCTAAATTTGTAAAGACCATCACATAAAGTTCCAGTTCCAATAAGAGTATCACTCTTAAACAAACTAAAAGATTCAGATCCAAACTTACAATAAAATCCCGCCACATCAAGTCTTGGCAAAGAAACTAAATTGCGAGAAAATGTAGGTACATAAAGGGTTCGAAACAAATCCAAATAATGCCCAGTATCTAAGATCAAACGATAAGTGCCAATGCCTTCAACTGGAGCTTTGTCTCTGTTCCCGTAATCACATAACTTTCATTTGGCTTTATAGTTTGGATCGTAAGAAATCCCTGCATCGTATTTGACACATGAGTGGTGGCACCAGAATCAATCCACCAAGTATTATAAGGAACTTCAGTAAAGTTTGATTCAAAACATACTAAAGCACAAGGCTTACCTTTCTTTTCGAACCAAGCCTTACATTTCAGACAATCTTTCTTCAAGTGTCCAATTTTGTTGCAAAAATGACACTTAATAAGATTGTGTTCCTTCTTGTGGATTTGAGAAGCCTTCGAAGAGTCATTCAGGATGTGTAGTCCTTTCTTCTTGCTCCTTCCACCTTTCCTCTTAAAATTCTTTCGAACTCCTTGATGACTTGAGAGATGAACAGAATGAGCCTTTTGATTCTTTATCCTTGTTTCCTCTTGAACTAGCATACTTGGCCAATTCGTTTACATTCCACTTATCCTTTATAGTGTTGTAATTCATTTGAAATGGCCCATATTGCTCATGAGGTAAGGAATTAAGTATAAATTGTACTAAAAAGTACTCATCCACATTCATTCCCAAAGTCCTTAACTTTGCTGCTAAATTGGTCATCTCAAGTATATGCTCATGCATAGTACGCGAACCATCATATTTCATGGTGGTCAGTGTGCTCATCAGTGTACCAGCAAGTGACTTATCAGCAGTTTGAGAACGCTCTTCCACAAATTTCATAAATTCCTTAGCATTGTTAGTCTTGGGAAGAGAAGTCTTTAAGTTGTTTGCAACTCGTCATCCGCATGAACATTAAGCTCATCTGTTCGATCTTTCCCAAGCTTTATGGAAAGATTTTTCATCATTGCTACTTTCATCGAATAATAGCAATTGGTTTCTCAGCTTGAAGTGATAAATCAAGATCCAGGACACCTAAGTGAAACTGACTTGCTCACTCCAATCAGGAAAATTTATCCCATTGAATAGGGGAACAGATGATGAGGCGTGCGAATGGAGTGAAACAGTACGATATCTGCAAATGTGCAAGAAAATACTCATACATTAATGCTTTGAGAATATCAACTAATCAGATTCAAACTAAACTACACATGCACATCATAGTTCTCCTTTGGGCGATCCTATGATATACAAAAAATATATAAACCATAATGATGCTAATAACTTTTATTTGATAATTGTAAATATATCTTATTAAAATTTATTTGTTATCTTTGGATATACAAACAAATTTAACAAGTCATATTAATTATCAACCATCATGTTCATGAATTATAAGAAAATAATTAACCTTTGGGTTAATCCCTAAGTTCTTATAATAAATGAACTTCAATATACCCATAACTCCAATAATGATATAAAACATATCAATTTCATGTATAGCATCAATTAATCATGGGTAATTGAATAAAATAATTTACAATATCAAAATTCATAAGACTTTAAGGTTCGGCCACTTTGGTGACTAACAAACCTTTCATAATATGAATTTTTTTTTTTTAATATTGTAAAATACAAATATTTACCAAATTTGCACACAAGGACAAAGCTTAATCAAAGCATAAGGGTAAAATTGTAAAATCCTAATTCCATAGGGGCAGAATCATAAAATTATAATCCAGGGGCAAAATGGTAAATTACCAGCAATGGCAGAACTGTAATTATTAATTAAACAAGGGCAGAACAGTAAATAAATTGCCAGAAGGACAAAATGGGAATTTTAAAAATGATAAAGGGGCAAAAATGTAAAATGGGTGCGCGGGTACGTGAGGCGCGTGCCGTGCGCGGGTACGTGAGGCGCGTGCCGTGCACGCGCCTTCATCCGCCGCGGGCGCGTGCCCCGCACGCGCGCGTCCAACGCGCAGGCGCGTGCGTTGCACGCGCCTACAACCGCGCGGGAAGCCCCGCGCGCGTGGATCCCACGCGCGCAGCGCTTGCGCGCGCGTGACGGCGCGTGGCGCGTGGGTTCCACGCGCCTGCAACCGCAGCGCGCGCGTGGAGCCCACGCGCCTTCTTCCTCGCGCACAGACGCGATTTTTCGCCGGTTTTTCGCCGTTCCACCGCCGTTTCGCCGCCCGTTTCTTCTCCGACAGCCCATCCCAGACACAAATAATTAATGGGTTTTGAAGAGCATGCCGGCACGACCACATGGGTCCAAGTTTAAGAGAAAATGACAAAAAATTGGCCCCAAATCAAACCAAAGTTTCTCAGAACGCAAAACCTCCACCACCGCCGCTTCCGCCGCTCGATTAGCCTCCGGCGAACACCGATATGCCGGAAAAAATCATGGCTAATGTTCCTCATGGTCTTGCGACGGTGTGGGTCCGAAATCAAGTGGTGGGTCGCCGGATTTTGCCCGGAATCGAAGAGTTTCTACCTTGCCCTCAAAATTCCGAATTCCTCCATTTTTGTCCTTAAAATTCCGAATTACTCCATTTTCGTTCATTTTCACACGTGCACACACAGTAACTTTTCTTCACCATTTTAGTCCATGAAAAACGCTCAATCATTCGGATTTTCTTTAACAGAATCTTCCAAAATATTTCAACAACAACAAATGCTACGAACAGGATCATTCAACAAATCATCATGCATAAATCATAATATTTATTTAAACGGAAAAATCATGAGATCATAAACCAAATGCTCTGATACCAACTGTAGGATATAATTCATATAAAACCTGATGCGGAAATTCATAACAAATCAAGGATCTTTGATCTTCATGATTCTCACAAATAGATGAAGACATACCTTTATCCATAACGCTACGCTTGAACTTGATCCAAAAGAAGAAATCCGATTTCTCTCCCTTAACCCACTAAATCTTAATGTATTCAATTGATGGAGGAGAGAATACGTTCTTTCTGTTTTTGTTGTTCGTATGTGGGTGGAGAGAGGACCGGACTCAATATATATAGTCGTTCGTTGAAAGGGTGCCTTCCATCAAAGCGATATACCCTTTCGTTTTATTAGAGTTCGTACCTTCTTCGTAACCAATAATTATTTATAGCATTTCAATAATTATTAAACCATATAATAAATCACATAATATGGGCCACAATAATTCTTAAAGGCTACCCTCCATTCTATTGTACATATCACCCTATCTAACTTCTTCTTTACTAGAGCATCCTCTTCCCTATTGTTTGTCCATGTGAAGGCACATCATTTACTCTCCATATCTTTGAAAGAACTCAAAAAAAGCTAATATTTTATAGTGGTCAGCCTCTATTTTGCCTACCTTCTCCCAATTGTATAATATCTCATTAAAATCACCCATACATATCCACGGGAGTTGATTAGTTACCTGGATGCCACGTATTTATTGCCAAAGCGCTTCCACTGTTGACGGTGTCGATAACTTCTAAATTTTGGCTTACTCTATGTCATTCCCACAGCTATAGTGATTGTTTCCTTGGTAAAATGTTTGTTTCGGATTGCTCAAGGATGTTTTCGAGGGCTCTACTGAGTAACTGGCTCGATGTCTGGTCGTTAATGGAAAGTAGCTCCCGTCCATAGTTATGAGGAATACTATACACTCTCATAATCTAAAATTGTTTTTTTTTTTTTTTGTCTTGACAAGTCTTGGCCATGTACACGGTGCGAACATGTGAGGTCTGTTTGTCGTGCCTCAGGGAGTGAAACCTCCGTGTCAAGAGTCTGTCTTACGTAAGTTCGTGTTTTCGATAAAATGTCCTATAAAATTGCAAATGCTATCATTTTATATTAATTTTCGCTGTGGACGGATCTGTTTCATCACAAAAAGACATAAGAATATCGTGAATCTCAAAGAATACATTATAAGCTAATCACCTATGAATTTCACGTTGGAATACGATGAATGACTTAATTTACAGCGGCACATGAGATCAAAAGGAACAAAAAGCTCTAAGCGATGCTTCAAGCTTTAATTTGTGTAAGTATCAAATCTCTAAGATATACAGTCGCCTAACACAAATTAAAGTTTAGTAAGCATCAGTTCTCTAAGATATACAGTCGCCTAACACAAATTAAAGCTTGAACCAACATGTCTCTTCTTACCCAAAAAAAGAAAAAAAGGGCATGATATCTCCGGTCAACATATGCTTTTCGTAGATGGTCATTGGGATTTAAACCCAATTGGGCAGTGTTTCATCCCAAGCCTCTCAAACGTTCCCTTTTGTGATCTGCAGGGTACGACATCCTTCCAGGCTAACGCTATACTATGCCGAAGTTATCGGGGGTGTTGCAAAGTACATCAGCTCCGACCGTGTAAAATACGATGATGACTTCTTCTATAAAAATGTGAACTATTTGTAAACACAAGTGCGTGGAAAGAGAAAGATATTTTAAGATTTAAAATTTCCTTGGTAAGGTTGTTTATATAAATTGGAAGAGATCCATGTAATCAAAATACGATGGCGATAAGCATGCCTATTAATTTACATGTTTATCCATTGATAATACAATGGAATGATAATCTTGAAGACATACAATGGAATGATAATCTTGAAGACATATACACACTAACTAAATTTTGATTCCTCTTTTCTTGGAGCGTCCTCACCGCCACTCGCATTAATGCTCAAATTTGGGGGACATTGTTGAAAATCATCAAGTACAAATTGCAAAGGGAAAATTTGTCCAAAATGTCCAAAACTTATTATAAGACGGCTAATTTAATCATAAACATTTCAATTATATCAATTTAGTCATAAACCTATTGTATTGCGACCAATTCAATCCTAAATTTTCAATCATGCGAATTTAATTTTGAGTCATTTGACAATTTGTTGATTTAGTCCACGATTTTTTTAAGATTTGTCAGTGTAATCCTTCTACTAATTTTGGTTGGAAATCATTCATGTGGTAGTCCAATCAACTACAACCATCCTACGTGGCATGGCCACCGCTAATGTGAACAACTTTCCTAATTTTAAAAAAAAATTCCTAATTTTTTTTCTTTCCCCTATTTCCCTTCAACAGTGGCCGACCTTGAGCAAGGGCATTGTGGGCCTTGTCGATGGCCAACAACTAGAAAAGGGAAATAGGGGGAAAAAGAAGGGGAAAAAAAAGGAAATAGAGAATAAAATTGAGAAAGATTTTTTAAAAATTATAAAAATCATCTACGTTAGCGCTGACTATGACATGTAGTATGGCCAATGCCGTAGACCCCACATGAGCGATTTCTAGCCAAAATTAGCTAGAAAGACTACATTGGCAAATTGTTAGAATGTTTAAAACTAAATTAACACAATTGAAAGTTTTAGATCTGAATTGCCCACCTTACAATAGATTTAGGACTTTTCGACAATTGTCTCCATTGCAAATGCCTGGTCGTCAGGCTATTTTTAAAGCAGAAAAAGAGAAATCAAGAAATAGGATCATCAATGGACATTTAAACGTAAAATCAAGTTTATCGGCTAAAGGCACGAACCTGGAAATAGAGGACGAGGAAATGAGAGCAATGGGAATTAGAAAATGTTAAAAAGGTAAGATGAGGAGGAAGTTTAGGAATTAGAAATTGAGCATGGTGGTGAGAACGGTTTCTCACTCTCCTTTGATTATGGGCAAAAAGGATGTATACCTTAGTACAATGTAAGCATTTAGTAGGAAAAGTGTGACGTGTAGGGTAGATAATGCGTCAGTTAGTGGATGTAACCATAAATTATCCAAATCGTCAGAATACTAAACCTTGGAAATTTGATAGTTTAACGAGCGTAAGATCGAAAGACAAAAAATAATAAATAAATAATTAATTATTAAGCCATCTATCACCATTCGTATCAAAGTCCAAGGGTACTTGCCTCGGGCTTTAGGCTTTGCCCACGCAGATCTCGACTCAAAGTGATACAGTAAAATTTTATCAAACACCATTTTTTTATTCAAGGAAAGGTCAAAATTACCTTGTAAAGCGTTCAAATGCACCCCGACAGGTACAACTTACATATTGTAAAACTAGAAAGATTGAAAATCCAAAAGTCTCTTTACATCTCAGGTACGTGCAACAAAAAACCAGCAGCCGGCTAAAACTTAGGAGACATTCACAGTAGTACAACCCAGTGAAAAGCTGATGCATAATAACAAGAAATCAAGAAGAGGATATGAAAGGGTGCGTGAATTTAGCATATCATCGACAACATTCCATAACTCACGCATGGGGGCAAATAGAGAGGCTGCCAGGTTTCATATCAATAGAAAGTTGGACGAAAACAATTAGAAGCATCTTCATCTCGGCAAATCATGTAAACACGAAGTCAGCCCGACATCGGCTTCTGATTGCATCATTGCGGAGACCGTACCACAGATAGATCCGGTCCTAATGCGATCCATCTCTTCCACATTTTGCCGGACCATCACAGGATTTCGTAGTGATCGTACACGCTCCAATTCCATGGCCACTTCCTTCATTGTAGGCCTGTACCTTCCATTAGGGTTTAAGCACCTTTTCGCCAAGTTAGACACCGCAATGATTTCTTCTTTATCACCATGGTCTAATACCTCCTTATCAAGAACATCGAACAAACGGTTCTCCTCCATCGAAATGACAAAGTACATGGATAGATTTCTGCTCTCTTCCGCCCTTGATTGAGAAATGGCCTTTTCTCCTGTTAGTAGCTCGGCAAGGACAACCCCAAAACTATAGACATCGCTCTTGTCCGTAAATTGACTGGTTTTGTAGTACTCCGGGTCCAAGTATCCAAAGGTTCCTCGCACCATCGTGGTTAAGTGTGTGCGGTCAATGGCAATTGATTTGGAAGTTCCAAAGTCTGCCACTTTGGCTTGAAATTTTTCATCCAAGAGTATATTTGACGACTTAATATCGCGATGATAAATTGGTATGGCTATAGCAAAGTGCAAATACGAAAGAGCCGAAGCAACTTCACTAGCAATTCTTAACCGTGTTTCCCACGAGACGGGAAATTCCCTTTCCGGATTATGAAGATATTGGTAGAGAGTTCCACTGGGGACAAATTCATATACAAGAAGAGGGACTTCACTCTCCAAACAGAATCCTAATAACTTGACCACATTTCTATGATTGATTTTGGAGAGAATAACAACCTCATTGACAAATTGTTCGGCTTGTCGAGCATCAACAACTTCGGATTTCTTAATTGCAACGATCGTTCCATCTAACAACATTCCCTTGTAAACAGTCCCTTGACCACCCCGACCCAATATGCGACTCTCGTTAAAATGGTCCGTAGCCGTATCTAACTCTGCTAAGGTGAACAACTTACCTTTCTCCACACGATTGTCTTCAATGGAAGATAGGTGTTTTTGCACTAGAAGTCCGCCATTAAGTTTGAAGAATTTTAACTTGGTATTTGCCTCACACCTTCTTTTCAAGAATTTGAACAACCTCCAAAAAAACAAAAGTAATAATATGGCTCCAACGCCTGTGCCCACACCTGTGTAGAAAAAAGTCAACCACAATCGTTTTAGGAAGCTAGTAGATAATATTCAAAGAGTTTTTCTTCACTCTTGGATTTAAGTAAAAAGCATGGTTGAATGCACAGATTATGAAAGTACAATTTAAATTGAGCATAAATGGTAATATTCGTCAATCATGCCAATGAAATTGGTGCATGCACAGACAGTCACATTCCGTGACCGTGGGAAAAAAGGAGCGGACACTGACGTACCTATAATGATGATGACCTTATTGTCTACGCAGTCATATGACCCCGATCGATTCACACACTTCCCTCGGCAGTTGAGGTTTGGATATTCTTTGCACTCGTTGATATCTAATCAAATATTAAATGATGAATGGGATCAAAGAAAGAAACAAAACGACCAGGCAGTTTCTATATAAATGTAATATCAGACGAAACATTCAGCAGTCGAATTCTCCCTTGAAGTCTCTTGTATATTTAATTCGTGAGCATCCATCAACAACTTAATTATTCCAGCTATATTCACGGCTTTATTTTGTTGGTTTCGAGCTCGCATATCGTCCTAGCAAGCTTGGAATATCGAATAAGGTCAAGATACAAAATAAAAGTGGACGTTCTATTCTCACCTTGGCATCCCTGGGAAAGAAAATAATTCCCTCTGTAGCCTTGATTGCAAGAACAATATATTAGACTACGCACTCCAGGCGCCGAGGATGCACGGCAGGTGGCGGAACTGTCATTGCCTCGCCCATTTTTTTGTTTGGTCAGCAGGGTATACTCATAGGAGGTGATCGCCCATTTGAGTATCACTGGAACGTCCGGCGGTAAACTGTTCAAATCAGTTTGATGCCACCATGTTTTCGCAACCAAGAAGGCATACCTGCATTCTACATCCTCTGGCGCTGTGGTTCCACCATTAAGAGTCTTGAACTCCACGTTGTATTTGCTGATAACAGCAGGGATAGAAGTCATACAGCAACCGGTACCACTAGAGCACTGGTCGAATCCAAGAGTCCCATTTCCGCCGCAGGAAGACTTGCATCCTACTACCGCTCTTGGGGTGTCCGTGCTGGCCATCATGGCCAGACTCTCACAACCTCCGGCGACAAAATAGTTATGAATCTGGGAGTACCTGAAAATGCCGTTACTGGCCCTTAAATCCACCGGGGCGTCGTTTTGCCGGTTGGCCGAACAATTGAGATGGGAGAACAATATGGGCTGGCTGACCTTAATGAGGCCTGGAGAGTCTAAACTACCCGGCAGCGAGATATCTAAAACCACCACACTCAAATTCTTGAGTACCGGAGTAGAGATGCCATAGGCTCGTCGGCAATCGATCTCGAACTGGGGACCCAAGAAGCAGCCAGGCCCAATTCCGAAAGGATACGGAATGCCAGTGAGATTGCCACATGTGTCCGGACATCCTGGCCAAGCCAGACTCTGAGGAGATGATTCCGCTACAACTGCAAAATCAAGCAAAAGAATCGCGAATGCCATCTGAGATGCCGTTTTCAGCATCGCCAGGAGCATCTTCTCCCGATTCATCTTCCGAAGTTTGCTCCTACAGTTTGATATTCCTAGAAAAGAAGGGCCTGATGAATCAGATTTGATGGTTGAGTGGTTTAGTAATCAGAACAAACACAATAATACAAAGAGTTTTGGCATTCTCAGGGGAATGAGAATTGAGGTTAGAGGAAAGATTTGAGCACTATTTATAGAGTTAAAGGCGCCCTCTCATTACGGGCTCAACTCAACTACCTATACTAAAAAATTTATTATATTAATTAAGAAACATTCTATCTTACCTTAGACCAAACCCCGTAAAACAGTAAGTTACAATGTCAATTAATATAACCCACACTAGGAAAACTCTTACGATCTCGGCAGCAAATATCTTGGGGGTATGAAGTTGATGGGAAATTCCCATGAAGGGGACCATTTCATTAGTAGGAACGACGGTGACCTTTCGACTATAATCATCTCACACCAAGATAACGCAATAGGCTGCATAACTTAAGGCTGTCGTTGACTAAGAAGGGGGGGAAAAGTTAAATAGAGACGTAAATGATCAGTCCATTACTAAACAAGAAAAGGAGGAAATATACTGAGATATCTAATTTGTCCATTTGTCCATTTGTAGATTACTTATTTAGAGTTATTTAGAATTAGATCAAATCAAAAAATTTCTTGTTAATTGTCCATTTATAGAAGACTTATTTTTTACTGAATTGAGATAGCAAATTTGTACTCTGTTGTGTGAAAATCATGTTAGAAATAATTTTTTCTGCAACAATAAGAAAAAAAATTAAATTGTGACATGAAACCGCTAAAGCAAAGAGAGAATATAAATGTAATTATACCGCAGATTGACATTCCTCAAGAATGTCAAGTTTCCTATAATGCGGTGAGATAGTACTTGTCAAGTTCCTGGACCACCACGACCCTCTCATGTCGACTGCTGCAAATAACCCCGTTCCATCGGCAAAAATGGACCGAATCGTTCCAATTGCTCAGCGTGGCAAAAGGGTCATGGGTTATCTGGTTTTTGAATGCCAATAAGGCCTGTTTATCTGTGTCAGTCCCTAGTTTAGCAGAGTGAGAGAGAGTGAAGTAAGTGCAAGGAAGCAGGAGGCAGAGATTGAAGATGACAGGGTGTGCAGTGAATGGCAAAAGCTTTCTCGATTCCATTTCAACACAGTTCATGTTGAGATTTTTGAGCAGGCCATATTCTGATTTTATGGAGTCGAGGTAACCTAGGAACGAGACCTGTCCCGGAGAGAAACTAGGGCGGTGGGAATTCTTGCAAAAATGGCCGAAAAATGGTCACGGGAGAGAGACTCATGGTCAATATTAGGGTGATTTGTTGTCCGCAGTCCGCATTCCGCCAGTGAAAGGACAATGCAGAGAGCGAAGCGCTTGAGCATGTGCACCTTTTTTCCAGCAGTCGCCTTCAATTTTTCTGTTGACTTTGGGGGTGCATTATTTGACTGATGTGGCCTGAACACAGATTGTCGAATGTGAACACGATCAATTGGGAGGAATCCTGGAAAGAGGAGTTGTTTGTGATTGAGGCGATTGATGGGTTAGGTAGAGGGTCCATGCCCATTGCATTATATGTACAGAACGGATTTGAGTAGACCAGGAAATTAGGGCACGAGACATGGGCTATCCTTGTCCCTGCTTGGATATAATTTCCAAGTGGTTGTAAATACCTAGTCATTCACTCCCTCTTTCCCTGCTGAAGTCATTGTAATGCGCATCGTCAGATGCCAACATAGGCAATAACGAATATTCAAAGCCTCGGAGAAGAAAATAAACGTGGAATGGATAAGGTACAAAATAAAACAGTATTCTTGTATGTTTCAAGACCAGTGAAAATATCTTTGAGACGAGCGTAGAAAAGGCCAAAAACGACGGGAAAAGAAAAGAAAGGTGTGACTTTTCACGCGTCGGCGCTTTCCATTTTTTACGCGGTCCCACAGGCGGCTTCGTACGCTTTCGTGCTTTGGGATGAGCGAAGAAAAGAGTGCGACTTTGTACGCGTTGGTATTACAAATTTCTATCGTATGAAGGGTAAGGTTTGTTGCCGCACCACCACCATATTTGCCCGCTTTCATCCTCTCTCTCTCTCTCTCAAAATGAGTTCCATCCAAAGTCACTTGCATTCTCACGTTCTGTTCCTTCGAAATTTGAGCCAACACTTCCAAACCGCCCAACAAAAAGAACGCTCTGAAAATGGAGACCCCCTGCGGTGTGAATTTTGCGGAGAAGATTTCATCAATGGTAGCACTTCTCTCTTTGCTTTAGCGGTTCCATGTCACAATTTAATTTAAGATTTGCCATGTGTAGAAAGGAGAAGAATGTCGCTCTTTCTCTTATAAAAGTTTAAATTATTGTATTGCCCCTTGGAAGACCGAAAAGCAAAGTGCCCGTAGTCGATGAGAAGGAGCAAATTATTATATGGCCGAAAAAAAAAAGTAAAGTTGGTTGACAAAATGCCCCAAATTACGGCCATACCCAGCACGGGCAATGGCTTTTCCTTAACACTGCTCGATTAAAAAATCTCTGAAGATTTTTATTTGTTTTTTTCTAAAGGAAACTTTTATGTTCTGGTTCAGTTTGATTTTCCTTTGGATTTGAATCATGACATCTACTGTTCCTATAATCTTTACGATCTTTTTTGTTTTTTTAGTAAAACTCGATTCACCATCTGCCTCATCCACCTCAAGATTCGAATTTTCCACCGGAACTTCCCTGCCACCATCGACATCCGACTCCGAGACCGAACTCCTATTAACACCCGTATCAGATTCACCCGTATCAGAATTCAATCCCATTCCTACATCTTTCGCCTCCCCCGCCGGAACCGCCCGACTTCCATTACTCTCCGCCCCGGCAGCCAACATCAGCGCCTTCTTCTGCATCAACTTCAACATGTTGAGGAACCCATTGTTCCACAACGGCATCAGGCTCTGCTGCAGCCCGAGGAGCGTCACGAAGTCGGGGGAGACCCGGACAATCCCTGGACGAGCAGAGCGGCGAGGCCCTTGGTGAGGACTGAGTCGGAATCAGCCTCGAAGACTATATAAGATTTTTACGATCGTAAAATGTTATCCTTTTCAACGTCCTCCAAGGCGTTCAATTATTCATGCTTTTAGAGCATCATACAGCACTAGTAAGGAAATTCAGGAAACCGCTAAAGTTTAGTGGAATATCAATTTAAAAAATCCGTGACTTCAAATTGGGATATGTATCAGATGCGTAAGATGCTTATATAACATTCTCGTGTCATTTATGATATATAGGAACTGGAAGACTAGTAAGCTGTCTATTCGGTGGAGTAATGTCATAATAGAGCAACCTCTTTAGTGGTGCTCCATGAACATAGTGCGGCACAGAACAGAGATGAGGGATCATGGGCCTAGCTACCTTGTGCCTGTGGATGATATGTTATAGTCTACAGATGTTGGTATTGGGGATCCAGTATCTTTTCAGTGATCAAAATTAAACTGTGACATGAAACTGCTAAAGTAAATTTTTTTACTTTCAATATTATTACATATATTTATGATATTTATGACTATATTAATAATCTAAGATATTCATCTCTTAAATTTTTTTTGGAAAAAAGAAAAAAAGTGCATTTGAACTCTAGAAAACAAATAATATTGACATGACGTCCATGTAACTTAAGTGAAATAAACATAACATTTTTGCTGAAAGATCATCTAAAAAACATTAACGAGAATGGTAAATATTTACATATATACGAGTTTACAATTTTTATGTTATAAGAAAAAGTTTAAGATATATGTGTCATATATGATCTAGAATTATTAATATCACGAAAAAAAGTTATGAATAAATACGTCGTCGTCGGCATAGTTTGGGGCATAGTTCGAAGTCTTTGATGATTCTTTTTCAAAAAATAATAAAGGATGCATTTGTTAAGGTTGCTTTTGTACTCTTTTTTTTTTTTTTTTTTTTGCCTTAGTACTTGAGAGCTTCTATTATTGGGGGCATAGTTATCACGATACGTTCCCAACTCCCACACATAGCAGTGAGGATTGGATTGAGTCGGAATCGGCCTCGAAGACTACTGTAAGATTTTTACGATCGTAAAATGTTATCCTTTTCAATGTCCTCCGAGACGTTCAATTATTCATGCTTTTAGAGCATCATACAACAATGGTGAGGAAATTTAGGAAACCGCTAAAGTTTAGTGGAATATCAATTTAAAAAATCCGTGACTCAAATTGGGATATGTATCAGATGTATAAGATGCTTATATAACATTCTCGTGTCATTTATGATATATAGGAACTGGAAGACGAGTAAGCTGTCTATTCGATGGAGTAATGTCATAATCGAGCAACCTCTTTAGTGGTGCTCCATGAACAAAGTGCGGCACAGAACAGAGATGAGGGATCATGGGCCTAGCTACCTCGTGCCTGTGGATGATATGTTATGCTCGCCAGTCCCACCCCATAGAAAAGGGAAAGGTAGAACCGGACCGCTTCGTTAGCCTATGAATAAGAGAATCTAAGGTATGTGAAAGCGCTCTTTCAGGCGAGTGAGTCACGTGCGTTCAAGTCAAAACAAGAGAAAGTAACTCGACCTTAGGCAGAGGAGAGACAGCCGCTCAAACAAAGAGAGCTTCTTGATCCACGTATCTCATTGATTTAGCGATAGGGGCGGAATGCCAAGCCGCTCAGTCTACAGATGTTGGTATTGAGGATCAAGTATCTTTTGAGTGATCAAAATTAAATTGTGACATGAAACTACTAAAGTAAATTTTTTTACTTTCAATATTATTACATATATTTATAATATTTATGACTATATTAATAATCTAAGATATTCATCTCTTAAATTTTTTTGGAAAAAAAAAGAAAAAAAGTGCATTTGAACTCTAGAAAACAAATAATATTGACATGATGTCCATGTAACTTAAGTGAAATAAACATAACGTTTTTGCTAAAAGATCATCCAAAAAACCTTAACATAATGGTAAATATTTACATATATATGAGTTTACGATTTTTATGTTATAAGAAAAAGTTTAAGGTATATGGATCATATATGATCTAGAGTTATTAATATCACGAAAAAAGTTACGAATAAATACGTCGTCGTCGGCATAGTTTTGGGCATAGTTCGAGGTCTTTGATGATTCTTTTTCAAAAAATAATTAAAGATGCATTTGCTAAGGTTGCTTTCGTACTCTTTTTTTTTTTTTTTTGCCTTAGTACTTGAGAGCTTCTATTATTGGGGGCATAGTGATGACGATACGTTCCCAACTCCCACACATAGCAGTGAGGATTGGATTGAGTCGGAATCGGCATCGAAGACTATATAAGATTTTTACGATCGTAAAATGTTATCCTTTTCAACGTCCTCCGAGAGGTTCAATTATTCATGCTTTTACAACATCATATAATAATAGTGAGGAAATTCAGGAAACTGCTAAAGTTTAGTGGAATATCAATTTAAAAAATCCGTGACGTCAAATTGGGATATGTATCAGATGCGTAAGATGCTTATATAACATTCTCGTGTCATTTATGATATATAGGAACTGGAAGACGAGTAAGCTATCTATTCGGTGGAGTAATGTCATAATCGAGCAACCTCTTCAACGGTGCTCCATGAACATAGTGCGGCACATAACAGAGATGACGGATCATGGGCCTAGCTACCTCGTGCCTGTGGATGATATCTTATAGTCTACAGATGTTGGTATTGGGGATTGGGTATCTTTCTAGAGATCAAAATTAAATTGTGACATGAAACCGCTAAAGTAAATCTTTTTACTTTCAATATTATTACATATATTTATGATATCTATGACTATATTAATAATCTAAGATATTCATCTTTTAAATTTTTTTTGGAAAAAAGAAAAAAAGTGCGTTTGAACTCTAGAAAACAAATAATATTGACATGACGTCCATGTAACTTAAGTGAAATAAACATAACGTTTTTGCCAAAAGATCATCTAAAAAACCATAACAGAATGGTAAATATTTACATATATATGAGTTTACGATTTTTATGTTATAAGAAAAAGGACAAGATATATGTGTCATATATGATCTAGAGTTATTAAAATCACGAAAAAAGTTATGAATAAATACGTCGTCGTCGGCATACTTTGGGGCATAGTTCGAAGTCTTTGATGATTCCTTTTCAAAAAATAATAAAGGATGAATTTGTTAAGGTTGCTTTTGTACCCTTTTTTTTTGCCTTAGTACTTGAGAGATTCTATTATTGGGGGCATAGTTATGACGATACGTTCCCAACTCCCACACATAGCAGTGAGGATTGGATCGAGTCGGATTCGGCCTCGAAGACTATATAAGATTTTTACAATCGTAAAATGTTATCCTTTTCAACGTCCTCCAAGACGTTCAATTATTCATGCTTTTAGAGCATTATACAGCAATAGTGAGGAAATTCAGGAAATCGCTAAAGTTTAGTGGAATATCAATTTAAAAAATCTGGACTTCAAATTGGGATATGTATCAGATGCATAAGATGCTAATATAACATTCTCGTGTCATTTATGATATATAGAAACTGGAAGACGAGTAAGCTGTCTATTCGGTGGAGTAATGTCATAATCGAGCAACCTCTTTAGTGGTGCTCCATGAACATAGTGCGGCACAGAATAGAGATGAGGAATCATGGGCCTAGCTACCTCGGGCCTCTGGATGATATGTTATAGTCTACAGATGTTGGTATTGGGGATTAGGTATCTTTTCAGTGATCAAAATTACATTGTGACATGAAACCGCTAAAGTAATTTTTTTCTACTTTCAATATTATTACATATATTTATGATATTTATGACTACATTAATAATCTAAGATATTCATCTCTTAAGTTTTTTTTGAAAAAAAAAAAGTGCATTTGAACTCTAGAAAACAAATAATATTGACATGATGTCCATGTAACTTAAGTGAAATAAACATAACGTTTTTGCTTAAGATCATCTAAAAAAACCATAACAGAGTGGTAAATATTTACATATATATAAGTTTACGATTTTTATGTTATAAGAAAAACTTTAAGATATATGTGTCATATATGATTTAGAGTTATTAATATCACCAAAAAAGTTATGAATGAATACATCGTCGTCGGCATACTTTCGGGCATAGTTCGAAGTCTTTGATGATTCTTTTTTAAAAAAAAATAATAAAGGATGCATTTATTAAGGTTGCTTTCGTACTTTTTTTTTTGCCTTAGTACTTGAGAGATTCTATTATTGGGGGCATAGTTATGACGATACGTTCCCAACTCCCACACATAGCAGTGAGGATTGGATCAAGTCGGATTCGGCCTCAAAGACTATATAAGATTTTTACAATCGTAAAATGTTATCCTTTTCAACGTCCTCCGAGACGTTCAATTATTCATGCTTTTAGAGCATTATACAGCAATAGTGAGGAAATTCAGGAAATCGCCAAAGTTTAGTGGAATATCAATTTAAAAAATCTAGACTTCAAAATGGGATATGTATCAGATGCGTAAGATGCTTATATAACATTCTCGTTTCATTTATGATATATAGGAACTGGAAGACGAGTAAGCTATCTATTTGGTGGAGTAATGTCATAATCGAGCAACCTTTTAGTGGTGCTCCATGAACATAGTGCGGCACAGAACAGAGATGAGGGATCATGGGCCTAGCTACCTCGTGCCTGTGGATGATATGTTATAGTCTACAGATGTTGGTATTGGGGATCCAGTATCTTTTCACTGATCAAAATTAAATTGTGAAATGAAACCGCTAAGGTAATTTTTTTTAACTTTCTATATTATTACATATATTTATGATATTTATGACTATATTAATAATCTAAGATATTCATCTCTTAAATTTTTTTTTGGAAAAAAGAAAAAAGTGCATTTAAACTCTAGAAAACAAATAATATTGACATGACGTCCATGTAACTTAAGTGAAATAAACATAACGTTTTTGCTGAAAGATCATCTAAAAAACCTTAACAGATATACGAGTTTACGATTTTTATGTTATAAGAAAAAGTTTAAGATATATGTGTCATATATGATTTAGAGTTATTAATATCACGAAAAAAGTTATGAATAAATACGTCATTGTCGGCATAGTTTGGGGCATAGTTCGAAGTCTTTGATGATTCTTTTTCAAAAAATAATAAAGGACTCATTTATTAAGGTTGCTTTCGTACTTTTTTTTTTTTTTGCCTTAGTACTTTAGAGCTTCTATTATTGGGGGCATAGTTATGAGGATACGTTCCCAACTCCCACACATAGCAGTGAGGATTGGATCGAGTCGGAATCAGCCTCGAAGACTATGTAAGATTTTTACGATCTTAAAATGTTATCCTTTTCAACGTCCTCCCAGACGTTCAATTATTCATGCTTTTAGAGCATCATACAGCAAAAGTGAGGAAATTCAGGAAACCGCTAAAGTTTAGTGGAATATCAATTTATAAAATCTGGACTTCAAATTGGGATATGTATCAGATGCGTAAGATGCTAATATAACATTCTCGTGTCATTTATGATATATAGCATCTGGAAGACGAGTAAGCTGTCTATTCGGTGGAGTAATGTCATAATCGAGCACCCTCTTTAGTGGTGCTCCATGAACATTGTGCGGCACAGAATAGAGATGAGGGATCATGGGCATAACTACCTTGTGCCAGTGGATGATATGTTATAGTCTACAGTTGTTGGTATTGGGGATCAGGTATCTTTTCAGTGATCAAAATAAAATTGTGACATGAAACCGCTAAAGTAAATTTTTTTACTTGAAATATTATTACATATATTTATGATATTTATGACTATATTAATAATCTAAGTTATTCATCTCTTAAATTTTTTGGAAAAAAGAAAAAAAGTGCATTTGAACTTCTAGAAAACAAATAATATTGACATGACGTCCATGTAACTTAAGTGAAATAAACATAACGTTTTTGCTGAAAGATCATCTAAAAAACCTTAAAAGAATGGTAAATATTTACATATATGCGAGTTTACGATTTTTATGTTATAAGAAAAATTTTAAGATATATGTGTCATATATGATTTAGAGTTATTAATATCACGAAAAAAGCTATGAATAAATACGTCGTCATCAGCATAGTTTGGGGCATTGTTCAAAGTCTTTGATGATTCTTCTTCAAAAAATAATAAAGGATGCATTTGTTAAGGTTGCTTTCGCACTCTTTTCTTTCTTTTTTTTTTTTTTTTTTGCCTTAGTACTTGGAGAGCTTTTATTATTGGGGTCATAGTTATGATGATATGTTCCCAACTCCCACACATAGCAGTGAGGATTGGATCGAGTCGGAATCAGCCTCGAAGACTATATAAGATTTTTACGATCTTAAAACGTTATCCTTTTCAACGTCCTCCGAGACATTCAATTATTCATCCTTTTAGAGTATCATACAGCAAAAGTGAGGAAATTCAGGAAACCGCAAAAGTTTAGTGGAATATCAATTTAAAAAATCCGTGACTTCAAATTGGGATATGTATCAGATGCGTAAGATGCTTATATAACATTCTCGTGTCATATATGATATATAGGAATTGGAAGACGAGTAAGCTATCTATTCGGTGGAGTAATGTCATAATCGAGCAACCTCTTTAGCGGTGGTCCACGAACATAGTGCGGCACAGAACAGAGATGAGGGATCATGGGCCTAGCTACCTCGTGCCTGTGGATGATATGTTATAGTCTACAGATGTTGGTATTGGTGATTAGGTATCTTTTCAGTGATCAAAATTAAATTGTAACATGAAACCGCTAAAGTAATTTTTTTTTACTTTCAATATTATTACATATATTTATGATATTTATGACTATATTAATAATCTAAGATATTCATCTCTTAATTTTTTTTTTGAAAAAAAAAATTGCATTTGAACTCTAGAAAACAAATAATATTGACATGACGTCCATGTAACTTAAGTGAAATAAACATAACGTTTTTGCTGAAGGATCATCTAAAAGACCTTAATAGAATGGTAAATATTTACATATATACGAGTTTACGATTTTTATGCTATAAGAAAAATTTTAAGATATATGTGTCATATATGATTTAGAGTTATTAATATCACGAAAAAAGCTATGAATAAATACGTCGTCATCAGCATAGTTTGGGGCATTGTTCAAAGTCTTTGATGATTCTTTTTCAAAAAATAATAAAGGATGCATTTGTTAAGGTTGCTTTCGTACTCTTTTCTTTTCTTTTTTTTTTTTTTTGCCTTAGTACTTGGAGAGCTTTTATTATTGGGGTCATAGTTATGACGATATGTTCCCAACTCCCACACATAGCAGTGAGGATTGGATCGAGTCGGAATCAGCCTCGAAGACTATATAAGATTTTTACGATCTTAAAATGTTATCCTTTTCAACGTCCTCCGAGACATTCAATTATTCATACTTTAAGAGTATCATACAGTAAAAGTGAGGAAATTCAGGAAACCGCTAAAGTTTAGTGGAATATCGATTTAAAAAATCCGTGACTTCAAAATGGGATATGTATCAGATGTGTAAGATGCTTATATAACATTCTCGTGTCATTTACGATATATAGGAATTGGAAGACGAGTAAGCTATCTATTCGGTGGAGTAATGCCATAATCGAGCAACCTCTTTAGCGGTGGTCCACGAACATAGTGCGGCACAGAACAAAGATGAGGGATCATGGGCCTAGCTACCTCGTGCCTGTGGATGATATGTTATAGTCTACAGATGTTGGTATTGGTGATTAGGTATCTTTTCAGTGATCAAAATTAAATTGTGACATGAAACCGCTAAAAGTAATTTTTTTTTTTACTTTCAATATTATTACATATATTTATGATATTTATGACTATATTAATAATCTAAGATATTCATCTCTTAATTTTTTTTTTGAAAAAAAAAGTGCATTTGAACTCTAGAAAACAAATAATATTGACATGACGTCCATGTAACTTAAGTGAAATAAACATAACGTTTTTGCTTAAGATCATCTAAAAAACCATAACGAGAATGGTAAATATTTACATATATACGAGTTTACGATTTTTATGTTATAAGAAAAACTTTAAGATATATGTGTCATATATGATTTAGAGTTATTAATATAACGAAAAAAGTTATGAATAAATACGTCGTCGTCGGCATACTTTGGGGCACAGTTCGAAGTCTTTGATGATTCTTTTTCAAAAAATAATAAAGGATGCATTTGTTAAGGTTGCTTTCGTACTCTTTTTTTTTTTTTTTTGCCTTAGTACTTTGAGAGTGTTCCCAACTCCCACACATAGCAGTGAGGATTGGATCAAGTCGGAATCAGCCTCGAAGACTATATAAGATTTTTACGATCTTAAAATGTTATCCTTTTCAACGTCCTCCGAGATGTTCAATTATTCATGTTTTTAGAGCATCATACAGCAAAAGTGAGGAAATTCAGGAAACCGCTAAAGTTTTGTGGAATATCAATTTAAAAATCTGGACTTCAAATTGGGATATGTATCAGATGCGTAAGATGCTAATATAACATTCTCGTGTCATTTATGATATATAGGAACTGGAAGACGAGTAAGCTGTCTATTCGGTGGAGTAATGTCATAATCGAGCAACCTTTTTAGTGGTGCTCCATGAACATAGTGCGGCTCAAAATACAGATGAGGGATCATGGGCCTAGCTACCTCGTGCCTGTGGATGATATGTTATAGTCTACAGATGTTGGTATTGGGGATTAGGTATCTTTTCGTGATCAAAATTAAATTGTGACATGAAACCCCTAAAGTAATTTTTTTTTACTTTCAATATTATTACATATATTTATGATATTTATGACTATATTAATAATCTAGGATATTCATCTCTTAAATTTTTTTCTAGAAAAAGAAAAAAGTGCATTTGAACTCTAGAAAACAAATAATATTGACATGACATCCATGTAACTTAAGTGAAATAAACATAATGTTTTTGCTGAAAGATCATCTAAAAAACCTTAACAGATATACGATTTTATGATTTTTTTGTTATAAGAAAAATTTTAAGATATATGTGTCATATATGATTTAGAGTTATTAATATCACGAAAAAATTTATAAATAAATACGTCATCGTCAGCATAGTTTGGGGCGTAGTTCGAAGTCTTTGATGATTCTTTTTCAAAAAATAATAAAGGATGCATTTGCTAAGGTTGCTTTCGTACTCTTTTTTTTTTTTTTTTGCCTTAGTACTTTGAGAGCTTTTATTATTGGGGTCATAGTTATGACGATATGTTCCCAACTCCCACACATAGCAGTGAGGATTGGATCGAGTCGGAATCGGCCTCGAAGACTATATAAGATTTTTACAATCGTAAAATGTTATCCTTTTCAACGTCCTCCGAGACGTTCAATTATTCATGCTTTTAGAGCATTATACAGCAATAGTGAGGAAATTCAGGAAATCGCTAAAGTTTAGTGGAATATCAATTTAAAAAATCTAGACTTCAAATTGGGATATGTATCAGATGCGTAAGATGCTTATATAACATTCTCGTTTCATTTATGATATATAGGAACTGGAAGACGAGTAAGCTATCTATTCGGTGGAGTAATGTCATAATCAACCAACCTCTTTAGTGGTGCTCCATGAACATAGTGCGGCACAGAACAGAGATGAGGGATCATGGGCTTAGCTACCTCATGCCTGTGGATGATATGTTATAGTCTACAGATGTTGGTATTGGGGATCGGGTATCTTTTCAGTGATCAAAATTAAATTGTGACATGAAACCGCTAAAGTAAATTTTTTTACTTTCAATATTATTACATATATTTATGATATCTATGACTATATTAATAATCTAAGATATTCATCTCTTAATTTTTTTTGGAAAAAAGAAAAAAGTGCATTTGAACTCTAGCGAACAAATAATATTGACATGACGTCCACGTAACTTAAGTGAAATAAACATAACGTTTTTGCGGAAAGATCATCTAAAAAACCATAACAGAATGGTAAATATTTACATATATACGAGTTTAGGATTTTTATGTTATAACAAAAAGTTCAAGATATGTGTGTCATATATGATCTAGAGTTATTAAAATCACGAAAAAAGTTATGAATAAATACGTCGTCGTCGGCATAGTTTTGGGCATAGTTCGAGGTCTTTGATGATTCTTTTTCAAAAAATAATTAAAGATGCATTTGTTAAGGTTGCTTTCGTACTCTTTTTTTTTTTTTTGCCTTAGTACTTGAGAGCTTCTATTATTGGGGGCATAGTGATTACGATACGTTGCCAACTCCCACACATGGCAGTGAGGATTGGAGCGAGTCGGAATCAGCCTCAAATACTATATAAGATTTTTACGATCGTAAAATCTTATCCTTTTCAACGTCCTCCGAGACGTTCAATTATTCATGCTTTTAGAGCATCATATAGCAATAGTGAGGAAATTCAGGAAATAACTAAAGTTTAGTGGAATATCAATTTAAAAAATCCGTCACTTCAAATTGGGATATGTATCAGATACGTAAGATGCTTATATAACATTCTCGTGTCATTTATGATATATAGGAACTGGAAGACGAGTAAGCTATCTATTCGGTGGAGTAATGTCATAATCGAGCAACCTCTTTAGCGGTGGTCCATGAACATAGTGCGGCACAGAATAGAGATGAGGGATCATGGGCCTAGCTACCTCGTGCCTGTGGATGATATGTTATAGTCTACAGATGTTGGTATTGGGGATTCGGTATCTTTTCAGTGATCAAAATTAAATTGTGACATGAAACCGCTAAAGTAATTTTTTTTTACTTTCAATATTATTACATATATTTATGATATTTATGACTATATTAATAATCTAAGATATTCATCTCTTAATTTTTTTTTTGAAAAAAAAAAGTGCATTTGAACTCTAGAAAACAAATAATATTGACATGACGTCCATGTAACTTAAGTGAAATAAACATAACGTTTTTGCTGAAGATCATCTAAAAAACCATAACATAATGGTAAATATTTACATATATACGAGTTTATGATTTTTATGTTATAAGAAAAAGTTTAAGATATATGTGTCATATATGATTTAGAGTTATTAATATGAGGAAAAAAGTTATGAATAAATACGTCGTCATCAGCATAGTTTGGGGCGTAGTTTGAAGTCTTTGATGATTCTTTTTCAAAAAATAATAAAGGATGCATTTGTTAAGGTTGCTTTCGTACTCTTTTTTTTTTTTTTTTTGCCTTAGTACTTTGAGAGCTTCTATTATTGGGGTCATAGTTATGACGATATGTTCCCAACTCCCACACATAGCAGTGAGGATTGGATCGAGTCGGAATCAGCCTCGAAGACTATATAAGATTTTTACGATCGTAAAATCTTATCCTTTTCAACGTCCTCCGAGACGTTCAATTATTCATGCTTTTAGAGCATCATATAGCAATAGTGAGGAAATTCAAGAAACCGCTAAAGTTTAGTGGAATATCAATTTAAAAAATCTGTGACTTCAAATTGGGATATGTATCAGATGCGTAAGATGCTTATATAACATTCTCGTTTCATTTATGATATATAGGAATTGGAAGATGAGTAAGCTATCTATTCGGTGGAGTAATGTCATAATCGAGCAACCTCTTTAGTGGTGCTCCATGAACATAGTGCGGCACAAAATAGAGATGAGGGATCATGGGCCTAGCTACCTCGTGCCTGTGGATGATATGTTATACTCTACAGATGTTGGTATTGGGGATCAGGTATCTTTTTAGTGATCAAAATTAAATTGTGACATGAAACCGCTAAAGTAATTTTTTTTTACTTTCAATATTATTACATATATTTATGATATTTATGACTATATTAAAAATCTAAGATATTCATCGCTTAAATTTTTTTTGGAAAAAAGAAAAAAATGCATTTGAACTCTAGAAAACAAATAATATTGACATGACGTCCATGTAACTTAAGTGAAATAAACATAATGTTTTTGCTAAAAGATCATCCTAAAAACCTTAACAGATATACGATTTTATGATTTTTTTGTTATAAGAAAATTTTAAGATATATGTGTCATATATGATTTAGAGTTATTTATATCACAAAAAAGTTATGAATAAATACGTCGTCATCAGCATAGTTTGGGGCATAGTTTGAAGTCTTTGATGATTCTTTTTCAAAAAATAATAAAGGATGCATTTGTTAAGGTTGCTTTCGTACTCTTTTTTTTTTTTTTTTTTTTTTTTTGCCTTAGTACTTTGAGAGCTTCTATTATTGGGGTCATAGTTATGACGATATGTTCCCAACTCCCACACATAGCAGTGAGGATTGGATCGAGTCGAATCAGCCTCGAAGACTATATAAGATTTTTACGATCGTAAAATCTTATCCTTTTCAACGTCCTTCGAGACGTTCAATTATTCATGCTTTTAGAGCATCATACAGCAATAGTGAGGAAATTCAAGAAACCGCTAAAGTTTAGTGGAATATCAATTTAAAAAATCCGTGACTTCAAATTGGGATATGTATCAGATGCGTAAGATGCTTATATAATATTCTCGTTTCATTTATGATATATAGGAATTGGAAGATGAGTAAGCTATCTATTCGGTGGAGTAATGTCATAATCGAGCAACCTCTTTAGCGGTGGTCCACGAACATAGTGCGGCACAGAACAGAGATGAGGGATCATGGGCCTAGCTACCTCGTGCCTGTGGATGATATGTTATAGTCTACAGATGTTGGTATTGGGGATTAGGTATCTTTTCAGTGATGAAAATTAAATTGTGACATGAAACCGCTAAAGTAATTTTTTTTTTTTACTTTCAATATTATTACATATATTTATGATATTTATGACTATATTAATAATCTAAGATATTCATCTCTTAATTTTTTTTTTGAAAAAAAAATGTGCATTTGAACTCTAGAAAACAAATAATATTGACATGACGTCCATGTAACTTAAGTGAAATAAACATAACGTTTTTGCTGAAGATCATCTAAAAAACCATAACAGAATGGTAAATATTTACATATATACGAGTTTACGATTTTTATGTTATAAGAAAAAGTTTAAGATATATGTGTCATATATGATTTAGAGTTACTAATATGACGAAAAAAGTTATGAATAAATACGTCGTCATCAGCATAGTTTGGGGCGTAGTTTGAAGTCTTTGATGATTCTTTTTCAAAAAATAATAAAGGATGCATTTGTTAAGGTTGCTTTCGTACTCTTTTTTTTTTTTTTTTTTTGCCTTAGTACTTTGAGAGCTTCTATTATTGGGGTCATAGTTATGACGATATGTTCCCAACTCCCACACATAGCAGTGAGGATTGGATCGAGTCGGAATCAGCCTCGCAGACTATATAAGATTTTTACGATCGTAAAATCTTATCCTTTTCAACGTCCTCCGAGACGTTCAATTATTCATGCTTTTAGAGCATCATACAGCAAAAGTGAGGAAATTCAGGAAACCGCTAAAGTTTTGTGGAATATCAATTTAGAAATCTGACTTCAAATTGGGATATGTATCAGATGCGTAAGATGCTAATATTACATTCTCATGTCATTTATGATATATAGGAACTAGAAGACGAGTAAGCTGTCTATTCGGTGGAGTAATGTCATAATCGAGCAACCTCTTTAGTGGTGCTCCATGAACATAGTGCGGCACAAAATAGAGATGAGGGATCATGGGCCTAGCTACCTCGTGCCTGTGGATGATATGTTATACTCTACAGATGTTGGTATTGGGGATCGGTATCTTTTTAGTGATCAAAATTAAATTGTGACATGAAACCGCTAAAGTAATTTTTTTTTACTTTCAATATTATTACATATATTTATGATATTTATGACTATATTAAAAATCTAAGATATTCATCGCTTAAATTTTTTTGGAAAAAAGAAAAAAATGCATTTGAACTCTAGAAAACAAATAATATTGACATGACGTCCATGTAACTTAAGTGAAATAAACATAATGTTTTTGCTAAAAGATCATCCAAAAAACCTTAACAGATATACGATTTTATGATTTTTTTGTTATAAGAAAATTTTAAGATATATGTGTCATATATGATTTAGAGTTATTTATATCACAAAAAAGTTATGAATAAATACGTCGTCATCAGCATAGTTTGGGGCATAGTTTGAAGTCTTTGATGATTCTTTTTCAAAAAATAATAAAGGATGCATTTGTTAAGGTTGCTTTCGTACTCTTTTTTTTTTTTTTTTTGCCTTAGTACTTTGAGAGCTTCTATTATTGGGGTCATAGTTATGACGATATGTTCCCAACTCCCACACATAGCAGTGAGGATTGGATCGAGTCAGAATCAGCCTCGAAGACTATATAAGATTTTTACGATCGTAAAATCTTATCCTTTTCAACGTCCTTCGAGACGTTCAATTATTCATGCTTTTAGAGCATCATACAGCAATAGTGAGGAAATTCAAGAAACCGCTAAAGTTTAGTGGAATATCAATTTAAAAAATCCGTGACTTCAAATTGGGATATGTATCAGATGCGTAAGATGCTTATATAACATTCTCGTTTCATTTATGATATATAGGAATTGGAAGATGAGTAAGCTATCTATTCGGTGGAGTAATGTCATAATCGAGCAACCTCTTTAGCGGTGGTCCACGAACATAGTGCGGCACAGAACAGAGATGAGGGATCATGGGCCTAGCTACCTCGTGCCTGTGGATGATATGTTATAGTCTACAGATGTTGGTATTGGGGATTAGGTATCTTTTCAATGATCAAAATTAAATTGTGACATGAAACCGCTAAAGTAATTTTTTTTTTTACTTTCAATATTATTACATATATTTATGATATTTATGACTATATTAATAATCTATGATATTCATCTCTTAATTTTTTTTTGAAAAAAAAATGTGCATTTGAACTCTAGAAAACAAATAATATTGACATGACGTCCATGTAACTTAAGTGAAATAAACATAACGTTTTTGCTGAAGATCATCTAAAAAACCATAACAGAATGGTAAATATTTACATATATACGAGTTTACGATTTTTATGTTATAAGAAAAAGTTTAAGATATATGTGTCATATATGATTTAGAGTTACTAATATGACGAAAAAAGTTATGAATAAATACGTCGTCATCAGCATAGTTTGGGGCGTAGTTTGAAGTCTTTGATGATTCTTTTTCAAAAAATAATAAAGGATGCATTTGTTAAGGTTGCTTTCCTACTCTTTTTTTTTTTTTTTTTTGCCTTAGTACTTTGAGAGCTTCTATTATTGGGGTCATAGTTATGACGATATGTTCCCAACTCCCACACATAGCAGTGAGGATTGGATCGTGTCGGAATCAGCCTCGAAGACTATATAAGATTTTTACGATCGTAAAATCTTATCCTTTTCAACGTCCTCCGAGACGTTCAATTATTCATGCTTTTAGAGCATCATACAGCAAAAGTGAGGAAATTCAGGAAACCGCTAAAGTTTTGTGGAATATCAATTTAGAAATCTGACTTCAAATTGGGATATGTATCAGATGCGTAAGATGCTAATATAACATTCTCATGTCATTTATGATATATAGGAACTAGAAGACGAGTAAGCTGTCTATTCGGTGGAGTAATGTCATAATCGAGCAACCTCTTTAGTGGTGCTCCATGAACATAGTGCGGCATGGAACAGAGATGAGGGATCATGGGCCTAGCTACCTTGTACCTGTGGATGATATGTTATAGTCTACAGATGTTGGTATTGGGGATCAGGTATCTTTTCAGTGATCAAAATTAAATTGTGACAAGAAACCGCTAAGGTAAATTTTTTTACTTTCAATATTATTACATATATTCATGATATTTATGACTATATTAATAATCTAAGATATTCATCTCTTAAATTTTTTCTGGAAAAAAGAAAAAAGTGCATTTGAACTCTAGAAAACAAATTATATTGACATGACGTCCATGTAACTTAAGTGAAATAAACATAACGTTTTTGCTGAAAGATCATCTAAAAAACCTTAATATAATGGTAAATATTTACATATATACTAGTTTACGATTTTTATGTTATAAGAAAAAGTTTAAGATATATGTGTCATATATGATCTAGAGTTATTGATATCACAAAAAAAGTTATGAATAAATACGTCGTCGTCGGCATAGTTTGGGACATAGTTTGAAGTCTTTGATGATTCTTTTTCAAAAAATTATAAAGGATGCATTTGTTAGGGTTGCTTTCGTACTCTTTTTTTTTTTTTTTTTGCCTTAGTACTTGAGAGCTTCTATTATTGGGGGCATAGTTATGACGATACGTTCCCAACTCCCATAGCAGTGAGGATTGGATCGAGTCGGAATCGGCCTCAAAGACTATATAAGATTTTTTCGATCGTAAAATGTTATCCTTTTCAACGTCCTCCGAGACGTTCAATTATTCATGCTTTTAGAGCATCATACAGCAATAGTGAGGAAATTCAGTAAACCGCTAATGTTTAGTGGAATATCGATTTAAAAAATCCGTGACTTCAAATTGGGATATGTATCAAATGCGTAAGATGCTTATATGACATTCTCGTGTCATTTATGATATATAGGAAGTGGAAGACGAGTAAGCTGTCTATTCGGTGAAGTAATGTCATAATCGAGCAACCTCTTTAGTGGTGCTCCATGAACATAGTGCGGCACAGAACAAAGATGAGGGATCATGGGCCTTGCTACCTCGTGCCTGTGGATGATATGTTATAGTCTACAGATGTTGGTATTGGGGATCAGGTATCTTTTCAGTGATCAAAATTAAATTGTGACATGAAACTGCTAAAGTAAATTTTTTTACTTTCAATATTATTACATATATTTATGATATTTATGACTATATTAATAATCTATGATATTCATCTCTTAATTTTTTTTTTGGAAAAAAAAAAAAAATGCATTTGAACTCTAGAAAACAAATAATATTGACATGACGTCCATGTAACTTAAGTGAAATAAACATAACGTTTTTGCTGAAAGATCATCTAAAAAACCTTAACAGATATACGAGTTTACGATTTTTATGTTATAAGAAAAAGTTTAAGATATATGTGTCATATATGATTTAGAGTTATTAATATCACGAAAAAAGTTATGAATAAATACGTCATTGTCGGCATAGTTTGGGGCATAGTTCGAAGTCTTTGATGATTCTTTTTCAAAAAATAATAATGGATGCATTTGTTAAGGTTGCTTTCGTACTCTTTTTTTTTTTTTTTTGCCTTAGTACTTGAGAGCTTCTATTATTGGGGGCATAGTTATGACGATAACGTTCCCAACCCCCACACATAGCAGTGAGGATTGGATCTTTTACGTCTAAAGCTTATATAACATTCTCGTGTCATTTATAATATCTGCGCAGGTGAAATACTCTTATTATAGCATCTGCATTCGGCGAACCGTGCACACGTCATTGTAATGCGCATCGTGGAAACGCCATGATAATGCGCAGGTGCAATGTCGGCAAAGCTCCCATTGGATCCAGTTCGAACTCATACCTACTAGGCGTGTAGTACCCTCTACGAAGCAAGAAAAGAAGAAAAGCAATTGTCGAAAATCACTTGAACATTATTTATATTCCTGGTCAGACGATACAACACACGTTGAAATCAACACAATGCCAAGATCAATCTAAAAGTGATTATAGGAACAGTAGATGTCATGATTCAAATCTCGGACCGGTCCACTAAACCGCTAAAGTTTGATCAAAATGCTTCACGTGACCGAATTTCCCGTTATGATTAAGTTGGTTCTATTAGGGTTTGAAGTAGGAACGTCTTTCCTTCGCTTTGAATTTGTCATTGTGTTGCTGCATCAATGCAAATCGATCGATCGATCTTGTTAAAGAGTGCTTCAAAGACACTTATCTAAATAACTAATCAAGAAAGCTGTGCTACTTTCAGTTACCATTATATTCCAAAAAAAGAAAAAAGAAAAGAAAAGGAAACTAACAGGTAGGAAACTAAAGATACATTACATATTTTTAGATGACTTCATGTGCTCTAAAAGTCTTTTATAATTCCTCATATCTATATAGAAATATGGCAAAATAAGCTGGCACTGAAATCAAACTTCACATTATTTAGTAGATGTGAAATATAAAGAGACTCTCTGTTTATTAGAGCCTAGGTTGTCCTTAAATCTAGACAAAAACAAGGTGACATGGGAGAGTTACGGATTGTTGCGCCACCGATCTAGGCCCGATATGAGAGAGAGAGATTGTTGAGATTATGGTTATGGAAGGGGCTGGTGCTCGATTTATAAGTGCGAAGAAAAGTCTTATCCTTTGAGCTTACTTTTAAGATGAGAGAGGTCTAAGATCGCCCAACACTTTTATCTCAAAGGAAAGAAAAATAATTGCATTTATAATTGGGCTACATTGAGAATTCCGGAATTTTTTTAGCAGCAACAGAACTCTATCATCAAGACTTGGTAGGGACAGCCTAAATAGCCAATCTAATTGGATCTACAAATGTACATTAATAACAAAATTCCATAAGCGATCGTAAAATGTTATCCTTTTCAACGTCCTCCGAGACGTTCAATTATTCAAATACTAAAAAGCCCAACTGCTTTTCAGAAAATTAATTCAAATCCCAATTACAAAAGTTTTTAATGGGCGCTCTTGCCGATAACAGCAATAGTGTGGTCGCTAAAAAATTTACTTTCGCGGTTCCATCTAACAATTTAATTTGTTTTATAATAACAACCTCATTGACAAATTGTTCGGCTTGTCGAGCATCAACAATTTCGGATTTCTTAACTGCAATGATCTTTCCATCTAACAACATTTCCTTGTAAACAGTCCCTTGACCACCCCGACCCAATATGCGACTCTCCTTAAAATGGTCCGTAGCTGTATCTAATCCCACTAAGGTGAACAACTTACCTTTCTCCACACGATTGTCTTCAATGGAAGATGGTGTTTTTGCACTAGAAGTCCGCCATTAAGTTTGAAGAACTTTAACTTGGTATTTGCCTCACACCTTCTTTTCAAGAATTTAAACAACCTCCAAAAAAGCAAAAGTAATCATATGGCTCCAACGCCTGTGCCCACACCTGTGTAGATAAAAGTCAACCACAATCGTTTTAGGAAGCTAGTAGATAATATTCAAAGAGTTTTTCTTCACTCTTAGATTTAAGTAAAAAGCATGGTTGAATGCACAGATGATGAAAGTACAATTTAAATTGAGCATAAATGGTAATATTCGTCATTCATGCCAATGAAATTGGTGTATGCACAGACAGTCACATTCTGTGACCGTGGGAAAAAAGGAGCGGACAGTGACGTACCTATAATGATGATGACCTTATTGTCTACGCAGTCATATGACCCCGATCGATTCACACACTTCCCTCGGCAGTTGAGGTTTGGATATTCTTTGCACTCGTTGATATCTAATCAATATTAAATGATGAATGGGATCAAAAAAAGAAGCAAAACGAATGAGCAGTTTATATATAGATATAATATCAGACGAAATATTCAGCGGTCGAATTCTCCCTTGAATTCTCTTGTATTTCTAATTCGTGAGCATCCGTCAACAACTTAATTATTCCAGCTATATTCACGGCTTTATTTGTAGGTTTCGAGCTCGCATATCGTCCTAGCAAGCTTGGAATATCGAATGAGGTCAAGATACAAAATAAAAGTGGACGTTCTATTCTCACCTTGGCATCCCTGGGAAAGAACAATATATTAGACTACGCACCCCAGGCGCCGAGGATGCACGGCAGGTGGCGGAACTGTCATTGCCTCGCCCATTTTTTTGTTTGGTCAGCAGGGTATACTCATAGGAGGTAATCGCCCATTCGAGTATCACTGGAACGTCCGGCGGTAAACTGTTCAAATCAGTTTGATGCCACCATGTTTTCGCAACCAAGAAGGCATACCTGCATTCTACATCCTCTGGCGCTGTGGTTCCACCATTAAGAGTCTTGAACTCCACGTTGTATTTGCTGATAACAGCAGGGATAGAAGTCATACAGCAACCGGTACCACTAGAGCACTGGTCGAATCCAAGAGTCCCATTTCCGCCGCAGGAAGACTTGCATCCTACTACCGCTCTCGGGGTGTCCGTGCTGGCCATCATGGCCAGACTCTCACAACCTCCGACGACAAAATAGTTATGAATCTGGGAGTACCTGAAAATGCCGTTACTGGCCCTTAAATCCACCGGGGCGTCGTTTTGCTGGTTGGCCGAACAATTGAGATGGGAGAACAATATGGGCTGGCTGACCTTAATGAGGCCTGGAGAGTCTAAACTACCCGGCAGCGAGATATCTAAAACCACCACACTCAAATTCTTAAGTACCGGAGTAGAGATGCCATAGGCTCGTCGGCAATCGATCTCGAACTGGGGACCCAAGAAGCAGCCAGGCCCAATTCCGAAAGGATACGGAATGCCAGTGAGATTGCCACATGTGTCCGGACATCCTGGCCAAGCCAGACTCTGAGGAGATGATTCCGCTACAATTGCAAAATCAAGCAAAAGAATCGCGAATGCCATCTGAGATGCCGTTTTCAGCATCGCCAGGAGCATCTTCTCCCGATTCATCTTCCGAAGTTTGCTCCTACAGTTTGATATTCCTAGAAAAGAAGGGCTTGATGAATCAGATTTGATGGATGAGGGGTTTAGCAATCAAAACAAACACAATAATACAAAGAGTTTTGGCATCCTCAGGAGGATGACTTTTTTAGCGCTTAAACGCTCCTTATGTGAGAATACATGTGAGAATTGTTGGAGAAATCTTTCTGGAGTATTTTGAAGCTGATAAAACGTTTTCATTAGTTTAGTTTGAAGATTTGCAGACTCTACTATTTAAAGTCTGAAAACCTTCGGACTACCAGACTCAAGACTCAAAGTCTATTCTCATTGACAGTTTCTAATCCATCGAAGAAGTTCTATCCAGAACTGGGTGTTTCATTAAGGATTTGACTTTATCGACTGTAGAAGATCTCTTGGCTGGATATGACATAACGGATTCCTTTATTCGAATCAAAATTGATTAAGGATCCGATGATTGGCGAAGTATACTTGGAAGGTTCTACTTATGGAAACCGAGATTCTGATTGTATGGGCGAGCAGGATCAATGGGCTATCAACATATTCCTTAAATAGCTCGAATGATCTTTCTAATTGATTCCATCCAACCGGTAGATTGGAGGAATTCCTTTGGTAAGTGCCAATGGATATGATGGCATAAAAGAGTATACAAGGAAAACGTTCCAGTTGTTCGAGTGTGTGCACGATAGAAGAATTCTAAAGTTTGAAGCTTTTTGTTCTTAGTCAAATCATTTTCTGAGTGAAATCTTATACGCAAAAGAGAGTTTATATTCTGAGAAACCTTGAAGAAGTGTGATAGAGTATCTACACTGGGGAATCAAGGGAGAGACTTGCTGTAATAACTCTTTTGTTCATAGCGAAATCCAGCCGGTGGGCTGTCAGTGCGGAAGAGTAGACGTAGGCTTGAAATAAACCGAACAACTATAAACCTTGTGTTCAATTTTTTCTTCCCTACTCTCTGCTTTACTTTGATCATAATTCATTTTGTTAAAGAAAGGAGAACTTCATTTCTATTATCTGCTTAATATTGCCCTCTTATCTCGATAAATTATTTTTACACATATTCACCCCCCTCTAGGTGCTTATACTAGCTATCTCAAGAATTAGGGTTAAAGGAAAGATTTGAGCACTATTTATAGAGTTTCCAACCAAGCCCTATCATTACAAACCAGGCTCAACTTGGCCCACACTAGCCAGCCCCATATTAGACTAATTAAGAAATATTATATCTTACCTTAGACCAAATCCCGTAAAACAGTAAGTTACAATGTCAATTAATGTAACCCATACTAGGAAAACTCTTACAATCTCGGCAGCAAATATCTTGGGGGTATGAAGTTGATGGGAAATTCCCATGAAGGGGACCATTTTATTAGTAGGAATGACGGTAGCCTTTCGACTACAATTATCTCACACTAAGATAACGCAATAGGCAATGTAACTTAAGGCTGTCGTTGACTAAGAAAGGGGGAAAAAGTTAAATAGAGACATAAATTATCAATCCATTACTAAACAAAAAAAGGAGGAAATATATTGAGATATCTAATCTGTCCAATTGTCCATTTGTAGATGACTTATTTTTTACTGAATTGAGATAGCAAATTTGTACTCTGCTGTGTGAAAATCATGTTAGAAATAATTTTTTCTGCAACAATAGGAAAAAAATTAAATTGTGACATGAAACCGCTAAAGCAAAGAGAGAATAATAAGAAATACAATGATAGTCTAATGGTGCCGTAAATACGGTAAATTAACGATGCATTTTGAGCCTTTAGCAACATTTTAAAAGCAACATGCTACTAGAGATTTGATTAATTAATAATTTAACTTCATTAGTAGAAGATTGCAAGCATTTTATGGAAGAGAGAAATGAACAAATTTGTTTAATTTAATAACTTAATATTGATATAAAATCTATTTCATATGACACAACTTAAAATCCACCTAGCAAATTTGAAAAGCAAATTTTAACTCTCATACAAAAATTTAATAGAATCCAGGGCGGTGAGATTTAGCAAAAAATCCCACTCAAAATCCAAAATATCCCAAGGAAACTGCACCGGTGCAGTCATCTAAGCTTTTTACTATTTGAAAAGTAAATTTGAGATAGGTCTTCACCCAATACGCGGATTTTGGAGATTCTAATACGGACAAAATCATGGGAATTTCCCATCAACTCCGTACCCCCAAGATATTTGCTACCGAGATGTGTCTAGAAAGTCATCCTCCCGAGAATGCCAAAACTCTTTGTATTATTGTGTTTGTCCTGATTGCTGAACCCACTCAACCATTGGGGTGTGGACCCCCAAGGGGACTTTTTATTTAAGGAAAAATGTCACAAATGGTCCCTATACTATTACTTAATGTGTAATTTGGTCCCTGAACTTTCAATTAACTAAATTTGGTCCATAAACTATTGATAAATGTTCGATTTGGTCCATGAACTTTCGATCGGCTCAATTTGGTCCATAAACTATTGATAAAAGGCTCAATTTAGTCCATGAATTTTCGATCGGCTCAATTTGGTCCCTAAAAAAGAGATTCCACCACAAACATGTCACCAAAAATTTGGTTGCTCTAGGGCAAAAGTGAAAGATTTTCTTCTGTGGCACTTGCTTTAGCATTGCTTTAGCTGAAGATGAAGTGTGAATGGAATTCTTTCTTCTTCACGTTTGCCTTTTAATTCAATCTTTCCGTAACTGATTAATTTTGCAATTTTTTTTTCATTTTTATGAATTTTTCTTTTTTTCTTTTTTTACTTTTTCTTTTCTTTTAGTGCTGGCATATGGCCAGCAAACTGCCACAAACTAGGGCCGGTGAGGCAAAAGAGGGGTGATCGGTGAGGGAGGGCCAACTGCCGGCCATTGCTAGAGACCATCTAGAGGCCAAGAGAAAAGAAAAAAGGAAAAAAATAAATATATCAACGATTTATGACTCAATTAGCATATCATTTCAACAAAAAAAAAATGGTAAATTTTTAAAAGATTTAGGACTAAGTTGATATAATTGAACATTTATGATTGAATTGATCAGCTATAATAAGATTTGTCTCGTAACTATGCTTATTGTAAAAAACCAGAGAAATATCATATAAGAAAATTGTGAATGCTTTATGTGGTATTGGTTATTCCATGTTAGTTCAGCACATATATTCTTTCAACATTGTTGCTGCAAATTGAACTCTACATTCATTAGCTGATTCTTATCAAAAGGTATAGGGTGAGATTAATTTTTCCATAAATTTGCTCAGCAGCAATTATACATGTATAGAGCTATCTATTTGACTAGACTCAATATGCTAAGTGCATTTATATAATATTCTCACTAGAAGTTAAAAGCATTGTCTGGATTTAAAAACCCAAAACTGAAAACCAAAGTTCGTGATTTTCATTCAATCTGCGCCGAAACTTCTAGAGATATTTTTGTTCCCCTTCAAAACCTAAAAAACAAAAAAGCGTTTTAGATGTCGACTGTTTATTGAAAAGCATCGTAAAATGCACATTGACCTTTGCATGTTTTTTAAAATGTCAGGGACCCAAAAAAAAAAAGAACTAAAAATGAAAGACAAAAATTCATTTCAGACATATTTTAAATCTGCGTACTTCCTTGTAAAACGATTTTATTGGGGCAATGCACTTTCAATCTATCATTTCAACACTTACCATCTACTCCTCAAAACCGATCGACATAAAATGAAGCTCACCAGCTAAAGGCAAAAAGCCCGGAACCGAAAGACGATTCATCGACAGCTGTCACAACCTACCCTCAGGAGGAGGGAACAGGTTTAGGGGTATTGCCTAAGGACGGGCCTAAGACCCATGATTAGGCGTGAGCTCTCCCAAGCCCATACCCCGCGTGACATCAGGATATTCTTTAGGAATTTTTGCACAAAAGGAGTTGTCATTAGCCTATTGGGGTCAACTAGAAACCAAGTGAGGCGCAGGAGAATGCCACACTTCCTACACAATCAGAGAATCTAGGGTCGGGGACTTAATTACACTAATTGACCAATTAGTACCATTTCGGTACCTAATCTTGTTCATTTAAGCAAAATGATTTTTGGCATGCAATTCGAGTTGATTTCATGCCTATCCACTAACACATAAGGTGATCATGCAAGTGCGCAATCATTAAGTAGCAATCATAACTATTAAGATCCTAATTGCAATAAAATTGAGCGCACACGATTAAACATCCACGAACGTAATCAAATATGTGAATTAAACATGCAATAAAATCAAGGTACAAGAAAAGAAAGGCATAATTACACTAACAAGGCAAGACACAACAATTCCTAACCAAACCCTACGCTTTTTCAATTTTCGAAGTTTCTAATTTTTTAATTTTTTAGTTTTTTTAATAAAATAAAAATAATCTTTTAAATTTTTAATTTCTAATTAATTTTTTAATTAAGAAAAAAGATCGAATTTTTTGAATGCTTCCTGAGTTTTTGAATTTTCAGAAATATTTTTGGATTTTTATTATTTTTGGATTTTTTTGATTTTTTTATAATTTTTTTAATTTTAATAAAAAATTATCTTATCACTGCTCTGTCTTTTCTTTGCTGCATTTCCCTCCTATTTCAGCGACTCCTATTCCCAAAGCCACTTTCTCTCTTCTTTCTTTTTTCTTTTTTTTCTATTTCTTTTCCTATCTTTTACTTTTATTTTTCTCCTCCCCTTTAGTCTACCCCTCTACACGTTCTCTTCTCCGGGCGTCATCTTCTTCCTTTTGTCTTTTTCACTTTTAACACCCTTTTTTTATCTTTTTCTTCTTCGATAATTTCCTCCCACGCCCGAAACCGGCCGTTCCTTCCGAAGCCTGCATCGCTAAACGCCCAACCCATTCTCTCTCGTCAAGCACTATAAGCAAAACAACGGCTGAGCTCATCATTTACCTCCACCATCGCCCATTCGAAGCCATTCGTTATTTGCGGCCAAAGTATCCAAGGATCCAACGGAAAATGAATATAACGCAGCGAATGTCAAGGAAACTCATTGCAGATCACATATTTCTGAAGGAGTGCAAACCGCCCATCTCAACCACTGTTGGCAGCCGACACCCCCCATTTATGACCACAAAACAGCGAATGTACAATGTGCGGACAAGAGAGACAACCCAACAGAATATCTTAGACTCCGAGTACTTCCTCATTAGCGAGGACCACCAAGACACATTAAAAATTTGCAAAACAGATAGTAGGAACACAAAATGAAACAAAAAGAAAAGAAAAAGGTGAATGCCTAGATTTTGTCTAATGATGCAAATGAAGACCAGCAAACAACAAGAGGTTTATAACACGTGAAACCTGCCTATACATGTTCAAGAACAACCGGGAATCGGTAATGCAAACACCTAGGCTAGATTAGACACATTGTCAAACGTGTGGTGAGCATGGACTGAGGGAATAATATTAACGATTTTCAGGACTCAAACTCATCGCCAGACTCAAAGAAATCGTCAAAAAGCATCCGAAATCAGTAACATTAGTTCACTCAAACCCGACATGCGTGTGGACTAACAAAAAGAAAAAGCCTCGACTTCCGATTGGATCAAAATGTAGCTGAGCAGCAAGGGTTCATAGAGACACACAAAAAATACTAATATTAAACCAAATCCAACCAATACAGGACAAAACGCGAATTGATCTTGAACTCTAACATGCACAGATAGTGCGGTCTTCTCTCAGACATTCTATCAAATGGTTAGTATGCGATTTAACCAACATATTCCAAAGCGAGATTTATTGCAACCTTCAAGCCACAGATGATGCATACAAGCTTAAATAGATGTGTTTCATACTTGAGTTGTCTTATTTTACAACGATTCACTTAAAAATCCCATACTCAAGTTCGGTGTTCCTACATGTTTCACGCTTCATTCGAGCAAAAAGTCAAGCAGTGGGTATGCGTTCATGAACTCGAGTTCTGGGTTCAAACTGGAAGCACTCCTCAATGTAAGCACGATGCATTAGCCTCAAAACATCACTAATCGCCCTAAACTCGCTTCGTCTTGTCGAGATTTTGGTCAAAAAGTTCTAATGGTCAAGCGAGTTCCAACAAGAGGGGTACTCCTACCTGGCTTAATGGGAAATGATTGCGGTGGACGGCAGCTCTCAGGCAGACGACTAACGACGGCGAGGCTTTCCTTCGAGCTCCCTCTCTTTATGTCTTTCTCTATATCTCCAAGAAAAACTCCAGTCTCGCTCCCGCTCACCTCTCGGTTCTCTCCCTCGCTTTGTTTTGTGCTAGTGTTTTCTGTGTTGCTTCTCCTCCCCAGCCCCCTCTTTTTGTTCTTCTCCTGTTTTCTTTTAAAACCGCCATTGGTTACTTTCCCTTTGCCTCTATCCAAAATGCCTTTTGCTAGTCCACGAAGCCAGCTCTCTTTCTTTTCCATCTTCAGCTCTAATTTTTCTTGGTCAGTCCAGCCTCATTGCCTCTATGTATGCCTGTTGCCGATCTTCTCCTTAGGATTGAGTTCGGTCTATTTTCAGCTACGACGGCTGTAGGTTTTCTTGGGCTTCGTCAACTGCAGGCGCTACCACGTTGCAGCCAAGCTTTCATTGCTTCCATTTTTCTGAAATCACAGTTGCCGATCCTTTGCAAATCCTTCTTCGACTTCCTCTTGTTCTACCTTCTCCAGGTCCTGCGCAAAGACTGGAGGAGGGAGAAGGATGGGGTGCGGGCTGGGCCGACGGGGGGGAAAGGAGGCTGGGCCGTGGGGGGAAAAGAAATATATATGGGTCGGGCCAAGGCCAGATCCGGCCCGACTTGACCGATTTTTTTTTAAAATTTCTTGATTTTTTTATTGACTTTTTGATTGATTTTTTTTTTTTTGATTGTAAAAATAGGTGTCAACAACAGCATAGGAAGTTACAAGAAAATTAAAGGGGAAGATGATGGGGAAGTTCAGGAATTAGGGATTGAAATTGGTGGTGAGCAAGGTTTCTCACTCTCCTCTAATTACAGGAAAAAAAGATGCATACCTCAATACAATCGTAACCCATTTATTACAAAAAAATCTTACGTGATAGTATTGATTATGCATAAGTTAGTGGATGCAACCATAAAATAATCCAAAAAGCACAAATACTAAACTGTGATCATAGAGTGGTATCCCAAAACTGACGGTGCGAGATTAGGTTATACTTTTGATGTTTGAGACTTTATTTATATTCAAAGTATTCTCACTAAAAGCCAAAATTGTTCAGTGATAAAAATTTAAGAAACCTAGTGTAGAGCAACTTTGTTGTGATTTTTGTTTGATAAAGAAATTTGGATGACACGACGATATTTTTTGTTATATTGTTAATTTGGATATTCATTTTCAAAATTCCTTTGTAATTCTAGAACTTTGAATGTATTCATCCATGAATATTTTTTTTTTTGGTCAAAAGTACCGACTTCATTGAAAATACAGTAAACGCATCAACACATAGTAGATCAAATAGAGCAGGAGGGGGTTTGTCTAATTAATTTAATGGAAGAGAATTAGTTCTGCACGCCTTTGCCAGCCAATCAGTGGGTCGATTTGTGTCCCTGCTACAATGGGCCAGAGAAATGGCCCGAAATGCTTTCATTTTTGTCTTGGCCTGGTCCACGATGATCTTCGCATCCCAACTGAAGTCTTCTGAAGTGTTGCAGTTGTTCACGAGTGGGAGACAGTCGAATTGTACTTGGAGTGGAAGGTGAGTTCGGTCTGAGGAGTAGATTAGGGTTTCGAGGAGGGCGCTTGCTTCCGCCTGTTCTGTCGAGGACGCAGCCACTACTTTCGCAAAGCCGTCGATTACCCATCCCTTGAAGTCGCAACAGATGCGGGAAATTGCTCCTGTGTTTTCGTTTTCTCCCCTGTTTGCTGCAGTTTGTGATCCGAAGTCACTGCTTGGGAGGAACGAAGCGTCTATGTTGATTTTCAACGAATCTGGTGGTGGGGGCTGCCATCTTTGAGGTAGGATCTCTCTAGGTTGCTCCCCTTTCGGTTTTTTGTTCCACTTGGTATAATTCTCGTGCAAAGCAGTGGCCTTTGAGAGCGTTTGCTGTGGGTGCAGAGGGCGATGGCCAAATATAAACTGGTTTCGGTCTTTTGATATGCTCCAGAGGGTAACTGCGATAAGGTTAAACCTATTTGTGCTGGTTGGATTGGTTTTTACTATGTATAGCCATTCATTAAATCTGGTTAACCCTATTCTTGACACTTTGATTTGCAGGGGGCCATCTTTCCAAATCCGGGTCATCCAGGAGCATAGCAACAAGGTATGTTCAACAGTTTCAGCTTCCTATTTACAGAGAGGGCAGAGCGGATCAGGTACTATCTTCCGCTTATGTAGGTTATCCATCGTAAGTATAGCGTTCTGGCAAGCGTTCCATAGGAAGTGTTTAACATTGGGTAGCATTTCGGATTGCCATATAAACTTCCATAATGCTGGTTTTGGCTGATATGAGGAAGTTGTTGTTGCTGCTGGATGTGATGAATTTCCTGCTATTATTTGCTTGTTTGGTGTGTTGTCTCTGTTACTATAGTACCCGCTTTTAACTGTGTATGTCCCTGTTTTGTTTTTCACCCAAACCAGTCTATCCTCTTCAGTAGGTAGTCCGATAGGTGTAGCTAATATTTCTCAAACTCTTTGGTCATCAAACAAGGACTTTATCAATGGTTCATTCCAGGTTGCAGTCTCTTGATCAATGAGACCAACCACATGACTTGGTTCCCCACTCATTGCCGAGCCACCAATCTGTCCACTTTTTAGCCACTTGTCTTCTCTAATCGATATTGCTTTACCACTCCCAACTGAGAACATGATATGTGGGGTAAATAGAATCTCTTCCTAGCAATATACTCTGCCATCCCCATGAAGATCTTGATCCTTTGCCAGCCTTCCAAAACTCACTTTGTTCGTAGTACAGCCCTTTCATTACTCTACTGAGTAGGGATTGGGGATTTTGGAATATTTGCCATGCTTGCTTGCCCAACATAGCCTTATTAAAAGCTATTAGATCTTTAAAGCCGAGGCCCCCCTCATCCTTCCTCATTTTCAAAATGTCCCATTTTTTCCAGTGTATCCCAGCATTACTGGTACTATTTCTCCACCAGAAGTTAGCCACTTTCGTTTCAATAACTCGGTAAATCGAAATAGGGATTTTGAAGATAGACATGGCATAGTGAGGGATGGCTTGTATCACTGATTTTATTAAGATCTCCTTCCCCGCTTTCGATAATAAATTCTCCTTCCAGCTTTCCAGTTTCATGTGAACCTTTGCAAGGATCCAGGCAAACATATCCTTCTTTGAAGCCCCCCAATCCGACGGCATTCCTAAATACTTCCCGATTTTCTCAATTTCTGGCACTCGTAGTTCGAAAGCCAGATTCCTCCTCAAGCTATTTAGGCAGTTTTTGCTTAAGTATATACTTGATTTATTGAGGTTAACAGCCTGACCAAATGCGAAACAGTATTGGTGTATAAGGGTTGTTAGGTTTTGGCATTCCAATACTGTTCCATGAAGAAAGAAGATGGAATCATCCGCGAATAACAAGTGAGATAGAGTAGAGTAGCCGTTGTTTAACTTGATTCCTCTTACTGTACCATCATCTATTGCTCGTTTCATCATGTTGGAGAGCACATTTGCCGCTAGAATGAACAAATAGGGCGATAGCGGATCTCCTTGTCTAATTCCGCGAGTAGGCTTGAAGTAGGGCAGAGATTCCCCATTAAAATTTATGCTAAACGTGACTGTTGAAACACACTGCATCACCCATTGGACCCACTGCGTACAGAATCCCATCTTGAGCAAACTTGCCCTAAGGAAATCTCATTCAATTCTGTCATAGGCCTTTTGCATATCCAGCTTTAGAACAGCTTGAAATTTCCGTTTCCTCTCCCTTGTTCGCAGCCTGTGTAGGACTTCCTGCACAATCAATATATTGTCTTGGATTTGCCTACCCCCCACAAAAGCACTTTGTTCTTCAGCAATTAGGCTTGGTAGCAATGGTTTAAGCCTATTTGTCATCACTTTAGATATGATTTTATAAATAAAGTTGCATAGGCTGATAGGTCTATATTGCTCAAGTTTTTCAGGGTTTGGGATTTTTGAGATGAGGGTTATATGTGTTCTGTTCATGTCAGGATTTAGGTATCCCGTGGTAAAGAAGTGCTGGTTCATGCAAGGATATCCTGACATATATCAGCCCAATGTTGACGAAAAAATAGTCCATGAAGCCCTTCTAGTCCTGGAGCTTTGGTGGCTCCTAGTTGTTGCATTGCGGTAGTTATTTCCTCCATATTGACATCTGCAACTAGCCTTTGATTCATATTTTCATCCACCAAGATTGGAATATTCTGTAGTATAGGTTGGAAATCTCTGTAGCCTACTGATTGGTATAGATTCTGGAAGTATTTCCCAGTCATTTCCTGCAGATGCTGCTCCTCTCTTACCCATTCTTCCTCTTCATTCTTTAGCACTGATATTCGATTTCTATTCCTTCTTTGTATAACTGTGGCATGAAAGAATTTGGAGTTTATGTCGCCCCATTTGAGCCATCTAATTCTAGACCACATACCCCAATACATTTCCTCTTGTCTCTATAGTTGTTCTATTTCTTGTATGATTTTCTCCGCTGCTGCCCTCTCTTGAAATATTTCCGTTCTATTCATCAAAGCTTGGAGTTCATTATTCAGCCATGCAATTTTCACTTTAGCATTAGAAAATCGATTCTTGCTCCACTTTATCAACTTACTTGCTGTAATTTGTAGTTTTTCCACCACAGTTGATTGTTGGATACCAGGATCTACCCAAATTTCTTTGACTAATTGGGCACATTCTTCTTCCTCTGCCCAGAATGCTTCGTATTTGAATCTCTGTGCTCGTTTTTTCCGTTGTGGGTTAAGTGATACTATAAGAGGGCTGTGATCGGACCCTATAGCTAGTAATGCTACACTTTCTGCTGTAGGATATTTTGTTCTCCAAGTAGCAGTACACAGAACTCTATCAAGACACTTCTTTACTAGCTGATCCCCTTCTCTGTTGTTTGTCCAGGTGAACACACAACCTTTACTTTCCAAATCAATTAAAGAACAGCGATGGATGAAGTCTTTGAATGCTGTGATTTGGTAAGTTTCTGCTCGATGCTTTCCCACCTTTTCCTAATTGTATAAAATCTCATTAAAATCCCTTAGACATAGCCAAGGCAGGTGATGATGGAGGCTTTCTCTATATATGTTTTCCCATAACAAAACTCTCTCTTTAAGATCATTTGGAGCATGAATAAATGTCAAATGCATGTTCTGTTGGGTGTCTTGAATTTGACATTGGGCATTAATAACATTCGCCGAGGAAGAGTCAATAGATATAATAACCTGATCATCCCAGAAAATGGCCAATCCCCCTGCTGTCCCTTCCAGATCTACTAGGAAGCTGTTCTAAAAGTTCAGTCTTCTCCTTAGTCGTAGCACCTTTTGTTCTTGATTTTTTGTTTCCATAAGAAATATGATACTAGGCCTTTCTTGAGTCACTAGGACTCTCAAAGCTTGAACTGTCAAAGGTGTGCCCAACCCCTGACGGTTCCAACTCAATATTTTCATGATTGATTTGGTGGCTTATTAGGGCTAGCCACCAAAGCCCATTGATCTGACTTCTCAACAATTTTTATGGGAGTTTCCACCAGCTGTGTATGCTCTAGTGTTGGTGTATTTGATGTTTGAGCTCCATATGGGCAGAACCGCTTCCCTTTTTTTGATGATGAGGCCTTTATACTTTTTGATTTCTTTCTGATCAGCCCCTTTTCACTTGTTATAATTTCTTACAGTTCCATCTCTGCTGCCTTCTACTGCTCTTCGAATAGCACCATTGCCGATTCGTCATCCAAGCAACAACTCCCTCTTTTCTGGCTGCCTTTGTCTTCCATAAGAGCAAGTGCTAGAGGAGAAGTGGGTTAATGGTTATCCTCTGTGGGATCTGTGGCATTAATTTGTTCGCCCATAGGAGTCTCGGGTACTCGCTCAACATCTTCTTGTGGAAGTTCTTGCTTGCCGTAGAAAATTTTCCCGTACAGACTTAGTGCCCTTGCTTCAGCTCTTAACCAATGCCCAAACCTTCCCGGTAAGTTATTAGCCAGCCCTAAGTTTTCATATGGTATTTCTTTGCAATTTGTTGCATAATGGCCTATTTTTCCACATGAATAGCAATAATGCAGAAGTTTTTCGTATTTAAACTCCACCCACAGCCTCTTTTTATCCAGGGTTTACAATGACTCCCGTCTTAAGGGGAATTTCCAAATTAATCTTCACCCTTGCCTTACCAGTCTTGTAGATGCTACTTCCCTTTGCATCTAGTTTCACATCTATCACTTCACCTATTTTTGATGCAATAGTTCGAACCACAGTAGCCGATGTTCGCCCTAGGGAAAGACCCGAGAGATGCACCCAGAATGCACAGTGGTTAAAGTCATAACATATTTCAGGGGTATCCGGATCACATTCCTGTAAGACTAGTAAGTTGCCTGAGAAAGACCATGGTCCGGAATCTAGTACTCTCTATTTATCTTCCTCGGACTGGAAAGAAAAGGAGAAATAGCCAGGCTCTATCGTTGCGCAGGTAAAATTTTCCATTTTCCAAGCTTTTTTCATCACACCAACAAATGCTGGATAGTTCACATTCGACTTCGAAAAGAGTTTCCCGAACAGGGTTTTGCGACATTCTATCAAATTTTCTTCAGGAATATCACCTATTACATCAACATCTTCTTCAGACCAAAGCTTACCTAGGCTCTTGCAAAGGGCAATCACCCTCCTCTCCTCTGCGTACTGATCAGCCATCTTTTCTGCAGGGACGAGACGGATGGCGAAGACGAGAACTGGCTTTGGCTTGTATGTTTGGGTTTTGATGACAATGGCGCTGTTCGTTTACAGTTGAAGGGAGCTCTGGATCGTGTGTGATTTGAAGGCCTCTATATCAGGGGTTGGGTGAGGGATGAAGGGGTTTCGTCAGGTGGAAGAGAGATTCGATGGAAGTGACGGAGATATTGGGAATTTAGGGTTTTACCTGCAGACGGAGGACAGTCTTCCATTCCATCGCAGGAGAGGAATCATTGCTGTTATCAAGGGTTTTTCACATTTCCGATACGTGAATCGGAGGAAGTGTGGGGATTTGCATTTACCTTCGGTGATGATGAAGGTTGTAGGGTACTACCCAGATGGTAGAGAGAAAGCTCCATCGCGAGAGCAGTCGAGTTTGAAAATCCATCCGCACGGAACTTCTCAGCCATGAATATAACTGTAACAGAAAGAGAAGCAGAAAAGGCAGCCCTCGCTCATCGTCCACCATCGCCTGCCGTCACTTGCCATCAAAGAGGGTCATCTGCCCGATGTCTGAGTCGTCGCCATCAAACGACCCTTACACGCGTCACCCTCGAGGCTGTGCCATTGAAGTTGCAAAGTTAGAGGCAGAAGCATTGCGGACATTGAAGTCTGCAGAGGCAGACCTTGTCGAGGATGTGCGGCCTCCGCCGGGCCGCCACTGTCGAGTCACTCCGTCGACGGGATCTAAAATTTCGTCCAGCCAGGTCAAGCCAGGGCTGCAGGACTTCGGATTTTGCCCAAGCAGATTTTAGCTTACAGCGACTCAATAATATTTTCCCCACACATCATAACTTTTACGGACTTCAAAGGGCCAAATCTACTTATAAAGCGTTCAAACGCACGCGGTGAGTATCACATAGGGTGCATCATTATAGTATTAAAAATCCGAAAGTTACTTTCCATCTTTGATTAGTACAATAAGAAAACAAGCATTTGGCTAAAACTTATGATATATCCACGACTATAAACCCCAGCGAAAAGCTAAATTAGATTAACAAGAAATTAAGAAGAGATAATATAGTCTTCAGTAATACTAGTTATATAAAGAGTATATCAACATGGTGCATCAATTTAATATATCATTTATGTGCACCTGTTAGGATAATCAACATTATTCCATTACTCACATTTAAAGAAAAGGGAAGAGATTGCGATATTTCATATCATAGAAAATTGGATGCCGACAACAAAATTGTATTTTCATCTCGACAAATTGTAGAGGAGTGATTGATCCTCCTCCCACGAAGTCATCTCTACATCTGCTTTTGATAGCATCAATGTGGAGACCGCACCTGAAGCATGAATAGATCTATTTCTAATGCGATCGATCTCTTCATCTTTTTGTTGAACGACCACAAGATTTTGTAATGATCTTACTCTTTCCAATTCCATCGCCACTTCCTTCATTGTAGGCCTATACCTTCCATGAGGATTTAAGCATCTTTTCACCAAGTTAGACACTGTAATGATTTCTTCTTTCTTGCCATGGTCTAATACATCCTTATCAAGAACATTGAACACGCTGTTCTCCTCCATCGAAATGACAAAGTACATGGCTAGATTTCTACCCTCATCCACCCGCCCTTGAGAAATTGGCCTTTCTCCAATTAGTAGCTCAACAAGGACAACCCCAAAGCTATAGACATCGCTCTTGTTTGAAAATCGACTCGTTAGACAATACTCCAAGTCCAAGTATCCAAAGATTCTTCTCACCATTGTGGTCAAGTGAGTTTGGTCGATAGTAATTGATTTAGAAGCTCCAAAATCTGCCACTTTGGCTTCATATTTTTCGTCCAAAAGTATATTCGACAACTTGATATCACAATGATAAATCGGTGTGGCAGAAGCAAAGTGCAAATATGACAAAGCCCCAGCAACTTCATTGGCAATTCATAACCACGTCTCCCATGAGATAGGAAATTCCTAGTTTGGATCATGGAGATATTGGTAGAGAGTTCCACTGGGGACAAATTTATAAACCAGCAAAGGAGCTTCACTCTCTAGACAAAATCTTAATAGCTTAACCACATTTCTCTTATTGATTTCAGAGAGAATAATGACTTCATTGACAAACTATTTAACATGTCCTACATTGACAACCTTAGATTTATTGACTGCAATGATTGTTCCGTCCATCAACATTCCCTTGTAAACAATTCCTTGACCACCAGGACCCAATATTCTGCTCCAGTTAAAATGGTCCGTAGCAGTGTCTAACTCCATTAAGGTGAATAGCTTGCCTTTCTCCTTGTGATTGTCTTGAATATTAGGAGGCGTTGTTGCAATACGAGTCCACCATTACGTTTGAAGAATTTTGCTTGAGCTTTGCCTCTCGCCTTCTCTTGATGAATTTGTACAACCACCAAAAAAGAAAAGGAAATAGTATGTCTCCGACGCCCGTGCCCATGCCTGTGTAAGAAAAGAGTCGATCGCAATTACCGTAGGAACTTAGTAGAAAATATTCTGAGTTTTTCTTCACTCCTGGACTTACGTAATTCATCGTACAAATTAGCTCCCATCAATTTGAACGAATGCCTTCTTGATTTGAAGAGAAGGGAAAAAGAAAAAGAAAAGAAGGATTCGCTCAGCAAAATAATTCGAAAGACCCTTGAAAAATATGCATAAGTTGTGGATGAGAAGATACAATCAAATTGTTATACGCATGGACTAGGAACATGCAATTAAGTTAAAACCATTGTTGAATGCACAAATTATGAAAGCACAAGTAAATTTAGCAGATACAATAACTTTTTTTTGTGCAAATGAAATTGGTGTATATATAAACAAGCACATTCCATGACCCGTAAAAAAACGAGAAAAGAATACTACAAGTGTCATAATTTGGTACAAAGGGACATTTAAGTGCCATAACTTACGAAAAATACACTTAATGCCACATTTGAAGAAAAGTAGGACACATGAGTGCCACCTTCGGCGAAGCTAGCCGGAAATCATACGTGGCATTTAAGGCTGCACATGACAAAATTTCTGAAACAGAAATTGATTTCTGACCAGAAATCAATTTCTTAATTTCTATTCCCTGGACAAATTTCTGAGCAAAAAAACCCGTTTGATAACGACTCAAAATTTCTATTTCTGAAACAGAAATCCGTTTGATAACAAAATAAAATTTCTATTTCTAGGAATAGAAATTAATTAGATAACAACATATGAAATCCTCAAATACAAAATAATAGTCGAAATAACACTAATACATTACAAAAGTTGAAAATACAATTTCATGGAATTTCCGGCATATTATTATCTCTTGCCATTTTATTAGCAATTGTTTTCCTAAACGTATTTATTTGGTTTCCCCTTTCGATCAATGTATCATTTGCAAGCTCATCCTACGTAGGTTCAGACAAGTACTGGAGAAGCATGAATATGGGTGCCATCAATGGCGCCTATACAGCCTTGTTATTTTATCAAAAACTAGTATTAAACAAGATTATCAACAAAAAAAAAAATTAATGGTGTAAAGGAATATATGAGAATTCTACCTTAAAGTAACGTTTATGGTTAGGAACCAATCGGGGGAAGGTCGGTTTATTTTGATTCTCGAATTGGATCAGTCCAGTTGCTCATCCTTAATTTCTTTATTGTTACTCAATGAACCTTTAATGGCCCTTGCATAGCAAAGAGAGAGATTCTCTTGAATCTCTTGCCTTCGAATTAAATTTCAAGATTGTGTAACAATCTAATTATTTTGATTTTGCAAGAATTTTGAATCCGTAAAAAAAAATAAGGTTAAATTTCTAGGCACGTTTTTTATTCATCTATTACGTAAGAACTTTTTCTTCAACTGGTCATGCGCGTGCCTTTTCTAGGAGGAAAGAGTCCCATTGTTTTTTTTTTTTATTATTGGGTAAAAAGAAAAGAGCCCCATTGTTTTTAAGTAAGCATTTAAGAACTTTGGTCGTTTTTTAAAATTGGGGACCCATTCAATTGCCTTTCATCCTAAATAGGAAGTTATAAAAAAAATGCAAAAAAAAAAAAACACGAGCAAAATAAGAAAAAGAAAATTAGCAATAATTTGTGAAGTTGTGGTTATAAGTGAATTAAGTTAGCAAGAAAGCGCAAGGTTCTTTTATATGGTTTGATTTCAATTTATGATTTCTATTTCAGAAATTGAGAAGTTAAAAATTCTAGCTTTTGATTTCTTCAATTTCTCTATTTCTGGAATAGAAATCTGTTTCAAAAATAGATAAATCAAATTGCATTACCAAACGGATTTCTGTTCCAAACCTGTTCCGGGGAACAGAGAAACAGAGAAATTGAGAAACAGAAATTTTATCATGCGCACCCTAAATATTAATATTTCTCCCGAGATGGCTCATCGAGAGTTGAGTCGGCTCTAATTCACTCCAAACGACGTCGTTTCGGGTGTTGGCCAAAATGGAACCCTTAAATCGGCTAAAATGACGTCGTTTTAGCATAATTTGAATTTTAATATAATATAAAAATTAATTAAATTTAATTTTAAAATATAATAATAATATAATTTATATTTATTCAAAATAAAAACGAAAACGAATGAGGAGGAAGGCGGTCGGCGGTTGAGTGCTGAGCCCTCGCTGCCACCGCCTCCTCGCCATTGCCGGAAGGTGGGGGAGGGTCGACCAAGGCCACCAGTCAATTGGGGCCACGAGTTGCCTCCCTCCTCCTCCTTCCCCCCCCCTTTTTCTTCCTCCTCCTTAGCCATCGGCAGCCTCGCCCAGCTAGGCCAAGGGCCGCCACTCGCTAGGGGTTGCCTTAGCGGGATGTGGCCCTTGGCTCGGCTGGGCGAGGGCCGCCGACCCTCACCGCTGGTCGACCGGGGTCACTGGCCCCTAACCAAGGCTCGGCGACCCCAACCGACCCTCCCCCCTCCGTTGCCAGCCCTTCCCGACGACAACGGGGAGGCGACGGCAGTGGCTAAGGGCTAAGCCCTAAGCCGCCTCCCTCCATTTTTTTTTTTTTTAATTTTTTTTTAATTTTAAATATTTTAACTAAATTTAATTTAATTAATTGTTGTATTATTTTTTACCACGTCAACCAAAACGACGTCATTTTTACATTATTAGGCCACGTCAGCGTGCAAAATGATGTCGATTTACACTAGCTTCACCAGAAAAATGCCACGTATGCAATTTAGTCGGATTTCGGTCGGATTGGCACTCAAGTGATCCATTTTGCTCCGATTTTGACACTTAAGTGTACCTTTCGTAAGTTATAGCACTTAAATATCCATTTTTTGCAAAGTTATGGCAGTCCGTATCTTGTAAAAAAAATGGAGCAAGTAGTGAGGTACCTATTGTGGCCTTTATCTTGTTGTCAATGCAGTCATATGAACCCGGTCAATTCACACACTTCCCTCGGCAGTTGAGGTCCCCTCTGTCTTTGCACTCATCGACATCCAATTGATATGAAATGATGGATGGGATCAAAGAAAGAAGAAAAAAGAACAAGCAGTTTCAATCTATATGATATTAGACTGAAGATTCAGCAATCAAAATTCTCTCTCGGACTCTCCTGTGTTAGCGATTTGTTAAAATCCATCATCTAATTCGAACAACTTAATTATTCCCACTATACTCGTGGGCTTTTAGTTGGTTTCGAGCTCGCATAACGTCCTACCCTGGCTTTGGATAAAGATGAAGGCTAAGATACAAACTTAAACTGGACGTTCCAATTTCACCTTCACATCCCTGGGGAAGAAAATAATTCCCTCTGTAGCCTTGATTGCATGAACAATATGTTAGGCTTGGAACCCCTGGCTTCGAGTACGTACGGCAGGAGGCGGAGTTGTCATTGCCGCCCCTATGCTTTTGGTCGCTCATCAGTTCATCCTCATAGTCGGTGATTGCCCATTCGAGCACCACCGGAACGTCTAGCGGTAAATCGTGCAAATCAGCTTTATACCACCAAGTTCTCTCTACCAAGAAGGCGTACCTGCATTCTGCATGCCTTGGCCCCATGGCTTCGCCATCAAGAGTTTTGAATTCCACGTTATATTCACCGATTTCATCAGGGATCGAAGTCATACAGCATCCGATACCACTAGAACACTGGTCGAATCCGAGAGTCCTGTTTCTGCTACGGGAGGACTCGCATCCTACAACTGCCCAAAGGGTACTGGCGCCGGCCATCAAGGCCAAGCTGTCACAACCTCCAGCGACAAAATAGTTTTGACTCTCGGAGCACCTGAAAACGTTGTTAGTAGCCCTTAAGTCCCCCGGGGCGTCCTTTTGCTCGTTGGTCGAACAATTAAGATGCGAGTACCCTAATAAGGCCTGGGGATTCTGAACTACCTGGTAGCGAGACATCTAACACCCTTACGCTCAAATTCTTGAGTACCGGACTGTTGGTTCCCTGGCAATCAATCTCGTACCGGGGATCCAAGAAGCAGCCGGGTCCGATTCCAAAGGGATACGGAATGTCTGTCAGATCGCCACATGCGTCCGGACAACCAGGCCAGGCCAAACTCTGAGGAGGCGATTCTGCTGCACCAGATAACCCAATCGCCTCGAAGAGAAGCACGACCATAAGGAAAGCCATCTTGGATGCCGGTTTCAGCGTCGCCAGGATCATCTTCTCCCAATTCATCCTCCGCAGTCTGTTGCTAGAAAAGAAGCCGATGAATCAAATTTGACGCACACCACTGCTATTAAATTGTCAAACACCTTTTCCATGAAACAAATAAACCAATGCCAAGAGAGCAGGAAAACCCAGTAAACTATATACTAGGGTGAACTTGTCAGAAGCCAGATTTCCTTCTTCAACATTGGTAACGCCCACTTGAAAATGTTCAAGATTGGCGGCTCTGCATCCTGCGCGTGTCGCAGAATCGCAGAATTTGGAAATGTCTAGGTGCCTAAATTATAAAACTTTTGCCTCATGCATTTTAAGTCTTTAATTGACTTAATCTATAATTTTATGAATCAAAGTCATTTAAAATAACCATTAATTATGTGGATCTTATCCTAAGATCCAAATAATAAACGATCCAACTAAACTTGCTTTGCATGATCTATAAACCACATAATAATCTTTGATATTGGCCTACTTAACTCTACTTGGGACTTCCACGTCACCCATAATTAATCGCCCCCTTAATTTTATCAGTCCTTGCCACACCCGATCTCACCAAATAAGACTATGCAGAAGATAATTTAATTAATTTTTTGTGTATTATAAGATAGCTCTCTAAGGTAACGAGATATTAGACTATGAATCACAATCAATTACGATGAGTAACGAATATGCACAATCAGTGGAGATAGTGCACAATCTAAGAAATATGGAAAATTGAAAGAAATATGGAAGATTTCCTAATTATCTCTACCACCGCCGGACCTTAATCTACGTCTCTCTCTCTCTCTCTCTCTCTCTCTCTCTCTCTCTCTCTCTTTTTTTTTTTTTTTTTTTTTGTTAACCTATTCTCTCTCCTCCCTTATGCAGTCCCGATCCCGCTGTAGTTTTTCCACCATATTCTTGCTAAATATGGTGGCAGATTTACATCATATTATTCCATCAAACATACGTCAGGCATGATCATAGCCTATTTTACATGTAATTGGAGATGGGGCTTACGCCAACACGCGGATTTAGAGATTATAATGTGAATGAAATCATGGAAATGTCCAAATAACTTCATGCACCCCTTAATTGCGCCGAGAATGCCAAAACTCTGGTATTATTGAAAATCCCAGTGAAAAGCTACAGCAGACTCGCCAGAACTCAAGGAGAGACAATATAGTCTTCAATGATACTAGACATACAAAGATTATATCAAAAGGAAGCGTGAATCTAGTGTATTGTTTCTGCGCACTTATTAGTATAATCAACATTATTCTGCAACTCGAGTATAAAGGTAAATAAAGGGATCACAACATCTCATATCACAAAAAATTGGAGAGAGACAACCTAACGCATCTTCATCTTGGCATTAAGAGTGACTGATCCTCCTCCATTGAAGTCGGCCCCACTTCTGCTTCCGGTCGAGATATCCTAATGCGATTGATATCTTCATCATTTTGCTGGACGACCGTGGGATTTCATACCGATCGCACTTGCTCTAATTCCATCGCCCCTTCCTTCATTGTAGGCCTGTATCTTCCATTAAGGCTTAAGCATCTTTTTGCCAAGTCAAACACCACAATAATTTCTTCTTTCTCGCCATGGTCTAACAACTCCTTATTGAGAACATTGAACAAGTAGTTCTCCTCTGTCGAAATGATGAAGTACGAGGCTAGATTTTGCGCTCTTCTGCCCTCAATTGAATAATTGGCTTTTCTCCGGTTAGTAGCTCGACAAGGACAACTCCGAAGCCATAGACATTGCTGTTGTCTGTAAATTGACTTGTGTGGTAGTACTGCAAGTCCAAGTATCCAAAGGTTCCTCGCACCATTGTGGTCAAGTTAGTTTGATTGATGTTAATTGACCCAAAAGCTCCAAAATCAGCCACTTTTGCTTGATATTTTTATCCAAAAGTATATTCGATGACTTAATATCATGATGACAGATTGGTATGGCCACAGCAGAGTGCAAATACGAAAGAGCCCCAAAAACTTTTTTGGCAATTCTTAACTACATCTCCCACAAGACAGGAAAATCTCTTTCTAGATCATGAAGATATTGGTAGAGAGGTTTTAGTAGAAGTCCCATATGTGCTTTTTCAAAGTGTTTGGTTCTCTAGACCAAGTTTCTTCATCAATCTTCTGCATAGTTATCCCGTTTCATGCCTCCTTTAGACTGTTGTTGCGGGAAAGTATTTTGTATTTTTGTCCCCCCACTGTAGCCATTCAGTGCCGGATCTCATCCCCCAATACATCTCCTCTTGCCTCCGCAATTCTTCCATTTGTGCCACTATTTTCTGAATTTCTGCTCTGCTGGTGTTTGCCCCCAAGCTGTTATTTATCGCCATTAATTTCCTTTTTAGCCCTTTAATTTGGTGTACGACATTGGAAAACCTTCCTTGACTCCATAATGCAAGTTCATTTGACACTCCTTGGACTTTTTTTGAAAACTCATGGGTTGGAGTTATTCCTCCTGCCATGTCCTTTTGATAATCTCCCCACATTCCTTTTCTTCAAGCCAGTAAGTCTCAAACTTAAATTCTTTCTTCCTTTTGTTCTGAAAAGGATGCAAATAGAGTATGAGTGGGCTGTGATTAGAGCCCACGGCAGGTAGTGTCACAACCTCTACTTTTGGAAAGGCTACCCTCCATTCTATTGTACATATTGCCCTATCTAACTTCTTCTTTACTAGAGCATCCTCTTCCCTATTGTTTGTCCATGTGAAGGCACATCATTTACTCTCCATATCTTTGAAAGAACTCAAAAAAAGCTAATATTTTATAGTGGTCAGCCTCTATTTTGCCTACCTTCTCCCAGTTGTATAATATCTCTTTAAAATCACCCATACATATCCACGGGAGTTGATTAGTTACCTGGATGCCACGTATTTATTGCCAAAGCGCTTCCACTGTTGACGGTGTCGATAACTTCTAAATTTTGGCTTACTCTATGTCATTCCCACAGCTATAGTGATTGTTTCCTTGGTAAAATGTTTGTTTCGGATTGCTCAAGGATGTTTTCGAGGGCTATACTGAGTAACTGGCTCGATGTCTGGTCGTTAATGGAAAGTAGCTCCCGTCCATAGTTATGAGGAATACTATACACTCTCATAATCTAAAATTGTTTTTTTTTTTTTTTTTTTTTTTTTTGTCTTGACAAGTCTTGGCCATGTACACGGTGCGAACGTGTGAGGTCTGTTTGTCGTGCCTCAGGGAGTGAAACCTCCGTGTCAAGAGTCTGTCTTACGTAAGTTCGTGTTTTCGATAAAATGTCCTATAAAATTGCAAATGCTATCATTTTATATTAATTTTCGCTGTGGACGGATCTGTTTCATCACAAAAAGACATAAGAATATCGTGAATCTCAAAGAATACATTATAAGCTAATCACTTATGAATTTCACGTTGGAATACGATGAATGACTTAATTTACAGCGGCACATGAGATCAAAAGGAACAAAAAGCTCTAAGCGATGCTTCAAGCTTTAATTTGTGTAAGTATCAAATCTCTAAGATATACAGTCGCCTAACACAAATTAAAGCTTGAACCAACATGTCTCTTCTTACCCAAAAAAAGAAAAAAAGGACATGATATCTCCGGTCAACATATGCTTTTCGTAGATGGTCATTGGGATTTAAACCCAATTGTGCAGTGTTTCATCCCAAGCCTCTCAAACGTTCCCTTTTGTGATCTGCAGGGTACGACATCCTTCCAGGCTAACGCTATACTATGCCGAAGTTATCGGGGGTGTTGCAAAGTACATCGGCTCCGACCGTGTAAAATACGATGATGACTTCTTCTATAAAAATGTGAACTATTTGTAAACACAAGTGCGTGGAAAGAGAAAGATATTTTAAGATTTAAAATTTCCTTGGTAAGGTTGTTTATATAAATTGGAAGAGATCCATGCAATCAAAATACGATGGCGATAAGCATGCCTATTAATTTACATGTTTATCCATTGCTAATACAATGGAATGATAATCTTGAAGACATATACACACTAACTAAATTTTGATTCCTCTTTTCTTGGAGCGTCCTCACCGCCACTCGCATTAATGCTCAAATTTGGGGGACATTGTTGAAAATCATCAAGTACAAATTGCAAAGGGAAAATTTGTCCAAAATGTCCAAAACTTATTATAAGACAGCTAATTTAATCATAAACCTTTCAATTATATCAATTTAGTCATAAACCTATTGTATTGCGACCAATTCAATCCTAAATTTTCAATCATGCGAATTTAATTTTGAGTCGTTTGACAATTTGTTGATTTAGTCCACAATTTTTTTTAAGATTTGTCAGTGTAATCCTTCTACTAATTTTGGTTGGAAATCATTCATGTGGTAGTCCAATCAACTACAACCATCCTACGTGGCATGGCCACCGCTAATGTGAACAACTTTCCTAATTTTTTTTCTTTCCCCTATTTCCCTTCAACAGTGGCCGACCTTGAGCAAGGGCATTGTGGGCCTTGTCGATGGCCAACAACTAGCAAAGGGAAATAGGGGGAAAAAGAAGGGGAAAAAAGGGAAATAGAGAATAAAATTGAGAAAGATTTTTTAAAAATTATAAAAATCATCTACGTTAGCGCTGACTATGACATGTAGTATGGCCAATGCCGTAGACCCCACATGAGCGATTTCTAGCCAAAATTAGCTAGAAAGACTACATTGGCAAATTGTTAAAATGTTTAAAACTAAATTAACACAATCGAAAGTTTTAGATCTGAATTGCCCACCTTACAATAGATTTAGGACTTTTTGACAATTGTCTCCATTGCAAATGCCTGGTCGTCAGGCTATTTTTAAAGCAGAAAAGAGAAATCAAGAAATAGGATCATCAATGGACATTTAAACGTAAAATCAAGTTTATCGGCTAAAGGCACGAACCTGGAAATAGAGGACGAGGAAATGAGAGCAATGGGAATTAGAAAATGTTAAAAGGGTAAGATGAGGAGGAAGTTTAGGAATTAGAAATTGAGCATGGTGGTGAGAACGGTTTCTCACTCTCCTTTGATCATGGGCAAAAAGGATGTATACCTTAGTACAATGTAAGCATTTAGTAGGAAAAGTGTGACAGGGTAGATAATGCGTCAGTTAGTGGATGTAACCATAAATTATCCAAATCGTCAGAATACTAAACCTTGGAAATTTGATAGTTTAACGAGCGTAAGATCGAAAGACAAAAAATAATAAATAAATAAATAATTATTAAGCCATCTATCACCACTCGTATCAAAGTCCAAGGGTACTTGCCTCGGGCTTTAGGCTTTGCCCACGCAGATCTCGACTCAAAGTGATACAGTAAAATTTTATCAAACACCATAATTTTTATTCAAGGAAAGGTCAAAATTACCTTGTAAAGCGTTCAAATGCACCCCGACAGGTACAACTTACATATTGTAAAACTAGAAAGATTGAAAATCCAAAAGTCTCTTTACATCTCAGGTACGTGCAACAAAAAATCAGCAGCCGGCTAAAACTTAGGAGACATTCACAGTAGTACAACCCAGTGAAAAGCTGATGCATAATAACAAGAAATCAAGAAGAGGATATGAAAGGGTGCGTGAATTTAGCATATCATCGACAACATTCCATAACTCACGCATGGGGGCAAATAGAGAGACTGCCAGGTTTCATATCAATAGAAAGTTGGACGAAAACAATTAGATGCATCTTCATCTCGGCAAATCATGTAACCACGAAGTCAGCCCGCGATCGGCTTCTGATTGCATCATTGCGGAGACCGTACCACAGATAGATCCGGTCCTAATGCGATCCATCTCTTCCACATTCTGCCGGACCATCACAGGATTTCGTAGTGATCGTACACGCTCCAATTCCATGGCCACTTCCTTCATTGTAGGCTTGTATCTTCCAGTAGGGTTTAAGCATCTTTTCGCCAAGTTAGACACCGCAATGATTTCTTCTTTGTCGCCATGGTCTAATACCTCCTTATCAAGAACATCGAACAAACGGTTCTCCTCCATCGAAATGACAAAGTACATGGATAGATTTCTACTCTCTTCCACCCTTGATTGAGAAATTGCCTTTTCTCCTGTTAGTAGCTCGGCAAGGACAACCCCAAAACTGTAGACATCGCTCTTGTCCGTAAATTGACTGGTTTTGTAGTACTCCGGGTCCAAGTATCCAAAGGTTCCTCGCACCATCGTGGTTAAGTGCATGTGGTCAATGGCAATTGATTTGGAAGTTCCAAAATCTGCTACTTTGGCTTGAAATTTTTCGTCCAAGAGTATATTTGACGACTTAATGTCGCGATGATAAATTGGTATGGCTACAGCAAAGTGCAAATATGAAAGAGCCACAGCAACTTCACTAGCAATTCTTAACCGTGTTTCCCACAAGACGGGAAATTCCCTTTCCAGATTATGAAGATATTGGTAGAGAGTTCCACTGGGGACAAATTCATATACAAGAAGAGGGACTTCACTCTCCAAACAGAATCCTAACAGCTTGACCACATTTCTATGATTGATTTTGGAGAGAATAACAACCTCATTGACAAATTGTTCGGCTTGTCGAGCATCAACAACTTCGGATTTCTTAACTGCAACGATTGTTCCATCTAACAACATTCCCTTGTAAACAGTCCCTTGACCACCCCGACCCAATACGCGACTCTCGTTAAAATGGTCCGTAGCCGTATCTAATTCCGCTAAGGTGAACAACTTACCTTTCTCCACACCATTGTCTTCAATGGAAGATAGGTGTTTTTGCACTAGAATTCCGCCATTAAGTTTGAAGAATTTTAACTTGGTATTTGCCTCACACCTTCTTTTTAAGAATTTAAACAACCTCCAAAAAAGCAAAAGTAATAATATGGCTCCAACGCCTGTGCCCACACCTGTGTAGAAAAAAGTCAACCACAATCGTTTTAGGAAGCTAGTAGATAATATTCAAAGAGTTTTTCTTCACTCTTGGATTTAAGTAAAAAGCATGGTTGAATGCACAGATTATGAAAGTACAATTTAAATTGAGCAGAAATGGTAATATTCGTCATTCATGCCAATGAAATTGGTGTATGCACAGACAGTCACATTCCGTGACCGTGGGAAAAAAGGAGCGGACAGTGACGTACCTATAATGATGATGACCTTATTGTCTACGCAGTCATATGACCCCGATCGATTCACACACTTCCCCCGGCAGTTGAGGTTTGGATATTCTTTGCACTCGTTGATATCTAATCAATATTAAATGATGAATGGGATCAAAGAAAGAAGCAAAACGAACAAGCAGTTTTCATATAAATATAATATCAGACGAAACATTCAGCAGTCGAATTCTCCCTTGAATTCTCTTGTATTTCTAATTCGTGAGCATCCATCAACAACTTAATTATTCCAGCTATATTCACGGCTTTATTTTGTAGGTTTCGAGCTCGCATATCGTCCTAGCAAGCTTGGAATATCGAATAAGGTTCAGATACAAAATAAAAGTGGACGTTCTATTCTCACCTTGGCATCCCTGGGAAAGAAAATAATTCCCTCTGTAGCCTTGATTGCAAGAACAATATATTAGACTACGCACCCCAGGCGCCGAGGATGCACGGCAGGTGGCGGAACTGTCATTGGCTCGCCCATTTTTTTGTTTGGTCAGCAGGGTATACTCATAGGAGGTGATCGCCCATTCGAGTATCACTGGAACGTCCGGCGGTAAACTGTTCAAATCAGTTTGATGCCACCATGTTTTTGCGACCAAGAAGGCATACCTGCATTCTACATCCTCTGGCGCTGTGGTTTCGCCATTAAGAGTCTTGAACTCTACGTTATATTTGCGGATAACATCAGGGATGGAAGTCATACAGCAACCCGTACCACTAGAGCACTGGTCGAATCCAAGAGTCCCATTTCCGCCGCAGGAAGACTTGCATCCTACTACCGCTCTCGGGGTGTCCGTGCTGGCCATCATGGCCAGACTCTCACAACCTCCGGCGACAAAATAGTTATGAATCTGGGAGTACCTGAAAATGCCGTTACTGGCCCTTAAATCCACCGGGGCGTCGTTTTGCTGGGTGGCCGAACAATTGAGATGGGAGAACAATATGGGCTGGCTGACCTTAATGAGGCCTGGAGAGTCTAAACTACCCGGCAGCGAGATATCTAAAACCACCACACTCAAATTCTTGAGTACCGGAGTAGAGATGCCATAGGCTCGTCGGCAATCGATCTCGAACTGGGGACGCAAGAAGCAGCCAGGCCCAATTCCGAAAGGATACGGAATGCCAGTGAGATTGCCACATGTGTCCGGACATCCTGGCCAAGCCAGACTCTGAGGAGATGATTCCGCTACAACTGCAAAATCAAGCAAAAGAATCGCGAATGCCGTCTGAGATGCCGTTTTCAGCATCGCCACGAGCATCTTCTCCCGATTCATCTTCCGAAGTTTGCCCCTACAGTTTGATATTCCTAGAAAAGAAGGGCCTGATGAATCAGATTTGATGGTTGAGTGGTTTAGTAATCAGAACAAACACAATAATACAAAGAGTTTTGGCATTCTCAGGGGAATGAGAATTGGGGTTAGAGGAAAGATTTAAGGACTATTTATAGAGTTCCAGCCAGGCCCTCTCATTACGGGCCAGGCTCAACTCGGCCTATACTAGCCAGCCCCATATTAGACTAATTAAGAAATATTCTATCTTACCTTAGATCAAACCCCGTAAAACAGTAAGTTACAATTAATGTAACCCACACTAGGAAAACTCTTACAATCTCGGCAGCAAATATCTTGGGGGCATGAAGTTGATGGGAAATTCCCATGAAGGGGACCATTTCATTAGTAGGAACGACGGTGACCTTTCGACTATAATTATCTCACACCAAGATAACGCAGTAGGCTGCATAACTTAAGGCTGTCGTTGACTAAGAAGGGGGAAAAAGTTTAATAGAGACATAAATGATCAGTCCATTACTAAACAAGAAAATGAGGAAATATACTAAGATATCTAATTTGTCCATTTGTCCATTTGTAGATTACTTATTTAGAGTTATTTAGAATTAGATCAAATCAAAAAATTTCTTGTTAATTGTCCATTTATAGAAGACTTATTTTTTACTGAATTGAGATAGCAAATTTGTACTCTGTTGTGTGAAAATCATGTTAGAAATAATTTTTTCTGCAACAATAGGAAAAAAAATTAAATTGTGACATGAAACCGCTAAAGCAAAGAGAGAATATAAATGTAATTATACCGCAGATTGACATTCCTCAAGAATGTCAAGTTTCCTATATGCGGTGAGATAGTACTTGTCAAGTTCCTGGACCACCACGACCCTCTCATGTCGACTGCTGCAAATAACCCCGTTCCATCGGCAAAAATGGACCGAATCGTTCCAATTGCTCAGCGTGGCAAAAGGGTCATGGGTTATCTGGTTTTTGAATGCCAATAAGGCCTGTTTATCTGTGTCATTCCCTAGTTTAGCAGAGTGAGAGAGAGTGAAGTAAGTGCAAGGAAGCAGGAGGCAGAGATTGAAGATGACAGGGTGTGCAGTGAATGGCAAAAGCTTTCTCGATTCCATTTCAACACAGTTCATGTCGAGATTTTTGAGCAGGCCATATTCTGATTTTATGGAGTCGAGGTAACCTAGGAACGAGACCTGTCCTGGAGAGAAACTAGGGCGGTGGAAATTCTTGCAAAAATGGCCAAAAATGGTCACGGGAGAGAGACTCATGGTCAATATTAGGGTGATTTGTTGTCCGCAGTCCGCATTCCGCCAGTGAAAGGACAATGCAGAGAGCGAAGCGCTTGAGCATGTGCACCTTTTTCCAGCAGTCGCCTTCAATTTTTCTGTTGACTTTGGGGGTGCATTATTTGACTGATGTGGCCTGAACACAGAATGTCGAATGTGAACACGATCAATTGGGAGGAATCCTGGAAAGAGGAGTTGTTTGTGATTGAGGCGATTGATGGGTTAGGTAGAGGGTCCATGCCCATTGCATTATATGTACAGAACGGATTTGAGTAGACCAGGAAATTAGGGCACGAGACATGGGCTATCCTTGTCCCTGCTTGGATATAATTTCCAAGTGGGTGTAAATACCTAGTCATTCACTCCCTCTTTCCCTGCTGAAGTCATTGTAATGCGCATCGTCAGATGCCAACCTAGGCAATAACGAATATTCAAAGCCTCGGAGAAGAAAATAAACGTGGAATGGATAAGATACAAAATAAAACAGTATTCTTGTAAGTTTCGAGACCAGTGAAAATATCTTTGAGACGAGCGTAGAAAAGGCCAAAAACGACAGGAAAAGAAAAGAAAGGTGTGACTTTTCACGCGTCGGCGCTTTCCATTTTTTACGCGGTCCCACAGGCGGCTTCGTACGCGTTCGTGCTTTGGGATGAGCGAAGAAAAGAGTGCGACTTTGTACGCGTTGGTAATACAAATTTCTATCGTATGAAGGGTAAGGTTTGTTGCCGCACCACCACCATATTTGCCCGCTTTCATCCTCTCTCTCTCTCAAAATGAGTTCCATCCAAAGTCACTTGCATTCTCACGTTCTGTCCCTTCGAAATTTGAGCCAACACTTCCAAACCGCCCAACAAAAAGAACGCTCTGAAAATGGAGACCCCCTGCGGTGTGAATTTTGCGGAGAAGATTTCATCAATGGTAGCACTTCTCTCTTTGCTTTAGCGGTTCCATGTCACAATTTAATTTAAGATTTGACATGTGTAGAAAGGAGAAGAATGTCGCTCTCTCTTATAAAAGTTTAAATTATTGTATTGCCCCTTGGAAGACCGAAAAGCAAAGTGCCCGTAGTCGATGAGAAGGAGCAAATTATTATATGGCCGAAAAAAAAAGAGTAAAGTTGGTTGACAAAATGCCCCAAATTACGGCCATACCCAGCACGGGCAACGGCTTTTCCTTAACACTGCTCGATTAAAAAATCTCTGAAGATTTTTATTTGTTTTTTTTCTAAAGGAAACTTTTATGTTCTGGTTCAGTTGGATTTTCCTTTGGATTTGAATCATGACATCTACTGTTCCTATAATCTTTACGATCTTTTTTGTTTTTTTAGTAAAACTCGATTCACCATCTGCCTCATCCACCTCAAGATTCGATTTTTCCACCGGAACTTCCCTGCCACCATCGACATCCGACTCCGAGACCGAACTCCTATTAACACCCGTATCAGAATTCAATCCCATTACTACATCTTTCGCCTCCCCCGCCGGAACCGCCCGACTTCCATTACTCTCCGCCCCGGCAGCCAACATCAGCGCCTTCTTCTGCATCAACTTCAACATGTTGAGGAACCCATTGTTCCACGACGGCATCAGGCTCTGCTGCAGCCGAGGAGCGTCACAAAGTCGGGGGAGACCCGGACAATCCCTGGACGAGCAGAGCGGCGAGGCCCTTGGTGAGGACTGAGTCGGAATCAGCCTCGAAGACTATATAAGATTTTTACGATCGTAAAATGTTATCCTTTTCAACATCCTCCGAGGCATTCAATTATTCATGCTTTTAGAGCATCATACAGCACTAGTGAGGAAATTCAGGAACCGCTAAAGTTTAGTGGAATATCAATTTAAAAAATCCGTGACTTCAAATTGGGATATGTATCAGATGCGTAAGATGCTTATATAACATTCTCATGTCATTTATGATATATAGGAACTGGAAGACTAGTAAGCTGTCTATTCGGTGGAGTAATGTCATAATCGAGCAACCTCTTTAGTGGTGCTCCATGAACATAGTGCGGCACAGAACAGAGATGAGGGATCATGGGCCTAGCTACCTCGTGCCTGTGGATGATATGTTATAGTCTACAGATGTTGTATTGGGGATCAGGTATCTTTTCAGTGATCAAAATTAAATTGTGACATGAAACTGCTAAAGTAAATTTTTTTACTTTCAATATGATTAAATATATTTATGATATTTATGACTATATTAATAATCTAAGATATTCATCTCTTAAATTTTTTTTGGAAAAAAGAAAAAAACTGCATTTGAACTCTAGAAAACAAATAATATTGACATGACGTCCATGTAACTTAAGTGAAATAAACATAACGTTTTTGCTTAAAGATCATCTAGAAAACCTTAACATAATGGTAAATATTTACATATATACGAGTTTACAATTTTTATGTTATAAGAAAAAGTTTAAGATATATGTGTCATATATGATCTAGAATTATTAATATCACGAAAAAAGTTATGAATAAATATGTCATCGTCGGCATAGTTTGGGGCATAGTTCGAAGTCTTTGATGATTCTTTTTCAAAAAATAATAAAGGATGCATTTGTTAAGGTTGCTTTCGTACTCTTTTTTTTTTTTGCCTTAGTACTTGAGAGCTTCTATTATTGGGGACATAGTTATGACGATACGTTCCCAACTCCCACACATAGCAGTGAGGATTGGATTGAGTCAGAATCGGCCTCGAAGATTATTTAAGATTTTTACGTTCGTAAAATGTTATCCTTTTCAACATCCTCCGAGACATTCAATTATTCATGCTTTTAGAGCATCATACAGCAATAGTGAGGAAATTTAGGAAACTGCTAAAGTTTAGTGGAATATCAATTTAAAAAATCCGTGACTTCAAATTGGGATATGTATCAGATGCGTAAGATGCTTATATAACATTCTCGTGTCACTTATGATATATAGGAACTGGAAGACGAGTAAGCTGTCTATTCGATGGAGTAATGTCATAATCGACCAACCTCTTTAGTGGTGCTTCATGAACATAGTGCGGCACAGAACAGAGATGAGGGATCATGGGCCTAGCTACCTCGTGCCTGTGGATGATATGTTACGCTCGCCAGTCCCATCCCATAGAAAGGGGAAAGGTAGAACCGGATCTCTTCGTTAGCCTATGAATAAGAGAATCTGAGGTATGTGAAAGCGCTCTTTCGGGCGAGTGAGTCACGTGCGTTCAAGTCAAAACAAGAGAAAGTAACTCGACCTTAGCCAGAGGAGAGACAGCCGCTCAAACAAAGAGAGCTTCTGGATCCACGTCTCTCATTCATTTAGCGATAGGGGCGGAATGCCAAGCCGCTCAGTCTACAGATGTTGGTATTGGGGATCAAGTATCTTTTTAGTGATCAAAATTAAATTGTGACATGAAACTGCTAAAGTAAATTTTTTTAATTTCAATATTATTACATATATTTATGATATTTATGACTATATTAATAATCTAAGATATTCATCTCTTAAATTTTTTTGGAAAAAAGAAAAAAAGTGCATTTGAACTCTAGAAAACAAATAATATTGAAATGACATCCATGTAACTTAAGTGAAATATACATAACGTTTTTGCTAAAAGATCATCCAAAAAATCTTAACATAATGGAAAATATTTACATATATATGAGTTTACGATTTTTATGTTATAAGAAAAAGTTTAAGATATATGGGTCATATATGATCTAGAGTTATTAATATCACGAAAAAAGTTATGAATAAATACGTCGTTGTCGGCATAGTTTTGGGCATAGTTCAAGGTCTTTGATGATTCTTTTTCAAAAAATAATTAAAGATGCATTTGTTAAGGTTGCTTTCATACTCTTTTTTTTTTTTTTTTTGCCTTAGTACTTGAGAGCTTCTATTATTGGGGGCATAGTGATAACGATACGTTCCCAACTCCCACACATAGCAGTGAGGATTGGATCGAGTCGGAATCAGCCTCGAAGACTATATAAGATTTTTACGATCGTAAAATGTTATCCTTTTCAACGTCCTCCGAGACGTTCAATTATTCATGCTTTTAGAGCATCATATAGTAATAGTAAGGAAATTCAGGAAACCGCTAAAGTTTAGTGAAATATCAATTTAAAAAATCCGTGACTTCAAATTGGGATACGTATCAGATGCGTAAGATGCTTATATAACATTCTCGTGTCATTTATGATAAATAGGAACTAGAAGATGAGTAAGCTATCTATTCGGTGGAGTAATGTCATAATCGAGCAACCTCTTTAGCGGTGCTCCATGAACATAGTGTGGCACAAAACAGAGATGAGGGATCATGGGCCTAGCTACCTCGTGCCTGTGGATGATATGTTATAGTCTACAGATGTTGGTATTGGGGATCAGGTATCTTTTTAGTGATCAAATTAAATTGTGACATGAAACCGCTAAGGTAAATATTTTTACTTTCAATATTATTACATATATTTATGATATTTATGACTATATTAATAATCTACGATATTCACCTCTTAATTTTTTTTTTGGAAAAAAGAAAAAAGTGCATTTGAACTCTAGAAAACAAATATATTGACATGACGTCCATGTAACTTAAGTGAAATAAACATAACGTTTTTGCTGAAGATCATCTAAAAAACCATAACATAATGGTAAATATTTACATATATACGAGTTTACGATTTTTATGTTATAAGAAAAAGTTTAAGATATATGTGTCATATATGATTTAGAGTTATTAATATCATGAAAAAAGTTATGAATAAATACGTCGTTGTCGGCATAGTTTCGGGCATAGTTCGAAGTCTTTGATGATTCTTTTAAAAAAAAAAATAAAGGATGCATTTATTAAGGTTGCTTTCGTACTTTTTTTTTTTTTTTTTTTGCCTTAGTACTTGAGAGCTTCTATTATTGGGGGCATAGTTATGACGATACGTTCCCAACTCCCACACATAGCAGTGAGGATTGGATCGAGTCGGAATCGACCTCAAAGACTATATAAGATTTTTACGATCGTAAAATCTTATCCTTTTCAACGTCCTCCGAGACGTTCAATTATTCATGCTTTTAGAGCATCATACAGCAATAGTGAGGAAATTCAGGAAATCGCTAAAGTTTAGTGGAATATCAATTTAAAAAATCCGTGACTTCAAATTGGGATATGTATCAGATGCGTAAGATGCTTATATAACATTCTCGTTTCGTTTATGATATATAGGAACTGGAAGACGAGTAAGCTATCTATTCGGTGGAGTAATGTCATAATCGAGCAACCTCTTTAGTGGTGCTCCATGAACATAGTGTGGCACAGAACAGAGATGAGGGATCATGGGCCTAGCTACCTCGTGCCTGTGGATGATATGTTATAGTCTACAAATGTTGGTATTGGGGATCTGGTATCTTTTCAGTGATCAAAATTAAATTGTGACATGAAACCCCTAAAGTAATTTTTTTTTTTTTTACTTTCAATATTATTACATATATTTATGATATTTATGACTATATTAATAATCTAAGATATTCATCTCTTAAATTTTTTTGGAAAAAACAAAAAAAGTGCATTTGAACTCTAGAAAACAAATAATATTGACATGACGTCCATGTAACTTAAGTGAAATAAACATAACGTTTTTGCTTAAAGATCATCTAAAAAACCTTAACAAAATGGCAAATATTTACATATATACGAGTTTATGATTTTTATGTTATAAGAAAAAGTTTAAGATATATCTGTCATATATGATTTAGAGTTATTAATATCACGAAAAAGTTATGAATAAATACGTCGTCATCAGCATAGTTTGGGGCATAGTTAGAAGTCTTTGATGATTCTTTTTCAAAAAATAATAAAGGATGCATTTGTTAAGGTTGCCTTCGTACTCTTTTTTTTCTTTTTCTTTTTTCCTTAGTACTTTGAGAGCTTCTATTAGTGGGGTCATAGTTATGACGATATGTTCCCAACTCCCACACATAGCAGTGAGGATTGGATCGAGTCGGAATCAGCCTCGAAGACTATATAAGATTTTTACGATCGTAAAATGTTATCCTTTTCAACGTCCTCTGAGACGTTCAATTATTCATGCTTTTAGAGCATCATACAGCAATAGTGAGGAAATTCAGGAAACCGCTAAAGTTTAGTGGAATATCAATTTAAAAAATCCGTGACTTCAAATTGGGATATGTATCAGATGCGTAAGATGCTTATATAACATTCTCGTGTCATTTATGATATATAGGAACTGGAAGAGGAGTAAGCTATCTATTCGGTGGAGTAATGTCATAATCGAGCAACCTCTTTAGCGGTGCTCCATGAACATAGTGCGGCACAGAACAGAGATGAGGGATCATGGGCCTAGCTACCTCGTGCATGTGGATGATATTTTATAGTCTACAGATGTTAGTATTGGGGATCAGGTATCTTTTTAGTGATCAAATTAAATTGTGACATGAAACCGCTAAGGTAAATTTTTTTAGTTTCAATATTATTACATATATTTATGATATCTATGACTATATTAATAATCTAAGATATTCATCTCTTAATTTTTTTTTGGAAAAAAGAAAAAAGTGCATTTGAACTCTAGAAAACAAATAATATTGACATGACATCCATGTAACTTAAGTGAAATAAACATAACGTTTTTGCTGAAGATCATCTAAAAAACCATAACAGAATGGTAAATATTTAAATATATACGAGTTTACGATTTTTATGTTATAAGAAAAAGTTTAAGATATATGTGTCATATATGATTTAGAGTTATTAATATCACGAAAAAAGTTATGAATAAATACATCGTCGTCGGCATAGTTTCGGGCATAGTTCGAAGTCTTTGATGATTCTTTTTAAAAAAATAATAAAGGATGCATTTATTAAGGTTGCTTTCGTACTTTTTTTTTTTTTGCCTTAGTACTTTAGAGCTTCTATTATTGGGGGCATAGTTATGACGATACGTTCCCAACTCCCACACATAGCAGTGAGGATTGGATCGAGTCGGAATCGGCCTCAAAGACTATATAAGATTTTTATGATCGTAAAATCTTATCCTTTTCAACATCCTCTGAGACGTTCAATTATTCATGCTTTTAGAGCATCATACAGCAATAGTGAGGAAATTCAGGAAACCCCTAATGTTTAGTGGAATATTAATTTAAAAAATCCATGACTTCAAATTGGGATATGTATCAGATGCGTAAGATGCTTATATAGCATTCTCGTTTCATTTATGATATATAGGAACTGGAAGACGAGTAAGCTATCTATTCGGTGGAGTAATGTCATAGTCGAGCAACCTCTTTAGTGGTGCTCCATGAACATAGTGGGACACAGAACAGAGATGAGGGATCATGGGCCTAGCTACCTCGTGCCTGTGGATGATATGTTATAGTCTACAGATGTTGGTATTGGGGATCAGGTATCTTTTCAGTGAGCAAAATTAAATTGTGACATGAAACTGCTAAAGTAAATTTTTTTACTTTCAATATTATTACATATATTTATGATATTTAAGACTATATTAATAATCTAAGATATTCATCTCTTATTTTATTTTATTTTTGGAAAAAACAAAATAATGCATTTGAACTCTAGAAAACAAATAATATTGACATGACGTCCATGTAACTTAAGTGAAATAAACATAACGTTTTTGCTGAAACATCATCTAAAAAACCTTAACAGAATGGTAAATATTTACATATATACGAGTTTATGATTTTTATGTTATAAGAAAAAGTTTAAGATATATGTGTCATATATGATTTAGAGTTATTAATATCACGAAAAAAGTTATGAATAAATACGTCGTCGTGGGCATAGTTTCGGGCATGGTTATGAAGATATGAATATGCATATGTGTTGATTGGTTAATATTATCTATGGCATAATATTGAGCTGCGATTATTTTTCTATATATTCTTATGCTCAATTTATTTTCTATCTTCTGATATCCTTTGATTTAAAAGTATGTTTACAAATCTGCATATTCAGAGATTGTTTTGTCATCATCAAAAAGGGGGAGATTGTTAGGGAAATCCCTTATGATGTTTTGAAGATGACAAAATAAATCAAAGGCTACTAACATGTTTGATGGTTGAGTAATAGACCATGCAGATGATAAAACATCTAAAGGATTTTATCAAAGTCGAAAGATGACCGGAAGACTCGAACTTAACATATGTCCGAGTATATTCTCAAGATTTCCAGACTTCTGTGTCAAAGTCGAAGACCGCGGACTCAAGACTCATATTGTAAAGTCTACAGACTCAGATTGTAAAGTCTACAGACCCAGATTGTAAAGTCTCAAGACTCAGATTGTAAAGTCTCAAGACTCATATCGTAAAGTCTACAGACTCAGACTTTACATCCAGATTCGATGAATCGTAACTCAAGCCCAATCATACAACGGCTAGTGATCTGGTTTGGATTCCACATCAAGATTGATTTGATTGATTCAATCTAATTGATTGGCGATTGGATCTTGAAGACAAGAATTTTCTATACGAAGAAGCTTTACTTATGGAAACCAAGATTTCGTTTGTATGGGCGATCGGAATCAATTTGGGATTCTACCTTTGTCACTCAACGGCTACCAAATCTTCTAGATACAGAGCTGTCCAATGGGTGTATTGGAAGACGATTCTCCGGGATGCTATCCAACGGCTAGTTTGGAAGTGGAGGAGTATTTAAGGAGGTGAAGGACCGATGAGCAAGTAAGAGACGGAGCGTAGAATTTATAATTCCAAAGTCTGAGCGACCTTCGATTATACACTTGTCTTTGGAGAGCTTAAACGTTTGTAATCGTGAGAGAAATACCAAAAGAGTGACTTAGTGAGATAGTGTGATCTACTACTAAGTGTTTGCACTCGAAGTTGTAATCTCTTGTTGATTGCATAGTGGAATCCAGCCAAGAAGGCTGTTATCGTGGGAGAGTGGACGTAGGCTTGGATTAAGCCGAACCACTATAAATCTTGTGTTCTTATTCTTTTCCCTAACTCCTTTATTTTGTTCATACTAGCACTCTCAATACCTACTGGGCGTGTAGTACCCTCTACAAAGCAAGAAAAGAAGAAAAGCAATTCCCGAAAATCACTTGAACATTATTTATATTCCTGGTCAGACGATACAACACACGTTGAAATCAACACATTGCCAAGATCAATCTAAAAGTGATTATAGGAACAGTAGATGTCATGATTGAAATCTCGGACCGGTCCACTAGACCGCTAAAGTTTGATCAAAATGCTTCACGTGACCGAATTTCCCGTTATGATTAAGTTGGTTCTATTAGGGTTTGAAGTAGGAACGTCTTTCCTTCGCTTTGAATTTGTCATTGTATTGCTGCATCACTGCAAATCGATCGATCGATCTTGTTAAAGAGTGCTTCAAAGACACTTATCTAAATAACTAATCAAGAAAGCTGTGCTACTTTCAGTTACCATTATATTCCAAAAAAAGAAAAAAAGAAAAGAAAAGGAAACTAACAGGTAGGAAACTAAAGATACATTACATATTTTTAAATGACTTCATGTGCTCTAAAAGTCTTTTATAATTCCCCATATCTATATAGAAATATGGCAAAATAAGCTGGCACTGAAACCAAACTTCACATTATTTAGTAGATGTGAAATATAAAGAGACTCTCTGTTTATTAGAGCCTAGGTTGTCATTAAATCTAGACAAAACAAAGGTGACATGGGAGAGTTACGGATTGTTGCGCCACTGATCTAGGCCCAATATGTGAGGGAGAGATTGTTGAGATTATGGTTATGGTAGGGGTTGGTGCTCGATTTATAAGTGCGAAGAAAAGTCTTATCCTTTGAGCTTACTTTTAAGATGAGAGAGGTCTGAGATCGCCCAACACTTTTATCTCAAAGGAAAGAAAAATAATTACATTTATAATTGGGCTACATTGAGAATTCCATCAAGCGGAATTTTTTTAGCAGCAACAGAACTCTAGCATCAAGACTTGGTAGGGACAGCCTAATTAGCCAATCTAATTGGATCTACAAATGTACATTAATGACAAAATTCCATGAGCGATCGTAAAATGTTATCCTTTTCAACGTCCTCCGAAACGTTCAATTATTCAAAAACTAAAAAGCCCAACTGCTTTTCAGAAAATTCATTCAAATCCCAATTACAAAAGTTTTTAATGGGCGCTCTTGCCGATAACAACGATAGTGTGGTCGCTAAACAATTTACTTTAGCGGTTCCATCTAACAATTTAATTTGTTTTATAATAACAACCTCATTGACAAATTGTTCAGCGTGTCGAGCATCAACAACTTCGGATTTCTTAACTGCAACGATCGTTCCATATAACAACATTCCCTTGTAAACAATCCCTTGACCACCCCGACCCAATACGCGACTCTCGTTAAAATGGTCCGTAGCCGTATCTAATTTCGCTAAGGTGAACAACTTACCTTTCTCTACACGATTGTCTTCAATGGAAGATAGGTGTTTTTGCACTAGAAGTCCGCCATTAAGTTTGAAGAATTTTAACTTGGTATTTGCCTCACACCTTCTTTTCAAGAATTTAAACAACCTCCAAAAAAGCAAAAGTAATAATATGGCTCCAACGCCTGTGCCCACACCTGTGTAGAAAAAAGTCAGCCACAATCGTTTTAGGAAGCTAGTAGATAATATTCAAAGAGTTTTTCTTCACTCTTGGATTTAAGTAAAAAGCATGGTTGAATGCACAGATTATGAAAGTACAATTTAAATTGAGCAGAAATGGTAATATTCGTCATTCATGCCAATGAAATTACAGACAGTCACATTCCGTGACCGTGGGGAAAAAGGAGCGGACAATGACGTACCTATAATGATGATGACCTTATTGTCTACGCAGTCATATGACCCCGATCGATTCACACACTTCTCTCGGCAGTTGAGGTTTGGATATTCTTTGCACCCGTTGATATCTAATCAATATTAAATGATGAATGGGATCAAAGAAAGAAGCAAAACGAACGAGCAGTTTCTATATAAATATAATATCAGACGAAACATTCATCAGTCGAATTCTCCCTTGAATTCTCTTGTATTTCTAATTCGTGAGCATCCATCAACAACTTAATTATTCCAGCTATATTCACGGCTTTATTTTGTAGGTTTCGAGCTCGCATATCGTCCTAGCAAGCTTGGAATATGGAATAAGGTTAACATACAAAATAAAAGTGGACGTTCTATTCTCACCTTGGCATCCCTGGGAAAGAAAATAATTCCCTCTGTAGCCTTGATTGCAAGAACGATATATTAGACTACGCACCCCAGGCGCCGAGGATGCACGGCAGGTGGCGGAACTGTCATTGCCTCGCCCATTTTTTTGTTTGGTCAGCAGGGTAAACTCATAGGAGGTGATCGCCCATTCGAGTATCACTGGAATGTCCGGCGGTAAACTGTTCAAATCAGTTTGATGCCACCATGTTTTTGCGACCAAGAAGGCATACCTGCATTCTACATCCTCTGGCGCTGTGGTTTCGCCATTAAGAGTCTTGAACTCTACGTTATATTTGCTGATAACAGCAGGGATAGAAGTCATACAGCAACCGGTACCACTAGAGCACTGGTCGAATCCAAGAGTCCCATTTCCGCCGCAGGAAGACTTGCATCCTACTGCCGCTCTCGGGGTGTCCGTGCTGGCCATCATGGCCAGACTCTCACAACCTCCGGCGACAAAATAGTTATGAATCTGGGAGTACCTGAAAATGCCGTTACTGGCCCTTAAATCCACCGGGGCGTCGTTTTGCTGGTTGGCCGAACAATTGAGATGGGAGAACAATATGTGCTGGCTGACCTTAATGAGGCCTGGAGAGTCTAAACTACCCGGCAGCGAGATATCTAAAACCACCACACTCAAATTCTTGAGTACCGGAGTAGAGATGCCATAGGCTCGTCGGCAATCGATCTCGAACTGGGGACCCAAGAAGCAGCCAGGCCCAATTCCGAAAGGATACGGAATGCCAGTGAGATTGCCACATGTGTCCGGACATCCTGGCCAAGCCAGACTCTGAGGAGATGATTCCGCTACAACTGCAAAATCAAGCAAAAGAATCGCGAATGCCATCTGAGATGCCGTTTTCAGCATCGCCAGGAGCATCTTCTCCCGATTCATCTTCCGAAGTTTGCTCCTACAGTTTGATATTCCTAGAAAAGAAGGGCCTGATGAATCAGATTTGATGGTTGAGGGGTTTAGCAATCAGAACAAACACAATAATACAAAGAGTTTTGGCATCCTCAGGAGGATGACTTTTTTAGCGCTTAAACGCTCCTTAGATGAAAATACATGTGAAAATTACGGTTAGAGGAAAAATTTGAGCACTATTTATAGAGTTTCCAGCCAAGTCCTCTCATTACGGACCAGGCTCAACTCGGCCCATACTAGCCAGTCTCATATTAGACTAATTAAGAAACATTATATCTTACCTTAGACCAAACCCCGTAAAACAGTAAATTACAATGTCAATTAATATAACCCACACTAGGAAAACTCTTACAATCTCGGCAGCAAATATCTTGGGGCTATGAAGTTGATGGGAAATTCCCATGAAGGGGACCATTTCATTAGTAGGAATGACGGTGGCCTTTCGACTACAATTATCTCACACCAAGATAACGCAATAGGCTACGTAACTTAAGGTTGCCGTTGACTAAGAAAGGGGGAAAAAGTTAAATAGAGACATAAATGATCAGTCCATTACTAAACAAGAAAAGGAGGAAATATACTGAGATTTATAATCTATCCATTTGTCCATTTGTAGATTACTTATTTAGAGTTATTTAGAATTAGATCAAATCAAAAAATTTCTTGTTAATTGTCCATTTGTAGATGACTTATTTTTTACTGAATTGAGATAGTAAGGGCGCGTTTGGTAACGATTACTGTCCCGGAGCGATTCTGAGCGAACCGATTCTTTTTGATTCTGTTCCGGAACGATTCTAGCATTTTAAGCCGTTTGGTAACTGTCCAAAATTTCTGATTCTCGGAATAGAATTGCGTTTGGTACCGTATTTATTAATTCTTTCCAAATCAATTTCTTTTAATTTTTAAATAATTTTTTTTACTTTTTTCCTTTGTTTTCTTTTCATTTTTTAATTTTTAATTTTTTTCTTTTCATTTTTTCATTTTTTTCTTTTCATTTTCCTTTTTTTCTTTCCTTTTTCTTTTTTTCCTTTTTTCTTTTATTTTTCTCACCTTCTTCTTCTTCTTCTTCTTCGGCCGGCCGCCGACGCGACGGCCAGACGAGGGCCGGCGACCTCACCGGCGTCGCCGGCCCTCGGCGAGGCCGGCCCTCGTCGGCCGAGCCTCGCCGGCGCCCTCGCGGCCGACGGGCGAGGCTCGCCCTAGCCCCGCCGAGGCTCGGCCGAGCCCGGATCGGGCGGGCCGAGCCCCGCCGGTGGCCGGGCCGACCTCGTCGGGGTTGGGCGAGGCTGCCCGGCCACCGGCGGGGCGGGCGAGCCTCGCCGGTGGCCGCGAGCCTCGCCGGTGGCCGGCGAGCCTCGCCCGGCCACCGGTGGGGGCCGGGCGTCGCGAGGCTCGCCCGGCCCTCGCCCGATCCGGCGAGGCTCGGCCTCGCCCGGGCGAGGCCGAGCCTCGCCGGTGGCCCGCGGGCCTCGCCCGCCCCGGCGAGGCCTCGCCCGGCCCGGCGAGGCCCCGCGCCACCGGCGAGGCTCGGCCTCGCCCGGATCTGGGAGGCCGAGCCTCGCCGGTGGGCCGGGCAAGCCTCCGGCGAGCTCGCCGGTGGGCGGGCTTGCCTCCGGCGAGCTCGCCGGACCTCGCCACTGTCCGCGAGCCTCCGGCGAGCTCGCGGGGCCGCCCAGCCGGGGCGGCGGCGGACGGTGGCCAGGCGGCCGGCGGGCGGTGGACGGCGGTGGCGGATGGCGGGACGGTGGCGGGCGCGATAGACGGTGGCCGTGAGATGGCCGAAGGGAAGAAGAAAATTTTGATTCTCAAATTGATTCTCGGAACAAGAATCAACTATTTTTTGATTCTTGATTCTCGTTCCCAATCTGTTCCCGGGAACAAATTTGTTCCCGGAACAAAAATTTTACCAAACGCGATTAGGGCCGAAACGATTAGAGAACAAAGAATCGGAATTTGGCACTGTTTGGATGGTTACCAAACAGGCCCTAAATTTGTACTCTGCTATGTGAAAATCATGTTAGAAATAATTTTTTCTGCAACAATAGCAAAAGAAATTAAATTGTGACATGAAACCACTAAAGCAAAGAGAATAATAAGAAATACAATGATAGTCTAATGGTGCCGTAAATATTGTAAATTAACGATACATTTTGAGCCTTTAGCAACATTTTAAAAGCAACATGCTACTAGAGATTTGATTAATTAATAATTCAACTTCATTTGTAGAAGATTGCAAGCATTTTACAGAAGAGAGAAATGAACAAATTTGTTTAATTTAATAACTTAATATTTTTATAAAATCTATTTCATATGACACAACTTAAAATCCACCTAGCAAATTTGAAAAGCAAATTTTAACTCTCATACAAAAAATTAATAGAATCCAGGGCGGTGAGATTTAGCAAAAAAATCCCACTCAAAATCCTATATATCCCAAGGAAACTGCACCGGTGCAGTCATCTAAGCTTTTTACTATTTGAAAAGTAAATTTGAGATAGGTCTTCACCCAATACGCGGATTTTTGAGATTCTAATACGGACAAAATCATGGGAATTTCCCATCAACTCCGTACCCCCAAGATATTTGCTGCCGAGATGTGTCTGGAAAGTCATCCTCCTGAGAATGCCAAAACTCTTTGTATTATTGTGTTTGTCCTGATTGCTGAACCCACTCAACCATTGGGGTGTGGACCCCCAAGGGGACTTTTTATTTAAGGAAAAATGTCACAAATGATCCTTATATTATTACTTAATATGTAATTTGGTCCCTGAATTTTCGATTGGCTCAATTTGGTCCATAAACTATTGATAAATGTCCGATTTGGTCCCTAAATTTTCAATCGGCTCAATTTGGTCCATAAACTATTGATAAAAGTTCATTTAGTCCCCGAACTTTCGATCGGCTCAATTTGATCCCAAAAAAGAGATTCCACCACGAACATGTCGCTAAAAATTTGGTTGCTCTGGGGCAAAAGTGAAAGCTTTTCTTCTGTGGCAGCTGCTTTAGCATTGCTTTAGCTGAAGATGAAGTGTGAATGGAATTCTTTCTTCTTTACGTTTGCCTTTTAATTCAATCTTTCTAGAACTGATTAATTTTGCAATTTTTTTTTCTTTTTTATGAATTTTTATTTTTTTATTTTTTTACTTTTTCTTTTCTTTTAGTGCTAGCATATGGCCTATTTGGGCAATGGCCAGCAAATTGCCACAAACTAAGGCCGGTGAGGCAAAAGAGGGGTGGTCGGTGAGGGAGGGCCAGCTGCTGGCCATTGCTAGAGACCATCTAGAGGCCAAGAGAAAAAGAAAAAAGGAAAAAAAAATTTAAAAAAATCATTTTATATATATATATATATCAACGATTTCTAACCAAAGTTAATTAAAATAACTAAATCGGCAAATCGTCAAAAGATTTATGACTCAATTAGCATATCGTTTCAACAAAAAAAAAACTAGTAAATTTTTAAAAGATTTAGGACTAAGTTGATATAATTGAACATTTATGATTGAATTGATAAGCTATAATAGGATTTGTCTCGTAACTATGCTTATTGCAAAAAACCAGAGAAATATCATATAAGAAAATTGTGAATGCTTTATGTGGTATTGGTTATTCCATGTTAGTTCAGCACATATATTCTTTTAACATTGTTGCTGCAAATTGAACTCTACATTCATTAGCTGATTCTTATCAAAAGGTATCGGGTGAGATTAATTTTTCCATAAATTTGCTCACCAGCAATTATACATGTATAGAGCTATCTATTTGACTAGACTCTATATGCTAAGTGCATTTATATAATATTCTCACTAGAAGTTAAAAGCATTGTCTGGATTTAAAAACCCAAAACTGAAAACCAAAGTTCGTGATTTTCATTCAATCTGCGCCGAAACTTCTAGAGATATTTTTTTTCCCCTTCAAAACCTAAAAAACAAAAAAGCGTTTTATATGTCGACTGTTTATTGAAAAGCATCGTAAAATGCACATTGACCTTTGCATGTTTTTTAAAATGTCAGGGACACAAAAAAAAAAAAAGAACTAAAAATGAAAGACAAAAATTCATTTCAGACATTTTTTAAATCCACGTACTTCCTTGTAAAACGATTTTACTGGGGCAATGCACTTTCAATCTATCATTTCAACACTTACCATCTACTCCTCAAAACCGATCGACATAAGATGAAGCTCACCAGCTGAAGGCAAAAAGCCCAGAACCAGAAGACGATTTATCAACAGCTGTCGCAACCTACCCTCGGGAGGAGGGAACAAGTTTAGGGGTATTGCCTAAGGATGGGCCTAAGGCCCATGATTAGGCGTGAGCTCTCCCAAGCCCATACCCCGCATGACATAGGGATATTCTTTAGGAATTTTTGCACAAAAGGAGTCGCCATTAGCCTATTGGGGTCGGCTAGAAACCAAGTGAGGTGCGGGAGAATGTCACACTTCCTACGCAACCAGAGAATCTAGGGTCGGGGACTTAATTATACTAATTGACCAATTAGTACCCTTTCGGTACCTAATCTTGTTCATTTTAGCAAAATGATTTTTGGCAAGCAGTTCGAGTTGATTTCATGCCTATCCACTAACACATAAGGTGATCATACGAGTGCGCAATCATTAAGTAGCAATCATAACTACCAAAATCCTAATTGTAGTAAAATTGAGCTCGCGCGATTAAACATCCACGAACGTAATCAAATATGTGAATTAAACATGCAATAAAATCAAGTTACAAGAAAATTAAAGGGGAAGATGACGGGGAAGTTCAGGATTCAGGGATCGAAATTGGTGGCGAGCAAGGTTTCTCACTCTCCTCTAATTACAGGAAAAAAAGATGCATACCTCAATACAATCGTAATCATTTATTACGAAAAAATCTTACGTGATAGTATTGATTATGCGTAAGTTAGTGGATGTAACCATAAAATAATCCAAAAAGCACAAATACTAAACTGTGATCATAGAGTAGTATCCCAAAACTGACGGTGGGAGATTAGGTTATACTTTTGATGTTTGAGACTTTATTTATATTCAAAGTATTCTCACTAAAAGCTGAAATTGTTCAGTGATAAAAATTTAAGAAACCTAGTGCAGAGCAACTTTGTCATGATTTTTGTTTGATAAAGAAATTTGGATGACACGAAAATATTTTTTGTCATATTGTTAATTTGGATATTCATTTTCAAAATTCCTTTGTAATTCTAGAACTTTGAATGTATTCATCCGTGAATATAACTGTAACAGAAAGAGAAGCAGAAAAGGCAGCCCTCGCTCATCCTCCACCATCGCCTGCCGTCACTTGCCATCAAAGAGGGTCATCTGCCCGATGTCTGAGTCGTCGCCATCAAACGACCCTTACACGAGTCACCCTCGAGGCTGTGCCATTGAAGTTGCAAAGTTAGAGGCGGAAGCATTGCGGACATTGAAGTCTGCAGAGGCAGACCTTGTCGAGGATGTGCGGCCTCCGCCGGGCCGCCACTGTCGAGTCACTCGTCGACGGGATCTAAAATTTCGTCCGGCCAGGTCAAGCCAAGGCTGCAGGACTTTGGATTTTGCCCAAGCAGATTTTAGCTTACAGCGATTCAATAATATTTTCCCCACACATCATAACTTTTACGGACTTTAAAGGGTCAAATCTACTTATAAAGCGTTCAAACGCACGCGGTGAGTATCACATAGGGTGCATCATTATAGTATTAAAAATCCGAAAGTTACTTTTCATCTTTGATTAGCACAATAAAGAAACAAGCACTCGGCTAAAACTCATGATATATCCACGACAGTAAACCCCAGCGAAAAGCTAAATTAGATTAACAAGAAATCAAGAAGAGATAATACAGTCTTTAGTAATACTAGTTATACAAAGAGTATATCAACAGGGTGCATCAATTTAGTATATCATTTATGTGCACCTGTTAGGATAATCAACATTATTCCATTACTCACATTTAAAGGAAAGGGAAGAGATTGCCATATTTCATATCATAGAAAATTGGATGCCGACAACAAAATTGTATCTTCATCTCGGCAAATCGTAGAGGAGTGATTGATCCTCCTCCCACGAAGTCATCTCTACATCTGCTTTTGATAGCATCAATGTGGAGACCGCAACTGAAGCACGAATAGATCCATTTCTAATGCAATCGATCTCTTCATCTTTTTGTTGAACGACCACAAGATTTTGCAATGATCTTACTCTTTCCAATTCCATCGCCACTTCCTTCATTGTAGGCCTATACCTTCCACGAGGATTTAAGCATCTTTTCACCAAGTTAGACACTGTAATGATTTCTTTCTTGCCATGGTCTAATACCTCCTTATCAAGAACATCGAACATGCTGTTCTCCTCCATCGAAATGACAAAGTACATGGCTAGATTTCTACCCCCTTCCACCCTCCCATGAGAAATTGGCTTTTCTATGATTAGTAGCTCAACAAGGACAACCACAAACTATAGACATCGCTCTTGTATGAAATTGACTCATTTGGCAGTACTCTGGGTCCAAGAATCCAAAGGTACCTCTCATCATTGTGGTCAAGTGAGTTTGGGCGACGGTAATTGATTTGGAAGCTCCAAAATCTCCCACTTTGGCTCCATATTTTTCGTCCAAAAGTATATTCGATGACTTGATATCACAATGATAAATCGGTGTGGCAGAAGCAAAGTGCAAATATGACAAAGCCCCAGCAACTTCATTGGCAATTCTTAACCGCATCTCCCATGAGATAGGAAATTCTTAGTTTGGATCATGGAGATATTGGTAAAGAGTTCCACTGGGGACAAATTTATAAACCAGCAAAGGAGCTTCACTCTCTAGACAAAATCTTAATAGCTTAACCACATTTCTCTGATTGATTTAAGAGAGAATAATGACTTCATTGACAAACTATTTAACATGTCCTACATTGACAACCTTAGATTTATTGACCGCAATGATTGTTCCGTCCATCAACATTCCCTTGTAAACAATTCCTTGACCACCACGATCCAATATTCTGCTCCAGTTAAAATGGTCCGTAGCAGTGTCTAACTCCATTAAGGTGAATAGCTTGCCTTTCTCCATGTGATTGTCTTGAATGTTAGGGAGGCATTGTTGCAATACGAGTCCACCATTACGTTTGAAGAATTTTGCTTGAGCTTTGCCTCTCGCCTTCTCTTGATGAATTTGTACAACCACCAAAAAAGAAAAAGAAATAGTATGTCTCCGACGCCCGTGCCCGTGCCCATGCCCATGCCTGTGTAAGAAAAGAGTCGACCGCAATTGCCTTAGGAACTTAGTAGAAAATATTCTGAGTTTTTCTTCACTCCTGGACTTACGTAATTCATCGTACAAATTAGCTCCCATCAATTTGAACGAATGCCTTCTTGATTTGAAGAGAAGGGAAAAAGAAAAAGAAAAAGAAAAAGAAGGATTCGCTCAGCAAAATAATTCGAAAGACCCTCGAAAAATATGTATCAGTTGTGGATGAGAAGATACAGTCAAATTGTTATACGCATGGACTAGGAACATGCAATTAAGTTAAAACCATTGCTGAATGCACAAATTATGAAAGCACAAGTAAATTTAGCATATACAATAAACTTTTTTTGTGCAAATGAAATTGTTGTATATATAAACAATCACATTCCATGACCTGTAAAAAAACGAGAAAAGAATACTACAAGTGCCATAACTTAATACAAAGGGACACTTAAGTGCCATAACTTACGAAAAGTACACTTAAGTGCCACATTTGAAGAAAAGTAGGACACATGAATGCCACATTCGGCGAAGCCAGTCGGAAATCATACGTGGCATTTAAATATTAATATTTCTTACCGAGATGGCTCGTCGGAGAGTTGAGTCAGCTTTAATTCACTCCAAACGACGTCGTTTCGGGTGTTGGCCAAAATAAAACCCTTAAATCGGTCAAAACGACGTCATTTTAGCATAATTTGAATTTTAATATAATATAAAAATTAATTAAATGTAATTTAAAACAAAATAATAATATAATTTATATTTATTCAAAATAAAAATGGAAACGAAGGAGGAGGAAGGCGGTCGGCGGTTGAGGGTTGAGTCCTCACGCCACCGCCTCCTCGCCATCGCCGAAGGTTGGGGAGGGTCGACTAGGGCCGCCGGTTGATTGGGGCCACTGGTTGCCTCCCTCCTCCCCCCCCCTTTTTCTTCCTCCTCCTCAATCGTCGGCTGCCTCACCCGGCTAGGCCAAGGGCCGCCACTCGCTGGGGGTCGCCTTAGCGGGATGTGGCCCTTGGCTCGGCTGGGCGAGGGGCTCCGACCCTCACCGCCGGTCGACTAGGGTCGCTAGCCCCTAACCAAGGCTCGGCGACCCCAACTGACCCTCCCCTCTCCGTTGCCAGCCCTTCTCGACGACGGCGGGGAGGTGACGGCGTGGGCGAGGGCTAAGCCCTAAGCCGCCTCCCCCATTTTTTTTCTTTTTTTAATTTTTTAATTTTAAATATTTTAACTAAATTTAATTTAATTAATGGTTGTATTATTTTTTACTACGTCATTTTTACATTATTTGGCCACGTCAACGTGCAAAACAATGTCGTTTTACACTAGCTTCGCCAGAAAAATGCCATGTATGCAATTTAGCTGGATTTTGGCCGGATTGGCACTCAAGTGATCAATTTTGCTCCGATTTTGACACTTAAGTGTGCCTTTTGTAAGTTATGGTACTTAAATGTCCATATTTTGCAAAGTTATGGCGGGTCTGTATCTCTTTAAAAAAAAATGGAGCAAGTAGTGAGGTACCTATTATGGCCTTTATCTTGTTGTCAATGCAGTCATATGACCCCGGTCGATTCACACACTTCCCTCGGCAGTTGAGGTCTGCTCTGTCTTTGCACTCATCGACATCTAATTGATATGAAATGATGGATGGGATCAAAGAAAGAAGAAAAAAGAACAAGCAGTTTCAATCTATATGATATTAGACTGAAGATTCAGCAATCAAAATTCTCTCTCGGACTCTCCTGTGTTGGCGATTTGTTAAAATCCATCATCTAATTCGAACAACTTAATTATTCCCACTATACTCGTGGGCTTTTTGTTGGTTTCGAGCTCGCATAACGTCCTACCCTGGCTTTGGATAAAGATGAAGGCTAAGATACAAACTAAAAGTGGACGTTCCAATTTCACCTTCACATCCCTGGGGAAGAAAATAATTCCCTTTGTAGCCTTGATTGCATGAACAATATGTTAGGCTTGGAACCCCGGGCTTCGAGTACGTACGGCAGGAGGAGGAGTTGTCATTGCCGCCCCTATGCTTTTGGTCGCTCATCAGTTCATCCTCATAGTCGGTGATTGCCCATTCGAGCACCACCGGAACGTCTAGCGGTAGATCGTGCAAATCAGCTTTATACCACCAAGTTCTCTCTACCAAGAAGGCGTACCTGCATTCTGCATGCCTTGGCCCCATGGCTTCGCCATCAAGAGTTTTGAATTCCTCGTTATATTCACCGATTTCATCAGGGATCAAAGTCATACAGCATCCGATACCACTAGAACACTGGTCGAATCCGAGAGTCCTGTTTCTGCTACGGGAGGACTCGCATCCTACAACTGCCCAAGGGGTACTGGCGCCGGCCATCAAGGCCAAGCTGTCACAACCTCCAGCGACAAAATAGTTTTGACTCTCGGAGTACCTGAAAACGTTGTTAGTAGCCCTTAAGTCCACCGGGCGTCGTTTTGCTCGTTGGTCGAACAATTAAGATGCGAGTACGATATTGGCTGGCTGACCCTAATAAGGCCTGGGGATTCTGAACTACCTGGTAGCGAGACATCTAACACCACCACGCTCAAATTCTTGAGTACCGGACTGTTGGTTCCCTGGCAATCAATCTCGTACCGGGGATCCAAGAAGCAGCCGGGTCCGATTCCAAAGGGATACGGAATGTCTGTCAGATCGCCACATGCGTCCGGACAACCAGGCCAGGCCAAACTCTGAGGAGGCGATTCTGCTGCACCAGATGACCCAATCGCCTCGAAGAGAAGCACGACCATAAGGAAAGCCATCTTGGATGCCGGTTTCAGCGTCGGCAGGATCATCTTCTCCCAATTCATCCTCCGCACTGTTGCTAGAAAAGAAGCTGATGAATCAAATTTGCCGAACACCACTGCTATTGAATTGTCAAACACCTTTTCCATGAAACCAATAAACTAATGCAAAGAGAGCAGGAAAACCCAGTAAACTATACTATGGTGAACTTGTCAGAAGCCAGAATTCCTTCTTCCACATTGGTAACTCCCACTTGAAAATGTTCAAGATTGGCGCCTCTGCATCCTGCACGTCGCAGAATCGCAGAATTTGGAAAAGTCTAGGTACCTAAATTATAAAACTTTTGCCTCATCCATATTAAGTCTTTAATTGACTTAATCTATAATTTTATGAATCAAAATCATCTCAATCAACCATTAATTATGTGGATTTTATCCTAAGATCCAAATAATAAACGATCCAACTAAACTTGCTTTACATGATCTATAGACCACATAATAATCTTTGATATTGGCCTACTTAACTCTACTTGGGACTTCCACGTCACCCATAATAAATCGCCCCCTTAATTTTATCAGTCCTTGCCACACCCGATCTCTCCAAATAAGACTATGCAGAAGATAATTTAATTAATTTTTTGTGTATTATAAGATAGCTATCTAAGGTAACGAGGTATTAGATTATGAATCACAATCAATTACGATGAGTAACAAATATGCACAATCAGTGGAGATAGTGCACAATCTTAAGAAATATGGAAAATTGAAAGAAATATGGAAGATTTCCTAATTATCTCTACCACCGCCGGACCTTAGTCTACATCTCTCTCTCTCTCTCTCTCTCTCTCTCTCTCTCTCTCTCTCTCTCTCTCTCTCTCTCTCTGTGTTTTTTTTTTTGTTATGTTAACCTATTCTCTCTCCTCCCTTATGCAGTCCCGATTCCGCTGTAGTTTTTCCACCATATTCTTGCTAAATATGGTGGCAGATTTACATCATATTATTCCATCAAACATACGTCAGGCATGATCATAGCCTATTTTACATGTAATTGGAGATGGGGCTTACGCCTACACGCGGATTCAGAGATTATAATGTGAATGAAATCATGGAAATGTCCAAATAACTTCATGCACCCCTTAATTGCACCGAGAATGCCAAAACTCTGGTATTATTGAAAACCCCAGTGAAAAGCTACAGCAGACTCGCCAGAACTCAAGGAGAGACAATATAGTCTTCAATGATACTAGACATACAAAGATTATATCAAAAGGAAGCGTGAATCTAGTGTATTGTTTCTGCGCACTTATTAGTATAATCAACATTATTCTGCAACTCGAGTATAAAGGTAAATAAAGGGATCACAACATCTCATATCACAAAAAATTGGAGAGAGACAACCTAACGCATCTTCATCTTGGCATTAAGAGTGACTGATCCTCCTCCATTGAAGTCGGCCCCACTTCTGCTTCCGGTCGAGATATCCTAATGCGATTGATATCTTCATCATTTTGCTGGACGACCGTGGGATTTCATACTGATCGCACTTGCTCTAATTCCATCGCCCCTTCCTTCATTGTAGGCCTGTATCTTCCATTAAGGCTTAAGCATCTTTTTGTCAAGTCAAACACCACAATAATTACTTCTTTCTCGCCATGGTCTAACAACTCCTTATTGAGAACATTGAACAAGTAGTTCTCCTCTGTCGAAATGATGAAGTACGAGGCTAGATTTTGCGCTCTTCTGCCCTCAATTGAATAATTGGCTTTTCTCCGGTTAGTAGCTCGACAAGGACAACTCCGAAGCCATAGACATTGCTCTTGTCTGTAAATTGACTTGTGTGGTAGTACTCCAAGTCCAAGTATCCAAAGGTTCCTCGCACCATTGTGGTCAAGTTAGTTTGATTGATGGTAATTGACCCAAAAGCTCCAAAATCAGCCACTTTTACTTGATATTTTTATCCAAAAGTATATTCGATGACTTAATATCATGATGACAGATTGGTATGGCCATAGCAGAGTGCAAATACGAAAGAGCCCCAACAACTTTTTTGGCAATTCTTAACTACATCTCCCACAAGACAGGAAAATCTCTTTCTAGATCATGAAGATATTGGTAGAGAGGTTTTAGTAGAAGTCCCATATGTGCTTTTTCAAAGTGTTTGGTTCTCTAGACCAAGTTTCTTCATCAATCTTCTACATAGTTATCCCGTTTCATGCCTCCTTTAGACCGTTGTTGCGGAAAAGTATTTTGTATTTTTGTCCCCCCACTGTAGCCATTCAGTGCGGGATCTCATCCCCCAATACATCTCCTCTTGCCTCTGCAATTCTTCCATTTGTGCCACTATTTTCTGAATTTCTGCTCTGCTGGTGTTTGCCCCCAAGCTGTTATTTATCGCCATTAATTTCCTTTTTAGCCCTTTAATTTGGTGTGCTACATTGGAAAACCTTCCTTGACTCCATAATGCAAGTTCATTTGACACTCCTTGGACTTTTTTTGAAAACTCATGGGTTGGAGTTATTCCTCCTACCATGTCCTTTTGATAATCTCCCCACATTCCTTTTCTTCAAGCCAGTAAGTCTCAAACTTAAATTCTTTCTTCCTTTTGTTCTGAAAAGGATGCAAATAGAGTATGAGTGGGCTGTGATTAGAGCCCATGGCAGGTAGTGTCACAACCTCTACATTTGTAAAGGCTACCCTCCATTCTATTGTACATATCGCCCTATCTAACTTCTTCTTTACTAGAGCATCATCTTCCCTATTGTTTGTCCATGTGAAGGCACATCATTTACTCTCCATATCTTTGAAAGAACTCACGAAAAGCCAATATTTTATAGTGGTCAGACTCTATTTTGCCTACCTTCTCCCAGTTGTATAATATCTCATTAAAATCACCCATACATATCCATGGGAGTTGATTAGTTACCTGGATGGATGCCACGTATTTATTGCCAAAACGCTTCCATTGTTGACGGTGTCGATAACTTCTAAATTTTGGCTTACTCTATGTCATTCCCACAGCTATAGTGATTGTTTCCTTGGTAAAATGTTTGTTTCGGATTGCTCAAGGATGTTTTCGAGGGCTCTACTGAGTAACTGGCTCGATGTCTGGTCGTTAATGGAAAGTAGCTCCCGTCCATAGTTATGAGGAATACTATACACTCTCATAATCTAAAATTGTTTTTTTTTTTTTTTTTTTTTTTTTTTGTCTTGACAAGTCTTGGCCATGTACACGGTGCGAACATGTGAGGTCTGTTTGTCGTGCCTCAGGGAGTGAAACCTCCGTGTCAACAGTCTGTCTTACGTAAGTTCGTGTTTTCAATAAAATGTCCTATAAAATTGCAAATGCTATCATTTTATATTAATTTTCGCTGTGGACGGATCTGTTTCATCACAAAAAGACATAAGAATATCGTGAATCTCAAAGAATACATTATAAGCTAATCACTTATGAATTTCACGTTGGAATACGATGAATGACTTAATTTACTGCGGCACATGAGATCAAAAGGAACAAAAAGCTCTAAGCGATGCTTCAAGCTTTAATTTGTGTAAGTATCAAATCTCTAAGTTATACAGTCGCCTAACACAAATTAAAGTTTAGTAAGCATCAGATCTCTAAGATATACAGTCGCCTAACACAAATTAAAGCTTGAACCAACATGTCTCTTCTTACCCAAAAAAAGAAAAGAAGGACATGATATCTCCGGTCAACATATGCTTTTCGTAGATGGTCATTGGGATTTAAACCCAATTGTGCAGTGTTTCATCCCAAGCCTCTCAAACGTTCCTTTTTGTGATCTGCAGGGTACGACATCCTTCCAGGCTAACGCTATACTATGCCGAAGTTATCGGGGGTGTTGCAAAGTACATCAGCTCCGACCGTGTAAAATACGATGATGACTTCTTCTATAAAAATGTGAACTATTTGTAAACACAAGTGCGTGGAAAGAGAAAGATATTTTAAGATTTAAAATTTCCTTGGTAAGGTTGTTTATATAAATTGGAAGAGATCCATGTAATCAAAATACGATGGCGATAAGCATGCCTATTAATTTACATGTTTATCCATTGATAATACAATGGAATGATAATCTTGAAGACATATACACACTAACTAAATTTTGATTCCTCTTTTCTTGGAGCGTCCTCACCGCCACTCGCATTAATGCTCGAATTTGGGGGACATTGTTGAAAATCATCAAGTACAAATTGCAAAGGGAAAATTTGTCCAAAATGTCCAAAACTTATTATAAGATGGCTAATTTAATCATAAACCTTTCAATTATATCAATTTAGTCATAAACCTATTGTATTGCGACTAGTTCAATCCTAAATTTTCAATCATGAGAATTTAATTTTGAGTCATTTGACGATTTGTTGATTTAGTCCTAAATTTTTTTAAGATTTGTTAGTGTAATCCTTCAGCTAATTTCGATTGGAAATCATTAATGTGGTAGTCCAATCAACTCCAACCATTCTACGTGGCATGGCCACCGCTAATGTGAACAACTTTGGTAATTTTTAAAAAAAAATTCCTAATTTTTTCCTTTCCCCTATTTCCCTTCAACAGTGGCCGACCTTGAGCATGGGCATTGTGGGCCTTGTCGATGGCCAACAACTAGAAAAGGGAAATAGGGGGAAAAAAGGGGGAAAAAAGGAAATAGAGAATAAAATTGAGAAAGAATTTTTAAAAATTATAAAAATCATCTACGTTAGTGCTAATTATGCCACGTAGGACGGCCAATGCCGTAGGCCCCACATGAGCGATTTTCAGCCAAAATTAGCTAGAAAGACTACATTAGCAAATTGTTAAAATGTTTAAAACTAAATTAACACAATTGAAAGTTTAGATCTGAATTGCCCACCTTACAATAAATTTAGGACATTTTTACAATTGTCCCCATTGCAAATGCCTGGTTGTTAGGCTATTTTTAAAGCAGAAAAGAGAAATCAAGAAATAGGATTATCAATGGACATTTAAACGTAAAATCAAGTTTATCGGCTAAAGGCACGAACCTGGAAATAGAAGACGAGGAAATGAGAGCAATGGGAGTTAGAAAATCTTAAAAGGGTAAGATGAGGAGGAAGTTTAGGAATTAGAAATTGAGCATGGTGGTGAGAACGGTTTCTCACTCTCCTTTGATTATGGGCAAAAAGGATGTATACCTTGGTACAATGTAACCATTTAGTAGGAAAAGTGTTATGTGTAGGGTAGATAATGCGTCAGTTAGTGGATGTAACCATAAATTATCCAAATCGTCAGAATACTAAACCTTGGAAATTTGATAGTTTAACGAGCGTAAGATCGAAAGACAAAAAATAAGAAATAAATAAATAATTATTAAGCCATCTATCACCATTCGTATCAAAGTCCAAGGGTACTTGCCTCGGGCTTTAGGCTTTGCCCACGCAGATCTTGACTCAAAGTGATACGGTAAAATTTTATCAAACACCATAATTTTTATTCAAGGAAAGGTCAAAATTACCTTGTAAAGCGTTCAAATGCACCCCGACAAGTACAACTTACATACTGTAAAACTAGAAAGATTGAAAATCCAAAAGTCTCTTTGCATCTCAGGTACGCGCAACAAAAAACCAGCAGCCGGCTAAAACTTATGAGACATTCACAGTAGTACAACCCAGTGAAAAGCTGATGCATAATAACAAGAAATCAAGAAGAGTGTATGAAAGGGTGCGTGAATTTAGCATATCATTTCTGTGCCGCACTTTTTAGTATAATCGACACCATTCCATAACTCACGCATGGGGGCAAATAGAGAGACTGCCAGGTTTCATATCAATAGAAAATTGGACGAAAACAATTAGATGCATCTTCATCTCGGCAAATCAGATAACCACGAAGTCAGCCCTACATCGGCTTCTGATCGCATCATTGCGGAGACCGTACCACAGATAGATCCAGTCCTAATGGGATCCATCTCTTCCTCATCTTGCCGAACCATCACAGGATTTCGTAGTGATCGTACACGCTCCAATTCCATGGCCACTTCCTTCATTGTAGGCCTGTATCTTCCATTAGGGTTTAAGCTTCTTTTCGCCAAGTTAGACACCGCAATGATTTCTTCTTTATCGCCATGGTCTAATACCTCCTTAGCAAGAACATCAAACAAACGGTTCTCCTCCATCGAAATGACAAAGTACGTGGATAGATTTCTGCTCTCTTCCCCCCTTGATTGAGAAATTGCCTTTTCTCCTGTTAGTAGCTCAACAAGGACAACCCCAAAACTATAGACATCGCTCTTGTCCGTAAATTGACTAGTTTGGTAGTACTCCGGGTCCAAGTATCCAAAGGTTCCTCGCACCATCGTGGTTAAGTGAGTGTGGTCAATGACAATTGATTTGGAAGTTCCAAAATCTGCCACTTTGGCTTGAAATTTTTCATCCAAGAGTATATTTGACGACTTAATATCACGATGATAAATTGGTATGGCTACAGCAAAGTGCAAATACGAAAGAGCCGCAGCAACTTCACTAGCAATTCTTAACCGTGTTTCCCATGAGATGGGAAGTTCCCTTTCCGGATTATGAAGATATTGGTAGAGAGTTCCACTGGGGACAAATTCATATACAAGAAGAGGGACTTCACTCTCCAAACAGAATCCTAATAGCTTGACCACATTTCTATGATTGATTTTGGAGAGAATAACGACCTCATTGACAAATTGTTCAGCTTGTCGAGCATCAACAACTTCGGATTTCTTAACTGCAACGATCGTTCCATCTAACAACATTCCCTTGTAAACAGTCCCTTGACCACCCCGACCCAATATGCGACTCTCGTTAAAATGGTCCGTAGCCGTATCTAACTCCGCTAAGGTGAACAACTTACCTTTCTCCACACGATTGTCTTCAATGGAAGATAGGTGTTTTTGCACTAGAAGTCCGCCATTAAGTTTGAAGAATTTTAACTTGGTATTTGCCTCACACCTTCTTTTCAAAAATTTGAACAACCTCCAAAAAAGAAAAAGTAATAATATGGCTCCAACGCCTGTGCCCACACCTGTGTAGAAAAAAGTCAACCACAATCGTTTTAGGAAGCTAGTAGATAATATTCAAAGAGTTTTTCTTCACTCTTGGATTTAAGTAAAAAGCATGGTTGAATGCACAGATTATGAAAGTACAATTTAAATTGAGCAGAAATGGTAATATTCGTCATTCATGCCAATGAAATTGGTGTATGCACAGACAGTCACATTCCGAGACCGTGGGAAAAAAGGAGCGGACAGTGACGTACCTATAATGATGATGACCTTATTGTCTACGCAGTCATAAGACCCCAATCGATTCACACACTTCCCTCGGCAGTTGAGGTTTGGATATTCTTTGCACTCGTTGATATCTAATCAATATTAAATGATGAATGGGATCAAAAAAAGAAGCAAAACGAACGAGCAGTTTCTATATAAATATAATATCAGACGAAACATTCAGCAGTGGAATTCTTCCTTGAATTCTCTTGTATTTCTAATTCGTGAGCATCCATCAACAATTTAATTATTCCAGTTATATTCACGGCTTTATTTTGTAGGTTTCGAGCTCGCATATCGTCCTAGCAAGCTTGGAATATCGAATAGGTTAAGATACAAAATAAAAGTGGACGTTCTATTCTCACCTTGGCATCCCTGGGAAAGAAAATAATTCCCTCTGTAGCCTTGATTGCAAGAACAATATATTAGACTACGCACCCCAGGCGCCGAGGATGCATGGCAGGTGGCGGAACTGTCATTGTTTCGCCCATTTTTTTGTTCGGTCAGCAGGGTATACTCATAGGAGGTGATCGCCCATTCGAGTATCACTGGAACGTCCGGCGGTAAACTGTTCAAATCAGTTTGATGCCACCATGTTTTCGCGACCAAGAAGGCATACCTGCATTCTACATCCTCTGGCGCTGTGGTTTCGCCATTAAGAGTCTTGAACTCCACGTTGTATTTGCTGATAACATCAGGGATAGAAGTCATACAGCAACCGGTACCACTAGAGCACTGGTCGAATCCAAGAGTCCCATTTCCGCCGCAGGAAGACTTGCATCCTACTACCGCTCTCGGGATGTCCGTGCCGGCCATCATGGCCAGACTATTACAACCTCCGGCAACAAAATAGTTATGAATCTGGGAGTACCTGAAAATGCCGTTACTGGCCCTTAAATCCACCGGGGCGTCGTTTTGCTGGTTGGCCGAACAATTGAGATGGGAGAACAATATGGGCTGGCTGACCTTAATGAGGCCTGGAGAGTCTAAACTACCCGGTAGCGAGATATCTAAAACCACCACGCTCAAATTCTTAAGTACCGGAGTAGAGATGCCATAGGCTCGTTGGCAATCGATCTCGAACTGGGGACCCAAGAAGCAGCCAGGCCCAATTCCGAAAGGATACGGAATGCCAGTGAGATTGCCACATGTGTCCGGACATCCTGGCCAAGCCAGACTCTGAGGAGATGATTCCGCTACAGCTGCAAAATCAAGCAAAAGAATCACGAATGCCATCTGAGATGCCGTTTTCAGCATCGCCAGGAGCATCTTCTCCTGATTCATCTTCCAAAGTCTGCTCCTACAGTTTGATATTCCTAGAAAAGAAGGGCCTGATGAATCAGATTTGATGCACGCCACCGCTATTTAACTGTCGAAAACCTCTGCATGAAACAAATAAACTCTGGCTTATTGTGGACTAGTCAGAAGCCACTTGAGGTTTGAGTTCAAGATTCGCATTTGAACGTGTTGCTAAGGAAATATCCAGGTACCTTTCTCTCTCTCTCCCCCTCCCCCTTTCCCCCCACCCAACGGAACTAGTCGACTTGAATCTGCTACTTGATCTTTGTCCGTCGGTACAATTATTGATGGAGTTTGCTCTTCTCTCTCTCTCCCCTCCCCACTTCCCCTCACCAGACAGAACTAGTTGGCTTGAATCTGCTACTTGATCTTTGTCCATCAGTGCAATTATTGATGGAGTTTGCTCTTCTCTCTCTCCCTGCCCCTTCCCCCACCCGACAGAACTAGTTGGCTTGAATCTGCTACTTGATCTTTGTCCGTCAGTGCAATTATTGATGGAGGTTGAACTCTCTCCCTCCCAACCCGACGAAACTAGTCGACGTGAATCAGCTACTGGATCTTTGTCTGTCAATTTATTGATGGTGTTTGTACTCACTCTCTCTCTCTCTCTCCCTCCCCCTTCCCCCCACCCGACGAAACTAGTCAACTTGAATCTGCTACATGATCTTTGTCCGTCAATGCAATTATTGATGGAGTTTGCATGAATATCCATCTATTATTCTTATGACTATTCCTTGCTAAGTATGGCGACAAATTGATATCGTATTTTTTCAATTAAGAAAAATCGATCTCATTAATAGGAATGACGATAACCTCTCGACTACAATTATCTGTCTCTCTCCCCCATTTTAGCAGTTAGCACCCGATGAAACTAGTTTATTTGACTCTGCTACTTGATCTTTATCCGTCAATGCAATTATTGATGGAGTTTGCATGAATATCCGTCTATTATTCGTATGACTATTCTTGACTAAGTATGGCGACAAATCGATGTCATTAGTAGAATGATTCATTGCTAAGTATGGTGATAAATCGATGTTGTATTTTTTCAATTAAGATAAATCAATGTCATTAGTAAGAATTGCAATGACCTTTCGACTGCAATTACCTCACACTAAGATAATGTTAAATTATATCTCAAACTTGAGTATTTACAAAACAAGATTCGCTTAAAGAAGGAAGTTCATGGGACTCCATGAAAATTTACATAAAGAATTGTAGGTCTTCTTTTCTTTTTTCGGACGGCCGAAACTTACGAAACAGAAAAGGAAAGCTGCGTGAAGCCTCTGCACGTGAAGATCGGTTAATTGGTGGGGCCCAAGGTCAAACCTTTGACCTTGGGCACACACCCACGCATACACGCACGCACGCACGTCGGCCGAGAGAGGAAGTCTGCACGTGAATGGTGGGCCCAGAAAGTCAAGCTTTGACTTTTGGGAGCGCACACACGTATACATATAAAAGCGCACGTCTCAGTTTTTCTTCTGCGGCTGTTGAACGCGTCATAATTTTGAAACGTGAGTTTTATGTTTAAGTGAGTTGTTTATTTATAAATATTTTGAATTTAGAGTTAAATCTAAGTGTGAGAAACACTTGAACGTTTGAGCGATTGTAAACTCTAATTCTTCAATTATAGTGGATTATTTGTTGTTAGCCCTCCCCGTGAACGTAGGGTCTAATACTCTGACCAAATCACATAAATTTCTAGTATTCTTATTTTTCTTATTTATTTATCTGATGATTTTGCGTTAACGTAAATTGCAAATCATATCATATCCGCGTATTATATTTCAACAGATAATGCACACAGGCTACGTAACTTAAGGCTACCATTGACTAAGAAAGGGGAAAAAAGTGAAATAGAGAAATAAATGATCAGTCCATTACTAAACAAGAAAAGGAGGAAATATACTGAGATATTTAATCTGTCCATTTGTCCATTTGTAGATTACTTATTTAGAGTTATTTAGAATTAGACCAATCAATAATTTTCTTGTTAATTGTCTATTTGTAGATGACTTAATTTTTACTGAATTGAGATGGCAAATTTGTATTCTGCTGTGTGAAAATCATGTTAGATATATTTTTTGCTGCAACAATAGGAAAAAAAAATTGTGACATGAAACCGATAAAGCAAAGAGAGAATAATAAGAAATACAATGATAGTCTAATGGTGCCGTAAATACTATAAACTAACTATGCATTTTGAGCCTTCAGCACCATTTTAAAAGCAACATGCTAATAGAGATTTGATTAATTAATAATTCAAATTCATTAGTAGAAGATTGCAAGCATTTTACGGAAGAGAGAAATGAATAAATTTGTTTAATTTAATAACTTAATATTGATATAAAATCTATTTCATATGACACAACTTAAAATCCACCTAGCAAATTTGAAAAGCAAATTTTAACTCTCAATACAAAAAATTAATAGAATCCAGGGCGGTGAGATTTAACAAAAAAATCCCACTCAAAATCCTATATTTCCCAAGGAAACTGCACCGGTGCAGTCATCTAACCTTTTTGCTATTTGAAAAGTAAATTTGAGATAGGTCTTCACCCAATAGGCGGATTTTGGAGATTCTAATACGGACAAAATCATGGGAATTTCCCATCAACTTCATACCCCCAAGATATTTGCGGTTTGGAATATGTTCTAGAAACCCAAACCTTATTACTTTTTTATTTCTCAAGTCACAGCCTCTCCCCTCTCATTTCTTACACAGTCTTACTCTACTCTCTAGTATTGAATAGAGAATATATTATGGCATTCTTAAATAAATGAAAAAAGTATAAAGTAACAATTTAACATCATTCTTGTAAAATAATTCATTGTAATAAAAGAACTAATAGGACCGGTTACAGAATATACAAAGTAGATTTCAAGTTTAAAAAATTGGAATTAGCCCTAGCATCTTCCAAGTTTCAAATTTAGAATTACCCATCCTTAAATTAATCCCTAAATCACTTTATATTGATCACTAAATATTACTTGTTCTTCACGAGATCACTGAATTTCATATTGCCCCAATTCAACTTTTGCTATCCCTCTATAGAATTTCAACTAATTTTATGATTTTAAAATATTTCATGGATGTGATTAAATTACCCCACTACCTCGAGCATTAATGTGCAGAAAAATTGTCAAAAAAACAAAAAAGAAGAAGAAGAAACGACCCCAAACTCTTGCTTTAGAATTTGTAAGATTGGACTTCCAACATTAAATCGAGCTCCCTTTATTCTTTTTTTTTTTTTTTTTTAACAGAGAGCTCCCTTTATTCAATAAGATATATTTGATGCAATGGTTAGCAAAAGGTAACCTCTTCAATTGAATATATTGATTTTCTTCAATGTCACATGCGATTTATATATGAAATTGTCATAAATTCTTTAAAAAAAGAGTCACACTTATAGGACCCTGCAATAGTAAAATTATTATGTATAATTTGGGCGCATGATAGAGTGATAAAGAAATGGTAGCCCAGTGGAAGCCTGGCTACGCTTTTCATTTCTCAATTTTACATCTTTGTATTTCATTAAATTTGTCATGCTTTTTACTCGGTTTTCCATCTTTTTTTTTTCTCTTTTTCTCTATTTTTATTCTATTCTATCCACGCATTATCTTTATGCCAACACTTATTCTTTCTTTTGTATCCTCTCTGTTACAGTATTGAACTTTTTTTCCGATATAGTTTTTTTCTTCCTATTGATCATCACGAATACTTTTGCGTACCTACCTTCCAATTTGCCTTAATTTGTTCTTTTTAATTGCCCATTTTAAAAATATATTCAATCACTTCAAAATTCAATTGAATCATGGACTTTTTTCCACATAAAATCATTTTTTGAATTTTAAATTTTAATCTACAATTTTTGCAGGCTTTACCTAATTATTTTCAGATGTCATGTTGAAATTCAAAAGTTTTACATGGAGTATTAGCCGATGAACCCAAATTACATGGACCTCATAATACATAGGGGAATATATATGTATATATCCCCTACTTTGAAAAATACATGAGATTAAATTTTCAGTAAGAAACTTTCTCTTCTTAAAAATACATGAGATGACACATTGTTGCCATAAAGAAGATTTAGTGGATGTAATTATAAATGAAAGATTCAAATTTGACCGGCAATTTTTTTCATTATCTCACACACGTGAAATTTATCTCTATTTCTAATATCATGTGAGATTTTGTGAAACTATTACTAAATGTTCTAAAAATTTAAGTGGTTATATGAAAACATGGTTTATTTTTTTTATTCCCGAAATATTCTAACACGAGGGATTTCAAGATAAACCCCATTGGTTTATCTTTTAAATTTGCCTGCTTCTTATTTGGCTCAACTCTGACTGTTAGCATGGCGATACCATTTTGATGATTGCTTTCATGTGTTAACGTCTATTTCTTGTCGGACGCCTTCACCGGTACTGGACCCGATGAATGAGGATGCAAACTACCACTGTGGACCCAACATATGATGATGCGAATACCAAGTGGACAACCACGGCGACGATGCAAATTGTATATCATGTCCCGATGGATGATGATGCAGAGTACCGTGCGGAACCAACGGATAATGATGATGGTGAACTTGTTGTAGAAGAATCTGTTGCACCGTTTAAGTTGCCGCTGTCTTCATTTCGACGAAGACCAAATTTCATTCGAATTGATGAGAATCTCACCAGCAAGATGCTATAGAAGAATACTTCAGACCATGAAATAAGCAGAATCGTCCTGTAATGCAACTAAAGTGTTCCCAACTCCTTACATTGCACAAATACACGGAATATCTTGTCTGTAGAAGACTAATTGCCTAACTAATCATCTGAATGGATAATAGTAAGATAATACTTTTTGGTAGATGATAGTTTGCGTGCATGCCAAACATATGTAAAATAACAGGTAATTGAGATCGTGTATCTTTATCGTTCTAAACTGTGCATGAGCAGTTGGAACTCGGATGAAGTTGTCTGAGTTTCGGACCTCACTGGCATAAAGAAATCATGCCAAGCTCGAATTGATCGAGTCCTTACGTGGTCAATTGGATGATGATTTTGCTCAAGAGTGGAAGGATTGACATGTTGTGCTCTTATTCGCTCCAACTCCATTGCCACCTCTTTCATGGTAGGTCGATTCCTTCCATTCGAGTTCAAGCATCTCTTTGCCAAATTTGCAACTCCCAGAATCTCTTCTTCTTGACTTTGCTTTATCAGTCCAGCATCAACGATGTCAAGAAGGTGGTTTTCCTCCATTGACTCGATAAAATACACCGCTAAACTTCTGCCATCTTCCGCCCTCATTGTAGAGATTGGCTTTTGCCCCGTTAATAGCTCGACTAGGACTACCCCAAAACTATAGACATCACTCTTATCTGTGAATTGGCATGTTTGGAAATACTGAGGGTCTAAGTACCCAATTGTTCCTTTGACCATTGTGGTCAAGTGAGTTTGATTGATGGCAATCGATCTCGAAGTTCCGAAATCTGCTACTTTGGCCCGGTACTGGTCATCCAAGAGGATATTTGAAGACTTCACATCTCGATGGTAAATGGGTATGGCCGCAGTGAAGTGCAAATAGGAAAGAGCTCCGGCAACCTCGGTGGCAATCCTCATTCTCCTTTCCCATGACATTGGAAATTCTTCGATTGGATTATGCAAATGCTGATAAAGAGTTCCATTTGAAATAAATTCATACACCAAAAGTGGAACCTCCGTCTCCAAACAACACCCCAATAATTTGACGATGTTACGATGATTAATTTGTGAGAGAATCATAACCTCATTGACAAATTGTTCAACTTGTCCTTCATCTACAATTCTTGACCTTTTGACTGCAACAATCCTTCCATCTGTTAACATTCCCTTGTAGACAGTTCCTTGACCACCTTGACCGAGTATCCTATTGTCATTAAAATGATCCGTAGCTTTCTCTAACTCTTTCGAAGTGAATAATTTGCTTTTTTCCATATGACTGCCCTCATCATAAGATAGCTGTTGTTGTAACAAAAAACCGCCATTTCGTTTGAAGAACTTCTCTTTAAGCTTGATTTCATGCCGCCTCTTTATGAATTGGTAGAACCACCACAATAATCCCAGAAAGAATACGGCTCCAAAACCACTGCCAACACCTTCATGACAAAAGTCGAGAACAATAGCTTTAGGGAAATCTCTAATTTCTTCGAGGTAACTAAGATCAACTTACACATTTTTCCCGTTAAATTTGAACATTAGAAGATAAGTCACTACACTTCTGCTCGATTCAATAGCATTTAGCCTCTCGAATGAAAAGAAAATATAACAGTTGCGTCTTGAATTAAGGAGAAATAAGTAGGAGCAGAAGTATAGTGAATTATCAGAACTTTTAGACCTACATTGACAAATGATCTAGAGCGTAACATTTACCTATTATGGCCCCGTTATTGTTGTTGTCTACACAGTCATATGAACCAGGTCGGTTCACGCACTTCCCCGGGCAGTTAGTGGCATTTGGGATTAAGCACTCATTTATATCTGCCAACAATCAAAAAGGTTACAAACAACATTTTTTTAGCACTGTCACAATTCTATAGACAACCCTTTTTCTTGTAGTATGTGCATAAGTAATTTATCCCTTAATGGACCAAGCACATATGTAGCAGTTAGACTACATGAATGCCGTGTGAGATGAATTAGGATGAAATGGACAAAGCTTAGACAAAAGAAGAAAGCATACAACATAGAGCAGAGCTAGACAGAACAGTTTAATGAATTTCTTCCTGGTTCTCTGTCTGTATTCTAATCCAGTTCCTCGTCCAATTACAGTTTTCCAAAAGTACAATGTAGAGTGAAAAATCTGATATATAATGACGCTAATCCAACTTACTAGTTCGGCTAAGTAAATCAATCCAACATATAAATGAAAAGAAATATCAGCTGTCTCACCTTTGCATCCATCCGTTATATAGGGATTACCGGCAAAGCCAGACCTGCAACGACATTGCATGTAAGGTCTGGGGTTATCAGAACCGTAGTAAAAGTTGTCGTAGTGGCCGCACCAGTAGCTGGGCGCAAGAAGATTGTATTGGTAATCACCATCTGAAATCGGCATTTGGACGAACGTTTCATTGGAGATACCCCATTCAAGGGCCACGGGCACATGCGACGGTAAGGCTCGTGTATCGGTCATGTTGCTAGGGAATTTGTACCCCGACTGATCCACTAAGAAAGCGTACCTGCATTTGTGTGGACGGTTCATTGGGATTAATTTTGACTCAGTTTTCCCATAAGGTCTTCATATGAACCACCAACATGAGATAGGTGACTTCAACCCACGATGACAATCATATTTCCCGATTGGGTAGTCCTAATGTACTAGTCTTACTTAGAATACAAATTTTGATTTAATGACAGCTAAATATAACAAACATTTTCTTTTTGAGTAGAAATTCCAACTTAGCCAAGTTAATTCCGGATCAACTGAATTTGACTAACCTCACGCTGGAGACACTAAGACCCCAAATCGAAGTCCAAGCAGGGTGGTTCAACATTCAGATCATTTTCTCACTTAATGGTGTGATAATCAGACTGGCATTGTATGCTTAAATCAGAGATTCAAAACTTTCAATTCGGTAAAGCTTTAACATTACCTGCACGATCCATCGGTGCCCGTCGATGAACCATTCTCTGTCCTGAAATCCACCCAATACGCCTGTAGCCCGAAGGGGATCGTGTTCATGCAGCAACCAATCCCATTCGAGCAGTCGTCCTGGCTGGCAGTCCTGGCGTCCCGTGCATGTCGACCTGCAGCCAACGACTGCTGATATCATGCTGGGGTTCACCATAGACGCCAGGTTGTTGCACCCTCCAGATACGAACACGTTCTTTGTCTGCGAATACATGAAGGAACTCCCCATCAAGTTCAACGACGTCGGCATGTTGCCGCTCACTGCTCTGCCCGTGCAGTTTGTCTGGTTCTGCTCAGAGTAGAAGACTGGCTGAGAGACCTCAATGAATCCATCGGGGCCTCCGGAGTAGTCCGGCACTGGTAGGGAAATGTTGAGCACTGTTACATTCATGAGGTTCTTCAGCGTGGCAACAGGGGTGCTGTTGCCGCCATGGTGGCACTCGATTTCGTAGAGTTCATCCAGGAAGCAGCCAGACCCGATCCCGAACGGGTATGGTACCGTCAAGTTGCCACATGTGGTGGTGCAGTTGGGCAGGGCCACCGGGGGTGGCGGGTCTACTATTTCATCGGAGGCTGCTGCTGCGGTAATCAACGGCAGCAGAAAGAGAAGGCAATAAAGAGCGATCAGCTTGAACGCCATTCGCAGTATCATCGTGATCATCATCATTTCGTTTCGATTCGTTGGTTTGTATGATTTGCTCCAAATGGGTAGAAGCTGAGAATAAATAGAGGATTGGTCAGCGCTTCCAATGTTGACGGAGCCGATAACTTGTAGATGTTAGCTTACTCTATGCATGACGACATTTGTAATGATTCCTTCCCTGGTACGAGTTTTTGGTTCGGATTGTTTAATGATGTTTTCCAGTGCACTACTGAGTACCTGGTCAATGCGGGCGCCGAGCTGGTTCGCCGTCTGGTCATTAATCAAACAGTAATTTATATCCACAGTTGGGATTCGGGATAGAGATTATCTGCATTAAAATTTCTAGGCGGTCCTAAGTCTGACTTTTCCGTGAGCCCAAACCAATGTCGGGGTACTTGACGGAGTCGCTTTCCTTCCGACCATGACGACCTGATCTCCAACAACTTCCATTCCTGACGCGTGCTCGTTGAATTCCTGTCCCATCTCAGCACCTTGACATTTTCCAAGCCAGGACATGCGATTCCATGAGAAGCTTTGATCAGGCATCGTGGACTGGGCATGAAACCTTTTTCATCTGTCCTCCTTTTCCTGAACAAATACGCAAGGTGAATACTAGACACACTCCTAAGCTAAAAATGTTTATGCTTCTTGACAGGTCTCGGCCATCCACACAGTTCGTAGATGTCGGTTTTTCAGTCATGCCTCAGGCCCCCTCTGTCAGTGGCCGTCCTGCGTAAGTTCATAATTTTCCAATACAAAGTGTCATAAATTGCAAAACTCTGCTATTTTAGACATGTCTCATTAAGGACATGATAATTTTCGTCCCCAAAAAACATAGAATGTCATAGATCACAAAGGATTTGCCATCTAATGCTTATTACACTTTACGCTAGAGTCAAAACTAAATCATCATCACTATAATCTCCCTGAAAAGGTGGAAATTTGAACCCCCACCTCCACCTTCCAAATTGAAATTTGCACATGCCTCGTTCAAGAATGAAGAATGTGGCCAAGGAAGCATGCAGCCGCAAGAGGGAAAGCCCAAAATTGCTGCTTTTATTTAATGCATATAGAAGCTCTGTCTTTTGTTTTATTTGACTGAAGTGCAAAGGGAGAATAGTGCTCAAGTTGGACTTCTTCAAGAAAGCTTGGGAGCTGGCGTGCATGAAGAAAAGTGCAATGATGGCATTCATTTCATGGGTCAAAGAAAGAGAAAAGAAAGGTTCATACGTCCAGTTTCTTCTATCCTTTAAAAAGAGGAAAGAAAGGTTCATACGTCCAGTTTCTTCTATCCTTTAATGCATGCACATGGTGCATGCGTGCACGTCCATGGATTGTGGTGGGCTTATTTTGTCTTTTCTTTCATATGAAGAGTGACTCCCTCGTGCCAAGTCAAAAAGGAGGAAGCCGCGTGAAGCCTATCTTAACAGATGCAACATTGAGATGGATTCTCTATAAAGGCAAGGAGCGAAGGAGAAGAAAGGCGCCAAATTTCGGGGCTGAGAGAGGGAGCTCTAAAACTATAGAAGAATGCAGAGAGTTCTCTTATGTGAGGGATTTTCTCGTTGTAAATTATACCCGAATATTTTAGTTAGTTAAATTCTTGTTTGTAGAATTTATTTAATTCATTGAGTAAAGTTTCACTAGGAATTATAGTGGACTAAACACTATGTAAATTATTTGGGTATAATTTTGGGTTGGAAAATACTAGGGCACGCATGACAACACTTATTGGCTAGAGAAAAGCTTTTTTTTTTTTTAGAAATAGTTCTTTTCTATTTCTATTATGGGGAACAATTTTGAAAAAAATGATAACTACACAAAATTTTTACTCTTAGAATAGAAATGTGTTTGGTAATGCAATAGTTTCTTTTTTGTATTTATTCATTTTTTTATTCTTGCTCTGGATCGCAAGTTACCGCCACCCACCGCCACGCCCCGCCACCACCGCTGCACAACTATTTCCAACTATTTTATCCAATTTGCTTGTCCATATTCCACAACATTGGTGTTCCTTTGCCATAAAAAGCCCACACACACTTTCATATTAACACCAAAAACTAGCAGCGGTATCAAGGCTCAAATATTGCAAAGCCGAGGACCAAGTCATAGACATATTTACTAAAGTGCCACTATAAGTCGAGTTTGAAATGCTTCGAAGCATGTGCTAGAGTATCATGAAAACTAATCATGGATGAGCGTTGAAAACCGGCCGATTCTTAATATAGTACTCACTCTTTGGTAGTGGTAGGTAAATTTCAGACAAACAGCCATTGGGACTAAAACCTAAAAGGTGCAACGTTTCATCCCAAACTCTCAAGCATTCCTTCGTATCATTTGCAAGGCTCGACATCCTTCCATGCATACACCGACTATAGTATGCAAAGTTCTCGGTGGTGTTAAATGGTACATCAGCTCTGACATTGCAAAATAGGGAATTTCTCACCCCTAACCAACAAGAATATGTCGAAAGACACTATTTTGCTATTAAGCAATGGCCAAATGAAAATTGACAAAAAAAAAAGAGTGACATGTACATCTTTCTTGAGGGAGACACACTACAAAAAACTGTCCATGTCTGTCAACAAATTTTTGTTCCCCTTTTCTTTTTTCTGGTTAAGCAATCTATGAATTGATTCCATAATGAATAGATGTCACACTCTAAAACTATCAAGAATGAGGATGACATGGGTGTGTTTCCGCTAGAATGACGCAATATCAAATTATCAAAGTCCAACTCCCAAAATTGCCCCCGTTATATCATCCGTACTACTTAACACTAGCTAAAGAACTTAAAAAAGATTGAAAAATAGGGAGGTGAGCAACCACAACTCAGTGAGTAATGTATTTCTTCTAAGCGAATCAAACATTTATTATGCACATTTACAAACACAATGTCACCATTTATCAATCTCAAAGATAGAGTACCATATACACAAATTATCAAAAATAAATAATATCAACAAACCTTTTTTAACGTATAAATCAATAAAAACATCAATTCACAATAACAAATCAACCATCAATGATCTATTCGGTCCATTCTATAAATAAATCTCCAATCACATGTCAATGATCTACTCCATTGATCAAACTCATATCACATATCAATTGTCCACTTTATTGACCAAACTCATGCTTAAATATCTAGTCATGGTCACGCATAACACCATGTGACAAGCAACCATGATTCTCCCTTTGGTTAGGTCTCCGCCTATTATTAGCCAATGCATGGCCCACAAGAATATTCTAGACTAATATAGATCCACAACAACATCCTCCACAATCCACAAAATCAAATCCATATATCATTTCGTAGATCACCAAAAAATTTTGCAACTCAATTTATCCGTCGAAATCCTTTTCATAAAACATTCTCAAATTATTTAAAGATTTGTCTCATAAACCGCTTTTATAAACCGAATCAAATCAAATGTCTTTCATAAAGAATTTTACAAATTGATATCTCTATAAAATTCCATAAACCATTTCAAAATCAAAAGCTTTTCGTAAAAAAGTTTCACAAACCCAAAATACATAATATTTCTCAACTTTGTTCCTCAAACATAATATATTTTTCCACCAACCAGGTTTTACACTATTCAAAAACACCAAAACATAGCAAATGTCCAATTCAAATTTTATGCAACAACCATACTTATTCATATATCATAACATATCAAATCCTTATCATTTTGAATACATGAGTTTATAAATTCTTAAAATAGATAGCACCACTCATTTGGAAAAACCGGAAATCTGCTTATAGTAATTACTCAAGTCGACGCACTCTAATTCCTATCATTTAATCAAAAAACTATATCAAAATTCGAGTAGATCACTATGAACAACTCGACTAATCTATATTTATTCGTTGATGAAATGACACATTTGCAATAACAAAACACAACTCGCTCATAGCAGAAACCTATTGTTGTCCCCTATGCGCAACTCGCATGCTAAACTTGTTTGGGCCATAATTTCCTCCACATATATCCATTTCAAGCAAGCGTGTAGTCATTAGAAAGCCATTTTAATATATTACAACAACCCCAATTCAGCCACCCAAAACCTCATTGAAAACAGCTGAAATTCAGGCCTGAAATTTACCGTTCATAATTGCATGCAACGAACTTTGAAATTTTGTTCCGAGCAAATCATAAGCTCAAATTGAGATCCATAAAATCATACAGCTTCACAACACCTTAAACTATCATTTCTCTATATATTCACTACCCAACAACTCAAAAATAGGACTTCACCACACAAATCTCTAAAAATTCCGAATTTCAAGTCATAAGTTTGAAACTACTCTGATTGAACAAGCGAGAGGCACAAGCACTTACCAAGCATTGTGATATAAAATCGAATCAGTTTGGCAAGGTTCTTGTGGCACAAAATCCTCTTCTTTCTTCCTCTTCCTTCTTATCCTTCTTCCTTCTCTTCTTTCTCTCCTTCTCCCGAAGGCTCTCGGTCTCTTTAAGAACCGAAAATCCCCTTCTCTTCCCTTTTCTTCGACTTTTTGAACTTTCTTTTTCTTTCCTTTTTTTTTTGTTTTTTTAATTTGGTCCCACAAATGCCAATATTACAATAGAAATTAACGGAATAACTCTGTTCTGTTTTCCCAGAAAACCGAATTTTCTTTTGCCCAATAACATTGACAGGAAGGCAGAGGATCAGATGGCGATCCATCCGTCTCCATGTTGACAATTGTTCCTCTAATTTCATGTTTTTGGGGGGCAATGTCTATTGAATCTCTGGTCCATTTTCCTCTTTAATTTTTCATCTATGGGTGATCAACTCTTAGATTTATCTCTGCAGCCGTAATCCACTAGATTATCTACTTTTTATATTCTCAGAAAAGGTTAATTCTCAAGCAAGAAAAATTCAATAACGTAGAAAAGAAAGAAAAAGGAGACCTAAAGTGCATAATGCCATGATCATAACATAGAAAACAAGTTTTATTTACCTTCAGAAGGATCCAACATCCAAAATCCTCTCATCCTGCCATTTGACAGCTGCGAAAAAGCATCAAAAAGCCAACGCTGGTCATTCCACAATTTCATGTGGAACATAAAGCTAAAACAATAATTCCAGGTCGACGGATTACCAAGTTTGATTCAACGATACCAGGGTGTGTAGCTACACATAGTACTGAAATCTTTGCCTTATTCATGAGTTTAGTGCTTAGAGCCTTCAGAAACATGAGCTGCACGTTTAAAAATATGTTGTGGAGGAAATTTAGCCTCATAGTGGACTGTTTTGTTCCACGATTGACCTGGGCTAGTTTGCTTGATCCATAGGACGTCAAGCTGCTGAACTTACGCTCTTCCTTGGCACCCATTTTCCAGGACTTGGGTTCCACGGCTCTCCAGTGATGTCCCTAGGTTTTCTTGAAGCTTAGTATTATTTCAACAAACATTCTGGATTTTATTTATAGGTAATTCTTTTCGAAGTTCCAAAATGATCTTTTTATCTCAGACAACAGTTACCATGGAATTGACGTTAACGATGCTAGCAGAATTGGCTTTGAGCATTGAGGGGAGCAGAAGAAGGATGAACAGCAAGGTGCCGATGTGATTAACTTAAATATACTTCTTGAGTCCATCCTCCAAAGATTGCCTCGGCTCTGCTATCGAAAGTAAACAGTCCAAGAAGAATATGAATTTTGTAAGTGTTTTATCTGGATCTAAGCTCAATGCACTGATAAAAAGGAACTGACTGAGCGCGCATACATAGATGGGCAAAAGTAGAAGAGAACATGATTCAACACAACAGCAGGAAATTATGCCTCCCAGGAGAAGAATCCCGGCATTGTTGATGAGAATATGAAGGGGCTTTCCACTTTGATCCCACTCCGCTGTGAATTTGCCTGACTGAGCTAAGGGACGGCAAGTCCAGTTCCATCACCTGCATTTGGATCATTTCTCGTATCATTACTAGAGTCAGAGACAATCAACGATTTAAATGTCTGAAAGAGTATCCAATCCAGTACAAATGTCCTTTAAACCATCTGAGATCAGTCAAGAAGACGACTATTGGACGTGTAACTATACTACCGCCTCAGTGAAGGTCCATCACAAATTGCTTCCTTAAAGATTGACTTAAAACGTCTTTTGCCAGTGCAGAGAACTTCATTAACTGAAAGCTTTGCTCATTTTGATCTAATTCAACCATCAGGACCAAAGATGAAGCCTGTGCTAAACTTGGGTAATGAAAGCCGACGTTGGTGATGAGGTGGTCGAATGCAGATCAGGGATGCTTACGTGCATAGCTGTCAAGACTCACAGTTTTGCTATTTTACCTCAACATGCAGGGTCTTGATATCGCCTGTGTCTCTTTTCACCTTTCAGCAATCTTCTTTTCCCCATCAACTCTCTGGCAAGCCATTATCACATGTGCAGCGGCAAAAGCAAGTTCTCTGTGAAAACATCCGTCAAACCTTTCCGGGCAATTAGATATCCTCCTCGACGGTGCTTTCCATTACCTCGTTCATTCAAGTTGAGATTTCATTTTAAAGAAACATACAAACTACTATTTCTTACTTTAGTTGATCCCCTTTTCGTCCTTTGTTTCAAATATCGTTGGATTGCTTCAGAATCATACGGCCCTTCATTTTGAAACCGCACAACAATAGGCAGAATTCTGAGTAAGAGAGAGAGAGAGAGACCTGGCTGTGTGATAACCAATGCCACTGGAAGAGCCCGTGACGATCACACACAGACCATCCAACTGATTTGGAATGAGAAGAGCTGCAGAACGGAGTTGCTATGACATGACGATCCTCTGCAACGTAATTTCCTTTGCAGTCTCCCATATAGCCTTCATCATCATCATCATCATCATCATCATCATCTCTCTCTCTCTCTCTCTCTCGTCAGTCATTGCATACTTTATCTCGATCACATCGATTGCACTGATCTGTACAATTGTAGTCAGTCATTGCATACTTAACCTTGATCACATCAAATGCACTAATCTTTGTAATTATTTGATACCTCTTCACGTGACAGAGTTGACCTGCTTTGGGCTTAACCTCACCAACTTGTTATTTGACTCGCCAGGAAATTTTATCAGCATATAAAGGGAGGTCCCTTTTTGTCTTATTTCAGGAAGTCATCATCCAGAGTCTCCATACCAATTCCACCATAGGCTCAGTTTTATTCTGCGTAAAATATTGTGCTTCTTAAAAATGTTTTCGACTAAGCCATTTTTCAAGAAAATGATTATTTTTTAGCATTCGCCTAGAACTTGAAAATGAATTAAAAATACTTTCCGCCATTTGGTTTGAAAAATTCGGTTTGATTTCGCTTTGTGTATTTTTTATTTTTTAAAATTTTTTTTTTTTATTTTTTTCCTTTTATTTTTTCTTTTCCTTCTTCTTCTTAAGTTGATCACTGGCCATGGCAATGGCCAGTGGCCAACCTAAGGCAAGCTCAAGCTCACCGCTCGCCAACCTGGCAAGGCCCAAGCTCTCCACTCACCTGGCTCGCCAACCTGGCAAACAACAAGCTCGAGACCTCGAGCCTTGCTAGATTGGCAAGCCAACTCACCGCTCGCCAAAGGCTTAGCTTGCCAATCCAGCAAGCAACGAGATCACTTGTGGCCAAACACCGGCAACTAGCCAAAAAAAAAAAAAATAATTATTAAAATTTGAAATTTATGAAAAAAAAAAAAAAAAAAACATGAAATGTTTTATTTTCTCAAATAAGAATTTGAAGTAGACATTATTTCAAATAAGGGCACTTGGCCTTAGTTATTTCAAATAAGGACTTGACATACTCATGGTTGTTTTAAATAAGGACCCTAACCTCACTAGTCGCCAATTGCCAAATGCCTTAATTTTCCAACCGATCAAGGGCATTTTCGTCCAAATTTTCTTTTCTTTTTCTTTTCCAACATCGGCCAATGGCTGCTAGGAAGGGCCGGTGAGGGCCTACAAGCACTTGTCGGCAGCGAGCTAGGGCCTATAAGCCCTCACCAACCACAAGTGAGGCCGACCCTCACCAAACCCTTACCAACGACCGATGAGGCCACCGAGCCCTCATCAACCACGGGCGAGGCCACCCTCATGTAATCTAGTAAAGGTTGGCCACCTTGGGGCTAGCAAGGGCTCACCTCATGGATGGCGCGAGGGGCGACCCCCCTAGGGCAAGGGGTTGCCTCATCCAGGTGAGATCGTCCCTCAACTGTGGCCAACGTCGATGGCCCTCACTGAATCGGGCCAAGGCAATCCTCACCTAGCCCTCTATGAGCATCGCCAATAGCCAACTGGCCACTAGTGAAGATGAAGAAGAAATAGAAAAAAGGAAAGGAAAGAAAATGGGGAAATGGTAAATGACATAAATATCTTTGACCACCATATAGTCAAACTCTTATTTGAAACAGATATAATTACTTTAGGCGCTTATTTGAAGCAAGATTTGCTTCAAACCCTTATTTGAGAAAGTGACAACACTTCAGGTCCTCTACTTCAAGCCTCTATTTAAGAAAATGATGACACTTTGGGTCATTTTTTGGAATTTTCCCAAAAAAAAAAAAAAGATGGAAAGGCTAACGGGGTGTGAGATAAGAAAGAGTGAAGGAAAATGTTTTCCCCAAATTGAAAAGTGAAAATATTTTTTCCTATATTAAAAAACTTTTTTTCCGTTGATGGAAAATTTGAAAAATATTTTTTAGGAATTTGTTTTGCCCGAAACATTTTATACGAAACGAGCATAGCAACGTAGATATTTAGTAGGAAAAATGTTAGGTGTAGGGTAGATAATCCATCAATTAGTTAGTGGATGTAACCATAAAATTATCCAAATCGTAAGAAGACTAAACCTTGGAAATTTGATATTTAACGAGAGTAAGGTTGGAAGACCAAAAAAAAAATCATTAGATCCTCTATCACCTTCCATATCAAAGTCAAAATCGAAGGGTATTTGCTTTGGACTTTAGGCTTTGCCCATACAAGTTTGACTCAAAGTGAATCGGTAAAATTTTACCAAACACCATAATTTTTAGAGAGAATCTCAAATAAGGGCTTATAGCAAAATATTCTCTCCAAAAGAATCTAAAGTTAACATTTGTCTCAAATAAGAATTTGAAGTTTTTAATTTCAAATAAGGGTGTCAACTTGGAAATTCGCCAAAACTTATTTGCAACTAGGGGTATTCTAGTCTAAAGATTTTTTTTTTCCTTTTTCTTTCTTTTTTTATTTCTTTCCTCTCTTTTCTTCCGTTCTCTTTCTTTTCTTTTCTTCATCACCCTCGCGCCTCCACCTTCTTCGCAGTGCAGATCGCCATTTCTAGAGTCCATCTCTATCTACACGCCAACCTTGCCATCGACCCCTGCTTTTCCTGCTGATGCTCGAACTAGCGATGGAACTCATTTCTGGTCTAAACTAAAAGCCCTAGACATTTCCCTAAGCCACACGAGTTCTCCACCTCCAAACAAAAGCCCCTTTGTTTTGTGACGGTGGGGTCGATGTCCCAGAACCCGTTTGGGCCAAAGATTGTGGGAACATGTCTAAGGCTGTTGATGAGGTGAGAGTTGCAGAGTTCCAGCAAAAGCAGTTTATAGAAGTCGAGATGGTGAGGCGGTCGTCGTTAAGAGGTTAGAGGGATTTCAGGATGAACCCCACTGTCTTCGAGAAGAAATGCAGTCACCATGAGAGGGTGCACAGAAATCACTCTTATTAAATTTCCCTGCCATTCTATTAGGCTCAACTCTTGACTGTTAGCATGGCGTAACCATTTTGATGATTGCTTTAGTGTGTTAACGTCTATTTCTTGTCAGACGCCTTCACCAGTATTGAACCTAACGAATGAGGATGCAAACTACCAACGTGGATACGACTTATGATGATACGAATACCAAACGGATGACGATAACGACAGTGATGCAAACTGTACATCATGTTCGGATGGATGATGATGCAGAGTTTGCAAACTACCCTGCAGACGCGACGGATATGAGGCAAACTACCCTGCAAACAACAGCATGTACGGGATGGATGATGATGATGCAAACTACTCTGCTGACCATGTTCCAATGAGAACGAGAATGAGACCCGCAAGATGCTGTAGAATAAATAAACAGCATCGCGCTGTAATGCAAACTAAATTGTTCCCCGATCTTTACATTGTACAAATCCATGAAATATCTTATCTCCTGAAAGACGAGATTGCCCATCAAGTCATCTGATACTATGCTTGACGGATAATAATAAGATGATATCTTTTTATAGATGATAGTTAGCGTGCATGAAAAATTCATATATGGTAACAAGTACGTAAGATCACGTATCATTATCGTTCTAAATTGTGTATGAGCAATTGGACCTCCGACGAAGATATCTGAGCTTCGGACCTAACTGGCAAGGAGAAATCATATCAAGCTCGAATTGATCGAGTCCTTACGTGTTCAACTGGATGATGATTTTGCTCGAGAGTGGAAGGTTCAACATGTTGTGCTCTTATTCGCTCCAACTCCATTGCCACCTCTTTCATGATAGGTCGATTCCTTCCATTCGAGTTCAAGCATCTCTTTGCCAAATTTGCAAATCCCAGAATCTCTTCCTCTTGACTTTGCTTTATAACTCCAACATCAACAATGTCAAAAAGGTGGTTTTCATCCATAGACTAGATAAAATACACTGCTAAATTTCTGCCATCTTCCACCCTCCTTGCAAAGACCAGCTTTTGCCCTGTCAATAGCTCAACTAGGACTAGGTCTAGGTTATCACATTCTCCACAATCTTAGTCCATCCCTCCATATTGCCTCGGTTTAGGTCATCACATTCTCCATTCCTTATCTCCACTATGCTTTAGACAATTAGCCTCATCTGCATACTGCCGAGGCGATCTTAGTCCGTCCCTCCGTCCCTCCGTACTGTCTCGGGTCTGGGTCATCACATTCTCCACAATCTTAGTCCGTCCCTCCATAATGCCGTGAGTTTGGTCATCACATCCTCCATCCCTTATGACATGGGGCTCTTGCTATGGCCCGATTGTACACATATTATCCACTTTGGACATTAAATCCTCACAGTTTTGTTTTTCTCAAGGCAGCTCATACTACTTCAAAAAAACACGTGTATATAGTTATAAGCTAGCCCAGGATTCCCCCTTAAATGATGTGGAATAGGAGACATACACTTAGCCTCACCCCTATACTACCAAGGCGATCTTAGTCCATCTCTCCATACTAGCCCTAGTCTAGTTCATTACACTTGGAGTCTAAGTACCCAATTGTTCCTTTGACCATTGTGGTCAAGTGAGTTTGATTGATGGCAACCAATCTCGATGTTCCGAAATCTGCTACTTTGCCCGATACTTACCGTCCAAGAGGATATTTGAAGATTTGGCATCTCAATGATAAATGGTTATGGCCATGGTGAAGTGCAAATAGGAAAGAGCTCCGCAACTTTAGCAACAATCCTCAATGGCATTTCCCATGACACTGGAAATTCTTCAATTGGATTATGCAAGTGATAATAAAGAGTTCCACTTAGAATAAATTCATACACTAAAAGTGGAACCTCAGTCTCCAAACAACACCCTAATAAATTGACAATGTTGTGATGATTAATTTGTGAGAGAATCATAACCTCATTGACAAATTGTTCGACTTGTCCCTCGTCTACAATTCTTGATCTTTTGACTGCAACTATCCTCCCATCTGTTAGCATTCCCTTGTAGACAGTGCCTTGGCCACCCTGACTGAGTATCCTATTCTCATTAAAATGATTGGTAGCTTTCTCCAACTCTTTTGAAGTGACCAGTTTGCTTTTCTCCATGTGATTGTCTTCGTCATAAGATTGTCGTTGTTGTAATAGTCGCTGTTGTAACAAAAGACCACCGTTTCATTTGAAGAACTTCTCTTTGAGCTTAATTTCATGCCTCCTCTTCGTAAACTTGTAGAACCACCACAATAATCCCACAAAGAGTACGGCTCCAAAACCAGTGCCAACACCTTCATGACAGAAGTCGAGAAAGATTGCTTTACAGAAATCTCTAATTTGTTCAAGGTAACTAAGATCAACTAACATGCTTTTCCTGTTAAATTTGAGCGGTAAAAATATCGATTCAATTACATTTAGCATCTCCATTGAGAAGAATACAAAACAGCTGCATGTGAATTAAGGAGAAATATAGGAACAGAAGCATAGTGACTTATTAAAAAAATTTAGACCTATATTGACAAATGATCTAGCTAGTAACATTTACCTATCATGGCCACCTTATCATTATTGTTGTCGTCTACACAGAGATATGAACCAGGCACGTTCATGCACTTTTCCGAGCAAGCAGTGTCATTTAAGCACTCGTTTATATCTGCCAACAATCAATAAGGTCACAAACAACATTTTAGAACACTGTTGGAAACGATAAACGACCCTTCCTATGGTAATATGTGCATAAGTAGTTTACTCCTTATTGGACCAAGCACACCTGTTGTGGTTAGACTACGTTAAGCTGATGAAGCTTTGACAAGAAAAGAAGGGTGGATCACATCCAGAAGAACTGGCCTGTATTCCAACCCATCTTACTAGCTTGGGATGCAAATTAACCAAACACATACGTAACAAGAAATGTTGGGTCATCTCACCTTTGCATCCATCAATTATATAGGGATTACTGGAATAGTCGAACATGCAATGTCATTGCATGTAAGGCCTGGGGTTATCGGAATCGTATAAAAAGCTGTCGTAGTGGCTGCACCGGTAACCTAACAACATCGTGTTGGTACACACCTTCTGAAATCGGCATTTGGACAAATGTTTCGTTGGAGATACCCCATTCAAGAGCCACGGGCACATGCGACAGTAAGGCTCGTGTATCAGTCATGTTGCTGGAGAAATTGTACCACGATTGATCCGCTAAGAAAGCGTACCTGCATTTGTGTGGACGGTTCTTGGGATTAATTTTGACTCCATGGTTCCAAAAGGCCTTCGTATGTAGAACCAACAGGAGCTAGGTAGGTGACTTCAACCTCCAGTGGTAATAATATTTCCTGATCAGGTAACCCTATTGCACTGAACTTTCTAAGAATACAAAATTTGATTTCATGACAGCTAATTGCAAACATATTTTTTTACAAGAAATTCAACCTTAGCCGGGTTAACTCCGGATCAATTGACTATTTGACTAACCTCACGCAGGAGACATCAAGCAGGGTGGCTCGACAGAGATCATTTCATCTCATACTTGTGTGAGAATCAAACTGGCAGTGTATGCATAAATTAGGGATTCAAGACTTTCGATTCGGTAAAGCGTTGACATTGCCTGCACGATCCGTCAGTGACCGTTGATGAACCAACCTCTGTCTTGAAATCCACGCCATACGCCTGGAGCCCGAAGGGAATCGTGTTCATGAAGAAACCGTTCCCATTCACGCAGTCTTCATGGCTGCCGGTCCCATTGCCGGACACGTCGACCAACAACCGCTGAGTTCATGCTGAGTTTGACCATGACTGCCAGGTTGTCACACCCTCCGTACACGGAAATGTTCTTTGTCTGCGAGTACATGTAGGAACTCCCCGTCAAGTTCAACGGTGTCATGATGTCGCCATTCACTGCTCTGCCCGCGCAGTTCGGCAGGTTCGGCTCAGAGTAGGAGACCGGCTGATAGACCTCAATGAATCCACCAGGGCCTCCAGTGTCGTCCGGCACCGGTACGGAAACGTCAAGCACTCTTTCATTAGGTTTTTCAGCATGGCGACAGGGGTGTTGGTGCCGCCATGGTGACACTCGATCTCATAGAGTTCATTCAGGAAGCAGCCAGACCCAATCCCGAATGGGTATGGAACCGTCACATCGCCGCATGTGGCGGTGCAGTTGGGCAGGGCCACCAGGGGAGGTTGAGTCCGGGATTTCATCGGTGGCTGCTGCCACAGCGATCGGCAGCAGCAGAAAGAGAAGGCAATAAACAGCGACAAGTTTGAACCCTCCTCGCAGTTTATCATCTTTCGTTTTCATTTGATTTGTTGGCGGGCGTCCTTTGCTTCAAATGTGCTTTCAGTTTGAAGTTGAGAGAAGAATTAGAGGATTGGTCTTTATATACATAAACACAGGATGCACGAATGAGAGCGCTTCCATTGTGGACGGGGTCGATAACAGAGTAGGAATTTTCTGCGTAATAATTTCCAGGAGGTCCAAAGTATTACTTCTGACCATGACGACCTGATCTCCAACAACTCTCATTCCTAACGCGTGTTCCGTTGAATCCCCTCTCCCATCTCAGCACCTTGACTTTTTCCAGGCCAGGACATACGATTTCCTGAGAAGCTTTGATGAGGCATCGTAGAACCGGCATGAACCCTTTTCATCTTTGTCCTTTTTTTCTGATCAAATACCCAGGATGACTACCAGATACCACGTAAGCTTTGACTGTTTTTCCCTCTTAACAGGTCTTGGCCATCTGCCTAGTTCTTAGATGTAGGTTTTTCAGTCATGGCTCAGGCCACTACGCCCTGTGTCAGAGCCGTCCTGCGTAATTTCATTACCTTCCAATGCAAAGCGTCATGTAAATTGCAAACACTGTTATTTTAGACTCGTTCCATTAAGGACATGTCAAGTTTCGTCCCCAAAAAACATAGAATGTCGTAAATCACAAAGGATATATCATCTAATTGCTTATGACACTTCATGTTGGAATGTGACGAGGACACCGTGTTCCTGCGGTACCATAGAAGTCTACATGTCTAGCTCACTTCATGGTAAAAAGATGATGAAAAATCACCAGCCATTTTCCCTGGAGATGGCAGAGATATCTGGTGGCTTAAGTCGGTGAAGTCGAGCTACAAATATGCTTTACTGTTCAGTTCTCTGAAGTACAGACCAGCCCCAATAAAGCTCATCCGCTCAAGCCTTTGTAACACACAAGTAAATTTAATGAGAATTTCCTTTGTGTCTCTGGTGTTCCTTTGCCATAAAAAACCCACTCATACTTGCATATTGACACCAAAAACTAGTGGCATTATCAAAGCTCAAATATTGCAAAACCGAGGACCAAGTCGCAGATATACTGAAGTGCTACCGCAAGTCAAGTTTGAAATGCTTTGAAGCATACCCGGAGTATCATGAAAATTAATCACGGATGTGCATTGAAAAATGGACCATCCCCAAGCTTTCTAGAATAGTCTACAGTACTCAATCTTAGTAGTGGTAGATAAATTATGTGGACAAAGTTACATTGGGCAGCAGATAATGCAAGAAGAGGAAGAAAACACTGGACAGTGACTAAGAGAAGCGCTAAGCACTGAGTCTCTAAGGTTAATAGTCGCCCGACAGATCATAGTTATACTGCAATTCTCTGTACTATGTTTCATTCCCCAACCATATTGAACGTCTGATCTTATTTTCACACCTAAAGGTTGAACCAACATGTCTATGCCCAACATAAGGGAAGGGAGGAAAGATCATTAAACTGATAACGGTCAAGAGAAGCTTCTGTTTGCAACAATTTCAGACAGATAACCATTGGGACTGAAACCCAAAATGCGCAGTGTTTCATCCCAAACTCTCAAGCACTCCTTCGGATCATCTGCAAGGCTTGACATCCTTCCAGGCTTACACTGGCTATAGTATGCAAAGTTCTCCGTGGTGTTGCGCAGTACATCAGCTCCAACAGAGCAAAATACGACATTTCTCGCCCCTAACCAACAAGAATATGTAGCAAGATATTATTTTGCTAAAAAGCAGTGGCCAAATGAAAATTAACCAAAAAAAGAGTGATATGCACTTCTTTCTTGGGGATGACACACCGCAGAAAACTGCCAGTGTCTGTCATTAACTTTTTGTTCCCCTTCCCTTTTTTCTGGTTAAGCAGTCTATGACTTGATTCCGTAATGAATAGAAATGAACGGAGTAACTCTGTTCTGTTTTCCCAGAAAACTGAATTTTCTTTCGTCCAACAAACATTGACAGGAAGGCGGAGGATCAGATGGTGATCCATCCGTCTGTGTTCTTTCCTCTATTTTCATGTGTTTTGTTGGCATGTCTTCTGAATCTCTGGTTCATGTCCTCTTTAATGTTTCAGCTTTTAATAACCAACTCTTAGAATCATCTCAGTAGCCATAATCTACTAGATTATCTACTTTATATATTCTCAGAAAAGGTCATTCTAAATTCAATCACGTACAAAAGAAGAAAAAGGAGACCTAAAGTGCATAATGCCTTAACCATAAGCATAGGAAACAAGTTCTATTTACCTTCAGAAGGATCCAACATCCAAAACCCTCTCATCCTGCCATCTGACAGCTGCAAAAAAGCATTGAAAATCCAACGCTGGTCATTTCATAATTTCATATGGAACAAAAAGCTAAAACTAGCCAGGTCAATGGATTACCAAGTTTGATTCGACGATACCAGGGTGCACAGCTACGCATAGTACTGAAGTATTTCCCATACTTATGAGTTTCGTGCTTAGAGCCTTTAGAAACATGAGCTGCATGTTTAAAAATATGTTGTGGGGTTAATTTAGCCTGATAGTGGACTGTTTGGTTCCGTGATTGACTGATTCAAGCTTACATATATACCTGGGCTAGTTTGCTTGATCCATAGGACATCATGTTGCTGAACTTACGCTCTTCCTCGGCACCCATTTTCCAGGACTTGGGTTCCACAGCTCCCCAGTGATGTCCCTAGGTTTTCTCTAAGCTTAGTATTAGTTCAGCAAACCATCTGGATTTTATTCATAGGTAATTATTTTCGAAGTTTAAAAATGATCTTTTATCTCAGACAACAGTTACCACGGAGTTGACGTTAACAATGCGAGCAGAGTTGGCTTTGAGCATTGAAGGGAGCAGAAGAAGGGTGAGCAGTGAGGTGCCAATGTGGTTAACTTGAATATGCTTCTCGATTCCATCCTCCGTAAATTGCCTCGACTCTGCCATCAAAAGTTAAAAATTTCCAAGAAGAATATGCAATCACTAAGTGTTTTATCTTGCTTTAAGTTTTACGCACCATAATAAGAACTGACTGAGCACATACGTAGATGACCAAAAGTAGAAGAGAACACAATGCGACACAGCAGCAGGAAATTATACCTCCCAGGAGAAGAATCCCGGCATTGTTAATGAGAATATGAAGAGGCTTTCCACTTTGATCCCACTCCGCTGCGAATTGCCTGATTGAGCTAGGGGACAATAAGTCCAGTTCCATCACCTGCATTTGGATCATTTCTTGTATTAGGACTAGAGTCAGAGACAATCAACGATTTAAATGTCTGGAAGAGTATCCTAAGTCCAGTCCAAATGTCCTTTAAACCATCTGGGATCAGTCAAGAAGACAAGTACCAGACGTGAACTATACCACCGCCACAGTGTAGGTCCATGACAAAATGCTCCCCTAAAAATTGACTTAAACGTCTTTTGCCTGTATAGAGAACTTCATTAACTGAAAGCTTTGTTCAATTTGATCTCACTTAATCATCAGGACCCAAGATGAAGCCTGTGCTAAACTTGGGCAATGAAAACCGACTTTGGTGATAAGGTGGTTGAATGCTGATCACGGATGCTTACGCGCATAGCTGTCACAGTATTGCTATTTTACCTCGACATGCAGAGTCTTGCTATCGTCTGTGTCTTCTTTCCAACTTTCAGCAATCTTCTTTGCCGCATCAACTCTCCGGCAAGCCATTATCACATGTGCACCGGCAAAAGCAAGTTCTCTGCAGAAAAGATCTGTCAAACCTTTCCGGGCAATTAGATATTCTCCTTAACAGTCCTTTCCATTCCCTCGTTCATTCAAGTTGAGATTTCACTTTAAAAAAACATATATGCTACTGTTTCTTACTTTAGTTGACTCCCTTTTCCTCCTCTGATTCAAATATCATTGGTTTACTTCAGAATCATAACGGCCCTTCATCTTGAAATCGCACAACAATAGGGAGAGTTCTAGTTTGAGAGAGAGAGAGAGAGAGAGACCTGGCTGTGTAATAACCGATGCCACTGGTAGAACCCGTGACGATCACATATAGACCATCCAACTGATTTGGAACGAGAAGAGCTGCAGAACGGAGTTGGTATGACATGACGATCCTCTGCAACGTAATTTCCTTAGCAGTCTCCCACATAGCCTTCATCATCATCATCATATCTCTCTCTCTCTCCCTCCCTCCCTCCCTCCTCTCTCTCTCTCTCTCTCTCTCTGTTTAGTCAGTCATTGCATACTTTATCTCGACCACATCGATTACACTGATCTGTACAATTATTTGAGACCTTTTCATGTGACGTAGAGTTGACCTGCGTTGGACTTAATCTCACCAACTTGTTAATTAACTCGTCGTTCAGACACAGAGTCCAAACCCATTCCAATTTAATATGCAGACTTTCTGACACAATTCCTACTTAAACAAGTCATCGAAATGGCAAAAGAAAGGGGCAACCAGTTATAGTTGACGCGTTGCAATTGGTGGAAGAACTAATCCCAGAAACCTAGCTGGTTAGGAGAGGGAATCTAATGTTGCAATTGATGGAAGAACTCATCCCGAAAAACTAGCTTGTCAGGAGAGGTAACCTAAAATCTCCTCCATTGCTCGACGGGAGACTTTGCATGCATATTCTCCCCCCTCTTCTTCACCGCCAACGAATTATACATAGAACCTAAAGAATCCTCACCCGAGAGAAATTCTTGTGTATTATTAACTCACAAATCTCTTTTTATACGGCTAAGAGTTCTCTTATTTTCAGAGGGACTAGAACACTAAACTAGGAAATATCAAATTGGGAAACCTTTAACTAGGAAAAATATTTTGAATCCCCCCCCCCCCCTCCCAAAAAAGAGAATAAAGAAAAAACTAGGAAAACATAAAATTAGGAAATCTTAAATTAGGAAATATTAAGCTAGGAAACATCAAATTTCTAATTAAAATCGGAAGCAACCCTCCAGCCTTTGACTCAACCGAATGAGTCCATTCTCCTTATAGGACCCCTCGAATCATCTTGAGGCCAAAATCTCATTTGCTTGGACAAATATTAAATGGGCCTGGTTGATGGAGTTGTTTGTCTTGAATGGAACTTCCAAGCTCTGATTATTTTCCAAGATCCCATGCTCACGCATGACCGGTGACCTTAGATACAGTGCTTCGGTTGTCGGCAAGTAACATGATTTTATGTTCTGTCTGCATGACTTTGAACATCACAACACATGCACTACGCTATTGAGAGCAGCCAAGATAAGAAAGATTTAATATTCGGAACAGAGTCCCAGTCACCAGTCATACAATGTTGAAGTAAATATCATCAGCCAACTAATGCACCCTTGGCTAAAATAAGGACGCAAATTCCGCTGTTTAAATGCGGCACACAAAAGCTGGGCAGTGGATCTCCTACGAAGGGAGTAATTTAGTTCGCATTTCATGAAAATGTCCGGAGTCCATCTTACAAGTTACAGGCACAAATAGCATATAGCAGCAGATAAATTACGGGAATGTCGATGTCATTCAATCATCCGTGGTGTTAAACTTTACAGTTATAAAGCAAACTTGAGATAGACTTACCACGTCACTACATCTCTCGAAACAATATATTACTAGAACTCTTTTTTCTCATAGGTACCCACTACAACACGGTCAAACACTATCAGAAGCCGAGTCCGTTTCTTACACATAACGACTCGGCTCCAAGTAGTCCAGCGACCCGCATCATCTGCCTACCCCAAAGCTCAGATCGGTCAACTCTGTCGACCAAACATGCTCATCAAATACAGTGATGCGCTCAGAGAGCCTGCCTTGGGACAGAATTTGCAGGGTCGATGCCTCGTTTGCCCAGTTGTTTTACTTCATGAGGGGAAAGAATCTTGATGTACCACACATTGTTGACGAACTCCCTAGAGAAAGGCATTACTTTCACCATTAGCAAATGAAAGGCTCGGCAACTAAATTATTACAGAAGCACTAGTTTACAATTTCTGGTGAAACAATTCCTGGAATGCTCGCAGCACAATCCCACACAAACTGTCAATGCAAATTGCAAACCCAATCGCCCAGGCTGAATAGTCACCTCAGAGGTTGAACTACTATACTTCCAAAAGAGATGCTCACTCAATAATAAGAAATAAAAAACCCATAAGAAATTAAAAAAACCCATACTGAAGGTTAGTAGCTCCTAGCATATTTCACCAAGCCAATAATCCGTATGTTATATCAAGATTCACTCGCCTGGACATCCATCCATCAAAAGTAATAAGAAAACATGACATCCATGAAAAGTAAAATACAAAAGATTAAGACAAGCCTTTTAAAGCACATATTTTGCCACAAAATTCAACAAAAAGCCATAATCAATTGCCAGCAATGAAGAATCTTAAAGCACACGTTACCATCACCCTATACCTATGATGGAAAAAAGAGAAGCAACACTTACTGCCAAGGGTCGTCACCCAGGAGAAGGATATCATTCTCCCGGTCTACAAATACAAGCTGCCAGCCTGATCTCTGAGGGTCCTCCAATTGGCCTTCAAGGCCAAACATGCGAGCGAGTTCACTGCGCAGCTCATCATAGCTGCTGAATTTTGAAATATCCAGTGACCGCCCAAAGGTCCCCGATTTATGAACCTGTCAATTTATGTCATCAGCACAAAAGGTTAACACCTATTTCTCAGAACAGAGTACTAGGGACAATGAAATTATCAAGTAGGAGCAGAGGAGGGATTAAAAACCTAAGTCACAAATCAACCAAGAAGCATAAGCATCATCATGGTTTTCATATACAAATTAAAAATGTGGAACATAAGGAGAAAAGAGCAACTTTGTTGTGAACTTTAACTCCAAAAGAAGATCTGGGGTTATTCAGGAGACACTCAAAACAAGACAAGATGGAGACAACTTCAAGGAAAACCATAATATAGAATCACCATTTATATATACATCAGAAATGGACTCATAACCATATTACCACTGGTACATTATTTATGTGGCCTTTTCACATAGAAGGGTTAGCAAACTGTCATCTTAGAAAGGTATATCCAGAAACACTTGATTGCCTATTGACTATACAATATGTCATCCTCAGCCCATCGCCAGGGAAAGGGATCACAACTCATAAACCATCTAAATTCTCTGACATTCCCAGCATGCTAAATGCTATCATCCCAAGGCCATTACAGTCTAGGGTGAAAAAGCATGTGTAAATCGCAAGATCTACATCATTCGAGGGGATCTCATGCCAATCACACTGAAGCCTCTGATTTGTTTGCATGCTAGTCAAAACTCAACTAAAGCAAGCTCCACTCGGATTGATCCCTCCCTTACTCTAACAGAAAGATAAATCCCTCCCTCTACAGAAAAAGTTAGATGCTACAGGAAACTCACACGACTACAAAAGGAAACATATCATAATTAAAACTGGTTGTGAGTATTTTGATGATCATTGAATAGTCAAACCAAACATAATATAAATTGAAACACGCGTAGCATTCCTTTCAGATTGTGAAGCACAATACTCAAGGAAAACACTTGGGCAGTCTTGATTCTGAGATCTTGAAAAAGCAATTTGACCATGAAAAACCAGTGATCAGACAAGAATTCTGAATAGTTCCTTTGAGATCAAACAAAACAAATAGGCATCAAAGGAAATAAGAATCAAATTCACCTTCACAAAGGTTCTGGTCGGTGGGTTTACTTGGTCCACATTTTCTGAAGACTGCAAGAAACCCGATTCATCCACGCAACTTGACGTTGCCATGTCTGAATTATGTGGAAATTCTGTGCCAGCAACACTAGCAAAATTTGAAGTACCAAATGGCACAGACAAGGAATCATGTTCGCTGCCAATATTCCTCAGATGCTGCATCCCATTTTGCATCATAAGAGACGTGGAATCAATGTTAACACCAAATAAAAGACTACTTTGCGGGTCAGTGGCACCCGGATATGCAGAATATTCTCTTCCAGGAAATGGAGGTAAGTAGTTTGCAAATTCAGAGACATTGGTGTGTGTTGTAGCCAACTGTTCCACCTGAGGCAGAATGCAGTGAGCAGCTTCAGAAAGAAGATGTGGTTCTACTGAATTTTGCTTCTTCAACAATGACGATGATATCATGGAGTCAGAACCATTCACACTGAGTAACTGCGATGCCCCATCACGGGAAATTGAACCTAAAATGCTCTGCATAGGGGAAACATCAGATGCGACTATAGGATTCTCCACTCCATCAGAAAAGATATTCTGCTGGGACTGTGAAATGGCCGGCAAGGATGATGACTGGGATTGACCAATAGATCCATACTGCGGAAGAGTAGTGATGATGTTCGGCATCTGTTGCTGAAGAGACGTATGGTTGAACTGTTGGGACTGTTGAGGTTGCTGTTGATGCTGCTGCTGTTGTTGACGCTGATCATTATAAGAGGGGTGCTGCAAAACCTGACCTTGAGCTGTGACCTGATTTTCCTGGAAGCCCTGAAGAAGGGTATTTTGAGATTGAGACTGCTGCAACATCTGCCTCTGGATGATAGAAGCTTGCCCCATAGGAACATTTTGAGATTGCTGAAGAGGCAGAAGAGACTGTGATGCACATTTTGAAGGGTCCACTGCCCTCATATCCTGCAGTGCTGCGCTTGCCATTGCCTGATACACATCAGTTTGTAAAGCAGCCATTGAAGTGTCATATCTTGGCTGGATCCATGGAGTCATCCCAAATCCTTGGAAGTTTAACGACTGAACTCCCTGATCCCCAACACCTTGAAGCCACATCAGTGAAGAACTGATACTCATATCACCATCCCTAAGAGCTGAAATCAGTCAAATAAATGGACTTATTAGGAGGAATAATGTTTGAATTCTTCTAACATAGGTAAGAGTTACTTTTTTTTTTTTTTAAAATAAAAAGTATTTCTAAGTTGGTAATGGTAACTTCAAGTATACCATGAAACGAAGGAAGTCCAGATGGCCATGGTCTCTTCAGTCTGAGGGGGAATGGAGAAGGATACATTGGGAATGTTGTTAGTGGCTCAATTTCCCACAAGGATACTCTTGGCTGCCTCTCACCTGCAGTTGACTCATCCCATCCAACCTGTTACAGTACTTAAGTTTACTCATGCAATTTATATTTGGTTGGAAAATCGCATAGTTTCACCAAGAAACTGGAAAAGATATGCCTCTTGGCTAGACTTAAGGTAGCGAGAACCACTAAGACCAACCTTTACTGAACGCCAATGTGAGTTTTGCCAGCGAACAGGATCCAGATCACTAATGCCTGTTATTGTCCCCATGTATCTGGAAGAAGAAAATCCAGTAAGATAAGTTCCACATATCATATTTATGGAATGTTTAGTTCACACGAGAAAATGGAAATAAGAACTGTGAAGAGACATTAATTGCCATCAGCACTACATTTTAAAAACATAAGCAGTATTAAAATTAAAGAACCATGCATACACCCTCTCTTAAAAGAGTAGGTTAATGTCGTCCAAGGCCAGGACATTGACAAATAGAGCTGCATCAGTATGACCTGCAGAATTTTTGGCTTAGCAATGAAAAGGAAATAAATAAATGATGATTTGCGGCAAACTATAGGTTGGTGCACTACTGTAGAAGCAGTAGTCACAGAGCAAATGAAGCAGCAAATCAACAGGTAAGCTCCCATGCTAATCAGTGATTCTTTTGGAGAAGAGCAGAGCATTTCAAATCAGAAGATACAAATAGAAGTTCATAGCCAACTTGTTTTAGGAGATTCAAATGCCAAGCGAGTATAAAATCATTAATTTCCAGGAAGTTTTGGGACCCACCTACGAACGCTTGACTCTTCTGTCTCAAAAAGCATTCTGAATCGCATGCCAACAGATACCCTTGTGTGATAGACTGCTTTCACATATTTTGCCAGAGGTATGACAAACTCCGATGGACTGGCCCTGCATACAAGCAACAAGCAGATGAATCTCACAGTTATTTTAACCAGACCTGCTTCAAGTCATTCTACCTTGGATTGTAAAAGATTGTAAAGCGGCTGTTCGTGGCAGCAGCATGAGCTGCTGCTGCAAGAAGGCCAATATGCATGCTGTCACTTGATAGAACTGAAGAAGGCATAACAGTCTGGGGACGATTTGCCCGTCGAATACCAAGAAGCAATTGATTCTTCTCATTCCTGAAAAACACCAGGAACGTGTAAAACCTTAAAACATAAATGGGACTGAATGCTTTTAGAGAGAATCATGTATACAGAGACTCTGTAAAAGAAAGAAGGGGAATATGACAAGACTTGGGCTTATGCTGCAACAGAGGGTATCAGTAAATTAAATGTAGAGAGCACTTTTCAAGAAGCATTTATGTCATGCACTATCAATCAGGATATTAAAAATCTTCATGAATGTCAATAATCTTCTGTGGGAAAAATCCACCAATTAATTCCAAGTTACAGTTCCATGATATGCAAGTAAGAAAACTCAAGTTAAACCTTCCGACCACCACAAATGCAAACTCTAGCACAGTAATCTGAGAAGCAAAAAATATGACTAGAAATGAAACATCCTACCAGATAAAAAGAACAGAATCTCCAGCAACAAGTCTTTTCGCACTAACAAATACACTCCAGCCTGTTGTGAGAAGATGCCTCTTGGGCTGACCTGCATGTGCATATGACAGGTTGCTTAAATTTTTGCACCATCAATTTCAAAAACCTCAGTTCCTATCCTTCACAAAGAGAAATGAATGGCCAGCTTAAGATGCCTCACCACTAATTTGTCAATATTGTCAGAAAAATAACACTTCCACAGTTGAAGCAATTGCCTCTATGAAACTATAAAAAAATCGGATAAAGGACTGCCACTTATGAATAGACACTCCAAATCTAAGAGGGCAAATTGTGTCTCCAACCCAGAGGGGTGCCACTAGGAGTAAAAATTCAGAACGTCTTCGCACTCTTTTCCCACAAACAAACAATCTCATTCAGACACCCATTTCCATAAGCATGCTTCTTTATAATGAAGACGATGGAAAAAATTGCCTACTGGAAGATATAGCCTTGAGTTAAAGCCGATTTTCAATCCTAAACAGTAACCCATGGACTTCCAGTCAGGCAAAAGAAAAAAAAATCAAGAAGTTAAAGGTTGCAACAGAACCTTATGCATGGGTTCAATTAAGAAAGTGCATTGCAACTAAGCTCCTCCGATTTGGCCAAATAAAGAAGAAGCACCTCCAAGAGCAAATGCATACACGTACATCACCCAATAACTGGCAGAATACAAGAGATTGACCAGGATACACAAAACTGTGACACAATTCCTTTCTCAATTCACCCTCAGATGGATTAGTAGATGGACTGCTAGCATGGACTAGTGAATAGGCTGATGGCTCATTATGGAAGCCAATTGACTTAGTTAATTGAGTTAGCAGGCTCGGCAATGAAATGACTCTCTTGATGTCAATCTAATAGACTATAAACTTCCAGAAATCAACAGATGTCCTTCCAAGTTGGCCAGGTAAAAAGCATTATAGTGCCAAAATGTCCAATGTGCATTAAAATCCTACCACCCTTTGTAAAAATATTTTTTTAACTGTGAGTTTTAAAGCAGGTGGAAAATCCTCTTTCTTTGACTACACTATTAATAAACATACTAGTCTACAAAAGAGAAATTGCAGGGGTCTAGTTTATTGGAACTTAGTTGGCGAGCAAAGTTCCTTCATGATGAATACAGCCAATTATTGTCATGGGTTGTGAGTTTTGCAAAGAATTGCGAGCCCCCTGAGATTATAGAGAACACTGGAACACTTGAAGTGGAGACAAACGAACTGCATTTATATCAAACTGGCAGATAAGCAGCTGAATCATATCATGAAAATTCGTAGTAAAAAAAGATCTGATGATGAACCAAAGTAATCGATACCCTCAACCCCTGGAAAAATCTAAACAAATTTAGAGCACATGCTTGTTGTCTTTGTTATCTGAGGAGAAGCTATAAACAAATAATGAAGCACGAAAACTTAGAAGATTTGAAGTTAAGCGTGCAACTTCTTCTCCAGGTTTTAGGGTGCAAGTACGCCTCTATATCTTATAGGAATTGGCGAAGTTCTGTGATAACACCAGTCGGGGTTATTATTAGGTTTCTTCATTATACCATGGCATGTCTATTGAAAGAGGTATTGATCATGCATTTGAAATAAAGAAAACATACCTCGAAAAATATGTCTAAATTTCCATTCATTGTCATGAAGATCCCTGGCTATTAACTCTTGAGCAGGAGGCTGCTGTGAGTAATCCTGAACAAACAACAAAGAGACCAGCAGATGAAAAATATGTTTTGGCAGCTTCCCGGATTCCAAAGAACAAATATAGAACGTGAACTCGAGTCTGACATACAAGAGGAGGGAAGACTTTTTCTGCTGCTCGACGAGGTACAGAGAATCCTCCATGAGTACTGGTATCACTTGCAGTCAATGTTTTGCAGAAGTAGTTCGTTGGCTGTTTACTGGGAGTTCCAAGTTCAGCAGGCAGTAGATATAGATCCTTTTGCTCTTGCTGAAAATAATCCACATCAGTCTTGTATAAATTAAGCAACGATGATATAAAAAAAAAAAAAAGTCAATTTCTAAATTTAACAATGTAGGTACCGGACTTAGAGGCTGCAGGGTCATTTGAGCATACACTTCATCCGTCTCCACATCCGCCTGTTATTTACAAGAAATTATACTCAAAATTGCAACTCAAGATAAAGTCCCTAAGCAGAAAGCATTGGTAGATGGAACACTCACGTGCATGGTAACATTATGAAGCTGACAGATAAGCTGTGGGGATAAGTTTGGATAATTCGGGATATGAGCATCTACTTCCTTATTAGTAGAAGCAGCCACCTGCAGAGGCACGATTGCAGGGAAACTGATCAAATATATTAATTAATGCAGACTCAGAATACAACAACAGTACAGCAGTAGGCAACAATTTCACCAATCTCATGAACTAGAAAGCAGAACACAGCAAGGAAAAAGTGATTATTGTGAAGAATTTAACTGAGATCAAACTAAAAAATCATTAAATGGTTCCTCTAAAAGTTTTATCTTCTCATGTTATGCATGCAATTTCTATTTGCACAGAACATAAACAACGACACGTTTGAGCACCAATGACTGCAATAAGCATGCCCCAGTAAAATTAGAGCAATTAAACATCTGAGAATTCCAGAGAATAATACAAAAGCAAGACATTAGTATTGCTGCTCGAAGTCACAAGACAAGAACCGATGATTTCGGTTAAAACAAAGAGATTGGAAGTTGCATAGTGGTGCAGACCTGCTCACTATGTCCTTGAGGAAAGTAGACGACTCTGCTTCCAACAGGAGGCAACGACACAAGAGGACCAGCACATGCATGCCATAGCTCAGAGTTCAAACATTTCTTCTCCCCTGCATTTGAGGCTAGCAAGGGACAATTCACTTGACATTAGTAAAGCCCCGATATTATTCTATATAAACATTATTCTATATAAACATTATTCTATATAAACATACGCAGAAACATTGGCAAACATCGACCACGACAAGTGGTGCACCACGCAAGAGATCCATAGATATGTCTATGGCACCCATCACCTCATGTCTTATGTCCAATGCCTAACCCAACGCAAGCATACAACGAGCCTCGTGCCCGTCGTTTTGTCATCACATGACAGTTCAGTGGTGACGTAAATTAAAGACACGATATGGTAGTGGCTTAAAGAACGGTTCGTTGCTGTCTTCGATCTTTCTGGGACCACAGCAGTACAAGTTTCCCGCTTGCGCAAGCAAAAGAACACACTCGAGTAGCTCATGATCAGCAAGACAGAACGAGACAGAAGAAGCTCAAACATCCACATATGCAGCTCAGAAAACGCATGAGCAAGCCGCATCCAATTCCAGATGCTCAGGGCCCCGTCGAAAACATAAGCAAGATATGCATGCCCAGCACCTCCAACTCTCAGGGTTAAAAAGTCACTCTATCCACAACAGCAAAATCGACAATTGGCCCTCACGCGAAAACCAGCAAAACAGCAGGCATTTCCGCGCTGAAAAACAGATTACCTTCCGGCGACTGATGGTTGAAGCCCGACGACGAGAGTCTCATTCTTCAGCACAAGCTCCACTTTCTTCCCGTCTTCAACTCCCAAAACCCCCCCGGCGCAAACCGCCCTCCTCTCCCCTCGCACGGACCGCGCCTCCTACGCGAACGCATCCATTGCCCGAGCCGAAACCGATCCCTCGCGCCCCCCCACCCCCCACCCCCCAAAGAAAAGAAGAGGAAACGAAAAGCCTCAACCGAAATCGATGCCGATACAGTAGACGAAATCCCTAACCATCGTAGCAGGCTCCCGCTAGATCTTCCTCCCCTCCCCCTCGACCCCCCCGCGCGCGGCGTCGGCTCCACCGAGCAGGCGGCGAGCGCATTCAGGCGGCGGGCCCCGCGGACAGGGCCGGGCGCATGGCGGGCTCGGCTCGCGAGAAAACCCTAATCTACGCAGATCTCGAAGCTGAGCTCACATTAAGCTCGGCCGCGATGGGGGTAGAAAGCAGGAAGAAGGAGCAGCCGCGCGGGCCAGAGCGAGAGAGCTAGAGAGAGAAAGAGAGAGAAGAAGAAGAAGAGGAAGAGGAGGAGGAGAGAGAAAGGACGGAAGGAGCGAGGAGGGATGATGTAGGGGTGGGGGGGGGGGGGGGGGGGGGGGAGGGGGAGTGGGGAGGCGAAGAAGCAGCTGGGAAGTGACAGTTTTGTGTGAAGCGGATGTTTTGGGGATTTTCAGGGAGAGATAGAAAAGGCTGGTGGGAAGTAGTCTACTACTAGTAGCTTCTCTCTCTCTCTCTCTCTCTCTCTGTAGCTAGTCCCTGTAGCTGTAGCTCAGTAAATTGCCAAGAGTCTTCTCCAGTCCTCTCCCGTCTCTCTCTCTCTCTCTCCTCTCTCTTCCAATAATCAATTACATTTCCTGGCAAAAAAACAATGACAAAAACAAAACAAAAATAGAATTATTTATTTGTTGAAATTCGTATGGGACCGAACTCATGAATTATCCCTTTTCTTCAGGTAGACCTAGCTCGCCGCGTCAGCTCGGTACCGTGCCGCCTTTGATTTCGTACCTTTCCACCTTACTCAATTCATGAAATTAGTATAATATCTCGTATCGAAATCTTTCATGAATCGTGAATTTTCGAGTTTAGACCTAAATGACGAACGAAAGCTAGAGTGAACATTATAAGGACGGGACAAGAGGGACCCGCGGTTGCGGAGCATAATCAACTGAGCGAATTGGATTATCGCGACAAGTTCGATGCCGCGCGAGCATCTTTAATTTCGTACCTGACCTTATTCGATTCATGAAATTAGCAAGTATTTCGTATCGAAAATTATTTTCGTTGAATTGGGGGGAGGGGAATTTATATTACTTTTCTTTCTAATTTTATTTTTTATAAATTTTAGGGGAATGTGTCGTGGACGGGAGTTGAATTGAATGAGTGACTGGAGGAAAGCGAGAGAGTGAGAGAAGAAAGGACAGGAGTGGGCCCACGGAGTATTCAGACACCACGTTGAAGCGGGGGGGGGTGCGTTATTACCAATTTATCCCTCGAATATCTCTCGCGTCCGCTTTATTGGGCAGCCTTCTCTCTCTCTCTCTCTCTCTGGAACGCATTGATTGTTGGGAGCCATTGATTGCCCCCCAAAGCCGTAAAACCCCGGATTTTCCGAAGAAAAGGGTGAAAAAGCGGAGATTGGCGTAGGATTTTCTCCCCCTTTTCTCAGTGTGAGAGAAAAGTGACGGTCATGTAATTGTCACTTTTACTTCAATTTTGACTATTAGCTTTTGTTCTTTTTTTTTTTTTTTTGGTGAGGTTACACCACAAACTAACAACACCAGTCGTGACATAAATAATTTGAGTTTTTTCGTGTTGCTAAAACACTAAACTCATATAACACAAAAACTTATATTAGTGTGATAAAATATAATGATGGAATTGAAATAAAATATATGCATATTGCATATCTATCGGTTTAGGTTTTTTATATTACCAAAAAAAATTGAGGATATTTATATCATCATTAAATAAATTTAGAGTTTTTAGTGACATAAAAAAAAAATTGACATATGTTATGTTATAGCTAACATTTGCGATGTTTGCTCAAATTTTATTTATATTTTTAAATTTTTAATTTTAATATTTCATTTACGAGATAATCAACCCATGATGGAAATTCAAATATTGCTCGACGGAATATATATTTAAGAAATTATTAGAGCGATCTTATATTATTGAAGTATTAAAAATATCAACAGAATGCAAGCCAATTGTCATAATCCAATTTGCTACGCCCTACGAATTTAAATGTTAATGTGAGGAGAACTAACTTTAAGAGCTTTCTTAAATAAACGAAATCCAAGTAGATAGATATTGCCAAAGCTGCGAATTTGGAGCGTTTGTCTTTACGGTTGACGCCTCCCTTTTTCAATTCTCTCTCTCTCTCTCTCTACCTGTCTCCGGTTTAAGGTTGACCGCGCGTTGAATCGCTATTTGCAGAATGTCGCGTCTATATATTTTCCGCCTTTTACTTTTCTCTGGCGCCACTATTCATCTAACAGTGCACCGTCCTGTAGCTCGTCCTCCTTTTTTGCCAGGCTTTAGGAGTGCGGATGCGAACGGGCCCCCACCGACATCATTCCTTTGATGAAAGAAAGATGGTAATAATCAACCGGACCATTGACCATCCCCTCCCCTCCCTCTCCTCCTTTTTTTTAACTCCATCTTCTGCTGCTGCTGCTGCTGTCGTTTTCTCTTCTCTCTCTCCCTTCTCTCCTCCTCTCCATGCAGAGGAAGGCCTTACGGGTACAGCCGGCATCTGATTAGGCTTGCTCCCACGCCGCGTGAAGCTCCTCTGTACGGCGACAGTCGAGTTCCAATGATGATGATGAACTAATGGATACGCATTCCTCTTTTTTGGCCAATTGGCTTGGAAACCCGATTCGGTTCTTTTTTTGGGTCCTCGACCCGACTTGGATTGCGATCCGAGGATAGCTTGGAGGGCACGGGGACGAAGATTCCGTCGTCCGGGACGAAATAAGAAAAGGTGCGGAGCCACCATTAGGTTCGAAAAAGCTTTTTCTTGGATCGTGGGACGATGATCGTATGCCTGGTTGGATGTCGGGACCAGGGGAGGCGTCCCTAGCTGCAATAGCACCGCTCTGAACGTTCAACTCACCTGACATTTGAACGCAATAAATGTGTGATTTGACATATTTGGCTCAGTAAGCAAAACTTAAATTAGAGAAAGCTTTCAAAACACTGGTAAGAGAAAGCTTTCAAAACACTGGTAAGAGAAACTTATCGTGACCGACTTTCTTAATTGATTTACATGGGGCTTATTCAGGGGTAATCAGATTAGGAAACACTCAGGAGTGGATATAATTGAGTCACTATAAAATCCTCTTTTATCAATTATAGTAGAACCATTGAATCATATAAATCAAATCATATAAATCAGCTATATCGAGCTTATTTTTTTGCAATTCTTTCTCACCCAAATCGTTTTTAGTTTTGTTTGCATTTCCAAGGCAACTTAGTTATCTGGTCTTCTTATCATAATTCATTGCACCAATAGAACTAGTGCTGATCGCTTACAACCTCCTACATAGCTCCCATTATATAAATAAGCTCCTTTTTTGCCTCGGGACCATCCCCATTTTCCCTTCTTTTTTTATTCGATGCCTTATAATACACGGACCGACGATCGTAGTCAACAATTGGCAACACGGAAATGCATAAAAATCCAATCTAATTTGGCACATAGAAACACGTTTGAGAATTAGAATACCATCTTTCACCTACGTAAAGACAATGGGCCCGTCAAAAAATACAATGTTAATGTAGAATTACGTTTTGGAGAAACTCATAAGACCGATTTCAAAATCTAATGTTGAGCTTTCAAATCTTATTAATCCGGATTTTGAACATTTTTGCTGCTTTTCTCGAGCTACTTATGCAAGGAAATATAAAGGATTTCAGGCCTCATTACGTGGAAACTTTTTTATTCGGGGGGGCCACGTTTTCGGACGAGTCAAGTGATGTTTTTCCCTCGATGATTGCCTGCTTTTCTTCTAATTTTTACGTCGTTTGATAAGTCAAAAGATCATCTCCTGTCACTTTGCAACGGCAGGTGCCGAGGATCTCTTTTCATAGCTCGGGTGTCTTGACCCGCCCGTAAAGTTTAGTGGTGACTTGTCTGCTAATTCATGGATTTCCCTTTCGAGCGATGCACGTCCTGACAAGTCCCCGCTTGCGTATTTAACTTGCACTAGGATACCGCCATCGAGAAGAAGACAACGATAAAGGTTCTTGGGAATATTAGATTATTTGAGGTATGGGTTCTTCAAAGCCCACAAGTTTCAAGCAATTATCGCGAATTTCGTGTTTATAGAAACCACGTGCTACAAAACGTTTTTTTTTATAGGGCCACTGATTTGTCAAAATATTTCGCATCACTTGTACATAAGATTTCAAAAGTCTCTCTCCAATTAATGGTTTAAGATTTTGTTGGTTTGATAATTAAACCGAGTACAAGCGTCGAACCCCAAATGGGATATGTTTCACATGTGTGGCTTCTCATTTATTTGTTCTCGATTTATTCTTACTTTCTTTAATAAGTAGTTAGTTTCGTAAAAGCATCTTCCAAAGTGTTAAAATTTAAGTCATTAATATGCTATATTATTTCTTTGGCTCGTTGTACTTCTTTTAATAAGTAGTTAGTTTCGTAAAAGCATCTTCCAAAGTGTTAAAATTTAAGTCATTAATATGCTACATTATTTCTTTGGCTCGTTGTGCTTCTTTTCAAGCACAACAAAACTACTCTCTCATAGTAATATATTTAGTTTGGGTGAGCATGATTCCAAAATAAAATCAAGAACTGGACTGAGGGGAAATGGATTGATTCCAAATTTCAAGTTTCAATAATTAAGGAATCAATTTTAATGGGTTAGTTCCAAGTTCTTGGACTTATATGTTTTCAAGTGATCCTACCGCATTTCATAAAAATACAATGATGAGTGTGTAATTTCGAATTATTAGTTCGAGCTTTTATTTATGATGATATATGATTAAGACTTTTATTTTATTAAAACTTTATATATCTAGTGTTTTTAAATACGAGTTGTGATCAATGAATTATAGCACCAACTTATGGTGATTAGAAGTGATCAATGATTGTTTTTTTTTTTTTTTTATTATAGCACCAACTTATGGTGATTAGAAGTGACGATTTACTATGATTGTTCTATTAGGAATACTTATAAAACCTAAGATTGTTCTATTATGAATACTTACAAAACCTAAGTAGACTTCATAATCTATAATCGATTATGTGGTGAAATATATTTTAGATTTCAGAATATGCATGATAAAGTTTCAAATTTCAAAAATTGAAAAACTGATCTCAATACCTAGGTTTCAAGTGAAACTCGAACTAATCCTAACACCGCTCACGCGTGACATTTACGAAACATGAAAAAAGTTCGTCTGTCCGAAAACGAGAATCCTTAAAGTCGAGGGGACTTTCACGCGAAGAGTGAGAAAAGGAATGCAAACACGGCCGAAGTAGTGGAGTGGGCTGGGCTCGGCCGGCTTTGGAACCCAGCTCGATCGACTCGCGTCCGTTGGGGGCAGGAAGTAAGATTTGACCCAACGAAGTTTAGCATGATTGGATTAGAATCACGGGGGGTGAAAAGATTGGACCGGATATCCCGGGAGTTCATCTGGAATTCTCAGCCTGGGACTCGTCAAATCATCATCATCATCATCATCATCCTCCCCCCGACATCGTCGTGACTCATCCTGTCCCATCTGCTATTAAAGCAATTCACCACTCATTTCTGGCCGGCCGGTTCGTTCCGCCCAGATCCCCGCTGTTCTTCACTAGCCAGTCGAGTCGAGCGGACGGACGGCCTTTTCCTCCTCCCTTTTTTCGGGGCCGTCATGGGCGCGGTTAAGGCGGCGATCGCCGACGGGGTCCTGACCTTCATGTGGGTCTTCTGCGCGTCGACGCTGGGGGCCGCGACGACGGTGCTGGCGGCGGCGCTCGGGCTCGGGGACGACGTCCTCCCGTGGGCGTCGCTGCTGATCACCACCGCGCTCGTCTTTGTCCTGGTGCTGGTGTTCGAACTGGTCGGGGCCGCGCTGGGCGGCGCGAGCTTCAACCCGACCGCCACCGCGTCGTTCTATGCGGCCGGCGTCGGCTCCGACGACCTTCTCTCCATGGCTCTGCGGTTTCCTGCTCAGGTAAAGTACGCTGCATTGTGCTCGAATTACCGCTTCATCCAGTGACAATATTTTGGATCTGTTGGAGATAGTTTGTTTTGCTTTTGTGGGTTTTTTATTAGCGGCGCAGTTGGGTCAAATTCTGCCCGTTTGTGAAGCGTTTTGTCGCGAAAAAGTTGAGATTTTGGTATGAAGTTCACCTTTTTTCCCCGGGATCTGAAAGGGGTACTTAAAGAGAAACAACACTGTTCGAATCGCTACTGCGAGAACCGCTACCCTTCACCTTTTTTTTCTCTCTATTTTGCTTTTTTGTTTTCAGTTTTGCGTTTGTTTTGGTGCGTGCGTGTGTTAATGATGAATGTTGCTTGGATAGGCTGCTGGTGCTGTTGGTGGAGCTCTTGCGATCATGGAGGTGATGCCTTCACAATACAAGCACATGTTGGAAGGGCCATCTTTGAAGGTGGACTTGCATACAGGAGCTCTTGCAGAGGGCGTTTTGACCTTTGTGATCACCTTCCTCGTCCTCCTCATCGTGCTCAGAGGGCCTCAGAGCTCCTTTCTGAAGACCTGGTTGCTGGCCGCGGTGACGGTCGCCTTGGTAGTCACGGGATCTTCCTTCACTGGGCCATCCATGAATCCAGCCAACGTGAGTATATTATCTTTGCCAATCCCGAGCTTCCATCTGCTTGCATGGTGTTCGCTCATTGCCTATCGATCTTACATCCACATATAAACAATATGAAAATCTCGTCATTAGTACACCTTTACAGCTCAAATAAGATGATATATTATAGTGTTGGACTGAGTCAGCTAATTCTAGGACCTGTTTCTGGTCATCTTATTGTTGGTGTGATGGAGCTTTTTCTTGTTTTTTCCAAATTGTCCCTTGTGAGTATAGGTCTTGCCTGTATCAGATGATTGCTCTTTCTACCAAATCCATAATCATCTATTTCCAGTGTTTGGTTATCTCATCGATAATTTTGTTGGTCACGGTCTTTAAAACCCCTTTGTTGCCATTATATAAATTCATTGATGTTGCAGAGTGTACTGCTTATGACAAGTCTTCAATAATTTGATGTCACTATCCTGAGTTCTATCTCTTCTCTATCTGTTGGTCCCAAATGCTATTGACAGCATCGAATCAGCTCCAGCCTAACTTTTTAAACTAGCAACGAGTTGTGTATCCTCATTCGGTAGACTGAACCTCAAACTAAACTATCTCAATCATGAAAGTACATATGACCTAATAATGCGAATTGGTGTAGGAAAAATTGTAGCTGTAACTGGTGGATATAATAATAAGGTGTGAATTTGGTAAAGTTTTGAATATTTAATAATGAGTTTGCTTTACAGTAATTTTTCCTCTCATATTATGTGGATCCAATCTTTGCAATTACATCTTGACAGCAGTTGCTATCTTTGACGTGACTTACTTTCTATGCCAATATGCACTATTGTTAGAGCAAATCTGTTAAACTATCATATGCAAGGTTTGGAAGCATTCATATAACAAATAGTCTAATTCTTGAAAGTTTGCTTCTCAGGTTACACATATGAGATGTACATCTATTGTTCTTGTATATATTAGATGTATAGTTCAGTCTCTATCGCTCTTCCTTATCTTCTCAAAAATCAAAAGAACTCTTTTTCTGTTACGTGTGCTCCAATTTTAGTCTGTCGGATGAGGTCTTGCGACAGCTTCCCCACTTTGACAAGATATTTCTTTCTCCATTGAGTATATGAAGGATCCATTCCCTAGTCACAGGAGACATTTTTCACTAGGTGATAAGGATACTCGTTTCCATTATGATGCTATTCATTGCTTTAGCGGATGTGCTGTGTGAAAAGATGCAGCTGTACCAAATGGAGCCCAATTTTCTCTCTTCTGGATCTCTCCGTCAGACAAGTTGGTGGAGAGAGCTTGTTCAGGGATATTTTCCATGTCTAGTTGCAAGCAAGCATCACTATAGAACCTTTTTTATGATAGGTTTTTGTTCCTGGTATTCCAGTGAAAAAGTAATTGCCGTGGTTTGCAATGACACATATGCCATTTTCTTCCAATCTCTGCCCCCTCTTTGTCAGTCGTGTTTCTTGTTTTTATCAATTGGCTTCTCGTTGTTCGATTCAGCCAGGGTGTGCTGGAGGTGCTGAGTTCAATTCAGTGATTGTTTACTGCCAGAATAGTTTAGCAATGGTCTTTCTACAGTTTTAGGGGACAAGTTTTTCTCCTGTTTAGGACTCTGATTGATTGTTTACTGCCAGAATAGTTTAGTAATGGTATTTCTATGGCTTTAGAGGACAGAGTTTTTCTCCTGTTTAGAACTGATTTATTTCGATACGCAAATGTTAAGGTTCTCAACTATTATTCCAGTTCCGAAAGTATAAGCATCTGGCTTTCATATGAGATTTCCCGTTCCCTTTGCTACCTTGTGAACATCCTCCCAACTTCCCATTGAGTGCATCTGACTTGGACAATCCATGCCGACTGACCGATTAATCACCCTTCTCTTTCTCCCTCTCCCTCCTTTCTTTATCTGTGTGTATGTGTGTTCTTGGTTGACTGTCTTTTTTGATACCGGCCTTCCCTTGGCATGACAAGTTTTCAAGAGAACATGCATTGACTTGTATCATGGTGTCTTCGCAGGCTTTTGGGTGGGCATATGTGAACAATCAGCATAACACATGGGAACAATTCTACGTCTATTGGATCAGCCCTTTTGTCGGTGCAATATTAGCAGCTTGGGTCTTCCGGGTCCTCTTCCCCCCACCACCTGCCAAAAAGAAGCAGAAGAAAGCGTAAGAAAGCACCTCACGTTCTTCCTTCTGGGTGTCAGACAGCCGCCGTTGTCCTCAGACTTTCTCGCCCCTTTTTCCGTTTTTCTGTCTTTTAATTTACAGCGGTTAGGCCTACTTCCATTGATCGATGTAGATTTGAACAGCTACAATGCGTGTAATAAAAGAAAATGGACAGTTTGGTGTATTTCCATCCAAGCTGCTCTTGCTTCGGGCGTGACTGTTGTATGGAGTGAAGTTGGCATCGGCGAGAACTCGAGAAGAGTGTTCTTCGCCGTTGGCAATGTCGAGCTGGAAATTCCAGGTGTTAATGTTTCTTCTGTTTTAGTATAGTCAGGGCTTGTTGGTGCATATTAAGTAGGTTGATATCACCGGTCTACTGATGTGGTATTCCTCTCCCTCATCTCTTGCGGCCATGGAGGAGCGGTCGTCACTGACTCCAGATCTGGACGTTCGCAGCCTAGATCTGGAGGCACAACTCCACATCTAGACCGGCGCCGACTCATCCAAATCGAGTCCTCTCCATCGTTGCTCACTCGTGACCATGGACGGGCCGTCATTGCTAGCTCCAGTTCTGGAAGCTGGCATTTTTTTAGATTTGGAAGTTCGCAAATCTAGAATTCCAGATTTGGACCGTCAGCGATGCGTCCGAGTTAGGCCACCCTTTCGTCTAGGCTTGCCAAATCGGTGGACGAGTCAGCTCACCGTGCAGGACAACCACGAGTGACGTAGGAAGGAGTGGCTAGGCCAGGCTTGGACGCATAGGACGTGGTGCTGGCGGTTCCTCCGGTGGTGACGGTAAATTGGCAATGGGAGGGCTTTGAACAAAGGATGAGGAATGGACATGAAAAACTTCACGTTCTTATCTTTTTCAATTTACGCCACATTTCGACCAAAAAAAAAAAACTTACGCCACATCAACACGCTATATCAGTTGTTGATGTGGCGCTCGCACCGGCCACTGTGCTGGCAGCCCTCGACCGTGCCAGCACCACCCGCACCGGCACCCGAGCCGCCAACCACCGCGACGCCAGCCCTCGACCGCGCCAGCACCACCCGCGCCGGCGACCCGCGAGCCCTCTCTGCTCCACCGCCATTCCGCCGGCCCTACCATCCATTGTTGCTGCGCCTCCACCAGATCTAAACCTAAGCGGACCGCTGCCCCTTTCGAACCGAAGCCCCTGCAGCAGATCGCGAACCTCGCCGTGCCACACATGTCATCTTACAAGTGGATATAAGCAGGAAAAAAAATACACATCCTATATACGCCATCATCTGACCATGGTATCTTTTCTCAAAAAATGAGCTCCATTTTTGTTCCCAGAATTGCGATTTCCTTGTGTTATGGAATTCATGAATGTTTAGGGTGAGCAATAATGATGAGACATCATAGATTGTCTTATCAGATATTGAACGTGTAAAAATAAAAGGTCTATGGACCAATTCAAACACACGTGGAGTATAAAATATCGATGAATCGAAATTAATTGTGAACTTGGTACACGACACCTACGTAAACCCACCCGCATTGACTAAATCTATCCATCTACACGTTCCTAATTATCGTATATATAGATCGATTTAAAGCCTACTTCAATTGAACTTTACTCCACACGTACTTTGCACATTCTACACTCGAGCGGAATACAAATCGATATCGCATTTTATGGTGATTAGATAAAAATAAAAAATAAAAAATCTCACAAACTATCCCATTTTCTTAAAAAACGAAAAAAATAAAAATAAAAATTAATTGCCATATTTTCCCCCATATCGCCCCTCTGAGATCAACCCGTTGCAGTTACAGACGCGTCGCGCTTGCTCGGTCTGTCTACTCCCCTCTCCCTCTCTCTCTCTCTATATCTCTCTTCTTTCTCTCTCTAGATTCAGAAGGACAGCAGAGAGAGAGAGAGATCCCGCGAGCTCTTCTTCAAGAATCGCGCGCTCGCCGGCGCTCCAATCCGGCCTCCCCCTCCGTCAATCCGAATCCGCATTGCCACCGGTCGGCACCGTCCCGCCGATCGCCTTCCTCCGCCCGCCGGCGTTCGGGAACCGCCGCGGAGGAGGATTTCGCGGCCGCGGGGGGGGATCCGCTCGTTGGCGCCGGTCGCGGTGCGGTGGCCTTACAAAAAGCGCGCTTATAGCGATCGGGGTGCAGAGGAGGTAAGAGCTGGAGCCGATACAGGAAGCGCAGTCCCTGAAGGCTCCTGCCACCGCCGCCGCCGGGGGGAACGGCCAGATCCGGTACAGATCGCCTTCCTCCGCCGAGCTCTTCGACGCCGCTGCCGCCGTCAACCCTAGCTCGCCGCCGTCGGACCAGCAGCTCCACGACCAGCACGAGCTCGACAAGATGATGAAGCGGCCGCCGGGGCGTTTCCACGAGGACAAGATCCAGAAGTACCGGGGCGTCATATTGGTGATCTCGGTGCCGCTTCTGCTCATTGGGTTCGTGCTCTTTCTGATGCCGTCCGGATCTCCTTCCGGGGCGATTGAGGATTTCGCGCTCTCGAACCGCAGGGGCTCTCCGGGCTCCAAGTCCAGGACTTATGCGGTTATCTTTGACGCGGGTAGCTCCGGGAGTCGCGTGCACGTGTTTTGTTTCGATAAGTACTTAAATCTCGTTCCCATGGGGAAGGAACTCGAGCTCTTTGTTCAGGTTTCTTTTCCTTCATTGCTCGGGTGATTGTGGTTAATGCTGGTTGAATTGGATGTTTACGTCTGACATTTGTTTGATTTGCGTGTATAGACTAAGCCGGGTTTAAGTGCGTTTGCAAAAAATCCCAGACAGGCTGCGGAGTCGTTGCTTTCGCTTCTTGATAAAGCAGAAAGTGTTGTTCCTAAAGAGCTCCGGGGCGACACTCCGGTTAAAGTCGGGGTAAGCTAATGATGCAAACACTGGAATGGAGTGCTTGTCCTGGCATTTGAATTTGTTTACTCATCTCCTGCATTTGGCTCTGATGTTTCACTAGGCAACCGCTGGCTTGAGGGCACTGGAAGGCGATGCACCTGATAGGATTCTAGATGCGGTAATGCTTTCTTTTATTGCACCATTAAATGAAGTTTCTTGTGTTTGAATTGGAAAACTAACTTTTGTGTTGCAATATTGCTGTATTTTGTACTTGTGGACATCCCTTTAGGTTCGGGAGCTTTTGAAAGATAGAAGCAGCCTTAAATCTGACCCACGGTGGGTTAGTGTTTTGGATGGAACACAAGAAGGTGCTTATCAGTGGGTATGTTTGCTTACCTTTTTTTCCATGCATTTGGGAACTGATGCTATAATTGGTTCTCGAGTGCCAGATGTGTTATTTAGTTTAAAGAACTGTAGCAATGATGCAGTTTAATGTTGAATGCATCACCCTCTGTTGGCTTGGGAAGCAATTAAAAGAAATGGTGCTCATTGCCTTTGGTTGTTCTATCAGCAACTTGTGTTAAATCGCACTGTAATACAAGCATTGCCTTTTCACTACACGTGACTTTCCAAGTCACCTTCCCTACTTAACATGCCTTTTCAAAGTTACCTTGGCCTTCCCAAGCTCGTGGAAAGCATTTGGACTAAGCTACTAGCAATGACTTATTATGGAAATGATGACCTTTGTCTGTTGAATGTTGTACTACTAAATTTATAACCATACATTTGAGAAATTGTGTTTAATTACGGTACATTAATGTAGGTTATGTTGCCTTTCTTCAAGATTGGATGGACATTTGTAATTGAGCAGCAGTTAAATGTAGGCTGTGTACTTTAATTGAAGTAGGAACCTAATTTTTTTTTTTTTTTTTAATGATTTTATGATTTTCCATCGTTTTATTAATTTATGAGACAGTACCTTAAATTATTGAACAAAATGAAATATAAGGAGGAGGGAAGAAAGAGAATGAGATGCTTGGACATGAATCCACAATGTAGGTGTCTATGGTTCATCAGCAATGAGATGGAAGTTCTGAGGACTAAATTTAAAATATGATTGCATTCCATAACCACCAGAGCAATTGCTTACAGTCTAATGGTAATGTTGCGCGCTGCTAGGATTGAGTAAGTCAATAACTTACTTGACGTTTCTCAGGTGACAATAAACTATCTGTTAGGATACTTGGGAAAGGAATATTCAAACACAGTTGGAGTAGTTGATCTTGGAGGGGGCTCAGTTCAGATGGCATATGCTATATCAGAAGAGGATGCTGCGAAGGCGCCCAGGATCTCAAATGGAGAGGATAGTTATGTCAATGAAATGTTTCTCAAAGGAAGAAGATACTACCTTTATGTTCATAGGTCTCTTTCTCAGTCTGAAGTATTGTTCTTTTGATTTTTCTTTTGAGATAATATTAGGCCAATCTACTGTTAGTCCTAATGCGTCTTCTTCTTTATGATATTCACCAGTGATTATATCCTTATCATTGTGTGTATGGTGCATTATTTCCTTTTCAGTTACTTGCACTATGGTCTACTAGCAGCTCGAGCAGAGATTTTGAAGATTTCTGGTGACTCAGGCAACCCTTGCATCTTGGAAGGTTATGAGGGTATATATACTACTCACTTTTTTAAGTCCTTTAGACGTAGGTCCATCTCTTTGCATACAATGGATTCTCTTACTATTATAAACATATTTTGTTAAGAGTTGTGAGCTTCACTGGTCCTATGCATGGGTTGGAGGGTGAGTGATGGTGGCAGTTTAGACTCCTAGTAATTGACTTTAGCAATAGCATGACCACACAAGCACTTCGAATTTCAAAGCATTTTGCCAAGCCTAAATGTGGAAGCAAAAGCTGATTTTGCTTTCTCTAGTTGATCCTTCTCATAACCCATTTCCTTAAAACTTACATTGGATAGCAAATGGCGCATTAATGATTAACCATCTGCCTTGACTATTTAGGGTCTTACAAATATGGTGGTGCAACCTACCAAGCATCAGCTTCTTCATCAGGTTCAAGCATGAATGAGTGCAAAAGGATTGCTTCGAAAGCTCTCAAAGTTAATGAATCAACATGTACACACATGAAATGCACATTCGGTGGTGTTTGGAATGGTGGAGGAGGGGATGGACAGAAGAATCTATTCGTTGCTTCGTTTTTCTATGACAGGGCTGCTGAGGTAGTTATATCTTAAAATTTTTGAAGTTGAAGACTTCTTGAGATATATATGTAGCATAATTTATGCAGAGTCACTTATTGATGTAGGCTGGCTTTGTGGACCCCAACAAACCTGTTGCCAAGGTCAGTGCTGCGGAGTTTGAGGAGGCAGCTAAACGTGCTTGCCAAACTAAACTGGAAGATGCAAAATCTGTATATCCTCGTGTAGAAGATGCTAATCTGCCATATTTGTGCATGGATCTCGTGTACCAATATACATTGCTTGTAGATGGATTTGGTAAGTATGCTGTCCAGTGGGTTTCTTGTGTGTTGATTCCTGGCTTTTGCTCTATGTCTAAAGGGTGCTGACAAGTCTTTTGCTTTATAAATGGGGGTGATAGAGAAATTTCGATACTTGTATGGTATTTTGATTTGTCCGGCACTTGTTTCTCATTATTCCATTTTACAGCTATTGATCCCTGGCAAAAAATTACTCTGGTGAAGAAGGTCAAGTATCGCAATGCCTTTGTTGAAGCAGCATGGCCATTAGGCAGTGCCATAGAGGCTGTATCAGCGTCAAGATAACTGCAGATTGTCTCATATTAGCTTGGCATTCTAAGAGGCACTTGGTTCTGTGATTGTCAGAGGAGGCTGAAGGAAAAAGTAGTTGATTGTTAAAAGTTGACATCAGGTCATTACTGAATTCGAATTTTGCGGTCAATATATTCGGAATAATGAGGGAAGAGCATTGATTTATTATTGCCATGTAATTATCTCAGTTCCAATATTCTTTTGACGCGTGCCTGTTGAGATGATTTTGACCCTGTCATATTCTTTTACTTTGCATGTGAACATTAGTGATTGTAATACAAGTGCTCTGTGGTTTTAAGCTTCCCTTTCTTTGGCAATTCATCATGTTTACTTGTTGGTTCTGGTTGGTGTATAAAAAATAAATGAGACATGAGGGGCCCTGTACGTCAGACCTATAAATCACAGTTTCACACGGAATCCATTGCTGCTAATTGAAGAAATTGAAAGAGTCTAATAACTGCGTTAACTTGATGCAATTTCGTTAGCTTTATTGATTTAGTTGCATTCAAGGATGGAAAAAGCATGCATTGAACTTTGCTCGATCCTTGACCGATCCTTGTTTTTCTCCACCAACCATTTAAGATAACGAATAAGACCAATCTAGCAGGTGGATTGATTGGATTTAGGTTGGCTCGAAAATGATTTAATCCAAATTGATTTATTTAATTCATTTAGACTGATTTTAATACAATAAATATTTTGTGATCTATACTCAATCCGAAGAAACTGAGAGCACAAAATAACTGGACGCTAGATCAAGTGAAGGTGAGTTATAGAGATGAGTTTAGTCTAAGTAAAAAAATTCATTTAACACATTATTTTGGGCAGTATCATTGTAAATCCATTTATGATCAATATTCTAAATATAACTAACTCATGAAATAACCTGGTTCATCATATATGACTTAAGAAATTGGTTTATAACCCATTTTAACAGATCTACGATGCCCAATTACCTCGGTCAACTAAGTGCAGGTGCCAATGTGCTCTTTCTTGATTGAACACAAGTTTTATCGAAGAAGAAAAATGTAACAAGGCCGTGGCTATGCAGCAAAAATTGTCTCAAACCACCTCGCCGACTGCCGGAGGCCCGCCACTAGCATTGCCGTCATGGAAGCTGCTCGCTTCTTTCGGTGCGAGGCCCAATCCGACGCCCGTAAGCGTTCGTTCGAGCCATTTAACCCCATCAGGCCCGTTCGATAGTCGCTCAACTATCGTCCGTCGCCGAAGCACTCAGGTTTTCCGCTCGGTACTTTTCTCAAACACTTGCCATGCATGCCGCCTTCCTTTGCTTCGCGTCGGAATGAGGAGACTCGGGTCGCTAGGCGCCTTCGCTCTGCTCCGCCGCCACTGCAGTTCCGCTCCAACCGGTCCGTCGAAGCGCGCGCTCCTATCGCCCGCGCTCGACTACGCGTCGTCCGCTCTCGGCGGTCCCGACCGCGCGCGTCCCCCGGTCTCTGCCCCCGAGGTCTCGTCTCCTTCTCGCGCGCCTCCGGATCCGCGTCCGGCGGCTCCCGGACGTTCTGCCGCTCGCGATGATCTCGACCGCAGCTGCCGCGACGGAGAAGGAGACGAGGAGGAGGACGCGGAGGGCGACGGGGCCTCGGATTGCGAGGCTGATTTCCGGGAGCGGAAGGTGGTGAGCGAGGCTCTCGCTCGCGATGCGAAATCCATCGTGGACGTGTTACGCGAGACGGCGTCCCGTCGCGTGGAAACGAAGCCTAGGCTCGATAAGTGCGGAGTTGCCGCGTCGTCGGAACTGGTGACGGAGGTTCTTTCGCAGGTCCGAAATGACTGGGAATCGGCGTTCACCTTCTTCCTGTGGGCTGGGGATCAACGGGATTACTCCCACTCGGTTCGGGAATATCACTCCATGATCTCTATTTTGGCGAAGATGAAGAAGTTCGACACTGCCTGGGCGTTGATCGATGAAATGAGAGGAGGCAAGGATCGTCCATGCCTCCTTACACCTCAGACTCTGCTGATCATGATCAGACGATACTGTGCGGTGCACAACGTCGGTAAGGCCATCAATACCTTCTACGCGCATAGAAGATATAATTTCGATGTCGGGATTGAGGAGTTCCAGGGTCTGCTCTCTGCGCTTTGTCGGTATAAGAACGTGCGAGATGCGGAGCACTTGCTATTCTGTAACAAGAGTGTGTTCCCTCTCAATACAAAGAGCTTGAATATAATCCTCAATGGCTGGTGTAACGTGATCGTCAGTCCTCGGCAGGGGGAGAGAATTTGGAAAGAGATGAGCAAAGAGGCATAGTGCATGATGTTGTCTCATATGCTTGTCTCATATCTTGCTATTCGAAATCCAGGAACCTCAACATGGTGCTTAAGCTCTTTAACCGGATGAAGGAATTGGAGATTGCTCCTGATAGGAAAGTTTACAATGCAGTCATTCATGCTCTTGCAAAGGGTAGGCTTGTGAAGGAAGCTGTGAATCTCATGAGAACAATGGATGATAAAGGTATTGCACCCAATGCTGTTACTTACAATTCATTGATCATGCCCCTTTGTAAGGCCCGGAATGTTGATGGAGCTAAAAAGGTCTTTGATGAGATGTTGCAGCAGGGGCTTCACCCCACCATTCGAACTTATAATGCCTTTTTACGTATTCTTAGGACAGGGGAAGAAGTTTTTGAACTCTTAACAAAAATGAAGGAGATGGGATGCCATCCAACTTATGATACGTACATCATGTTGATCAGAAAGTTTTGTCGATGGCGCCAACTTGATAATGTTTTTGAGCTGTGGAATGCAATGACTGAGAATGGATTGAGTCCTGATCGCAGCTCTTATATTGTGTTGATTCATGGACTGTTTCTGAATGGAAAGTTGGAGGAAGCATACAGATATTATTTGGAGATGAAGAACAAGCTGTTTTTGCCCGAGCCTAAAATTGATGAGATGCTTCAAGCATGGGTATCTGGGAAACAAGTAACAGCAATTAGTACGGTGGAGAATCAGCCACATTTTAATCATTTGGATCAAGCTTCCTCTGGAAAACTCAATCGCGAATCAGATTTCCTTCGTCAACCTGAGTTGAGAAGAGTTGTGAGAGAGCAGGGATATTCTTTTTGGGAGCACTAGGATAGGGTATATTTGGTCACACTGTCAATGCATCGTATACAGACATTCCTAAAGGTAGTCTACAAACTTCATCTTTTAGACACTTGGGAAGATAATGGAGAATCCTATGAGGCATACTATTTGTCATTAAAGGTTTATGCAGTTGATTGTACACCCCTCGTGTTTGAATTTTGCATGATTATGCCCTTGATGAAGTCATACCATAAGTGAAGGCCAAAAGCAAGTTAGTCCTTCTGGTGCTTATGCTGTAATTGGAAGTATTCATGTATGTATTTCTCCTCGAATCCCATATTCTTTTGGCAATTACCCTGCAACAAGTACTGGATATAAGAAATTCCATGTGTTAGATGTGTTGTGGCCCCTTGTGTTTACATAAAAGCCCATGTGACACGGCGAGGCATCTTCCTCCATAGTCACTGTTATTGGAACTTTAAATGCTACGCATGGGACTTGCTTTTTCCTTCCCAAAATTTGGTCTGCAACATACATGTCAGGATACCATGAAAGTTCATGCTTGATTCACCACAACATTTGTTAGGGAAAACTTGTTTGGAGCTAACGTGGGTCATGGTCTTCAGAATGATTTAAGGTGTAGTAAATCTGAAACTATGTGTGCATATTTTTCCCTCAATGTGATCTCTGGTCAATCATGTAATGTGTACCCCCTTGGCAAAATAGCAAATTAACATGGGAATAATTTCCTAGCCTCTGGTGATTGTCATCAGGTCAGGGAGAGTTACTGTGATAACTATATTTCTGAGCACAAAAATGTTGGATCTGTAAGGTGTGGATGCTGCCTTATAGGTGATGGTAGCACTAAAGGGAAATCATTTAATCCTATGAAAAATAGGATCTGGTGGTGTGTTTGGCAAATTTTTCATTCTTTATTTGCTGCATTCCATCTACTTATGTTGGTCTTGCTGAAAACATTTGAACATGAAATGACCGAGCACAGGCAAAGGTGAACCAAATGCCAGCAGAACTGTAAAACTGAGATGGGCAGAGTGATTCCTAGCAAAATATGGGTCTCAGTAGGATTTGAGTGAATCTCATGTTTACTTTTGCTTCTGAAATTACTTAACTCCAGTTTCAAGTTTTTGAAGAGAAACTGGATAAACAAGACTGAGCTTATAAGGCCTAGCTGAATAATTATCTTGTACTTTTTATAGTTACATATAGTAGGCTTAAAATTATCATTAGATGACAATTATACATATTTCATCAAATGAATATAAGGGTATATTGATGCTGAAACCACCAAATAGAAGAGGCCTTCTGGTTCGCCTTTCTTTCAGTGAACACTGTTTGGTTTGGGGTGAAAAAGTAATGGCTAATGGGAATTCAGAAATGAATAGGGTTTCTTTCATGTTTTTCACAAACCTGAGCCCAACGGACCTTCTGTCACCCTGAATGGTGCGTGCATGGCTCACACTAAATGTGCATGTAAACTGGAATGTAGAGGATGGTAGAAGCACTTTTAATAGTTCCACCCTATGTTTTAGCATTCTGGTGAGCATTCAATTCAGATGAATTCACTGTATCACACTTACGCACACGATGTTGAACATTGGATGATGCTTGTCAAGTGTCATGGGCACTGGTTAAAACTCATGTGCAGGTGTACCTCTTGCAGATTTCTAGTGAGAGTTTTCTCCAATGGGGTCCTGATTGTTATTGCAGTTTAATGGTTTAATTGCCCTCTCGCTGCATGATTAGAATTCCTTTTCCTATAGACAATGACGTCGAGAATTTTAAAGCTTTTTGTTAAGCAAGTGCACTGTCTGAGCACTGTTGTCCTCTTCAGGCATAGTGGAGAACCAGAACAATTCCAAGATCTAGAAGTGGGACCTGTTCTCGTGGTTTATAAACTGCCCATTGATGAAAGGTAACTGTGATTGCTCCGATATGCTCTTATACCTGTCATCTTTAAATACTTTTCCTCCTAAATTTTATGGATGCTAGAACATTTTTTGTAATGAGGAAAAATACCATCTGGGTGAGAGTGATGCGTGGTTTCTTTTCCAGAGCGTGATAAGTGGACCATTAAAACAGCCAGTTATTTCAGGGAGATCGACTTGGAGCCTTTCATTCCTTTTAAAGAAGAAGTCATTAATATCTTATCAATTGGAAGATGTTTTCTGAGTGTCAGAGTATTTAAAATGGCTAAATCTCCATTCAACGTATGAATAACTTGTGGGATCTCAGGTCTGAGAACTAATGTGGTAACATCCGTAAGTTTTTCTGAAATAATTGGACGTGACTGTTCTGTCCTGCTTGGAATGAATTGCAGTAAGGCTCTACTTTGCTTTTGTCAACGTATATGTTCACACATGTGCAGGTGTGGTGCATGCATTTTAGAAAATTTTCCAATTTCAAAAGGATGAGTTAATTTTCAAACCATAGTCTTGTGCATGTGGTGCATTATATCTGGTTTCGTCTTGCTTAGCACAGTCAATGGAAATTAGTGAATAGAAAAGTTTTCTTGGTCAATGGTGAAATGCTTGAATTTGGCATTTTAGAAAATTTTCCGATTTCAAAAGGATGAGTTAATTTTCAAACCATAGTCTTGCATGCATGTGCATGTGGTGCGTTATATCTGGTTTCGTCTTGCTTAGCACAGTCAATGGAAATTAGTGAATAGAAAAGTTTTCTTGGTCAATGGTGAAATGCTTGAATTTGGCATTTTAGAAAATTTTCCGATTTCAAAAGGATGAGTTAATTTTCAAACCATAGTCTTGCATCCGAGGACATGTGATTGTAGACTTATTGCTGAAGACTTGTTCGTCACCACTTTGCACCGATTAGCGTGCCATCATTGCCCTACCCCCACCACTTGCTGGGATAAGTAAAACCACTGTTTGTTTTCAAAAGATTGCAATCTGTTTTCGCTTCCAGGCATCACTTTTGATATCGAATCTACTTTTCACCTCTGCTCTTGGCCATCCCCACCAATTGGATATTTCACCACTAATTGCTGGTGGCGTTTGAGCTATCGACTAGTCCACCTCCATCGGTTCCATTTTCAACATTAGGATCAAACTTATTTTGTTCCTTGTTTATGCTGAATAATGGACTTCTTTTTGAGGGAAAAAATGTGTTGTAGCTAAACTTCTTAACAGATAAAAATGGGTTCACCTAAACACATGATAAAGCTGGAGATCTTTTGTTTGTTTGCTGCTATAGATCACTCTAATTTCTGAATGCGAGTCTTGTGCGAAGAGCGAATTGTTCCTTCATCAGCCCTCCGGAAGAAGTCAATTTTGAGGCAGAATTTTGACGATTTTACAATTCTTAGAAAGATTTAACCCAAGACCTAAATTCTCTTAGTCTTTTAGGTGACAAGTTTTTATCTGGTCATACATGCCGATGGTTGTTTCGTGAGAATATGTTGCTATCAGAGGCTGGAAGAGATGAGGATGATTCATTAGGAGCCCTTGAGACTACATCGAGGTTAGGTCAAAATCACATTCGTGTGCATCTCAAGTGCGAAAGCAGGTGCATCACCATTTGACATTGGATAACTACCAGCCACTAAATTAGGTGAACCACACGTGGAAAACTACTGGATGTCATAATCGAGACTTTTTTGGCTGTCTGAATTCAAAACTTACATTCGTGGGCAACTATTAGATGCTTTGACTGGTCCAACTACGTGGTGATAAACCCAAGTTCTGCCACCGGTTCTGTAACTATCAAGACAGCGTGCGAGTCCAGTTCAGGAGTTCAATCCCATCATGCCCTGATTGTGCATATATTGGCTCCAAGTATAGAGTCGCAGAAAGATTCTGAGATGTTCATTTTAGGGTGACTAGAGGTTTCGGTTTTTTTCGTCCTTTTGTTTCATAATTTCATCCTTTTAAGCAAGAAAGGTGGGTTAATAGTGTGGTGACAAAATGGTTCGTCCCGGGGCGACTTTTCAATCTAGAGTGGTATTAAAGTAATGCATCTTTTGTTCTGATTTTCCATTTAGTTTTGTCCTTAGTCCATCTTCAATCTAGTAAAGTTTAAAAAAATTAAAGAAGATAAAAAAGTCCAAGTCTTCCACAACTAAGTGGAGAGCCCTCTTTTGACCATTTGGCATCACTTTTAATCAAATATCTCAATTGTTTTGTTAAAAGTCTTCATGTTCCTTTCCATTGTACAGGTGGTAGTTTGAGTTTGTTTTTCTTCTTGGCTCTTCTCTCCTCCTTTGATTATGCCTGGGAAAGCTGGACCACAGACGAAAAGAGGCGCTGGACCTTATGCTCAGTCATGGACAACAACAATAATATAATCAAACTTTGGATTTCAATCACGTGTTCTACTCTTGAAACCCAACCTCAACAAGCTACCTGGTGCATGGGGAAAAGGAAGCGAGGTGGCGTGAACAACCCGTGGAATATCCGAGGTACTTTGCATCGTTCATGACATTATCCTAATCTTATTTAATAACATTCCCTGTATATATTTCTGAGTAGAATACGTCAAGAAAGAGGGTAATAAGTAGTGCAAAGCAAAGCCTCTTGGACCTAACCAAAAAGAGAATCTCGGATTGGATAATCATCGATGAAGTCCAAGAAGTTATGGATAATCATCAGCCTTTCTTGTTCCTTTTTTATATTTTCCTTTCTCTCCGTGTGCCGAGAGGTAGTTGTCGTTCTTTTCAGCAGATGCTTCATCACCCACTTGAACACGCCTTCATTTGTCCGTTCTCCTCCCATCTTTCTTTGTCGGAACCGGCGAGCCTCACCGCCAGTTAACCGCCTCCTTTGGCATGATTAATCTGGTTGCTAGTCTCCCCCATGCCGTGGAAATTCAAGGATGACATTCGTTAATAAATTGGAAGCCTGTTGAAAAGAATATGCCCGCTTTGGAAAAAGTTATATACCATGCCCTGAAATGCTGCTCGGACCAATTCTTTATTCATTTTTTCTTGTGTCCTGCTAACTTAGTTGTTAAGTCAGAATATTCCTCGAGGTGATTGACATGGTATACCTGGTCCGTATAACCCGTCATCTCGGGCCGCATTTTCCTCTTTTTACCTTTTCCTTTTCGCCTAGAACAAACGGGTACCCTTTATTCTATCTCATTTTTTTTTGGGCCAATGGGAGCTTTAGGTGTATGTACAGCTGTAAATAGATCTATTTCGACAATATAAATAGTATGGTTTTGACATGTTTTAAATATTTCGGTGATATGCAATGCAATAGTAGATTACCCAATCGCATTGTCCAGGGAATACACGTTTTTGGTGACAATTACAGTAATTTTTACCAATATTCTTATCTTTTTAGCTTTCTTTTCAAGGTTTGGAATCAAAATTATATGGTAGCAGATGGGATGTAGGCTGTTGCAGCTCATGTTTCAAATTTAGGGCACCAAGTCATTTAGGACACCAAGTTAAGTACCGTCTTGTTTCTGTCCAATCGAATATTTGATCAGGTTGATTTCTTAGGAACCAAACCTGTTGACCTTGGAACTATATGGTAGCTCCAAGCGGTTTCAGGGTCAACTTAGGTACCAATCGTATATATAATATGTATGTGCCAAACATGACTACAATTTTTTCTGTTAGAGGATGATATGTCAAACATATTCAATTTCAACAATTTCTTTTTGCTTTTAGGGAAAAAAAGAAGAAGAAGAACCAAAATAGAACCAGCCGATCAAGATATAGATTCGAGAGTTAAACCGGTTAAACTATGGTTTCCAATATTTGGAACTGGAAACCGAACAGGTTCCCTTGGAACTGGCCTTGAGCTCATTTTCCGGATTGAACTAGCCCAGTCGCTCTTCCCTAATAGATATTGAGTTTTTTTGGGGTTTTCCCCTATACTTTGTAGACTTTGAATCGGGATGATATTTCGTATGGAGGGAATTTGTATGTAGACTTTTCCAGGACTTTTAAACGTAAACTACGGATAAAGCAGAGCGGACCTAACATCACAAAGATCAATATTTTAATCCTGAAGGAGGAATAGTATCGTAGATCGAGACGCCTCCATGATTGTCATCAATACTTTAATCTATACCCTAAGTGGCCGATTAGGGTATAGCTTTGAGAATTGAAACAGTTAAACTCCGGTTTCAAGTTTTTGGAACAGGAAACCAGACAGGTTCCCATGTGAGCTGGCCCTGAACCATCTGAGTAAGGTCAATTTCCGGATTGAATTAGTCTGATCGCTCTTTCCTAATAAATATTTGGGTTTTTTTTTTTTTTTTTTTTTTTTTTGGGTTTTCCCTATATTCTGTGGACTTTGAATCGGGATGATATTTCGTTTGGAGGGAATTTATATGTGGTTCTGGGTCGTTGCTTCGTGGACTTTTCCAAGGACTTTTTGCCATAAACTACGGATTAAGCAGAGCGGGCCTAACATCACGAATATTGATATTTTAATCCCGAAAGGAGGAAACAGTATCGTAGCTCGAGACGCCTCCATGATTGTCAGCGATTGGTTGGTGCATGGACGCGCATGCGCTTTGGAAAATATCATAAAGACACGAGAGAATAGGAACCCTTTTGTTTTAATACCTTTTTCTTTTTTTTTTCTCTCGAGTTTGGCTAAGCTGTGAAGGAAGTGTGGCAAAGAACGACAAAAGTCCGCACATCAAGACTTTTTCTCAGAATGCATGAAGCGCGGTGGGGGTAGAGATTCTTTATTTCACATCTAATTATTTGACTAACTCCACATTCGCCACGAAGCCGGAAAACGCACGTACTTTCCCACTCCACGTAGCATGAGAACCCAGTTCATTGATTGACCATCCCTTTGTAAGGGTCATTGTCCCTTGCTATTTATGGAGAATCTCTCTTCGACCCTCCATCTCTCAAATGGAGAAAAGCAGATGAGGAGAAGGGAGGGGATGAACAGTAACGTGGCCATATGCTTGGCCATATGCTTGGACCAGGATGCTTAATCCCACAAGTGGTTGTTCAATTGATGACAAGTTCCTAAGTTTTACCAAGCTGTTACATGGAGTTTAGAACGATGATTCAACTTTCTTTTTGTTTGATTCATGGTTTGTCGAAAATATTCCACGGAAGGAAGCTTTTCTTGATTCTAGGGAAATTTTCACTTGAGTATGTTAGAAATTTTCAGATGTCGTACTCATATGCAAAGCAAGAGTGTCGTGCGTTATAGATAATGTGCTTGAAAGTGAAAAACCTAGAACTTCTCTAAATCTTTTACTAAATGAATGTGGGGTTTGGCTATACACTTCTCGGCATGCCAGTCCTGGGATGTAACTTGGCTAAGGAAAGAAAAAGGGTATACTTTCACTTCAAGAGGAAAGCGATTGCTAACTTTTGCCATGCTTTTATGTGGCGCACGACCATAAGTTTGCTGGCCAATCTACACATAACATATGGATAAGGTCGAACTATAATCGTACGCGGGTAATGCAGTCATATTGACAAGAAGAGTCAAGTTTACCAATACATCCTTATTTCCCCAAAAATAACCTTGTAGAACATTGACCACCATACATCCCCCCTTGCCAGAAGAATTGCCATTACCGATGTCCTTATCTGTGTCCCTTTATTCGTGTCTCCTAATTTTTCTCTTGTCGGATTGCAATTCAAGTACACAATTGTTTTTTTCATATGGGGATTTTACATGATTATTATAAAGACATTAAGATGTTATAATAAATGAATATGAAGTCTTAATTGAGATAAGATTGATCAAATATATGACACGACAGATCTATTTATCACAATATTTTGTTCCGCGTAACACGCGTCTCAATTATATAAATTATAGAACCGTAAATAAATAAAAATTGAAAAAGAGAGGCACATGTAGACGGCAAGATGAGGGGGACTGCCACAAAGGCTTTCTGGGTTCAATGCCGACAAAATACGGGGGGGCACGTGTCGAGTTTTTATCTCCTTTGAGGTGATGTCATAAGACTGGACCTCATCCTAAGTTCGAAGCCGCCATCTTTCCTACGAAACGAATTAATAAAATATTATGTGTGTTTGTGTGAGAGAGAGAGAGAGAGAGAGAGAGAGAGAGAGAGACAAAAGTAAAAAAAAAAAGGAAACTTAACCAAACACACAACTCAAACACCCCACCAAGAGAATAATTACTTGGCACCACAGCATGCAACTGAATTTCTCCATCCTCGTACCCCACCTTTGCTTTGGCCTCATCTCCTCTCACATGGCGACAAATTAACTCAACCATAAAATGGGCTCCAATCTCCCCTATCCCAAAATTTCAATCCTCTCTCCAGTCTTCTTCTTGAGAGAGCCACTTGGCGAAGATCCTCTCTCTCTCTCTCTCTCTCTCTCTCTCTCTCGCCCCCCACCCAAAAAAAAAAAAAAAAAAAAAAAAAAAAAAAATTCTTTTCCCAAATTCACCCAAACAACCCTCCTTTCTAGGGTTCGTCCTGATTGTGAGCCTCTTTCCTTTTTGTTTCTGGCGTTGGTTTAGAAGAAAGGATTGAACTCTAACATGATCATGAAGAACCCACAATCATCCTTACCACCAGGATTTAGGTTCCACCCAACTGACGAAGAACTCATCCTCCATTACCTCAGAAGGAAGGTCACATCCTCACCTCTCCCTGTTTCCATCATTGCAGAGGTTGATATCTACAAGCTTAACCCCTGGGAATTACCAGGTATCTAATACTCTAATCACTTCTTTCTATCCCCACCCCCTTCCGTGCATCAATATGTCAAGAGACTAATTTTTTTCCGATCTTCTTTGGATCAGCTAAAGCAGCTTTTGGCGAGAAAGAATGGTACTTCTTCAGCCCTAGGGATAGGAAGTACCCGAATGGAGCAAGGCCCAACAGAGCAGCTGCTTCTGGGTATTGGAAGGCCACCGGCACGGACAAAGTGATCGTGACTTCATCTTCTTCAGCATCCGCACATCAGCACCACGAGAAACTCGGCGTGAAGAAGGCGCTGGTCTTCTACAAGGGGAAGCCTCCCAAGGGACTCAAGACGAATTGGATCATGCACGAGTACCGCCTCGCCGAGTCGCCCGCCTACAACAGTCGCCCCAACACTAACCCCTTGAAGCTTAAAGATTCTTCCATGAGGGTGAGCCTTCTCTCGCAAGTGCACTTAAGTTGATAATCCATATAAAACAGATCAGTTGATTATAATTCTATCGTGATTTTTTCTGTTCTCCACGAGTCTATCCAATACATTTTGCTGGACACATAAAGTCTAGAAAAAGTTGTGCTATTTGTCGACGAGCTTACTCCATAACTCCGAAGTCGATCTCAAATTATTAATCACGATTCGAAAGGTGCGCTACTAGCGGACAAACCCCTCTTCGTACACGTGAAGTCGACCTCAGTTTATCAATGCTTTAGCCTAATCTGAAAGTGCTTTTTTTTTCTTCCTCCTTTTGGGAAGACGATGTCCTTTGTACTGCAAAAGAAGGCTTTACAGTGATCTAATAGCTGTCGGTTTGTGAAAAAAGTATCAATTTACAAGAAACCAGAAATGTTAGGCGTGCAAGAAACCAACAAAGGCGAAAGGCCCGAGAAAGCCCGATGGTTTCCAGTTTCTGGGCTGTTGACATTTCTCTCTCTCTCTCTCTTTCTCTCTTTGCTTTTCACATTCTCTTTTTAGGCGAGAATCTGGCATCCTAACTTTTTAATTATTTGGTTCCAGTTGGACGATTGGGTTCTGTGTCGGATTTACAAGAAGACCAACTTGTCCCCTACCGCCTCAGCCTCGGTGGCCACACCTGATCAAGATCAGGAAGAAGAAGAGGAAGAAGGCCTCAGTAACATTCACCAAAACGAAATGCTAAAACCCTTCGCGGACATCCCCAACAATCACGTTCAAAACAACGGCGGCCTAATGTCTCAGAAGTCCTCTTCGTTCTCCAATTTAATGGACGCCTTGGACTACTCCGTGCTCGGTAGCTTTCTATCTGACAACACCCCACAAGGGGTCGGCATGCCCGGATTCGACCAATTGGCTCCATTGATTCCGAATCACAGTAACCATGTGGACATCACTGACCCGCACATGTTCGGCAGTGGGACTTATAGTAGTGGAAGCAGCAATTGCTTTCCCCAGAAGCTGCCCCAGCTCAGCCCCTCGTCATCGGCTCCATTCATGGAGGAGAACAGGCTCAAGCGTCATCGCTCGGACGCCGACACTGCGGCGTATCAGGCAAAGAAGCTCCTCAGCCACTGCAGCTTCACCAACACTGCGAGCCAGGCGGCCGACTTTCCGCAGTATAACTTGATCAATAGCTACCCATTCTTGAACCAGCAGTTGCTACTAGGACCCCATAACTACGGCCATTTTCATGGTTAAAACGGATGGCGAAAAGGGCGAGATTAGAAAGGGAAGAGACGATTGTTTATGGGTTGCGCCGGACGCGCGTGATATAAGTGAAGTAGGGTTTTTAGGGAAATAATATTGGCTGTGCATGCATGATTTTTCTCCCCCTTTGACAACGAGGGGAATTAGAAGTGTAACCTTAGACTGTAAGGATCCAGCAGAAAAATGCGAATGGATTGAAACGGGAGGTCTATGCTGATGAAAACTTAATCGGGTTTACGTACGTGGGATGTGAAATTGGGTACAGATTTTCGAGAAAATTATGCTGGAGTTAAAGCTAAAGTCGACAAAGTAGGTGCATCCACATGATTGAGCCTGCAGGAGCCTAGGACTAGGAGGTACCTAAATGTCATGATTATCAAATCTAAGAACATTAATCATTAAGAGGTCAATCTGACTTTTCAAATGAAGTACAAAACTGATCGAATCCGGACCCACGGAAGAAATTAAACAGTGCAGCCACTTGGACATCTCCATAAAACAATGTGCCACCACTGCCCATTCACATGAATTGTAACGGTCTATCGCAGAAGAACTTTCTTTTTTTTTTTCTTTCTGAAAATATATATATCAATCGGAGCAATTACACTATAACCGGGGAAGGTAAAAAAAGACTAAACCTATTATATTAATATTAATTTAGTCCTAAGTCTTTTACACTTTCAATCCATCAAGCCAATTTTAATCTAAAATCGTTAACATGAACTTCAACTATCATGGTCGATGCTAATCTAAACATTTTTAATAATATTTTTAAAAATTTTGCGATATTTCTTTTACAATTTCTTTTATTCTTTTCTTTTCTTTAGTTTTTTCCTAAGGGCTAGCAATAGTCGTTGCCCAATCCTCATTGGCCACAAACAAGGATCGACATCCCTATATAGCACTTGGCAAGGGTAGGCCGATAGCCCTTACTAGCCCTCTGCCAAAAAGAAAAAAAAAAGTTAAAGGACAAAAAAAAAGAAGAAAAGAACAAAAAAATTATAATTATTTTTTCAATTATTACAATTAAATTAAAAAAATGTCTACGACAATATCGATCCCGCCATAAATGACTGATAATGTTAGGTCCGAATGGACTGAATTGGAATAAATTCAAAATGTTTATGATTAAATTAATTCAATTGAAAAACTTTAAGAGTAAATTGATACCAATATAATTGATTGACAATTTTATTGGTATTTCCTCCCAGTATTGTAAGGTAAAACATTGTCATAGGAATGCTAACTTGGACGTGGAAATACATATCCGGTGGGATTCTGTGCAAGAAAAGATTAGAGCATATACAAGCAATGCTTATATAGTTCATAGCAACATATTCCTTGATAGTTGTGAGGAAATAAGGAAAGACAAGAAAATGATATTATATATAACTGATTATTGGGCTTTGTATATCTATGCTTGTTATGTATAAACCATGAGGCCCAGTGAACCATGAGGGATTTTTAAGTTATCAAATAATTTGCACTTATCATCCGAAAAAGAAAAGAACAAGTATATTTGATTATCAACTAAAATAATGTCCGTCTTAAGCAATAATCGTCGAAGCGTAGCTACTTTTCGAATTGATATAGTTAGGTTGCAGTTTTATTACATCTCCCTTTCAACAGTGAAACTTATCCCTCGTTGTCTCACCGCCTAACCTTAAGCCCTGTTATTTGGAGGTCACATCCAGTGTTCTTAATAGTATTACTTCGAAAATAAAGATAAAAATGAAGAAAACAAAAACAAGAATTTGATAACAATTGCATCCGCATCTTTACCATCGCCAGTCTAGTATGGGCTTCAGATGATGAAGCTCCAGTGTTGTAAAAAAGGGGCCAACTATTCTTCCCTTGTCGTTAGCCCTATAAATTTAATTGGACTAAATTTGTAGAGTTCTAATATGAATTTTTCAGTTATGTACAGATTAGGTGGACCTGCATCTAAGTTTCTTGATGGATTCTCGCTTGCTTTATCCTATAACCGGAAGCATGTATAGAAGTTGAAGATTGAGTCAATGAAGATCCATCGATTAGAGAATTACTGTGGCTAAAGAATTGGGAACAGTTACAAAATCATTCCTAGAGTAACGCCCAAGTCAAGATATTAGAGATTTTTGCAAAGAAAAATTGGGACGAAAAACGGAATTACCCATTTAAAGATACTTGAAGAATCAAGAAAGACATGCACTCACAAGCAATCAAGACATATAAAAAAATCACGAATCGTACATCAGATTTTGTAATAAATTGATTGTGATAAGATTTTACCCTTTGAATTATCTTTGAGAGTATAAAAGTTTTCCATCCGTATTTCCTAACCTTTTTACTTTCTCTATATTCTCTAATCATCTCCGTTAGCAGTTTATGTCCAACTTCAGTCGTCGAGCAGGCAAGGCTTCCAATGGCCTAATTTAATTAAATTTCATGTAATTTCCTTTTTATTTCCTACTGAACGCATTATTTAATAATTTGAAGTTTGCAAAATCCTTGAGACTTCGAGGCATACCAGAATCCCATTACTTTTAATACGAAGTCAAACTTAACAATTTAATCAGCTATCGATCATCCTCGATTGAGCTTTAATCACTAATTGAAACCATCGAATTTCCTATCGATCACAATCCTATGAAAATCTACATAACGCCTCTCTTGTTTTATGCTCATTGAATCTGCCATCTCTATCTCAAAATATCTTCCAGAATATTTATGTGGTGTCTGGCTCCACAACGTGGACAGCTCAAAGCACCTTCCCATTGCCCTTCATCTTTCTACTTGGGAGCATCATCTAATCTGTATGATAAAAAGGTGAAGTTGAAAGAAAGGAGGAGGATGCATTCATGGATATTGTGTAGCAGAAGACCAGATGTTTCATTAAACACTTATCCTAACACCTAATTGATTTTGTCCTAAACATTGGTCTGTATCTTCGAAATGACCCCAAATGCACATCCAATAGCTACTTGCATTATCTTAACATGAGACTTATTCGATTATCAGATTCGATGGTCCAATAAGATTCATTCCATTCGTACATGTCCTACTCCTTCAAAGTTTAATTATGAGACGACAATGTACATAACACATTAATTCACGCAGAGATAAAGCAATATCAAAGTGTCTCGAGTGTTATGTGAAAAAAATGTAGGGCTTAATTGGATCATATTTTTCTAAGACATTTGTTAGAATACCCATATTAAAAATGTATCGTTTTTCATACACTAAACTAACAATGTCTTTAGCGATATGTATAATTAATTACATTATATTATGATTAATTCTTATATGGACTATGCCTAATATTGAGCAACGCCAAAAGTTTTTCAATATAAATTCCGGCCATCAAACAAAATTAGCCTTTAAGTAGGAAAACGCTTGTCCGGACCCAATTCGGCAGATCAGCTACAATTGTGGAGAAATTCCTTCTTGAAAAGTCAGAATTCTTTATAAAAAAAAAAGGAAAAAAAGGAAAAAAAGAAAGAAACAAAAAGGAAGGAATTACTCAAAAAAGTCATAAACGTATTGCACTTTTACTAATTGGATCATAATTTTTTTTTTTACATTCTACCAATTGAGTCTATCCTGCCAATTTTGGTAGGAAATTTATAACGTGGATGTCGTGATGTTGACGTTGAATTTTTTTAAAATTTTTAAAAAATTTATTTTATCTTTTTTCCTTATTTTTTTTATATTTATTGTGCTCGGCAAGGGTCACCATCATTAGTCATTGGGTGAGGGCTATATTATGAGTAATTCTTATATGGAATATGCCTAATCTTGAGCAATGCCAAAAGTTTTTAAGGATAAATTCTGCCCATCAAATCAAAATTAGCCTTTCAGTAGGAAAATGCTTGTCCAGACCCGATTCGACAAACTAGCTACAACTGTGGAGAAATTCCTTCTCGAAAAATCATGCAGAATTTTGTAAAATAGGAAAAATAAGAAAAAATAAAGAAAGAAAAAAGGGTAAAATTACCAAAAAAAAAGTCATAAACTTATTGCACTTTTACCAATTTAGTCATAAATCTTTTAATTATAATAATACGGTCATAAATATTTTCACACTTTGCTAATTGAGTCTATCTAGCCAATTTTTGCAGGAAATTGTTAATATGAATATTGGCCATTCTATAAGACATGACTAATGCTGATGTAGAAATTTTAAATTTTAAATTTTTTTTTTTTTCCTTCATTTCTTATATTTATTATAATCGGAGAGGATCACTGAACCCTCATCGGTCATTGGGCGAGAGCCATATTGTGAGTAATTCTTATATGGAATATGCCTAATATTGAGCAATGCCAAAAGTTTTTAAGGATAAATTCCGCCAAAGTTTTTATTGATAAATTCCACCCATCGAATCAAAATTAGCCTTTCAATAGGAAAACACTTGTTTAGACCCGATTCTCTAGATCGGCTAGAGCTATAGAGGAATTCCCTCTTGAAAAATCATGTAGAATTCTATAAAAAAGGAAAAATAGGAAAATAGAAAGAAAGAAAAAGGGAGCATCATCAAAAAAAGTCCTAGCACTTTGGCCAATTCAATTATAAACCTTTTAATTGTAATAATTAAGTCATAAACATTTCACATTTTGCCAATTGAATCTATTTGATCAATTTTGGTAGAAAATTACTAACGTGGATATCGACCATCCTATGCGGCATGATTGATGCTAATATGATTTTTTTTTCTTTTTCCCTTCTTTTGTTATATTTATTGTAAATCGGCAAGGGTTGCTGAACCCTCATTGGAAATTGGGCGAGGGCTGTATTATGAGTAATTCTTATATGAAATATGCCTAATATTAAGCAATGCCAAAAGTTTTTAAGGATAAATTCCCCCATCGAATCAAAATTAGCCTTTCATAAGGAAAATGATTGTTCGAACCCGATTTGATAGATTAGCCCCAACTGTGGAGAAACTCCTTGAAAATTCATGGAAAAATAGATTGGTCTAAATTGGGAGAATTATCAAAAAAGTCATAAACTTATGCACTTTTGCTAATTTAGTCCTAAAATTTTAAATTATATTGCCATTTTTTTTTTTTTTTTTTTGGTCTAAGATAGGTAATTCATTCATTCATAAGTAAGGATTACAAGAAGATGATAGGGTGGATTCATAGCATAAAATACTAAGAAGAGGATAGGGAGGTGCATATAACCAATTTGTGGGAAGGGACTTAAGACGATGTTATTTCGCTACCCAATTGGCAGCTTGGTTGGCTTCTCTCGAGCAATAAGATAGCTTAACGAAAGGTAGATTTTGTAGCATAATTCTGCTTTCATTGATCAAGCTGCTCACGGCCCATGGAACTTCAGCCCGGCCTAGCGTTGCTTCAACAAGAGCTTTGTTGTTGCTTTGTACTTCCCAATCACTTCCCTTGTTTTGAACTTGAATTGTTCCCACGTGAGTTGTTGTTCGGTGGGTGAGAAAATGCAGACCGTGCGAGAGAGCTAGGGCTTCAGTGCACAGAGCATTCTCCACTTGAATCTCAGCAGCAAATCCATCGATCAGCAGACCTCTTGAGTCGCGCACGACCCCGGCGACTAAGTTATTCTCTTCCCCCTTCACCCAGGAGCAATTGATGTTGAGTTTAAAGCCAGTGATGTCCGGCGGTTTCCATGCTTCGGGCGAAAGTCGGCTGCTAGTTCTACTCTGTTCTTTACTCGGAACCCATCTGGAGAAGGCCCTGACTTGTGCATGGGCAAGATCTGCTATGGAATCAACTTTGGGAGGTTTGGATCGAAAGACATGGTCGTTTCGGAGCTTCCATATTAGCTAGAGCGTGCTGGCCACCATTTCCGCTGAGGGTAAGTCAGTTTTTTCAGCAAAGAAGTCTTCAAACCACTTGTCCATTCAAGTTACTGAGGTTGTTTTGTTATAGAGGTGGAGACGCAGATCAAGCCATATATGTCGAGTTCTTTTGCAGAGGAAGAAGAGATGCTCTGTTATTTTTGGGTGCCGAGAACAGAGTGGGCACAACGGATCAAGTAATACTCGCCTCTTGTAAAGATTTTCCTTTGTGGGTATTGCGTTTTGACATATGCTCCATAGAAAAAACTTAACTTTGGGAGGGACTGGAGTACTCCATAATCTGGTCCATAAAGATCTAGGCGGCCAGTAGGAAGTTGTTGCTTTGTTGGGATCTGGAGAAGTAGTTAATGAGCAAATCCTATTGTAGCCACTTTTAATTGTATAGGAGCCTGACTTGTTTCCTGTCCATATCATCCTATCTGTCTGTGGTATTGCTGAAATGGGGATTGAAAGAATTTCTTTAACTACTTGGTCATCAAAAAGTTCGCAAAGCTTAGGCTCATCCCATGCTCTTCCTTCATTGCACATTAATTCAGCAACTTTCTCAGGATCATTTATATTCGCCGGTCCTCCTATTACTCCCCTTGGAAGCCATTTGTCCTACCGGACGTGAATACGTTCCCCATCCCCCACAATCCACCTGACCTCTGGTTCAATAGTGTCTTGACCTATTAGAATGTTTCGCCAGCCCCAAGATGGTTGTTGTCCTAGTTTTGCTCTCCATAAGTCCCCATTTGGATAGTAAACACCTTTTAGAATCTGGCTCTATAGCGCTGAGGGTGATTGTAATAATCTCCACGCTTGTTTGCTTAACATAGCTTTGTTAAACTTAATTAGGTCTTTAAAGCCGAGACCCCCTTCATCTTTTCTGGACTTCAAAACTTCCCATTTCTTCCAATTAATAACTCTTTTAGTATCATTTTGCTTCCACCAAAAAGCTACAATCCTTTGTTCAATGGCTTTGCATACTGATATTGGGATTTTAAAAATAGACATTGCATATTGAGGAAGAGCCTGTACCACAGCTTTAATCAATACTTCTTTGCCGGCTTTAGACAATAATTTTTCTTTCCACCCTTCAAGCTTCATGTTTACTTTTGCAAGAATCCATGAAAACATCTCATTTTTTTGTTTGTCCCCAATCAAATGGAATTCCCAAGTACTTCCCTATTTTGTCGATAATAGGCACACGTAACTCATATGCCATATTCCTCTTCAAGCTCAGAGGGCAGCCCTTGCTGAAAAACACTCATGATTTGTTTAAATTGATAGCTTGACTAGTAGCATAGCAATGTTGATTCAGAATGTTTGCCACATTTTGACATTCTCTGACTGTCCCATCCATAAAAAGTATAGCGTCGTCTACAAATAATAGATGAGACAGAGTGGGACAATACCTATTCAATTTTATTCCTTTGATACTTCCATCTTCTATTGCTTTGTGCATCATCCAAGAGAATGCATTTGCCATTACTATGAATAGGTACGGGGACAATGGGTCTCCTTGTCTTAAACCCCGTGTGGGATTGAAATATCGTGTATGATCGCCATTGATTTTGATGCTAAAGGACACCGTGGAGACACAATACATCACAAGCTCAATCCATTTTTCACCAGATCCCATCTTCCTCATACTCATTTTTAAGAAATCACACTCAACCATGTCATAAGTCTTTTGCATATCCAGTTTAAGAATTGCCTGGAATTTCTTTTTGCGTTCTCTAATCCTCAACTGATGCAATACCTCATGAACAATAAATATGTTATCTTGTATTTGTCGTTCTTTAACAAAGGCGCTTTGTTCGGTAGTTATTATCTCAACAAGCCATGGTTTCAATCTATTTGATAGCACTTTAGAGATAATTTTATAGCTGAAATTACATAGACTGATTGGTCTAAACTGGCAAATACTTTCTGGATTTTTTACTTTTGGAATGAGAGATATATGAGTCTTGTTGAGCAGGGGATCAAATTTACCAGATTCAAAGAAGTTTCTGACCAAATTGAACACTTCCAATTTAATCTCTTCCCAATAATACTAATAAAATTGTCCATTGAGACCATCCAAACTGGGGGCTTTGAGTGTACCTAGCTAGAACACCGCTTCTTTGACCTCTTCCATTGAAATAGGGGCCAACAGGCTTTCGTTCATTTCCCTGGTGACTATAGATGGGCATATGTCCACCATATGCTGAAGATTTCTTGGGCTTGCCGATTCATATAGTGAGCGATAGAAATCTTCTATGTGTTGCTTCAATATTTTCTGATCCGTGCACCAAGTATCTTCATTTAGCTTCAGCACAGTAATTCTATTCCGTTGTCTTAATTGAACCGTTGTGGCGTGAAAATATTTTGAGTTCCTGTCGCCCCATTGAAGCCAATTCGCCCGAGACCTTATACCCCAATACATCTCTTCTTGCCGCCAAAGCCGTTCTATTTTCTCATCGATTTCTTGACTTTCCTTCTTGTTGGATAATTGGGGATCCCCATTCGTAATCTCAGTTAGTTTCTGTTTGAGGCTTCTGATTTGGATAGAGGCATTAGAAAACTTGTTTTTGCTCCATGCAGTCAATTCCTGTGTAACGTGATGTATTTTATGAGAAAAAGTCATATAACAATGCTGGTAGTTTCCCCAACAGCGTTTTATGATCTCCCGACATTCTTCTTCCTCTGTCCAGTATGCTTCAAACTTAAATTCCTTTCTTTTTTTTCTCCTAAACAAGATGTAAAGACAACACCAGGGGGCTATGATCAGAACCTACCGTTGGGAGGGCGACAACTTCAGCATTTGGGAAGGTAATTTTCCAATTCATTGTACAAAAGGCTCTATCCAGCCTCTTTTTTACTAAATTTTCACCTTCTATATTGTTAGCCCAAGTGAAAGCACACCCCTTAGTATCATTATCTATCAAGGAACAGTCATTTAGCATATCCCGAAAGGCCGCTATTTTATGTTGATCGGCTTCAATTTTCCCAACCTTTTCCCAGCTATATAGAATTTCATTAAAGTCCCCCATACAAAGCCAAGGAAGTTGATTAGTGGAGTGAAAATTCCAAACCTTTTGCCATAACAGAAGTCTCTTGAAAATTTGTGAAAGCATGCATCAGTGTGACTCTCATTAGGTGTCGACTATTAGGATCCTTACATTCACATCCATATGCTCTTTTGAACTCGAATTGATTTGAATTTCCACGCCCTCATTCCACATCAGCACCAAACCCCCTGCGATTCCTATTGGTTGCTCTACAAACATATTTTGAAGCTTCAATCTTTTTTGGATTTTATCCACCATCGACTCCTTATCTTTGGTTTCCATCAAGAAAACCAAGTCGGGCCTTTCTTGAGCCATTAAGGCTCTAAGCTCTTGGACTGTCAAGGGGTTGCCCAGCCCCTGACAGTTCCAACTTAGAATCTTCATGGTGTCGTTGGTGGCTTATTAGGGCTACCCACCAAAGCCCAATCATTCCCCTCTTTTACTAGCTGCACAGAGGTATCTAATAATTCCATATCATCCAGGATAGAAGAGGTAGAAACTTCTGCTCTTTTTTGTTTCTTTGTTTTTTGATACTTCATCATCTTCTTTTCGGTATCACCCATAACGTTCAGTCCTACATCAGTTGGACCTTCTAGTAATAGCAGCTATTTTCCACTTCCTTCTCTAGCCATTGAAATCATCTCTCCTCCATCTCTTCCCACCATTGAAGAAGGGCTATCTACTCTTTTCTTGCTTCGGGAAAGGGGATTAGTTGTTTTAGTTTCTGCCCTTACACTAACTTCCATATTGACTAGCTCCAAGGGAGTTTCAGGTACAAACTCTTCTTCTTCATCATTAAGATCAACCTTGCCATAAAATGCCTTCCAATGTGGACTATAATCTTTTACTTCCGCTTTGAGCCACGGCCCGTACTTCCCTACCTTATTTGCTACCCAGTTCGTTGTTTCATATGGTATCTCCTCACAATACGATGCATAGTGACCAATTCGCCCACATGAGTAACACAAGTGAGGGAGACGCTCATATTTAAACTCCGCTCATAAATTCTTGTTCCCTATCTTGACTAAAAGCCCCTGTTTTAAGAGGAGCTATAAGATTCATCTCGACTTTGACTTTACCTGTTTTATAGGGACCATAGCCTTTAGATTCTAATTGTATTTCTTTTATTGTTCCCACTTTACCACCAACATCGGAAAATACCTCTTCTAAGATCCATCCCGGGGGTAGTCCAACAATATGGACCCAGAACTCATATCTAGAAAAATCATAGCAATATACTGGGATATCTGGCTCACATTGTTTTAGCACTAACAAGTTGCTTGCAAAGGACCATGTTATTGCCAATTGAGTATATCTGGTTAATTTTTTCAGGAAATTACTAACGTAGATACCAACTGTTTTATATGACACGTCAAATGCTAACGTGGAAATTTTTCAAAACTTTTTAATTTTTCCTTATTTTCTTATATTTATTGTGGTTGGCAAGGGTTGTCAAACCCTCACTTGCTAATTGAGCGAGGACTGTGGAGGGTCTAGCGCGACCCTCCTAGGCCACAATAAATATAAGAAAAGAAGGAAAAAAATTAAAAAAAAATTATGTACATTAATATTAATAGTGCAAAAAAGGATGACTATAGTTTACATCAGCAACTTTTTTGCTAAAATTAATTGGATAGACTTAATTGATAAAAAGTAAAAAAAATTAAAATTTAATTGATATAATTGAAAAGTTTATAACCAAATTGATAAAGATATAAAATATTTAAATCTTTTTTGGTAACTACTACTACTCGAAAAAGAATCAGCACAAAGAAAATGAGTTTTGATTTCACTCCCGCTCAGATGGCCAGGCTTCATTACAGATAAACGATCAACTGCTTTTTAAATATCGAAAGCTCTCCACCTGGAGCGACTGTGAGAGAAGGAGAGATCGACACCGCCACCGCCGCCGACGAAAACGGAGTTCCCATTTGGTCATCACACCCACCAAAACCACCAGAGAGACAGCGGCGGCGACGACAATGATGAGCCACCCGGATCCACCCTCCCACCCAACCTCTATGGCCAGCCTTCTCCTCCGTGCCCACCCTTCTGTGGCGGCGGCGGCAGCATTGGCGGCGGCGACGACTTCACCCTGGCCCTGCCTCCACTGTTCGATGTGTACCACACTTCACACGCACCTACCCCGTGTCCGCCTCAGGACAATTTCGCCTCCAGTTACTCCTCCCCCTACCCGCCACCGCCTCAGAAATTTTCGCAAGGATCAACCGAGTACTCCGAATGCCCGCCCCCGCCGCTGCCCCCGCTGCTACCGCCAACTGTCGAGCCCATAGCTCACGAGGTCGATGAGCCGAGAGAGACCCACCATTCTCCTCGCCTCCGTTTGCCTTCTTTCCTCCGTCGTTGCACCTGGCAACAGTCTGACTCTGGCCCCGCTGATGCTGCTTCCATCGGTGGAGCTTTCGGCTCTTATTTCGCCAACAAGCCCGCTTACAAAGTGTATTGCAAGACAGAACCCAAGTATTCTCTCACTATATGGGACTCAAAAGTCATTCTTGCACCCTCTGACCCCTGTGATTCTTATCAAGTATGTTGTTTTGCTTTGCTTTGCTAGTCACCCTCGAATCTTGATCTTGGGTTCTGTTGGATTTTTTTCGAGTTGATGGCTCTTTGACGGGTTTTCATTTGATCTGCCTAATTTGAGCATTTCTGAGCTTGTTTGACAGTTTTGTTCGTTGTGTGAGCAATGGTTTTTTATTCTTTAATTCTTATAATAACGTGGAGTGGCGTGTATGATTTGATTTGTTCAGAAATGGTACAAGGATGAGAAGTTCAGCACCAGAGTTAAGGATGAAGACGGGTCTCCCTGCTTTTCTCTGGTTAACATGGCCACTGGTGAGGCCATCAAGCACTCTGTTGGAACTTCTCACCCGGTAAGTTCGTATCTCTAGATATTCAAATTTAAAACCTCTGCAATTATAGGATATCTTTGTGAGCTGCAATTAGGATAGGAAGAACGATCTATTTGCATAATCTGGGCTGTAGAGCAGAAGAAAAGCTTGTGAGACTAGTCGTGAGCCAAGTATCACTTGTGTGCGAGTTATATTTTGGTGACCATGATACTTTAGATCATAAGAACGTGGTCAATCTCATTGGTCAACAGCGCTGTCAAATTTGTTCTCCTCGCGCGAGCAAAAGAAGATTGTGGTCTTACAATTGTTATCGGCTCCAATAGCTGGGAATCATGACTATGGGTGTTGCCTTGTATTGACTTGCATGATGAACTTTGGAAACTCAGGCATTGGTTTGATCAAATTACTAGTCATTCCCTTGAGCTGCTGCGTAACTTCTGAATTATCATATTTCTGAACTTGCCTAGATTCTGTGACTTCACGAACTGAAGTGTGTCATTCTCTAATTTCTTTAGTTTTTGAATGACAAACAAACTGAGGTTAGTGTCAAAAGGGCTCATTGTAAGCTATATCTGAACAACTGTTTATCTTTGGTTCGATTGTTGTTGCCATGATCCTCTGCTTTGGTTTCATTTTCTATTGCTAACTGTTGGACTGGTTGTGGTTCCAAACGAACTCTTCTCGTGGCCTAATTCCGTTTTTTCTTCTGGCTACCATTTTAGCACCTTTTTTAACTGCCCTAAAAAGGTCGACCACGCAATAAAATATCTTTCACCTTTTGTGAAAAAGCTTGTTTGCACTGAGCCTTCACTTTCGTTTCCTCAACTTGACCTTCATCTCGACTTGTGTATTTTTTAAGCCAATTGTTGGGTTTGGTTCAACTCCTAGAGGTTCCCATGATTTGTTCATATTGCATGCTTCCTCACCAGAAAATGGACAGAGCGTTGATATATATTTTGGATTAGGATATATGCACCTTGCAATCATACATTATTGAGGGACAGACCCACTTTAAAGTCCAATTAAGTAGGAACAGCTTAATTTAAGCCTCAGCTCTCTGAAAATATTGTTGGTATCAGAGCTGCAGATATTTGTCGGATCTCAGATTTGCACTTTTCGTAATCTGCAAGTGCAGCTGGTACCCTATAACCTAGAGCAGCTTGATGAATCTGTTTTGTGGACACAGAGCAAGGACCTTGGCTATGGTTACAGAGCCGGAAGGATGGTTAACAATGTTCGCCTGAATCTGGATGCTTTTCACGGTGACAAGAAATCCGGAGGCTTCCATGATGGCACAACCATTTTGCTCTGGTAGTGGAATAAAGGAGATAACCAGAGATGGAAGATCACACCGAATTGTAAGTTTCTTAGACGCATAGCAGAGGAATGACCAACCTTATTGCGACTTGCCACTTGTTTCTTTGTCTTTCATTTCTGAACTATTCCATTTGACGGTTGATGCAGAACAAAACATGGGGGCAGAGTTCCTGAATTTGGATGTTGCGTCTTACTTGCAGGATATGCGGTTTGGTGGTTTGTTATGCTTCCGTGCAAGTTCGTGTTGTGATCTCGAATACAGCTTGTATCACCATGTGTGATTAAGACTCGACTATTCCTGTGTATTACTTTGACTTTGGATGTTGTAGTGTCATCATTCTGTGTTATTACACCGCAGACAATATATATATATATGCCTTTTAGATTAGTAATCCTTTGCATTAAGCTGTTTTAGATGTTGCTCGTGAGATAGCTAGTATAAGTACCTAGAGGGGGGTGAATAGGTGTATAGACAATTTCTCGATATACCACAGTGATACTAGTTCTCTTTTGATGAACAAAATGAATTACGATCAAAGTAAAATAAAGAATAGGGAAAATAAAATTAAACATAAGGTTTATAGTGGTTCGGCTTATCCCAAGCCTACATCCACTCTTCCGCACTGCAACCTATCGGCTGGATTTCACTATGAACAAAAGAGATGTTACAGCACAGTTCTTCCTTGATTCCACAGTGTAGATATTCTACCACACTTTCTCAAGATTTCTCACGAATATAAACATTCTTTTGCGTACAAGATTTCGCTCAAATGAATTGACAAAAAGAACAAGGAGCTTCAGACTTTGGAATTCTTCTATCGTGCACCTTCTCGAACAACTAGAACGTCTTTCTTATATACTCCTTTATGCCATCATACCCGTTGGCACTTACCAAATGAATTCTTCCAATCTTCCCGTTGGACAGAATCAATTAGGAAGATTATTCGAGCTATTAAAGGAACATGTTGATAGCCCATCAATCATGTTCGTCCATACATTCAGGATCTTGGTTTCCATAAGTAGAACCTTCCACGAATATTTCGCCAATCATCAGATCCTTAATCTCCGAATCAATCTCGATCAATCAAAGGATTCCATTATGTCATATCCAGCCAAGAGATCTTCTCAAGTCAATAAGGTCATATCTTTAGTAAAACATCCAGTTCTGGATAGCCTTTCTTCAACGGATTAGAAACTGTAAATGAGGATAGACTTTAAGTCTTGAGTCTGGCTGTCCGGAGGTCTTCAGACTTTAAACGGCGAAGATCTGCAAACCTTCGACTAGATCGATGGAAACGTTTTGTCGGATCAAAATATTTCAAGAAGATTTCTCCAACAATCTCCCCCTTTTTGATGGTGACAAAACTTTCCCGAGATTTGGATAACTTTGACTGCAAAACATTTCTCAAACAAATATGCATATATTATAAAGATAAATGGCTAAATGAATAACACTAGAATCTGCAACCACAGAAAGTAGGTTAGTCTTGTATATGATAAAGCCATCCATAAGATATCAATAGCAGTCAGATCCAAATTCAAATTCAGTTCTCATCCAGACACAAAAATAAAGTCAAACATCAAAACAATCCAAATCAAACAGTAAGTCAAACATCAAAACAATCCAAATCAAACAATCCAAACGATTAAAAATTCAAAGTTTGATTCAAATCTTGCATCTCTCCCCTTTTTTGTCAGCATTAAAAAGGTTGAGATGAAAATGGAATAGAGTCAAGATTGCTTGGGAATGCGAACAAGCTGGAAATCTCCCATGGACTAAACGATCCCTTCCAGCCTTTTCAAGTCTTCCTTCAGTTGTGCACCCTCCTCACCCTTGGCATTAGCCTGAATCTGAACAGAAAGGGCTTGGATCTGATCATTTAAGGAACCTGAAGAAGCTTGACCTGCATTCTGCAAGTTTTGAACCTCGCATCCCAGAGCATAAATTTGACCGCGCATCTCCAAGAGAATATTCATAATTTTGCGAACAGCTGAATTATCGGTCTGCGTACTGGCTTCGGCACGATCTGCAGACGATGGCAGATTAGCATAATCACGCAGATTTGGCGATGAAGCATCATGTTCTTCCTCAGGAAAATGAGAGGCATGAATGTCTTCAGGATCGGCTGGAGAGCGGCTAACTCCCTCACTGGTAGTAGCTGACATCCCTCTTTTTTCATGATCTCCCCCTGTTTCTATGCTTCAAGTGGAGAAGAGTAATTTGTGGAGGCTGAATATTCAAATGTCTGAATAACTTCGTCACAAGACCTGGATAAGGAAGTTGACCTCTATCCTTCGCCACTGCTCTATACATGTGGAACATAACAGTGTGAGGAAGAGAAAACTTTTTCCCATTAATGATGGCATACATCAGCTTTGCCTCTGAACTTGAAACATCAGTCATGGAAGTTGATTTCGGTCTGAGACAATTGATCACAATCTTGTGAAGCAGAATGTTAAACGCACTCATCCTCAAGTATGAGATCTTTTCCTCTGTTCTTCTATCCTTAACAAGCTCCAATGTGGCACGAGCAGTAGAAACATTGATCGGTTGATATCTTCCTCTCTCAACTCCAATCACATCCGCCAGCATATCCAATCAACCACAAAGTCCTGATCTCGGACATTAAAAGATATTCTATTCGCATCCAAGAAACTAAGATTTGAATAGAAATATGCAATCAATTGAATATAGGCCTCTGTGGTGTCAGAACAGAACTTTTCTAGTTGAAGAAAACTGAACTTTTCCCTCATGTTCACATTCACAGCATCCAGAAAATCAAAATCAACACTCCTAGGGTTTATCACCCCACGCTTCAGCAATTTTGAGTATAAAGCCTTATGTTCCTTTGATCTAAACAACTCTCCCCTTTTTCCTCGAATTTCCGTTGCAACACCCATTCTCGGTTGAAATTGACTGTACAATTTGTCATCATCATTTCCATCTATCGGATTAAGTCCCCCAACACGTGGATCACTTGGAATGTTTGTAAGGGTTTCTTCTGCCACCCCTTTAGGAGCAATTCCCAAACGTTCCATTTTTCGCAAAAAGATGTACTCGTTCCCATATCCTTTGTCCTTGAGAAACTCATCGACGTAGTTCAATGGAGTATCGGTCCTCTTTAAAGCGCGGTAAAGCTTATAAATAAAAGAGGGCCTTTGAATTCTTACAGGATCTGCGTCTTCAACGATTTCTTCCTCTTGTTGATGACCAGTACCCTATGGACTAGATGGTGGAGAATGACGCTGCTAAGAATGTTGTGGGCTCTGTTGCTTATTTGGAGACTCTTCTTCCTCGGTGAGATCGAAGTGCGTAGGCCCCTCACTCATCCGCCGTGGTCCCCTGCTTGCGATTCTCGAAGACTTTCTTGAAGACGACATCTTCCTTAGTCTTTGAAAGATTCATTGCTTGACTTTCCCAAGAAAGATGACAATTTTTTCGAAGATTAAACAAGGAAAGAAAACAAGAATGGAATATCGGAGCTTTCTTAGGGTTTTTGGAGAGTAAAGTGAAGAAGAAACAACTATGCATAACCAGTTAAATAAAAATGTATACGGAACGTCATAAAAGTAAATAAAAATATGCATTTTAAAAAAAATAACTGCCTTTTTCGAGAAAATAGTCATTTAAAAAATAACTTCTTTTCCGAAAAGGAAACGTTGCAATAATCAAACACGGTTGATAATCATACATTTTCAAGATAAGATTCGAGAGGAGAGAGAATAACTTATAGTCAAAGTCTTGTTTGTCTGAGTTTGAGAGTCTCTAGACTTTAACTACTTCAAACCTCAAAATGTTGAGTCTGGAACGGATAATTTCAAATTGATTTTTCTCCAAAGGCTTTGTGAATATATCCGCCGGTTGGTTCTTTTAGTCAACAAACTGAATCAAAACTTCTCCATTTTGAACATGATCTCTAATGAAGTGATGTCGAATATCTATATGCTTTACTCTTGAGTGAAGAATTGGATTTTTAGTAAGACTAATTGCACTGGTGTTGTCGCAGTTAATCTCCGTGCATAAATCTTCAATTCCAAAGTCTCTTAGCTGTTGTTTTATCCACAAAATTTGTGAACAACAGCTTCCGAGAGCTACATACTTTGCTTCTGCTGTAGAAAGAGCTACTGTAGTTTGCTTCCTTGAAAACCAAGACATTATTCTGCCTCCAAGTAGTTGACAGGTACCCGAGGTGCTCTTTCTATCAACTCTGCATCCGGCTAGATCTGCATCTGAGTATCCAAGAAGAGTAAAGTCTCCATTTTTAGGATACCAAAGGCTGATGCTTGAAGTTGAAGTAATGTATTTGATAATCCGCTTGCATGACTTAAATGAGATTCTTTAGGGTCTCGCGAAATCGGCACAAATGCAAACACTAAACAAAATGTCGGGTCTAGAAGCGTAAGATAAAGAAGTGAGCCAATGATACTCATATATAGCTTCTGGTCGACTTTCTTTCCTCCTTCATCTTTGTCTATCTTCAAGGAACTTGACATTGGTATTTCAGCCTTTTTGCAATTGTTCAGTCCAAACTTTTTGATGAGATCATTAGCATATTTTTCTTGATGAATAAAAATTCATTCCTTCAGTTATTTCACTTGAAGCCCGAGAAAGAAGGTTAACTCACCCATCATGCTCATTTCAAATTCATCCTACATAATCTTAGAGAATTTCTTGCACAGACTTTCATTAGGAGATCCGAATATAATATCATCGACATATATTTGAACTAACACAAAAATTTTGCTTTCTCTTTTGATAAACAGAGTAGTGTCTACTTTACTATTGACACCTATTTTTAGCAAATCTAGGAAAATAAGGAAAATAAAAATTGCATTGGAACAAATGAAAAAATGGGGGAAATTTATTTAATTGATTATGCATGAAAATTTGAAATTCGATGATCATTCTAATTTCGTTAAATGCAGAAGCAATTTAAAAATCAAGTGAATAAGGGGCAAGAATTTTGCAAAATAGAAGAAATCTGAGAAGAATCGAGCTGATTGCGAAATCACGTTCCGATTTGCAGGCTTGATTTAATGCAACGGAAGATGGAAATTCGAAAGTTGCTATAAAAATAGCCATCTAAAAATCACTATAAAAGGAGCCATAATTTTCGTGAGCCACGGGGGAGAATTCGCTAAAAAATTTCGTGAAAAGAGCTGAGAGGATTCATGAAAGTAAAAAAAAGAGAGAGGAAATCCCATTTCTCGTCCAAGGGTCATTTTCCTTTTTTTTTCCCTTCTGACAACCTGCAGAAGAAAAGAAAGGGAAAAGTCAGCAAAAGAAAGAGAAAAAGTGCAGAGAAGTGACGTGTGGCCAGAAAGAAAAAGAAAAAAAAAAAGCAGCAAGAGCTACTGTTCGTCTTCTTCGCGTGGAAGCCCCTGCCCACGCTCGCGTCGCACCTCCTCCGTTCGTGTGCATTGCACCAGCACCACCCACGACGCCACCGAAGCCCGCTCGCCGCCGCGCCATGCCGCCGACGCAGCAGCCCCTCGACGCCACTGCCACGCGCCTCCGACGCTCACCCCTGCGTCTCTGCACCCGCGACACCGCGCCCCTGCCCCGACGCCGGAGCTCGACGAAGCCCACCGCTCCCGACCTTGCCGAGTGCCACCCGCCACACGCACCCGCCCGACGCCCTCTCCGCCTTGACTGCCCGTTGCAACAACCTGCATTGACCCCATCTGCTCCGCCTGCAACCGCGCCATCGCAACACCAGCCGCCTCTGCGACCCGAGCACCCCAGCTCCGCCTTCGTCGTCGTCGATCTGCAGCACCAGAGACCACACCGCCCCTGCTCGCCTCCGCCCAACACTCAGCCGCCACCGCGTTGCTGTCCCTGCCACGACCCAACGCCACCGGAGCCTCCCCCCGCCGCTGCTCACCGTCGCCCTGCTTTTTCCGGCGAATCCCCTTACCGGAGCAACCATCATCTTTGCTTAGAAAAAAAAAAAAGAAAAAAGAAAACACATCAGGTAGTTTTTTCTTTTTAATTTATTTTATTTATTCTACTTTATTTGGTTTTTTTTATAGTATAATTAGTCTTTAATATATGATTGGAAATTCCAACATATCACCTGATTTGCAACCGCATCTGGGTTTTTTATTTCATCTATAAGGCTTTAGATGAAATAATTAATCAAGCGGGAACAAAATTGATATTTTGATCTTTAAGGTTTAAGATCAATTTATCGATTTTACTAGCGGAATTTTACCCTATGATCTGAATGATGTGTGATATTTTCGATGATTTTAGATGATCTGTTTTATCTTAATTGTTTTAATTATCTTGAAATATGTTTGAGTTAAAATATCTCTTGCTTTAGGGTCATTTGCATATTTAGACTAGACATTTTATTTATCACCAATTTTTGAAAATAAAAATAAAAATAAAACATGAATTTGGGATGTTAGATTTTTGTTTCATTAGCTTAAATTGCATGTTTAATTATTTGACCTTTTTGTCGAAATTAATGAAATAAAAACACAACAAAAAATAATCATGCATATGTCATGTAGATATAGGGCATGTTTTGTACGTCACTGCATATTAAGGTAAAATTGCATTTAGTTTAATTTTATATAATACATTTTCATTTGTTATAAGTTTAGGTATTTTTTTAGACATTGCATTTTAGGATTATTTAGGTTAAGATAATGTTTTAGTTTAAATTAGGATTTGGCTCAACCTAATTCCCAATATAAATTAAATAGGATCATAATCTAGTTAAATAATTTTCACATTTTTCCTAATTCCGAATTTTCATAAAAAAATAATACAAAAAATGTCTCAGAATAAATTAGTTTCAATCTTTAAGATAGATTGCATTTTTTTTTTTAAAAGAGAGAAAGAAAATAAAATAAAAAATGTCATGTGCATGAAATCCATGAAATGCATGCCATTTAGTATTTTTGCTAGGCTCATTTAATTAGAAATTACATGCCATTAGAATTAGGTCATTTAGTTTGCATGATTTTCATTAATTAAGTGAAAACAAAAAAGTAATTGCGTGGTAATTAGGAACCATATCTAGGGTTGTTGATGCGGTTTTTAACTTAACATTGCAGATGCTTTCGTTGCTTTGAGGTAAGTTTTTGCAATTTATTTATTGTTTATCTGGGTGTTAAGTTGGTGGATTGCGCACCCGCATGATCATCTCACATGTTAGGAAAATAGATTTAAAATCAATTTAAGCTGCCTGCAAAAACATTTTTTGAAAATAAAAGAATGGTACCGAAATGGCATTAAAAAAATCTAGTATAACCAAGTCCCCGTACCCATAGTCTCTAGTTCGTAGGAGTAAAGTGAAACTCCCATTACTTTACTTGGGTTTCTAATCGACCCACCAAAAAATAGATTAGTGACGACTCCTGATTAAAAAATCAATTGCATATTAAGAACTTGAACTTAAGTTGCGAATTGGTATAGGCTTGGGAGAGCTCGAATTAAGTCTAGGCTTAATAATCCATTAGCCAAATCCTAGGTGGTTCACACCCGAAATTTTGGTCGCGACATTTACCTTTAACAAAACCGTTTTGAATTAAAAACTTACTCAGCCTGTCGTACCAAGCTCGAGATGCTTGTTTTAAATCATATAAGGCATTTTTGAGTCTGAATACTGAGTCTGGTTTCCTTGGGTCTTCAAACCCAGGTGGTTGTTCCACATAGACTTCCTCATTGATGAATCCATTTAGGAAAACACTTTTGACGTCCATTTGGAATAACTTGAAATTTTTATGACAAGCAAATACAAGTAATAAACGAATTGCTTCTAACCTCGCTACTGGTGCGTAAGTCTCGTCATAGTCTATCCCTTCTTCTTGCGTATATCCTTTGGCCACAAGTCTTGCTTTGTTTCTTATGACTTTTCCTTTATCGTCCATCTTGTTCCTGAAAACCCATGTAGCACCAATAATATATTTACCTTTTGGTTTATGAGTTAACTCCCAAACATCATTAATTCTGAATTGCCTGAGTTCCTCTTGCATAGCTTTAATCCAGCTTTCATCAGTTAAAGCTTCTTCTATGATTTTGGGTTCTATTTCAGAAATAAGAGCCACAGCACTAGACTCTTCGCGCCTTTTGGATCTTGTGCGAATTCCTTCATTGATGTCGCCAATAATAAGATCTTTGGGATGACTGGACTTATGCTTCTAGTTGCTCGTCAAATTGATGGTCACTTCCTTCACTTGAATCTTCAATAGTCACTTGCTGCTGGTCCTTCAAAGTCTGAGCTTCTTCCTAAGATTTAGACTTTGTAGAGTCTGGAGCAGGTTCAAGCTTTTCAAAATGAGTCTGAATAGATTCATTTTATATAGAATCTTGGAATTTGATATTCATTGATTCCTCCACAGATTGACTCTTCTTGTTCTAGACTCTATAGGCGTTGCTTAAGGTTGAATATCCAAGAAAGATGCCTTCATCTGATTTTTCTTCAAACTTGCCAACTCGATCATTTGCATTTTTCAATATAAAACATTTGCATCCGAACACATGAAAATATGAAATGATAGGCTTCTTTTCTTTGAATAATTCGTAGGGGGTTTTTTCTAGAATAGGCCTTAGAAAAACTCTATTGATAATATAACAAGTCGTAGAAAACTGACCCAAAAATCGTGAAGAGATGTTGCTTTCAATTAAAAGAGTTCTAGCTATTTCTTGAAGCGATCTATTCTTTTTTTCCACAACTCCATTTTGCTCTGGAGTATATGGAGAAGAGAACACATGCTAAAAACCAGATTCATCACAAAATTTTGTAAAATCTTGATTTTCAAATTCACCTCCATGGTCTGTTCTTATACTTGAAATAACATACCCTTTTTCATTTTGAACCTTTTTAGCAAATTTTTCAAAATAAGATAAGGTTTCAGACTTACTTGCTAGGAAATATACCCAAGTAAATCGTGAGTAGTCATCCACGATTACTAGGCAATATTTCTTACCTCCAATGCTTTGTGTTATGGTTGGTCCAAAAAGATCCAAATGCAGAAGCTGCAGTACACGGTTAGTGGAAACTTGATTGATTGGTTTAAAGGAATTTCTTACTTGTTTTCCCTATATGCATGGTGTACATAGATCAGACTTTTGGTATGATAAATTGGGTAGACCACGAACAAGCTTCTTTGCTGAGATTTTGGCTATCTGTTTCATATTAATGTGCCCAAGCTTTCTGTGCCATAAGCTTGCTTCGTCTTGGATTGAGATTAGATATTGCGATTCATCTTGTTTCACATCCAAGAGGTAGATATTTCCATGTCTTCGACCTATAAATGACTGAGTAGAGTCTTTACTAGTTTTTGTACACATTTCCTCTTGAAAGTAGATTTTGAAACCGGTATCACACAACTGACTGACACTAAGCAGATTGTAGTTGAGTCCTTTAACTAAATAAACATTGCTTATTGTGAGATTTCCAATCTTTACAGTTCCAAATCCCACTATTCTTCCTTTGCTATTTCCTCCAAATGAGACTTTTCCACTATTCACTTGAATGAGCTTTATGAAGCAATTTGAATCTCCTGTCATATGTCTTGAGCATCCACTATCCTGATACCATTTTACCTTTTTCTTGATAGTGACTTGCATTTAAAAAGAGACTCAAACTTTCTTTAGTACCCATATTTTCTTGGGTCCATTTGAGTTAGCATGAAATGCAGTTTTTGCCCATACTTTCTTAACAGGTTTCCAAACCATAGGACATTCTTTTTCAAAATGATCTGCACTGTTGCACTTTGAACATCTGAGAGTATTGCGACCTATTGGTTTTACAAAGATCTTTTTAAAATGATTTTTGTAAGTATCTCTTGTCGGTCTTTGCTTAATTCTTTCTTTCACCTTTGGAAAAACAATTAAAGGAATGGTTTCAGCAATTATTCCTAAACCAGAATTGTTGAAATAAGGTCTTTGAACCGAAAGAATTTTTTTCCAGTTTTTCAGATCCTATAGAAATTTTTTTAGAAATATTTGAGATATCATTTTTCAATAGTGCATTTTCTTTCGAAAGATTATCTTCATTTTCTCTAAGAGAAGAAACATTCATTTCTAAACATTTCACCTTTTCTTTCAAAATATTTTCTTGTTGTTTTAGAGCAGAATTTTCTCCTTTGAATTCAGAAATCTTTTTAAGATAAGTTTTAAGACTAAAACACAGCTCATCAATGTATTTAGAAACTTTAATAGGGATTTTGAAGTTACTTACCTCAAATTCACCGTCTGAATCTGATTCGTCTCGGAGTTTGAATCTGAATCGATTATGCCATTAGACATATATTGGCATAATCATCATCACTTTCTTCACACTCGTATCACCTCCCGTGTTTCGCTTTAAGAGCATTTCGATACTTTTAAGCTTTTCCTTTCTTCTTCCTCGAAGAGGACAACGTTGGATCGATGTGTCCATTTTTCTTACATTCAAAGCGAGACTACATCTTTGTTTGATTCATCATCCTCGACAGACCTAGTCTGTTGCTTTTGAAAACTTTGTTTCTTTGGATTGAATCTTCTTCCTTTTCTGTTCAGCTTTCTGAATCTTCTTATCATGAGAGCAAGCTCATCATCATCCATATCGTCTTCAAAATCTGTAACATCAGAATCATCATTGGATTTTAATGCAATGGATTTCTCACTTTTAGGGTCTTCGTCTTCATTGATTCGTTCCACTTCATAAGACTGAAGAGTCCCAACCAACTCATCAACAGATAGTGGCATGATTCTTTGGGTCTCTCTGATTGAGGTCTTTATGTGATTCCAATCCTTGGAGAGTACATGTAGTAGCTTGTTTACCTTCATGGGATCAGAAATTGGTTGACCTTGATTTTCAAGACCATTCACGATTTCTGTAAAACGACTAAACATGTTAGTTATAGATTCTCCCGATTTCATTCTGAAGGCTTCGTATTGACCGAGGAGAATGTTGATTCTAGTCTCTTTCACTCGATCGGTTCCTTCATAGGTAATATGTAATCTATCCCAGACTTCTTTAGCTGTAACACAAGAAGATATTATGTTATATTCAGTAGGAGATAAAGCACAATATAAAGAATAAATTGCTTTTGCATCAAGAGCTTGTCTCTTGATTATCTCTTCCTGAGTCATTTGACTAGACTCCACAGTATCTTTCCCTCTCTCTGAGACAGGTGCAGCTTTAGGAGTGATTCCATTTTCTACAATGTCCCATTTCAGAGGATCCTTTGATCTTAGGAACGCCTTCATCTTGTTTTTCCATATGTTGTAATCATTTCCATCAAAGTAAGGTGGTCTGGTATTGCTTTGCCCTTTTACCAGCCCTTGAGCCAACATACTAGTCATGGATCTTTAACTCTGAAGTAAAACACTTCAAACAAAGTGAGTACACATGCTCTAATACCAATTGAGATAGCTAGTATAAGCACCTAGAGGGGGGTGAATAGGTGTATAGACAATTTCTCGATATACCACAGCGATACTAGGCAGACGATAGAAAGGAAGTTCTATTTTGATTAAAAAAATGAATTACGATCAAAGTAAAGTAAAGAATATGGAAGAGAAAATTAAACACAAGGTTTATAGTGGTTCGGCTTATCCCAAGCCTACGTCCACTCTTCCGTACTGACAGCCTACCGGCTGGATTTCACTATGAACAAAAGAGATGTTACAGCACAGTTCTTCGTTGATTCCACAGTGTAGATATTCTACCACACTTCCTCAAGATTTCTCACGAATATTAACACTCTTTTGTGTACAAGATTTCGCTAAAATGAATTGACAAAAAGAACAAGGAGCTTCAGACTTTGGAATTCTTCTATCGTGCACCTTCTCGAACAACTAGAACGTCTTCCTTATATACTCCTTTATGCCATCATACCCGTTGGCACTTACCAAATAAATTTTTCCAATCTTCCCGTTGGACAGATCAATTAGGAAGATCATTCGAGCTATTAAAGGAACATGTCGATAGCCCATCAATGTTGTTCGCCCATACAATCAGGATCTCGGTTTCCATAAGTAGAACCTTCCACGAATATTTCGCCAATCATCGGATCTTTAATCTCCGAATCAATCTCGATCAATCAAAGGATTCCATTATGTCATATCCAGTTAAGAGATCTTCTCCAGTTGATAAGGTCATATCCTTAGTAAAACATCCAGTTTTGGATAGCCTTTCTTCAACGGATTAGAAACTACCAATGAGGATAGACTTTGAGTCTTGAGTCTGGCTGTCCGGAGGTCTTCAGACTTTAAACAGCAGAGTCTGCAAACCTTCATACTAGACTGATGGAAATGTTTTGTCAGCTTCAAAACATTTCAAGAAGATTTCTCCAACAGCTCGTGATAGGATCAGTATTTCGCCGACATCATACCAACCATCAGACTGAAAGGATCAGTATCAACCTCCATTTTGCCTTTTATCTTTCTCATTGCCACCCTTGATCTTCCCTTGACGAATAGCCTCCCGGATCGTTCGCCTAAAAACAATACAATTGGCTGTGTTATGACTCCATTAATGGTGTCACTTACGATATATTTGGTTAGCCATTCCTTCGTCATCAGATGATCTGTCCGGTTAATTTTATGAGACCATCCTCTAAAAGTAAACAAGATATTTCATCTAATTTCGTTACGTCGAATGAATATCTCTGAGCATCTTTTGCCGTAGCTCTAATGGTTTCCTTAACTCGGGCTTGTTTCAAGGCTTGACAAACATATGGTTTGTTGAGCATCATTTTGGCCACAATTGTTTTAATGGCCTCATCTTGGTCGATTTCATTGTAAGAATTATCTTCACCTTCAACCAAAGCCACATTGTTTTATAATCTTTAAATGGCTTTTCATCCTTTTATTTTTGGAGATTCTCATATTTTGCTGCACTTGTTGTTAATGAAAACAAATCAGTGAACTTCTGGCCCTCAAGTCGATCTCTCAAGGAAAATGTCAAGCCATTTAACGTCAGGTCGGGAATTTCCTTTGTATTTAGAGAAACAATCATTGATTCCTTAATTTCTTGAATTGAGCGTTGTATTGGTCTACCGTCTCATTATTACATTGTCTAATGCTGGCTAAATTGGATTTCGTCACCTTAGGGACCGTTCTGTAAAAGTGGCCATGAAATCGAGTTTGCATCTCATTCCAACTCTGAACAGATTTAGCCAGCAAGCTGGCAAACCAAGTGAAGGCCGTCTATGACGATGACAAAGGAAATAGCCTTAATTTGCATCACCACATTGGGTTGTAAATTTAGTAATGTGTGCTATTGTTGACTAATCGTACTCACCAATGAACACGCTGTAGCAAAGTATTTTGTACTCCTTCGATTATTAGACACGATCAACCCAATCAGGGCATGGTTTCTAATACATTGGCCTAGCGATTACTCCATCAAGGTAGATGTGCCGCATCACCACTCCGACAATTTGTTGTGCTCTTAGGTATTCTCTACCTATCCACCTGCATTGGTTTTGAGTATAGGTACCCTTTTGACGAAGATCATGCATTCATCTCTATGAATATCATGTGCCTGTAAGAGCTAACCATTTTACCCCTTGGCAGGAAGGATGGCCTTGTCAAATAATCCATTGGCAATTGAGGTTGATATGGCACATACCGTGACGTTTGGTGGAATCATGAAACCAATATTTATGGTGCGTTTGGTAACCATTATATTCCCAAAAATAATTTCTATAAAGAAATGATTTATTTTATTTATGTTTCCTGAACAAGTTTCTGAACATTTAAAGGCGTTTAATAATAGTCCAAAATTTCTAATTCTGGAATATAAATACATGTAGTAGGACTCTTAAAATTTCTAGCTCAAACCATTTTCTTTTAATTTTTTAAATAATTTTATTACATTTTATCTTCTTTTTTTTTCCTTTTTTTCCTTTTCTTTTCTCTCCTACCTTTAGTTGTCGACCATGGCCAGCGACCAACTAAATGAGGGCCCGTAACCTCTTTGTAATGTCGTCGACCCCCAGCAAGGCTAGGCCGCACTAGGGCCATTGCCAAGTTAGCATTGCCCAGCCAGGGCAAGGACAACCTAATGATGACCTAGCAAGGCTCTAGGCGAGGTCAACCTTGCCCGAATTTGGTGAGGCCGAGCTTGCTTAGCTATTGGCGAGGTCAAGTTTGTGCCCGTTGGGCGAGGCTAGCAAAGCTAAGCCTCGTAATGGCCAAGCAAGTCTTCGATGAGCTCGTCAGATCTCGTTCAACTGGTCGTTGGCAATGGTCAGGCGATGACGGTGGAGATTGGCGAGCGATGGTTGCCAATGATTGACTAGGAGGAAAAAGAAAAAAAAGAAGGAAAAAAAAAGGGTTGGTTTGATTCTAAAGTTATTCTCGAGAATAAAAAAATAATTTTTTTCTACTTCTTTGATTTTGTTCCAAATCTATTCCCGAAAATAAAAAATTTATCAAACAAAATTATATTCTTTTTTTAAATAAAAAAAATAAAATCGGAATTATTTAATTGGTTGCTAGACAAACCATCAATGGATTCGCTATTCCACCAAGTGGTGGAATAACATCATGGCCTAGCATTATCCCCATTAAATGCTGGCCTTACTGGCCTTTGATTTTCAATATTCGCCTATAATACGAATTGACCTTGCGTGCCTCGGTTTTAATTGTCCCGGTATAAAGCCCATCTTTTTGCTCATGGTCCACTTATACCTCCCCAAGTTGCAATCTGAGTCTCTTTTGCATCGCAAAGAGAAATCGACAGCAGAGCACGTGGACCATCCCTCATCAAAAGATCTCTTATCTAAAACTTACACGTTAATTATAAATATCGTACGTTTCATTTATGAGTCGAAACATTATTGCTTTTCGTAATGTCTTTAGCTCATCGAATTAAAGTTAGCCTTTCGGATCAAATAAACTACAGCCGTTGATCTCACGCGATTCGTACACATCGATACATTGATTTGAAGGGAGAAATTCCTGTGCTTAGCTTTTGCAAATCCCAAAAAGGTAAAAACAGGGAAAATAAAAGAAAAGGAAAAGAATCTGCACAAAGAAAGGAGGTTATTCATCCATTCAGACAGCCAGGACTTAACTTCAGATCAAACGATCAACTGCTGTTCAGACATCAAAAAGCTCTCCACTTTGATCGAGAGATCGAGAGATCGACACCGACACCGACCCCAACGGAAATGGAGTACCCGTTCGGTCATCACTCCCACCGACACCACCGGAGAGACGACGACGACGGCGACGGCTACGACGACGACGGCGGATCCCCACGAAACCGGCCCTTCCCGCCGCCCGGATCCGCCCTCCCGCCCGACATCTACGGCCAGCCTCCCCCTCCCCGCCCGCCCTTCTACGGCGGCGGCCACGACGACGACTTCGGCCCGCCCCCGCCTCCGCGGTCCAACGTGTACCACACCTCGCACTCCGCTCCCCCGCCCGATTACCCTCCGCCCGGGGACGATTTCGCCTCCGGTTATCCTCCACCGCCTCAGAGGTTTTCTCAAGGATCGGCCGAGTACTCCGATTACCCGCCGCCGCCGCCGTCGGCGACCGTCGAGCACGTGGCTCACGAGGTCGATGAGCCGAGCGAGACCGGCCACCATTCTTACCGCCCCCATCTGCCTTCTTTCTACCATCATCACACCCAGCACCAGTCTGAATATGATCCCGCCGATGCTGCTGATGCTTCCGGCGGCGGAGCTCTCGGCTCTTATTTCGCCAACAAGCCTACTTACAAAGTTTACTGCAAGGCCGAGCCCAATTATTCTCTCACCATTAGGGAATCAAAAGTCATTCTTGCACCCTCCGACTCCAGCGATCCTTATCAAGTATGTTGTTTTGCTTTGCCTTTCGCCTGTCACCCTCGAATCTTGGTCTTTGGTTCTGTTGGATATTTCAAGTTGATGGCTTTTTTATGTGGGTTTGATTTGATCTACCTAATTTGAGCGTTTCTGAGCTTGTCTGAGTGTCGTTTGACAGCTTTGTTCGTTATGTGAGTGATGGTTTTTTATTCTTTAATTCTTTTAATGATGTGGAGTGGCTTCTATGATTTGATTGCTTCAGAAATGGTACAAGGATGAGAAGTTCAGCACCAGAGTTAAGGATGAAGACGGGTTTCCCTGCTTTTCTCTGGTTAACAAGGCCACTGGTGAGGCCATCAAGCACTCTGTGGGAGCCTCTCACCCGGTAAGTTTGTCTCTCTAGATATTCAAATCTGAAACCTCTGCTATTATAGGATATCTGTGCAAGCTGCAATTAGAATAGGAAAAATGATCTATTGGGCTGTAGAGTAGAAGAAAAGCTTGTGAGACTAGTCATAAGCCAACTATCATTTGCGAGTGAGTTATATCTCAGTGACCATGATACTTTAGCTCATCCAAACGTGGGCAATCTCATTGGTCGACAGAGCTCTCAAGTTTGTTCTCCTTGGGCAAGCAAAAGAAGATTGCAGTCTTACAATTATTATTTGCTCCAATAGCTGGGAATCATGACTATGGGTGTTGCCTTGTATCAACTTGCATGATGAACTTTGGAAATTTAGGCGTTAATTTTGATCAAATTACTAGTCATTCGCTTTAGCTGCTGCGTGATTTCTAAATTATAATTTTTCTGAACTTGTCTAGATTCTGTGCATAACTTCACCAACTGAAGTGTGTCATTGTCTAAGTTTCCCTAGAATTTGAATGTCACTGAAACTGAGGTTCGTCTCAAAATGGCTCATTGTATGCTAAACAGTCGTTTATCTTCTGTTCAATTGTTATTGCAATGATCCTCTGCTTTGGTTCAATTCTCAGTGACTAATTGTTAGACTGGTTGTGGTTCTGAAAGAATTCTTCTTGTGGCATAATTCCATTTTTTCTTCTGGCTATCATCTTAGTACCTTTTTTACTGCCTGATCATTGTCTTGCGTTTTTGCCTTTATGAGTGCTAACTTGGACACTACTGAAAAGGTCGACCACACTCTAAAGTCGGCAATATCTTTCAGCTTTTGTGTAAAAGCTTGTTTGCACTGAGCGTTCACTTTCGTTGCCTCAACCTGGGCTTCATCTCGACATGTGTATTTTTGAGCCAATTGCAGTTGGGTTCAACTATTAGAGGTTCCCAAGATTTGTTTATACTGCATGCTTCCTCACCAGAAGACGGACAAAGGGTTGATATATATTTGGATTAGGATATATGCACATTGTAACTAGACCTTAGTGAGGGGCAGACCCACTTTGAAGTCCAATAAACAGCTTAACTTAAGCCTTAGTTAGCTCTCTAAATATTGTTGGTATCAGAGCTGCAGATTTTTGTCAGATCTAAGATCTGCAATTTTGGTAATCTGCAGGTGCAGCTGGTATCCTATAATCCAGAGCAGCTTGATGCATCTGTTCTGTGGACAGCGGGCAAGGTCCTAGATGATGGTTACAGAACCGTAAGGATGGTTAACAACGTTCGCCTGAATCTGGATGCTTTTCATGCTGATGCAAAATCCGGAGGCGTTCATGATGGCACAACTATTGTGCTCTGGCAGTGGAACAAAGGAGATAATCAGAGATGGAAGATCACCCCATATTGTAAGTTTCTTAGACGCAGAGGAGAGGAATAACCTTCTTGCGACTTGCCACTTGTTTCTTTGTCTTTCATTTCTGAACTATACCCTTTGATGGTTGATGCAGAATACACGGGGGAAGAGTACCTGAATTTGGAGGTTGCGTCTTATTTGCAGGATATGCGGTTTGGTGGATTGTTGTGCTTCCATGTGAGTTTGTGTTGTGATCTCGGATATTGGTTGTATCTCCATGTGTGATTAAGACTCAACTACTTTTGTGTATTACTTTCACTTTGGATGTTATAGTGTTATCATTCTGTGTGTTATTACTCCGCAGACTATATATATGCTTTGTGAATTAGTAATCCTCCGCATTAAGCTGTTTTAGATGTTGCTCGTGAAGATAGATATACTAAGTGATGTAGTTCTACGAGTGCGAGAAGAGCATGCTCTCATGCTTCCATGTGCTGCTGCACCACAAAGCGGCATGCCAAAGCAACAAATATGACAGGAGCGGCAGTTGAATACAGCTGCTGCCAGTTTCTGTGAAATTGATCGTGTTGAGCGTTTTCTCAGCTGACTCGTGGAATCATATGTAGCTTCTTATCAACAGAAGCACATTCGGCCTCGAGGAATCGGCTTTCTGCAAAAAAAGAAAAAGCTTGTCAATTCAAGTAAGCTTATTTTCATCCTTCTAAGCATGTCACTATCTGCTGTTGCAAAGCATGACGCAAAAAGTTATCACGCCCTTCAATTTGCAGATACTGCTGCATAGACGACAATAATGGATAGATCGAAGAACGAGCATAAGCGTATGAAAAAAAGTGCACTAACGAATCAGAGTACGTATACAAACGAAAGGGATAGGGAAAACCTCTCCGGAGTTGCTTTAAGACATTTCTTGATGCGGGACGTGCCATAAATGTGGCCAATTACGGCATCGACTACGCATCTAATTCCACACCAGTAGTACCTCTCGAGTGATCTGAGTTCTGGTACAGTGGAAAGAGCAGAGGATACGAAAACATACAGATGTGATGATCGTCATCGTTGGTCCAGGCGTCCGCACATATAGAGCAAAAGACACCGTAGATCTCGCCCTGGTTGCACTAGCTGACCTCAGGCGTCCGCACATATAGAGCAAAAGACACCGTAGATCTCGCCCTGGTTGCACTAGCTGACCTTAGAATCATTGCCACGGGCGACTCCAGATCCACCTGAAGGACACACATGTTCATCCTTCCGTTCTTATTCTTCTTCGCCAAACCATGCTTGAGCAGAAGCCAAGGCATCTTTGCTTTCGCCGGCAACGCCAATGTACTCCACACAGTCCTGGTCATTGTTGGAGGTAATAGGTTGGAAAGAGAAGAAGTAGTTGCTTAAAGTATTACACAAAGAGAAGTCAAGTTTGTAACGCTCAACAGTGTTACCTCCAACGTAGGGAACCCTAGAGTTTTTATATGCACGTTATTGGGCTTCGGCCCATATGGACCCAAATAACCATGCTTTTACCTATTGAGCTTGTATGTGAACATATTATTTTGGACTATATTAATAATATATCCAACAATCTCCTCCTATGTTCACCATACAACACAATCCAATAAGGTAGTCAGTGTAATGTTCAGATAAACATGAATCATCCACATTCAGTCCAAGACAATCAACTTGGATCGGTCAAAGAGTATTCCAGCAGTAAAGTATTAAACTAAATTATCATATGCAATCTAAATAAGTGAATTATTCTTATCATGAATCTCCGATACCATGAATGGACCTAGACTTAGGACCAGGGAAGGAGAGTAAATTTCCTGCAGGTATGCATCTCACATTGGGCGAACAACTCCCGTTCAAGCCCTTCAGGGACAGCTTTTTAGCAGAAAACCACTCAGCCCTTTAGTCCAGAGCCTAGAGACACTCAGAAGATGCCAGGATGGAAACGTTTCTAATCTACCCAAGCTGCATTTCTCGAAGGATCCTACCAGGCTGGAGAAGAAGAGAGATTTAGAAAGCCATAGAGGTTTTTCACAAAGCACGCTCTTTTACTTCAGGGGACTCTGCCCAAAACGATACAACAACAATGCCTTATATAGGTAAATAAAGGGAAACAAGGACACACAGGGACCAACTCACGGGTCTAGAAACAAACAGAGGCACCGGAAACTTCCGGGAGGGAATTATTCGCACACTATGAACAGTAACTGTACTGTGAACAGTACATTCCCTAGCCTAGTGCTATAGTAAAAGTGAACAGTACTTTGCTACAGTGAAATTGTACGGACTTAACAATCTCGTCCGTCATGTGCATTGTAGCTACATACTGAGTCGTCATCTGAACTGTCTTCTAGGAGATGTGCCTCATATTTCTGCTGGAGGGCTTCAAGATCTTGAGGCAAAAGGATCTGGTTCAGCCTTTGAGATGAGGATGTTTCATGAGCCCAATGGGATGCTTCTTCTTCTGCCCAGTTTGTATTTTCACTTGTAGTGTTGGCAGGAATGTTTGGCATACTTGGCTGAGGCCAATTGGATGGCTGTGCATAAAAGGACGTGTCCATATTTTGGAATGACGAAGATCCCTGTTCGTAGGGATTCTGGGACAGAGGGCCTCCAAAGCGTGCATAGGGGTCTTGAGTTGACTGGACAATGTCATCTTCGCTTGTCATTTCATGCTCTTGGGACGAGGCAGCCTGTCTGTATTGTCTGAGTGCTTCCTTAGCTTCTGGTGCTAGGTCATAATGATCCCACGTAGTGGGTACATTATTCCAGACATTTTCGGGAATGGTCTTGTTTTCCTGGCATAGAATTCTCTGGAGTTCTCGGTATTCATGTTCACAAAATCTAACAGATCCTGGATAAGATTTGTGAATCCGGGCTTCTCGGTTGTTCGAGTGAGGTTTATAAGCTGTGGTTCCTATTTCGAGTGGTGCATCGAGAATACCGCCATTATTTCTAAAAAAATTCCATGGACGTCTAAAGAACAGGATGGTGTGAACCTCAGGATTAGGTGTCATGGTTCTTAATTCTCTTTCCAAGTCTTGTTTCCAACATGTAGGATGATAGAACCAATTTAGAAATTCTAACAGATTTCTATCACATTCTTTTTCGATGTTTCTTCCGAGCATGAATATCCTGGTAAGATTGGCAATGAATCTTCTGGTGGGAATTTCAATGGCTATTAAGTACTTATTGGTTAAGTACCATAACGATTTTGAGCGATCGGGAAATCATCTTCCTTCCAGATAAGAGGATGAATAAAAGGATAATTCAAGTTTAACCCGAAAGGATAAAGAATCGAACCTCCATTGAATCTGAAAAGGTCTGTATGGCATTGCCACATGAGGTTCTCCATGTTCTCAATAAGACTGTCATTCTGGATTTGCTGAATAATCTCCTGGGGATATTTCTGGCTTGGCAAATCTTTGATCTTCTCGATCTTGTATTTGACTCCATGATTAAGCATATGGAAAGCAGGTCTTTTGATGTACATGTTGATTTCAGCTGGTACTTTAGGTCTTGACAAAAAGTCAGCAAGGACATTCTTTTTCCCAGGAATATGTTTGGTTTCAAAAGAGTATTTTGAAAACCATTCAGCCCACCAAAGCAGTTGAGGGTTTGGAATCTGTTTCTGTTTAAACTTGGTCATCTAAGGGAAAGATGCCATGTCTAGTTCAACCAGGAAGTGATGGCCGATGAGATGAAATTCAAACCTTTTGATTCCATTTTTGACTGCCAAGATTTCTTTAAAAGTGGAATGGTAATGCATTTCAGCCTGGGAAAACTTTCCACTCTTGTGGGCACAAATGTGTTTCTTACCATCAATTTCTTCGAATAGGACGGCTGCCAAGTATTCATCACTGGCGTCAGTTTGAAGAATTCTTTTGCTTGTTGATGGTATTTGTAATGGTGGGAGATTCTGCATAATCTCCTTAAGTTCAGCAACTGCTTTAGTCTGGATCTTTCCTCAAGGCGGGGAGTTCTTTTTCAGCATGGATTGCAAAGGAATCAGAAGCTTTGCAATGTTTGGGACAAAAACCCTGAGATAATTAATTATCCCAAGAAATTGCTGAACTTGTTTTGTCGTGAAGTTATCTTCAGGAAACTTCAGTAGTTCTTGAGCAATGTGTGGCCGTGGATAGTATGTACCTTTGTTGAGGTGCATACCAAGAAATTCAATTTCTGTTTGGGCAATATTCATTTTCCTTTGGGAAAGCATAATGCCATGCTTTTTCACGATTTCTGCAAATTTCTCAATGAGTTGACAGTGGCTCTGTTCATCAGGGCTGTAAAGCAGAATATCGTCGATATACACTGCTGCAGTTGACAGAATGGGTTGGAAAATGCGACACATGGCCTTTTGGAAAAGGGATGGTGCAACCTTTAAGCCAAAAGGAAGAACTTTCCACTGGAAGTGCTGGTTTGGGATACAGAATCCTGTCTTGGTTTTGTCTTCAGGATGAATGCCCAATTGCCAAAATCCGGCTTTGAGGTCGAATTTGGAATAGATATGGGCTTTAGTTAAGCCACTAAAGAGAGAATCTCTGGATGGTAAAGGGAACTTATCATCTTGGAGAAAAAGATTAAGAGGTTGGTAGTTGATTACCAGTCTCATTTTTCCTCTGTTTTGCTCGGCTCGCTTATTGACATAAAAGGCTTCACAAGCCCATTGAGAATCAGAAACTTCAATAAGGCCTTGTTGTAATAATTCTGAGCATTCCCTTTGAGCTAAAGCCAAGTGTTCTGGCTTCATTCCCGCATGACTCGCCTTTGTTGGGTTGATGTCTTCATTTTTTTTGAAGGGGAGGCGAACAAAGAGTTCTGGATTTTCCCATAAAGGATGAGAACATTTTTGAGCGAATTCTGAGTGGGATTCCGAACAAGATTCTAACAGCTTATGCATGATTGGATTTAACAAACTCATCTGGATGGAAAAGAGTCTCTGAATATCAACAAACTCAGAGAAATTATTTTTATATCTAAGACCCTTTCCAGGAATGATGCGGAGTTGAGAGATTTGAGTCATGATGTCCCACTCAATTAGCAAATCTTTATTGGGGAGGTTTGATCCAAAGATTTTTGCCTTTATGGAGCACTGGGGGAAGAACTGGACAGTAACTGGAGTGGTTCTGACATTTGTGGAGAAAGTATCTCCAGAAGCGGAGTTGAAGTATCGGATATGAGGAGTCCAATATTCTTCAGGCAAAATTTTAGTGTCCAGAATGGAACAACTTGCTCCGGTATCAATGAGAGCAATGACATTTATAGGTTTGGCGAACTTTGAGGTGAAGATTTTAACAGGGAAATGGGGACAGTGAGTTTGACTTGAGAATATGTCAGGATTTGGTTCTGAAGATGTGGGTGATATATGAAAGATGTCTTCAGATTCTGACTCGTCAGACTCAGTTTCACTGGAGGTTTGATAGAAGGGAATAACACAAAGAGTTTGTTCCGTTGGTTCTTCGTCAGCAGAAAATAAGGATTCAATATCATCATTTTCAAGAGAAATACCTGTTTCCTTTTCAATCAAATGATTCTGACCTTTTTTCGCCTGAGGACAATTTTTGGCAAAGTGTCCCTTCTTGTTGCAAATGTAGCAACGGCTTGATTTCTTATGGCCTGTGTGATCCTTCCTTTTTCGTAGGTATCGCCATTTCTTCTTTTTCCGGAAATGCTTGGAGCCATGTTTGGATTTCTTAATTGAGTACTTCTTGTAGTGTTTTTTCTTCCGGGAATAATTACGACAAGTACCGTCACAATCTTGCTTGGAGCATTTGATTTTTAACTTTTGATGGGAACAGGCTGATTCAAGACGCTTGTCATCTGTGATGTATGTTCGGACCATTCGACGCTTTAAGCATAATTCTTCAAGGCATAGATGGACTTCTTGCTGAATTTCTCCCAAGGGAACGTCTTGTATCCTTCTTTGTTTTCCAAAGAAAGATCTTTCAACCATCTGTGTTAGCTCTTTCGGAATAGAAGTGAGGAAGACATGCTTTAGATTTGGATCTGCGCCAATTTGGTAAAAGAGCTGAAGCATTAATCGATAATGCTTATCAAGATGATTTTTCTGAAGGGAGCAGCATCTTCTTTCAATGAATTCTCTTCTTTTTAGCTCTTTGAGATCTCCGGGGGTTCTCACAAAAACATGATATAGGTAGGTAAGGGCATGGCTGAAATTGGGTGACAACAGAAACGTAAGCTGGTCTTGTTCTGTGAGTGATTGCCACCAAAATTTAAGGCTCCCTGTGAACCTTGTAACAAAATTGTAAAGGACATCATTCATATCATGGTTGGTGATGGACTGTGTACTCAACCAAGTATGAAACTCTTCAAGTCTTTCTGGCCATTTTGGATAAGGAATATCATCAATGGAGAAGAATTGTTTGGATGCCATGGACACATGCCTGGCAGAATTGTTTCTAGTGGGACTACTTGTCTGTCCAAATTCTGGATCAGAATAGTTTGATTGCATTTCGTAGTCTGAAGGGGTGTCAGCCATGAATATTTGTGAAGTTGGTGGAACGGTAGGGGAAGAATCGACTATTTGTTCTGAGAAGGATGAAGAAGAAAGAGATACTGAATATGATGTAGTATCAGATGTTTGTTCAGTAAACAGAATCTGTTTTTCCGGTATAGCAGGATCAGGCTCAGGCTGTCGGGTAATAGGATCAATTTCTTGCTTACCCAAATCCTTCAAAAAGGATTCTAATGGATTTGATAACATCATCTGGTCTGGCATTTCTCTTATAACAATTGAGCTTGATTCTGTAGGTGGTGTTTTCTCTTTCCCCTTTTCTTTCTTCAAGGCTTTGAGACGATTTCGTAAATCTGATTCTCTTCTGGAGGGATCTTCTGGGATATTAGCAAAAACAGATACTTGTGGTCCTGGGGATACATACCCAGTTTGAACAGGAGGTGCCAATGGATCGAAAGGTCTGAACCTTCCTTCTTCAAGAAGTTGAATCTGCTTCTTGAGTTTGTCTATTTCCGGCTTTAGACTTTCAAGATAGTGGTACCCAAGATGTTGTCCTGATTCCAAGGCATGAAGCCTTTTCTGGAACTCAGAAAGTATCTTCTTGGTACTCTCATCATATCTTCGGAGATCTTGTTGTACATTTCCGATCTTGGAATTAATAGCCTTGAAGGCATTGTTCTGTGCCAACAGAGTCTCTGATTGCCAGTTTAGAACGGCTTCAGCAGCAGGAGTTTTCTTCTGTCTTCCATGTTCGTCCACATCAGTGGGGGTAGGTATTTTGGGAACATGGCGGTATCTGCCATGTGGGTCGATAAACTCTTCTGTAGCAGGAAACGAGAGTTTAGAACTTTCCTTGACAAGAGGAGGAAAGTCAGTATCTTGGAACATGGCAATAGAAGAAGTGGGTGGTGTTTCTGTCGGGATTTCGAGGGGGTAAGAGTGTTTCTTAGCCCATTTGAGGATTGGTTTATAGAATGGAGAGAGAGCTTGTTTTTTCTGGGGAGGAGAAGGTGGAGGTGATTTTGGTGGATCTAGTGAGACTTGGGATGTGGTACTTGACTCTGGTGGTGGAGGTGGTGCATAAGATACCATGAACTGGTATCTATCACATTTACCAAGAGTATCTACGGAGGTATCTCCGTCTAAGTACCTCTGGTACACCTTATCCTTAGACTTTTTCCGTCAGGGTGAAGATCTTGCATGAGGGTCTACCTCGTCGGGAGAATTTATACAGTAGGAACATTGGCAAAAAGGATCCCAAAAACAATGACCATGCTTGTCTTTATAGTAATGAACAGGATGTCCATCACCGTCGAAGTGTCGAACATGCCTTTTCGGATCTGGTTCGAAAATAGATTCAGGAATACATGGTTCGATCATGAGAATGGTTTGGAAGATAGAAGGACTTTCTTCCTTTTCTTTGCCAAATTTGATGGAAACAGTTCCATCTTTTTTCCGCACAAATTCTGAGTCTGTGGACTGGAATGGCTTGTTATGCTGGTGTAGCTTTTCATAGTTGGTGATCCAAGTCTCTGGAAGGAGCTTGGCCAACGTATCCTTTGGGATCTGTCGGGGGACATGGATGCAGGATGCCTGGTCATTCTGCATGGAGATGAACAAAGCATCTTCATTACCATTGTTGAAGTTGAGGTCAAGAGCATGGTTCTGCACTCGATAAACCATCTGGTAATGTAAAGTTGCAGCTACAAAGTCAGCAATTTGGGGTGCTCCAGTGAGCTGGACTTGAACTTTCAGAAAAGAGAGAAGTTGGGGATCTGAAAGGGCAATGTTGAAATTTGGATACAAAGTCACAAAGACTGTTCCGGCATTCAGAGTAGTTTGAACAGTACCGATGCAAGCATGTTGGTACTGTAAGAACCTAGTATCTAACAGAGCGATTCTTGCCACAACTGGCAGACCTTTTCGACCATGAAAGGTGAGAGCAAGACGAACAGCTCCATAGTGGACATGAGAATATCCCTGTTGAACCCATTGTCTGGGAAATTCTGGAGGAATCTGAAGAGTAACAAAGTACTCTTTTTCAGTAGCAGGAATGGGATGCTGGTCGAACTTGGAGGATTGGACGTACTCCTTTACTTGCTTTGGGGTCTGGTGAATAAGTTGACGAATAGAGCGGATAGGTGAGAATGATGAGGTTGGTTTAGCAAAAGCTGAATAGGGGTTCATAAGAGGAAGCTGAGTTTCTGAGATCTTGGTTTCATCGCTAAGAGAGACTTCGTAAAGATAATCTATCTTAGAAGCATTTGAAACACGAAATTCTAAGAGAGCTGAGGATGAAGAAGAAGGAGCAAGAGAAATGGGTGCTTCGAGAATTTCTGGATCTATCATGGTGTGTGAGGATCTTCTCAGCACTGGATTCACCTATCAAGCGCATGGAATGGATCATATCAAAAACGAAACCTTGGCTCTGATAACAAAATCTAAATCCCAAAAGAAATCTCAGATTTAGTTCATAACCAATATATGTATATTAATCAAGTATAAGTAGGCCAGTCAAAATAATCTAAGACCTTACAAATATAAGAAACAAGCATAATAATGTCCACAAAATATAAATAGCAAAATCAAGTATCAAGTAAATGGACTTCATCAAAATAGGCAATAGCAGATAAACTGTCGAGTTCCTACACGCTTTAAATGATATATATTCATTTATCAAGTAAGTCATTCTGGTCAGGATCCCACTCATTAAGCTCTCCTCCATCCCTGTCATCCCCTGTAGAATGTCAAATATGAATTTCATATTATCATGAATTCAATCATTTGAATAAAAACTTAGCACTATTCCATCAGGCAAAGAAGAACATATATTGATGTCATAAAGCATCATAATATCATGTCATTAGCATGAAGCCAGTTTCATAAATTATGAACAAGACCTAAACAATGTGATTTACAAAGAGCCATCAACTTAAGTTTATTTATAGGAGAATAACTATTGTCTAGTTTCAAAGAACATGATCAATAGTCAAGTCATCTACAATAACCTAGTCATATAATATCAAGTTTCAATTAAGAACAAGAACAGCAGGCTTCTTATGTAAACAATTGTTTCTATATTTCAATTTGGAATGTCACAGTTATTGATTCCTTAAAGTCAAACAATCTAACATCAAGTTTGGAATGAGATCATTTAACTAAAAAGGATAGTCCAATCTAGTTGAATTTTATCATTAAGTTTGGAATGACACAATTTTCCCAGATAGAAAATTTGAATTAGGTTAAAGTCATCTTCATCAAGTTTGGAATGAGATAACTCACCATTTTCAAATTAGTTAGCAATTGTGAATATCGATGAAACATATAAACTGTGCTTATCATTGTAGCCACTAAAGAAAGATTCGATAATTCAAAACACATAATTAGAAGGTAAGTAAATGGTAGTTAAGACTTGCCTATATAGTCTTTTACTCCAGTTCCCCCACTATTTTGAATAATCGATCTTTAGGCATACCTTTGGTGAGAGTATCATCTATGTTATCCTTCGATCTCACATCGATCAAGGTGATAACCCCTTGTTCTCTCAAATAATTCAACAACGCATGTCTCAGTCTCACATGTCTTCTCTTTGAATTAAAGGGAGAATTCTTGATGACTTGGACAGTTGCTCGATTATCACAGAATAGGCTTAAAGAATTAATCTTTAGCCGAGTCAAAGGAATATCCATAATCATATTTTTTATCCACTCTGCCTCTTCACCGGCTGAGGCTAAAGCAAAAAGTTTTGATTCCATAGACGACAATGCAATACAAGTCTGTCGTTTGGATTTCCAAGTAATAGCAGCTCCACCCAAAGTGAATACATACCCACTAGTGGACTTACTATTTCCAATATCTGAGAACCATGAGGCATCAGAATATCCATCCACAGTTGGAGAATAATTAGAATAATAGAGAGCATAATCTTTAGTACCTTTAAGGTATCTCATTAGCCTATTGAGGGCATCACAATGCTCTTTACTAGGATTATTAGTAAAACGACTCAGCATGCCAATTGTAAAGGTTATGTCAGGTCTAGTGCAACTCATAGCATACATGAGACTACCAATCAGTTTCGAGTACTTTAACTGATCCACGCCGGTCCCTTCATTAGGACTCGGTCTGTTATTATAATCACATGGTGTCTCACTTGGTTTACACTTATCGTATCCCAAGTAAAAAGTAGCTACTCAATATAATAAGTCGGCTAAGGGAGATGACTTGCCGTTTAAAGCTTACTTTCATACCAAGAATGGTATTAGCAATACTAAGATCTTTCATGTAAAATTCTTTAGCTAAAGTAGCTTTCATGTCACTCACTACAGAATGATCGGAACCAAGAATTAACATGTCATTAACATACAAGCAAATAATGACTATCTTATTTCACATAGAACGATGGTAAATGCATTTATCTGAATAACTAAACTGAAAATTATAACTCTTTACTACTTTGTCAAATTTAAGATGCCACATTTTAGGTGCTTGTTTAAGACCATACAAGGATTTATTCAATTTACAAACTTTGTCCTCAAGACCTTTCATAACATATCATTCCGGTTGTTCCATGTAAATTTCTTCATTTAAATCTCCATTTAAGAAAGCTATTTTTACATCCATTTGATGCACTACAAAGCAAGAAGAATTCTTATAGTTAATAGATGACACACATGTGAATATACATCAAAATAGTCTATTCCACTCTGTTGTTTATAGCCTTTAGCTACTAAACGTGCTTTGTATCTAGCTATTGATCCATCACTATTCAATTTCTTCTTCAACACCCATTTACAGCCTATAGCTTTAGCCCATTTTGGCAAATTTACTAGCTACCAAGTGTGATTCTGCAGCAGAGAGCTCATTTCATTATCTATGGCTTCTGCCCACAATAGAGATTCCCTAGATCTCATTGTTTCCTGATAGGAGAATCGATCATCCTCAAGATGGTAAGCAACAAAGTCCTCACCAAAATTTTTGGGAATTTTCTCTCTTATAGATAATCTAACTGGAATTGGTTCAATAGCCAGCTGTGTGGAATTAGTGTCAAAAGGGCATGCTTCAGATTCTACGGGAGATTATGAAATCATATATGTAGATCTAGAAATATTCAAGCATTGATCTCTGAGAAACTTGTTTTCGAAAAACACTGCATCTCTAGATTATATCACTGTGTTAGTAGATAGATCTAAAAACCTATTTGCAGCGCTATCTTCTGCATTACCTAGATATACACAAAAAATAGTTCTAGATCCCACATTAGGTTTTTTAGAATCAGGTATACTTACATAAGTAATACAGCCCCAAGTCTTAAGAGTATCATATCTACAAGGGCGCTTATGCCATATCTCATAAGGTGTCATAGACAACTTAGAGTGTGGCAACCTGTTCAAGATGTAATTAGTAGTTAGAACTGCTTCTCCCTAGTAGGAGGAAGGCATACTAGCTGTAAGTAACATAAAATTTAACATTTCAGTTAACGTTCTATTTTTACGCTCTGCAATACCATTTGATTGGGGTGAATAATGAGCAATGGTTTCAAGTATTATACCTTCTGAAGCACAAAATTCCTTGAATCTTGACATAGTATATTCTCCTCCTCTATCACTCCTAAACCTCTTAATTTTCAAGTTGAGTTGATTTTCTACTCTAGACTTGAAAATTATAAACTTTTCAAAAGTCTCATCTTTGATTTCAACAAATAGACATGACAATATCTAGAAAAATCATCTATGAATGTTATTAGATACTTCCGACCGCCTTTAGTAATGTAATTTCTAAAGTCACAAATGTCAGAATGTATTAACTCAAGAAGTTGTGTGCTTTTAGAAACCAACTTAAAGGGTTTTCTAGTGATTTTAGCATGCGCACACACTTCACACTTATCAAATCGAATAGAAGTATCTAATGGAATGTTGTGAGTTTTAGCTAGATGTTGTATTTTCCTGTAATTCACATGTCCAAGTCTATTATGTAGCAACTTTGGATCAATCAAAGTAGAATTCACATGGTTTATGCTATCAGTATTTAAACTCAACCTATACATACCATTAACCATGAATGTACAACCAAAATAATATAAGGTAACGGATAAAGTTATTCTACCATTCATAGTTGAAAAAGATATACCAGCTTTATCAAGTAAACTCATATATATCAAATTCTTCTTAAGTAAAGGTATTACTCTAACATATTTCAGAGTTAGTAATTTACCTGAAGAAAGCACCAAATTTGCAATTCCAGCATAAGTCACCTTTGCCTCACCACCATTGCAATTTTCCACAATGTCTTTCACTTATGTGACCTTAGTAAGTAAGTTATTGTCATTTGTAGCATGACAAGTAGCGCCATTATCCAACCACCACTCAGAAGAGACACTAGCTTTTCCATTCTTCATCATTCCAATGAAGGCTCGAGGCTCAAATCCTCTAATTAGCATATTGGCCTCATTATGTGGTGTGTCATTATTTGGCTTCCTTGACAACTTGCACTTTGCTGCCCAGTGACCCCACTTTCCACAGTTATGGCACTTGCCATTCTTTTTCTTTTTGAAGATAATCTTTTTGGCCTCTAACTGTAGAGAGGATTCACATTTTGGTGACTTGGACTTTTTATGAGGTTTATTGGAGTGTGAAACTAAGTCGGCAACTGACTTTTATTGTTCCACTTGTTCCAAACTCTTCTTAGTGATATTTTGATCCTCAATTTGAATATACCTCTTTAATTCATCCAGTCCCATCTGTACCTTCAGTCTGTGCATTTCAGTTTTGAAAGAACTCAATTCAGTTGGTAGTTTGCTCAGCACAAAACTGACAAAGAGATTATCGGACATATCAGAATTATCATCTTTCAGCTTGTTCCTCATGTTCTCAAAGTCAACTAACTAAGAGGTGATGCTTGAATTCATAATAAATTTAAAGTCAAAGAATTTCTCCGCTAGGAGAGTTTTAGATAGCCCATCTTGTTTTTGGAACTGAGCATTCAGGTGATCCCATATCTTGAAGTATTAGGTTCGTGTGTTGGATTTGAGCGAGTAAAGTGTCTTCTTGAAGATTTCGTCAAGATGATCTCGCGACTATAATTTACTTTCGATTTCGACGGTGATATTGGCCGGGATCTGAGTTTGAAGATTCAGGTGACCAAAATCTTTGATTCAAAAATCCAAAAAATTATAGCCAATTTAAGAGGGTGAAACCACTTGGGCTTTGATCTACTCGTAGATATGAATGTTTTGAGTGGTCACTTGCGTCAATCGGAGGTCGGACGGAGAAGTTATGGCACCCGGAAGTTTCCATCTGAATTTCTAGCGAATTTCGGGGATGAAATTTCTAGCGAATTTTGGGGGCGAAAATTTTCAGCAAGTTTCAGCGACAAGGGCAATCCATCTTAAGGTTTTTGGGCGCTCCAGATCCGTTTTTGGGGTTTGTTTTGGCAAATTCCATCTCTAGAGAGCGGTTTGATCAAGGTTAGAGGAGTTATTCGACTTTGTTACTCTGAGGACTTCAAGGTGCACTCTTTCTAACACTTTGCTTTGATTAAAATGGCAAAGCATAGTTCCCATGATGGTAGAAGTATAGCCCAAGTGCCATAACTTGGCACGGGGGGACACTTAAGTACCAAAACTTCAAAACGGTACACTTAAGTGCCACTTTTTTTTTCTAGTGGGACACTTAATGCTACCTCTGGTGACCCTTGCCGGAAATCCTACGTGGCAATATTTTATTTTTATTTTTTGCCTACGTGGCTCGCCGGAGAGCTAAGTCGGCTCTAACTCACTAGAAACGACGTCGTCTGCATAATAAAAGCCCCAAATCTTCCAAAAACAACGTCGTCTCCCCAAATGCCCCAAATCTTAAACCATAAATCGACCAAAATCCCTATTGAAGTGCTTGAATTCAAGTCTCGAACCCTAATTTTCATTTGCCCAAAATTCCCTTGTTGAATCTTGGAAATGGAGAGCAGGACTCGCAGCAACGCCTCAATTTCCTCTCACCGAAGCGAAGGAGAAGGCCAGCGTTTCTGTTTTTGTGGGTTACCGAGTCCAAGAAGAACATCGTGGACTCAAATCAATCCTAGGAGAAGATTTTATGGATGCGCCTGATATAAAGAAGCGTCGAAGTGCAAATACTTCAAATGGTTCGATGCGAAGTTCTCTGACCGAGCCACATATGTGATATTGGATCTACTTCATAAAAGACAACAATCTCCATCTGTGTTCGTGGACGACTTGGACAATGTTGACTCAATGCAAGCTCAAGCGTCTTCAGTTAAACTTTTCAAGAATGAAGTGTTAATGCACGCTCAAGCATCTTCAACTAAACCTTTCGAGAATGAAGTTTTAATGATGAAAATTGAACGAAAGTGTTACCAAGCGTGTATTATGGTGTTGTTTTGTTGTCTATTATACTTTATGATGAAATGTAAAGTACTTGAAAATGAGAAAAAGTTTCTCTGACTGCCATATTAAAAATGGTGTTGTTCTGAATTAAACGTAGGGTTTTTTCTTTTTGAAAGATGCGAAGAAGTTTGTGTTGTTCCAAAAGATCATTGTGGCTTTGTTGTTGTTTGTGTTGTCATATGGAGTTGCCATAAGTTTACCATCATCTTCTCTGTTTTGATGCAGACCAACATATACACAAGACAAACATGAGTGATTACCCAAGTGCCATAAGTTGTATTTAGTAATCACGTAAGTGCTAGTCGCGATGAAAAAATGATCACTTAAGTGTCAAGTTATTTTATTAAAGTGATCGGTTAAGTGTCACTTGTAGTTAAAAGTGAATAGTTAAGTGCCAAGTTTTTTTAAAGTATGATCAGTTAAGTGCCAATTTTTTTGTGGGTTTTCTCTAAAAATTGCGCCAGCCACCAGCACCGGCTACACCACCAACCATCACCACTAGCCACACTACACACTAGGCGCTCCAGCCACCACCATGCTGGTGGTGTTGCTGCACAAGGTACTAGTGCAAACTGAGCCTTGCACTAGCTTGCATCAGTACACATGGTGTAAGATGTGCAAACTGCACACTTGTACCAGGTGTAGGTGCAACTGCTTAAGCCTATAACCCCTACCACAAACCCATAATCACTAGGCATCACCACCAGCCACACCAGCACCCCAGCCACCACATTAGCACCCCAACAACAAGCTGACTACCACCAAACATCACCATCCACCATCACCAGCCACACCAGCACCCCAGCCACCACATTAGCACCCCAACAACAAACTGACTACCACCAAACATCACCATCCACCATCACCAGATACACCAGCACTCCAGCTATCACCACATAACACCAACAACAGCAGCAACAAGTAAAAGCAGAATCCATGATAAACAACAACATAATCATTTCATTGATATTGAAATTAAGTTTGAGTCTGACAACATCAATGAATGACAAACTAAAGAAAAAAAAAAAAAGATAACCATCCATAACAAGTCTAACAACATCAACGTTTACATAACTGTTTTGACTCCTAAGCTCCACAAATCCTATCACATCTCATCTCATCAATCAATATGTACGACACCCCCTATTTGTGCTCTTTTCGATGGGCCTTTCACTTGATTCATAATTCTAGCACTCTTTCTAACTGGACGTGCAACTTCTTCTTCAACCTTCTCAGTATCCACTGACTTAGATGGAGCTGCAAATGTCCTAGGCCAAATTGAATCAAAAGGAGCTGGAGCTGGAGCTGGAGCTAGGTTCTTTCTCTTCTTTTTTGTTGGCACAGTTGATGTTTTATTTTTTGTTGGTGCAGCCGTTGATTCTTGAGTTGGGCCTGAGATAAGAACCTCTGAACTTCTCCCAGGCTACAAAAAAAAACAATAAATTGTTATCAAAAATCTACAGCATAAATTAAATTAAATGTAGCCAATAAAACTTACATTAAGAATAACTGTTCCAGTATGCTCATCTGTATAAAGGCCATAGCCATATTGTCTTAACCTCTTCCCAAGTGCCCCTCTTGTTTGAATAGGAGCGTCACTTTCAGGAACTTGTGATCCGTTGCCCCTTTTTCCTGCTTTCTTGAGCCCTTTAGCTACAGTCGGGGCTTCTTTGACCAATTGTTCAGCTGAGCGTTTTCTAAATGGCCTTTGTGTACCTGCCCCTTCACTTGGCCTTGTTCTAGTTGTCCTTCTGTGTAGCCCTTCAACTTCAGTGACACCTCCTTCTGTTGGGCCTTCTAGTGGTACTGGTGGTGGTACTTGTGGTGCCCCTTGCAGTGATTCTTCTTGTGGCCCCTGTGATGATCCTTGAGGTGGCTCTTGTGATGGCCCTTCAGTTAGCAGTTGAGTTCCAACTTGCTTTCTTCGAACCTGAGAAAGAGGCCAAAAGATACCATAAATATAATATCGAGACATATAATAATATAAAGAAAATGAAAAACTGAATACAAATTCGTTGAATTTACCACTGGGTATTTCTTTCGCTGCTGAAGAACAGTCGACTGCACTGGCTGTGATACTGCTTGGGCTAATCCTTCAGCTGGCCGTGATGCTGCTTGGGCCAATTCTTCACCTGGCCGTGATGCTACTTGGGCCAATCCTTCACCTGGCTGTCTTCTACCTTGCCTTTTTCGAACAGGCTGTTCAATTTCATGACTTACTGAGGTTCTTCTTGTGACCTAACAAACACATTACATATAAGGCCAAATAGAATATTATGTACATTTTTATGATAAACGACAAGAAAGCAACATAAACATAAAATAAATTTCATGACTTACCGGGGTTCTACTTGTTGACTGAAGAACAGTCGACTCACTTGGCCCTGCTGTGTGCATTTCTCCAACTGTCTCTTCACTAGGCCCTTCACCTTGCCTCAACGGTTATTGTTGCTTCCTCAATTGACAACCTTTAATATTGTGGCCTGCTAGGCGACAATAAGAGCACGTCATCTTTGCACCCTGCCTGCTCATTCTTTGCCGACCCGAGACTTCTCCCTCCTTCATTCTTTGTCTTCGTTTTTTCCTTCCAATTTTCTTCTTCAGTGGCAAAGGTTGAGGTGCTTCATGATCCGTGGGCTTCCAAAACTTGCTACTTCTAATTGGCTGCATCATGAACTGATAGGAAGCAAGATATTTTGATTTATGGTACCAATCATCAATGTAATCATCTGTATTGTCGCCCTTCAACTGGATGGCACATATGGTATGTGCACATGGAATTCCACTTACTTGCCATACTCTACATGAACACTTCGTACTTCCTAGATTAACAACATACCTATCTGCACCCTTCATTATCTCATATCCGTCATCTCCATTCCAAATGGGATGACAATGCGTACTTGCAGCCAAGTTCTCATCCAATTTCTTGGCAATCTTAGGACCATATTGTCTTGTCCACTTTGCAGCCTCATCTCTTTCTTTTCTGCAACCGAGTCATAACCGCAACTCGTATATCTTCAAGCATTGAGATGACTGGTTTGCATCTGGCATCTATTATCTTCGAATTAAATACTTCACAAATGTTGTTGTCGACGTTATCGCACTTGAACTCCTCACTGAAGAATGCCCTGCACCAATGCTTCGGTTCTAGTTAAAATAGGGTAGCACAACCTTCCTTTGTCAACTGAAGCAGTCCTTATTTGGCTATTCTAAAGTCAACCATGTTTGCACTCTTTACTAATTGCCAAAATTGCAATTGCAGTTTATCCCCTTTATAGTTCTTTGCCCAATTTCCGTATATGTGCCGCGCACACATTCGATGTTCAGCATGGGGCAACAACTCGCTCGGGCCGGAACCAATCCTACGCAATAATTCAAAGTAAGAAATACTAGAGCAAATTACATGTTCATATTACAAAGCAAACTATTGATTAAATTTTTCAAAAAGCAAGCATTACCTTTTGTTGGTCGCTCATGAATGCCCACCCTTCCCCGTTTGTTATCTCCAAGTCAGCCATCAGATTTTTCAAGAACCAAGACCAATTGTCCTTGTTCTCAATCTTTACAATAGCCCAAGCTAGTGGGAACATTTGGTTATTCGCATCTCTTCCAATCGCTGCCAACAATTCTCCATTGCACAAGCCCTTCAAGAAACAGTCGTTCAATCCTATAATTCGTCTACAACCAGCTAAAAATCATCGTCTACATGCATCAAAGCACATATAGAACTTATCGAACTTGGTCCCATGATCAGGAAGCAGTCTCTCAATCACCTCTACATACACTCTACTTGTAGGGTTTTGCAGCCTACACTCCCAAGCATACTCCCACACCTGCCCATATTCCTTAGCATACTGACCAATAAGTATCTTTATCACCTTTTGCTTTGCTCTTTTGCACTGATTCTTAGATACATTGATGCCTACACGCTCCTTCACCAGCATCCTAAAGTTAGCAATTTTCATCTCGGGCATCACCTTGATTAGATCGAAGAAATGCTTGGACAACCATGCACTTGTTACCCTTTTGTTTTGAAAATTAATGGAACAAGTGTGTTCCTCTTGGTAGGCTCTAATCTGGAAAGACCCACTCTTCTTAACAAACGCACCGTAAATCTTCCATGGACAATTTTGCTGCGAACACCTAGCTCTTACAAATTTCTTGGTATTTCTAATTAAATCAATATTTCTTTGTGCGGCAATGGAGTTCTTCAGTATAGCTTCCCTAAATTGTATCACATCATGGAATTTCATACCTACCGACAAAGTAGGAGAGGCAACAGATGGATCATAAGAAGGAAACTTACTTTTCATTCTACGCACAGCTCGTTGATCTTCTTCAACTTCGTCCTGGGAAGTTGCGGTGTCGATGCTTTCTTCATAATCTATCTCCAAGACCTGGCCAGCAACACCAACATCTGTAGGGCCTTCATCTATGTTTGGATATTCATCAGCTACATGCAAAGTTGCAAATCTATCTGACAAAAAGTCCCTTTGTTTTTTCTTGATTGTGTAAGCTCCTCATTGTCGGCGTCACTTAAGATTAATAAATTTTCAGCTTCAACAGCCAACCCTTCATCGTCATCGTCATCATCACCGTCACTGGATTCAGCTACTTCCCAATCTAATTCAGTGATAGTGACATCACCCATGTCACAATCGCTTTGGTAAACAGCATCTGCGCCCCTCTCCTCCCCATCCTGTCCATCATGCCCTACTTCATCCCTAACCTCAGTACTAGCTTGAATACCATCTCCTCCTTCTCCTACTTGGGTGTTATCTCTGTCATCATCTTCGTCCTCACTATCACTATTGTTTTCAACAAACACTTTCGCCTCTTCTCCATGAAGATAATGATATAAGACATCCCTAAAACCATTATCATCTTCCAAAACTGTCAAACCATCTCTCAAGCCTTTCCCAGGAACACAGTACAGTAACTTTTGTACTCTACAAGGCAAAAATGTCACTATATCCCTAACAAATCCAACATAAGATGCCTTCTTTATATCTACAAAGATAGTACTCTCATTCCCCCCTCATACTCCCACTCATCTTCCCCAATCACAAAATCTCCACCGTAGTAAACGATGACAACAACATAGTCTTTATGCGCCATTTCTGCAACAAAAGAGGACAAATATACAATTAACTTTTGGGACCACATTCACAAAGGACAGACAATTCCAAGTTGAGGTCCCTACACTCTTTATTAAAGAAAAGAAGAAAGAGAGAGGGAAGATGCGGTCAAACGACAGCTGCAGCTTGAAAACAAGAGGCCTCAGGATAAGGACAAATAAAAATAAAGATGGGACCCGACAACTGCTTTGATTATGCCGTCGCATTCCTTTAAAATATGGAGAGATTCCCCAGCATGGGTCCTCAACAATGCAATTTATTAAAAAAAATATCCAGAAGTCCCCATCCCCACAACCTTCGATTCGAACATGTCCAAAGTCCAATACTCTGAACCCTAACAATCACCAATCACCATCGCACATTTCACATCCGACCACTACAAATTACTTTCGCACATCACAATTCAACACCCTGAATGAATCACACATCACAGTGGATGAGGCAACGTCGAGCCCTACACCGAGCCCTAATTTTCCCCCCGCCGAGCCCAACACCGAGCCTACATTTCAAGGCCACTCTTAAACTGTCAATTCGAACACCCCAATAGGATTGTAGCACCACATCTGAGCCATAAATCTCACACCAAGCCTGAACTTTCCCAACTGACCCCCAAATTTCAAGTCCGAGCCCTAATAAACGAGTCGGAGCCCTAATTTCACCACAGGAGAGAGGAAGAAGAGAAAAAACCTGAGCAAATCGACGACGGCGAGTGACGATGGCGAGTGATGACGGCGAGCGACGATGGCGAGCAACGATGGCAAGCGATCACCTACGAACGACGAGCTGTGAACGGCAATGGATGGAGAGGACGTCAGACCTGGTGTAAACTGACGAAAGGTTAAAATCAAAATAAACCAAACGACGTCGTTTAACACTAGGGAAAAACGACGTCGTTTAGTTTGGCCAAATGCACAGTGGATGGGGCAACGTCGTTTTCCTCCTCCACGTGTGCTTTTTTTTTAAAAAAAAATTGCCACATCGGTTAAGCATGTCGCCGGAAAATGCCACGTCTGCATTTTGGCCGGTTTTTGGCCAGATTGGCACTTAAGTGTTCCATTTTACTCCAATAATGGCACTTAAGTGTACCATTTTAAAGTTATGGCACTTAAGTGTCCCTCCGTGCCAAGTTATGGCACTCCAAGTGTCCCAACCTCTTCCTATGATATTATAAAGTTGCAATCTTTTGATGTTATTGAATTTCATGGCTGGAAATTACATGTTTAATTTGGCATGAGAGAACGAGACATATTTAACACTGTTGAGCGTTCCAAACTTGACGTCTCTTGGTGTAATACTTCAAGCAACTACTTCTTCTATCTCAAACCTATTACCTCCAAACAGTCATCTTCCGTTTCATAATTGGAGTCATCTCCTCCTCCTCCTCCTTCGTCTTTGGGGTCAGTTGCTCCATCGACAGTGTACAAACATTGGAGGTTCGGCCGTCAAAGGAACTCCCCGTAACTTTCATCAGTCGCTTCATCTCTTGGGCCTACAATAACTTTGCCAAATCGCATTTGAGCATATTGTCGTCTTTCTTTTTCTCCTCCTCCTTCTTCATCTTCAAGGTCTGCTGCTCCATCGACAACATTGGAAGTCTGGCAGTTGGAGGAACTCCCTATAACTTTCCTCAATGGCTCCATCTTTCGGGTCTGCAATGTCCTTTCCGAATCGCACTTGAGCAGAAGTAGAGGCATCCACGTCATCGTTTTCTTCTATTCCTCTTTTTCATCTTCGGTCTATGCTTCTCCACGACAGCATGCAGACGTTGGATGAGGTCTAGCCGTGAGGAACTCCCTCCGACTCTTGTCAATGACTTTATCTATTAGGCCTGCTATGTCCTCGCCGAATCGCGCTTCAGGAAAAGCCAAGGCATCTTTGATGGATTCTTTGTGCTGGGAATAGAAAGCAGGGAGAGCAAGAGCGTGTGGGAGAGATTAACTTTACAGCAGGACCATTTTATCAGTTTGACATAGACCATTACTAGTCTGAGTCCTCTTGCCGAAAACAAAATATTTAGCTACTACAATCCTACACTGGAGTATGTCGAACTACTTCATCTGAAAATTTGGAAATATTTCTATCTTGGTGGGAAAGACAAATATTTATCTGGGAGCTAAGGAGGCTGTCGGGGGAAGATAGCCACAAAATATAAGCATATGGGCTTCGGATAAGTAGCTCCGATGTTGTGAACAAGGGGCCAAATGAAAAGGTTCAAACTGTTCTTCGTCAATTTTTAGCCCTTTAAATTTAATTGGCCTAAACATCAAGAGTTCTAGTACTAATTGCCAAGTTATATACTATTTCGGGAGGACCCGCATCTAACTTTCTTGCTGGATTTTGGCCTGCCGTATCATAAAAGTAATCGAGAATTTTGCATTATATCAGCAATTAAAAAGGACAAATGGTGGAATATGTATGTAGAGCACTCCAATACCGTCGGTCCATTTGATTTCAAGTTTCTCTACTCTGTGCGTTTGGCCGGTAGTTCGAAAGTCGACGTATGATGTGATGTCTTTATGTCAAGTGAACTCCACAAAGCATGCATTAGGCAAAATCATCATCATGTTCTCGGACTTGCCTCCCCCGGTATTTTTTTTTTATTTTTTTTTGTGACTCTGGAATTGCCATATAGCCTATAGCCTACAGCTGACAGCATAAACTCGGGGCGACTCACATGATCCACCTATCACGAACCGCAGGTGAGTCGCGTAATGGGGACAAGAAGTTTTGAATCTCTTTCTTGCTGATTGAGGGACCAGGCGCAAACCATCTTGTCCACCGCGGGATGTCTCCCAAGTATTTATTGTCCCGAAGTAAAAGCATCTGAGCCTCGTCTTATCCAAGAGACATTGACGGACAGCACGTGGCCGACCACCAATCCTCGTCGGGATCGCTCACGCAAGTCCAAAATATGCTCATAGCCCTCGGGCATCTTACACTTCATGTTGACTATGACAAGTACGTGCCTCGTTTCTGATTGAAAGATTTTTTTTGCTTTTAATAATGTCTCTTTGCTTACATGGGGAAAAGATTGACTTGTCCTCTACGCCAGATCCAAGAGTTGGGCCCAAATGTAACGAAATTAATGGGACTCGACTAGGCTATGACAACACACTTTATTTTTTAAATGAATTGATTGACAAGTTCATCGATCATCAATTTTCCAGGGGTAAAGTTTAAGTACATGACAATCGATTAACTTGAAACATGTATATAAGTTGAAGATTAAGTAAAGAAGGATCCATTGGTCAAAGAGTAACGGTAGCTAAGGATGAGGGGATAGTTAGAAATTGACCTTAGAGTATGCACAAATCAAGACAATTAGAGATTCTTATTGAAAAATAGTTGAATTCATAATGAAACCGCTCATTTAAAGATATGGGAAGAATCAATAAAAATGCATAAATAGAAGCACAACTTTTCAAATTTCGACTATGAAAACATGAAAATGCGAATATCATTCCTAAAAGATCGATCTTGATTGATTTTGCTCAAGTGTGAAGTTGAATTATGATAGAAATTAGATTTCTTGGTTTAAATACTTGTCTTTGACTATAAAAGCTTTCCATTTGTATTTTATGTGTCTTTTACTTTCTCTACATACTTCAATCATCTTCATTAGCGATACAAGTTTGGTTTCGGTCATCAAGAAAGTGTAACCTCCAAGAATGTAAGCCATTTTTGAATCGCTAAAATTTCATGCGTTGTTGTTTTCAATTTATTATTAATGCATTATTTAGCAATTTGAGTTTTGGCAAAGCCCTTGAGTCTTTCATGCATATTAGATTCCTTTTACTTTTGATAGAAATAAAATTTATCAATATCAATCGGCCATCAATCATGCTCAATCGAACTTTGATCACTTCTAGAAAGGGAAAATTTCACGAATAAAAATAAACTTATTGCAATTTTATAAATTCAATTTAGTCAATTTAGTCTTAAAATTTTTGACAATTTGCTAATTGAATTATTCTAATTAATTTTAATCGGAAATCACTAATATTTATGTTAATTTTTTTACTTAACACACCCAATGCTAATAAAAATAATTTTTGTAATTTTTTAAAACTGCTGGTGAAGCCCTTGTACCAACTCCCTTATTTTATGCTCATCAAATTTGACATGACAACCATGCGGAGGATAGATGGGGATGCATCACTCATTTCTATGTCAAGCTATTAATATTTCATGTCGTGTTTGGCTCCCCAAGAAAGTATCAGCTCATAAACCTCGTAACAAGAAAGTATTAGAAGTATCACATGAAAAAATAAATAAAGAATTTAATTTCAGAATTCTTTATAAGGCATTTGTTAAACAATAAGATTAAAAATGTGTTGTCTCTAATACGTGAAAATAATAAGACACTTTAGTTACATTTATAATTAACTACTTAAATTATATATAACTATTTAATCAATTCAACAGGTGTTGCTATATTGAGCAATACCAAAAGTTTCGAGCTAAATTATGCGCATCAAGTCAAATTAGCATTTTGATATAACTAAATTGGTGAAATTAAAAATTTTAAAATTGAATTAACATAAATAGACTCAATCTAAGATTCAATTGGCAATTTCATTAAGATTTGGTTGCTAATTTCTACCTAGTTGAAATCGTTGATTATCTCGCAATGACAACCTTACAACAACCCAGCTAACAACTCCTTTATTATATGTATGCTCATTGAATTTGACATGACAACTGTGTGGAAGAAAGATGGGGAATGCATCGCCAATTTCTATGCCAAACAATCAATATTTTATGTCGTGTTTGGCTACCCAACATGGACGGCTCAAAGCGGCGAGAAGGTCGAGGTTAAAACCGCTGGCTATAAACCTCGTACCATGTGGCCCGGATTGGGGTAGGTGGCTAACTAGGGTTTGTATAATCTTTTGTCAATAATAAAAAGATATTTCCAATTGGCAAAACATTTATAAAAGAAAGGAGAAGTTTCCCGAGAGGTTTCATCAAACACTTCGCTCTTATGTGAAGATAAGAATAACTGTTGCTTTGTGAATTATATTATCTTTGTGACAAATACGTGTACTTCCTTATGTACATAGAAAGAAAAATTATGTATTATATATAATAATTTCTTATCCAAAAAAGATCCCCTTTGATATCCGGATTCGATGATCTAACAAATTTCATTCCAATCGTACACATTATACCCCTTTGAAGTATAGTTACAAGATGACGATGTTTATAACTTAATTCGTACCATTGAGAAGTTTAGAATTGAATTAGCAGCTGTAAAATAAATTTACAATTTTTTGGACAATTCTCCATATTAAAGCACACATAGATAAGGAATATTGAATATTGCACATATTACATGAAAATAAATATATAATTTAATTTTAAAATATTTTCTAAGGCATTTGTTAAATAACCAGATTAAAGATGTGTCATTTCTAATACACGGAAATGATAATATATTTAGTTACATTCATAATTAACTACATAAATTATACATAATTCTTTTAATTAGTTCAACCGGTGTTGACTATATTAAGCAACACCAGAAGTTTTAATGCTAAGTTCCTTTTATCGAGTCAAAATCACCTTTTCGGTTGGGAAAATATTCATCCGGACCTAATTTCAATATATCAAATAAATTATAATCGTTGATCACGAGGGATTCAGACGAGGTGATAGATCATAAGATACGAAGGGAAAAATTCCCCCTCATAAAAGTCAAACCGTCCGGCCTCACTTCAAATTGAACGATCAACTGCCGTTCGGACATCGTAAAGCTCGCCACCTTGAGCGACCGTGCGAGAGATCGAGTGATCGACACTGACTCCGAAGCGGACGACAATGGAGTTCCCATATGGTCATCACGTCCACGGACACCGCCACAAACGCGACGGCGACGACGAGGAGTCCCGAAGAAACCTGCCCTACCCGCCACCCGGAGCCACCCTCCCGCCCTACGTCTACGGCCAGCCTCCCCCCTCCTCCGCCGTCCAACGTGTACCACACCTTTGCCTCCCCGTCCGCTTACCCCTTCCCCTACCCTCCGCCGCCTCAGATGTTTCCTCAAGGATCAACTGAGTATTCTGCTTACCCGTACCCGCCGCACGTGGCTCACGGCGAAGCTCTTGCCTCTTATTTCGCCTACAAGCTCACTTACAACGTTTTCTGCAAGGCCAACCCCAATTATTCTCTCGCTATCAAGGACTCAAAACTCGTTCTTGCACCCTCCGACTCCAGTGATCCTTATCAAGTATGTCGTTTTGCTTTGCTTTCGCCTGTCACCCCCGAACCTTGATCTTTGGTTCTGTAGAATATATTCAACTTGATAGCCTTTTTTTTAAAAGGGGTTTTGGTCTGATCTGCCTAATCTGAGCGTTTCTGAGCTTGTTTGAGTGTTGTTTGACTTTTTTTCTTTCCGCCGTGTGAGTGATGGTTTTTATTCTTTATTTCTTTTGGTGATGTGGAGTGGCTTGTATGATTTGATTTGATCAGAAATGGTACAAGGATGAGAAGTTCAGCACCAGAGTCAAGGATGAAGAGGGTTCTCCCTGCTTTTCTCTGGTCAACAAGGCCACTGGCGAGGCCATCAAGCACTCTGTTGGAGCCTCTCACCCAGTGAGTTTGTCTCTCTAGATATTCAAATCTGAAACCTTGCAATTGTAGGATACCTGTTTGAGCTGAAAATTAGGATAAGAAGAATGATCTATTTGCATAATCTGGGCTGTAGAGTAGAAGAAAAGCTCATGAGACTAGTCAAAAGCCAAATAACACTTTCGTGCGAGTAGTATTTCGGTGACCATGATACTTCAGCTCATCATCAATCTCATTGGTCAAAAGAGCTGTCAAGTTTGTTCTCCTTGTTCGACCAAAAGAAGATTGCAGTCTTCCAATTATTATCGGCTCTGATAGCCAGGAATCATGACTATGGATGTTGCCTTGTATCAACATGCGTGATCAACTTTGAAAATTCAGGCATTGGATTGATCAAATTACTAGTCATTCGTTTTAGCTGCTATAACTTCTGAATTATAATTTTTCTATACTTGTCTAGATTCTGTGAGTGACTTCACGAACAGAAGTGTGTCATTCTCTAAGTTTCCCTTAGTTTTTGAATGACATAGAAACTAAGGTTAGTCTCAAAATGGCTTATTGTAAGCTATATCTGAATATTTGTTTATCTTCCATTCAGTTGTTGTCACCACGATCCTCTGATTCGGTTCATTTTTGGTAACTGATTGTCGGACTGGTTGTGGTTCCAAAGGAATTCTTCTTGTGGCATAAGTTGTTTTTCATTCTGGCTGCCATTTTAGTACCCTTTTCACTGCCTGAACATTTTCTTGCGTTTTTGCCTTTATGAGTGCTAACTTTGACACTACTGAAAAGGTCGATTGCCCTCTGAAGTCATCAAGGTCTTTCAGCTTCTGTGAAAAAGCATGTTTGCACTGAGCCTTCACTTTCGTTGCCTCAACTTGAGTTTCATCTCGACATGTGTATTTTTGAGCCAATTGTTGGGTTTGGTTCAATTCCTGGAGGTTCTCATGATTTGTACATAATGCATGCTTCCTCACCAGAAAATGGACAAAAGATCGATATATATATTTTGGATTAGGATATATGCACCTGGTGATCATACAGTAGTGAGGGACAGACCCACTTTGAAATCAAAGGAATAGCTTAATTTAAGCCTTAGCTCTCTGAAAATATTGTTGGTATCAGAGCTGCAGATATTTGTCAGATCTAAGATTTGCACTTTTGATAATCTGCAGGTGCAGCTGGCACCCTATAATCCAGAGCAGCTTGATGCATCTGTTCTGTGGACGGAGAGCAAGGACCTTGGCGATGGTTACAGAGCCGTAAGGATGGTTAACAATGTTCACCTGAATTTGGATGCTTTTCATGGTGACCAATTATCTGGCGGCGTTCATGATGGCACAACTATTGTGCTCTGGCAGTGGAACAACGGAGATAATCAGAGTTGGAAGATCACCACGCATTGTAAGTTCCTTAGACTCAGAGGAGAGAAATAACCTTTTTTACAACTAGCCACTCGTTTCTTTTTCTTTCATTTCTGAACTATACCCTTGGATGGTTGATGCAGAATACATGGAAGAAGAGTACCTGAATTTGGAGGTTGTCTCTTTTGCGGGATGTGCGTTTGGTGGATTGCTATGCTTCCAAGTGAGTTTGTGTTGTGATCTCGAATAATTCTTCTATCTCCATGCATGACTAAGAAGACTCGACTGCTATTGTGCGTTACTTTTACTTTGGATTTTATAGCGCTATCATTCTGTGTGTTATATCACACCGCAGACTATATATGTAATGCCTAATAAATTGGTAATCCTCTGCATTAAGCTGTTTTAGATGTCGCTTGTGAAGATAGATATATTATGTCATGTATGTGTTACAAGCGCGAGAAGAGCATGTTCTCATGTTGCCATGCGCTGCTACACCACAAAGTGACAAATATGACAAGAGCAGCCATTAATTTTACAGCTGCTGTCCTTTTTTTCTTAGAATCAATCATGTCCATCGTTTTTCTCAGCTGACTTGATCGTCTCATGTGTTTACACATCCGATCACCCACCACAATCTTGAGTTCCTTTGGACTTGATTTCGTTTTAGAAGTGGGTTGAGATCAGTTAAAAATTAAGCTTTTGAGCATTGATTATGGGAGGTGGACATCAGGTGTTCGATGTCTCGCAGAGCTTCTATCTTCTATCTTCATCAGTAGTTCCGAGGACAGACTCTTTAGCCATAATTAGAGGCTGCGTGCCCGTTTGGTAGGTGAGGAATTACATTGCTCTGTTGCTAAGGCAGAGCGAGGCTTTCCTTCAACATCTCCATCGGGCTGAACTATGCAAGTCCGAGTTCAAGGCCCTAAAAGAAATTTCTGGGTCCGAATCCTAAACCAAGACAGAGTACGAAATAAGTACGCAAGTCCGAGATCGAGGCCTTAAAAGAAATTTGTGGGTCCGAGTCCTAAGCCACGACAGAGCACGAAATAAGCACGAAATTTTTAGCCCTTTAAATTTAATTGGCCTAAACATCAAGAGTTCTAGTACTAATTGCCAAGTTATATACTATTTCGGGTGGACCCGCATCTAAGTTTCTTTGTTTGTGTTTTTTTTTTTTTTTTTTAAACACTTTTTCTGCTTTTTTGTTCTTTAACAAAAAAACAACAACGCGTTTGGGTGCGTTTCTGTTCTTTTTTGTTCTTTTGTTCCTGGAACAAAAAAGAAAACGAAACAAGAAACACAAATTTTGTGTTTCTTTGTTTCGAAACACTTTTGAGAAACATTTTTTTTTTTTTTTCTCTTATTTTCTTGTTCTTTTTTCTTTTGGCGGTCGCGGCCTCGGCCATGGCTCGCGACCGGCCGACGAGGGCGGGGCCTCGCCCGGCCACGGCGAGGCTCGCCGGCCCCCGGCGAGGCCGACGCGCTCGCCGTCCCCGCGAGGCCGAGGCTCGCCGACCGCCAGGCGAGGCGTCGGCCTCGCCGGATCCGGGCGAGCTCGAGCTCGCCCGGCCATGGCGAGGCCGACCTCGCGCCGGCGGGCGAGCTCGATCTCGCCCGATCCGGCGCGAGGCCGAGCTCGCCCGGCGGCCGGCGAGCCTCGGCCTCGCTCGGCGGTGGCCGGCGAGGCCGCGCCTCGCCCGCCGGCTGAAGCGGCTCGGCCTCGCCGGCCTTGGCGACCGGCCAAAAGAAGAAAAAAAGAAAAAAAGGAAAAATTAGAAAAAATAAAAGAAATAAAAAAATTATCCAAATTTACCAAACATGTTTTCGTTTATTTTTTATTCCCGAACAAGTTTACCAAACACGTTTTTTGTTCAAAAATTGTTCCCTAACGTAAACACTTTTTTTCTATTTCTCGCCCCAACAATTTTTAAACAAACACAAACAAACGTCCTAAGTTTCTTGCTGGATTTTGGCCTGCCATATCATAAAAGTAATTGAGAATTTTGCATTATATCAGCAATTGAAAAAGACAAATGGTGGAATACGTATGTAGAGCACTACAATACCGTCGGTCCATTCGATTTTAAGTTTCTATACTCTCTGCGTTTGGCCGGCGGTTCGAAAGTGGACGTATGGTGTGATCTCTTTATGTCAGGTGAACTCCACAAAGCATCCACCGGGCAAAATCATCATCATGTTCTTGGACTTGCCTCCCCCGTTATTTATTGTCCCAAAGTAAAACCTTTCTTTTGCTCATTGTCCACTTATTCCTCCCCATGTTGCACGAGAAACCAGATAAAAAGTCATCCGAGCCTCGTCGTATCCAAGAGACATTGACGGACAGCACGTGGCCGACCACCAATCCTCGTCGGGATCGCTCACGCAAGTCGAAATATGCTCAGACCCCTCGGGCATCTTACACTTCATGTTGACTATGACAAGTACGTGCCTCGTTTCTGATTGCAAAGATTTCTTTTGCTTTTAATAATGTCTCTTTGCTTACATGGGGAAAAGATTGACTTGTCCTCTACGCCAGATCCAAGAGTTGGGCCCAATTGTAAAGAAATTAATGGGACTCGACCAGGCTAATGACAACACACTTTATTTTTTAAATGAATTGCTTGACATGTCCATCGATCGTCAATTTTCAAGGGGTAAAGTTTAAGTACATGACAATCGATTAACTCGAAACATGTATATAAGTGGAAGATTAAGTAAAGAAGGATCCATTGGTCAAGAGTAATAGTAGCTAAGAATCAGGGGATAGTTAGAAATTGACCTTAGAGTATGCACAAATCAAGACAACTGGAGATTCTTATTGAAAAATAGTGGAATTCATAATGAAACCGCTCATTTAAAGATACGGGAAGAATCAAGAAAAATGCATAAATAGAAGCACAACTTTTCAAATTTCGACTATGAAAACATGAAATTGTGGATATCATTCCTAAAAGATCCATCTTGATTGATTTTGCTTGAGTGTGAAGTTGAATCATGATAGAAATTAGATTTGTTGGTTTAAATACTTGTCTTTGACTATAAAAAGCTTTCCATTTGTATTTTATGTGTCTTTTACTTTCTCTACATACTTCAATCATCTTCATTAGCAATACAGGTTTGGTTTCGGTCATCGAGAAAGTGTAACCTCCAAGAATGTAAGCCATTTTTCAATCGCTAAAATTTCATGCGTTGTTGTTTTCAATTTATTATTAATGCATTATTTAGCAATTTGAGTTTTGGCAAAGCCCTTGAGTCTTTCATGCATATTAGATTCCTTTTACCTTTGATAGAAATAAAATTTATTAATATCAATCGGCCATCAATCACGTTCAATCGAACTTTGATCACTTCTAGAAAGGGAAAATTTCACTAATAAAAATAAACTTATTGCACTTTTATATTTTCAATCTAGTCAATTTAGTCTTAAAATTTTCAACAATTTGCTAATTGAATTATTCTAATAAATTTTGATTGGAAATTACCAATATTGATGTTAATTTTTTTATTTAACATGCCCAATGTTAATATAAATAATTTTTTTAATTTTTTAAAACTGCTGGTGAGGCCCTTGTACCAACTCCCTTATTTTATGCTCATCGAATCTGACATGACAACCGTGCGGAGGACAGATGGGGATGCATCACCCATTTCTATGTCAAGCTATTAATATTTCATGTCATGTTTGGCTCCCCAAGACTCATAAACCTCGTACCAATTTGTTAAAAAAAAAAAAAAAAAACGTACCAAGAAAGTATCAAAAATATCACGTGGAAAAAAAAATAAAGAATTTAATTTCAGAATTTTTTATAAGGCATTTGTTAAACAATAAGATTAAAAATGTGTCGTCTCTAATACGTGAAATTAATAAGACACTTTAGTTACATTTATAATTAACTACTTAAATTATATATAACTATTTAATCAATTCAACATGTATTGCTATATTTCGACCAAAAAAAGAAACAGGTGTTGCTATATTGAGCAATACCAAAAGTTTCGAGCTAAATTCTGCGCATCAAGTCAAATTAGCATTTTGATAGAACTAAATTGGTGAAATTAAAAATTTTAAAATTGAATTAACATAAATACAATCAATCTAAGACTCAATTGGTAATTTCATTAAGATTTAGTTGCTAATTTGTATCTAGTTGAAATCGTTGATTATCTCGCGATGACAACCTTACAACAACCCAGCTAACAACTCCCTTATTATATGTATGCTCATTGGAATTTGACATGACGACTGTGCGCAAGAAAGATGGGAAATGCATCACCAATTTCTATGCCAAACTATCAATATTTTATGTCGTGTTTGGCTACCCAACATGGACGGCTCAAAGCCTCTTCCCAGTGGCCATTTGTCACCTTAGGACCGAGAAGGTCGAAGTTAAAACCACTGGCCATAAACCTCGTACCAAGTGGCCCGGATTGGGGGAGGCGGCTAACTAGGGTTTGATATAATCTTTTGTCAATAATAAAAAGAAAATTCCAATTGGCAAAACATTTATAAAAGAAAGGAGAAGTTTCCCGAGAGGTTTCATCAAACAATTCGCTCTTATGTAAAGATAAGAATAACTGTTGCTTTGTGAATTATATCATCTTTGCGACAAATACGTGTCTTCCTTATGTACATAGAAAGAAAAATTATGTATTATATATAATAATTTCTTATGAAAGAAGATCCCATTTGATCACTAGACTCGATGATCTAACAAATTTCATTCCAATTGTACACATCTTACTCCTTCGAAGTATTGTTACAAGACGAACAACGTTCATAACTAAATTTGCACAATTAAAAATTTTAGGACTAAATTAACCGCCATATAATAAATTTATGATTTTTTGGACAATTCTCCTATTACATGAAAATAAATAAAGAATTTAATTTTAAAATATTTTCTAAGGCATTTGTTAAATAACCAGAAAGATGTGTTGTTTCTAATACACAGAAATGATAATACATTTAGTTACATTCATATTTAACTACATAAATTATACATAATTCTTTTGATTAGTTCAATCGGTATTGACTATGTTAAGCAACACCAGAAGTTTTAATGCTAAGTTCCTTTTGATCGAGTCAAAATCACCCTTTCGGTTGGAAAAATATTCATCCGGACCTAATTTCAATATATCAAATAAATTATAATCGTTGATCACGAGGGATTCAGACGAGGTGATAGATTATAAGATACGAAGGGAAAAATTCCCCCTCATAAAAGTCAAACCGTCCGGCCTCACTTCAAATTGAACGATCAACTGCCGTTCGGACATCGTAAAGCTCGCCACCTTGAGCGACCGTGCGAGAGATCGAGTGATCGACAGTGACTCCGAAGCGGACGACAATGGAGTTCCCATATGGTCATCACGTCCACGGTCACCACCACAAACGCGACGGCGACGACGAGGAGTCCCGAAGAAACCTGCCCTACCCGCCACCCGGAGCCACCCTCCCGCCCTACGTCTACGGCCAGCCTCCCCCTCCTCCTCCGCCGTCCAACGTGTACCACACCTCGCACTTGCCTCCCCCGTCCGCTTACCCCTCCCCCTACCCTCCGCCGCCTCAGATGTTTCCTCAAGGATCAACCGAGTATTCTGCTTACCCGTACCCGCCGCACGTGGCTCACGGCGAAGCTCTTGCCTCTTATTTCGCCTACAAGCTCACTTACAACGTTTTCTGCAAGGCCAACCCCAATTATTCTCTCGCTATCAAGGACTCAAAACTCGTTCTTGCACCCTCCGACTCCAGTGATCCTTATCAAGTATGTCGTTTTGCTTTGCTTTCGCCTGTCACCCCCGAACCTTGATCTTTGGTTCTGTAGAATATATTCAACTTGATAGCCTTTTTTTTTTACGGGGTTTTGGTCTGATCTGCCTAATCTGAGCGTTTCTGAGCTTGTTTGAGTGTTGTTTGACTTTTTTTTCTTTCCGTCGCGTGAGTGATGGTTTTTATTCTTTATTTCTTTTGGTGATGTGGAGTGGCTTGTATGATTTGATTTGATCAGAAATGGTACAAGGATGAGAAGTTCAGCACCAGAGTCAAGGATGAAGAGGGTTCTCCCTGCTTTTCTCTGGTCAACAAGGCCACTGGTGAGGCCATCAAGCACTCTGTTGGAGCCTCTCACCCGGTGAGTTTGTCTCTCTAGATATTCAAATCTGAAACCTCTGCAATTATAGGATACCCGTTCGAGCTGCAAATTAGGATAGGAAGAATGATCTCTTCGCATAATCTGGGCTGTAGAGCAGTAGAAAAGCTCATGAGACTAGTTTTAAGCCAAATATCACTTTCGTGCGAGTCGTATTTCGGTGACCATGATACTTTAGCTCATCATCAATCTCATTGGTCAACAGAGCTGTCAAGTTTTTTCTCCTTGTTCGACCAAAAGAAGATTGCAGTCTTCCAATTATTATCGGCTCTGATAGCCAGGAATCATGACTATGGATGTTGCCTTGTATCAACATGCATGATCAACTTTGAAAATTCAGGCATTGGATTGATCAAATTACTAGTCATTCGTTTTAGCTGCGCCGTAACTTCTGAATCTATACTTGTCTAGATTCTGTGAGTACTTCACAAACAGAAGTGTGTCATTCTCTAAGTTTCCCTTAGTTTTTGAATGACATAGAAACTAAGGTTAGTCTCAAAATGGCTTATTGTAAGCTATATCTGAATATTTGTTTATCTTCCATTCAGTTGTTGTCACCACGATCCTCTGATTCGGTTCATTTTTGGTAACTGATTGTCGGACTGGTTGTTGTTCCAAAGGAATTCTTCTTGTGGCATAAGTTGTTTTTCATTCTAGCTGCCATTTTAGTACCCTTTTCACTGCCTGAACATTTTCTTGTGTTTTTGCCTTTATGAGTGCTAACTTTGACACTACTGAAAAGGTCGATTGCCCTCTGAAGTCATCAAGGTCTTTCAGCTTCTGTGAAAAAGCCTGTTTGCACTGAGCCTTCACTTTCGTTGCCTCAACTTGAGTTTCATCTCGACATGTGTATTTTTGAGCCAATTGTTGGGTTTGGTTCAACTCCGGGAGGTTCTCATGATTTGTACATAATGCACGCTTCCTCAGCAGAAAATGGACAAAGGGTTGATATATATTCTGGATTAGGATACATGCACCTGGTGATCATACAGTAGTGAGGGATAGACCCACTTTGAAATCAAAGGAAAAGCTTAATTTAAGCCTTAGCTCTCCGAAAATATTGTTGGTATCAGAGCTGCAGATATTTGTCGGATCTAAGATTTGCACTTTTGGTAATCTGCAGGTGCAGCTGGCACCCTATAATCCGGAGCAGCTTGATGCATCTGTTCTGTGGACGGAGAGCAAGGAGCTTGGCGATGGTTACAGAGCCGTAAGGATGGTTAACAATGTTCACCTGAATTTGGATGCATTTCATGGTGACCAATTATCCGGTGGCGTTCATGATGGCACAACTATTGTGCTCTGGCAGTGGAACAACGGAGATAATCAGAGTTGGAAGATCACCACCCATTGTAAGTTCCTTAGACGCAGAGGAGAGAAATAACCTTTTTTACAACTAGCCACTCGTTTCCTTGTCTTTCATTTCTGAACTATACCCTTTGATGGTTGATGCAGAATACATGAGGGAAGAGTACCTGAATTTGGAGGTTGTCTCTTTTGGGGGATATGCATTTGGTGGATTGCTTCCACGCGAGTTTGTGTTGTGATCTCGAATATTGCTTCTATCTTCATGCGTGATTAAGACTCGACTGCTATTGTGTGTTACTTTTAATTTGGATTTAATAGCGTTATCATTGTGTGTGTTATATCACACCGCAGACTATATATATATATGCCTGATAAATTGTTAATTCTCTGCATTAAGCTATTTCAGATGTCGCTCGTGGAGATAGACATACTATGTCATACATGTGTTATGAGCGCGAGTAGAGCATGTTCGCATGTTGCCATGCACTGCTACACCGCAAATTGACAAATATGACAGGAGCAGCTATTAATTTTATGGCTGATGTCCCTTTTTTTCTTGAATCAATCATGCCCATCATAGCTGATTTGATCGTCTCATGTGTTTATGTTAGTAGTATTATGCCCTAAATTAACATGTTTATTATAAAAAAAAAAAAGTTAAAGCTTCATGCATGTGCACGAATTCGTGCTCATGCACGAAGCGTAATGGTCAGCGGTTGCTGACCATTATGCACGTAGCATTGATGGTCAGCAACCGCTGACCATCATGCCACGTTCGTGCATGAGCAACCGCTCATGCACGATCGTCCATTGATCAGCAACCGTTGCTGGTCATTTTTAATATAAAATGAACAAGGGACGAGAGTTAAAAAGGTTGTTGAAAAACAGAGAAAAGAGGGTGTGCATTTTGTGTTTTAGAGAGAAAATGTTTTGCTGAAAACAGAGAGCAAATTGTGTGCATGTTCTTGTGTTCTTTGAGACGCAAGAAAGAAGAACATTATCTCGTTCGGGCCGTGACTATTATACATCAAGGATACGACGATTTGTTTCCACGTGATTGCTAGCACGATCGAAGTGATGAATATCCGAAATTCTCTCTTCCGTTTGACGTTCGTTGTTGGTGTGTCTGAACTAGAGGTCCGACACTTGTGGGACTCGAACTGTAGAACATCCGAACCGACTTGTTTAAAGCGCGCTTCGAGAGGTAATTCGTTTAACTCCCTTTTTATGTTTAGATTTTTGATTAAAACGCACGAACAACGCCTAAGGAGAATCATGTGTAAAATATATCTTTGTTTCCGCTGCGTTTATTCTGTTGATTTTTCTTATACATGATTCATGAAACCCCAACAGTTTACACATCCAATCACTCACCAGAGTCTTGAGTTCCTTTGGACTTGATTTCGTTTAGAAGTGGGTTGAGATCAGTTAAAAATTAGGCTTTCGAGCATTGATTATGGGAGCTGGACACCAGATGTTCGATGTCTCGCAGAGCTTCTCTCTTCTATCCTCATTAGTAGTTCCGAGGACAGACTCTTCAGCCATAATTAGAGGCTGTGTGTCCGTTTGGTAGACGAGGAAGTACTTCGCTCCATTGCTAAGGCAGAGCGAGGCTTTCCTTGGACGTCTCCATCGGGCCGAATTGTGCAAGTCCGAGTTCAAGGCCCTAAAAGAAATTTCTGGGTCCGAATCCTAAATCAAGACAGAGCACGAAATAAGTACGCAGACTTTCTCTCTCTCTCTCTCTCTCTCTCTCTCTCACGATCACTTGACAGATCTTGATCTATTTTCAGTATAAATCAAAGTCGAAGTTACGTTTTCAATGGCAAGGAATGATAGAACTATTACTCGAATTCGAATGCACCAAAGTGAATCACGAACTCCCCGAAACCATGCTCAAACGCGTCCAGCACATCGAATCCTATGAAATTCGGCTTGTCATGACATATTCTTGTTGACAGTCCGAGTTCGGGGCCCTAAAAGAAATTTCTGTGTCCGACTCCTAAACCAAGACAGCACGAAATAAGTACGCAGACTCTCTCTCTCTCTCGATCACTTGACAAATCTTGATCTACTTACCAAAATGAATCACGAACTCCCCGAAATCATGCTCGAACGCGTCCAGCAGATCGAATCCTATGAAATTCGGCTTGTCATGACATATTCTTGTTGACCTTTCTACATAAGACACTGGCGCTGATAGACCAAAGGGGGTTGGTGGCAAGAGCATCCGATTCTATAAGACAATCCATAAGTTCCAACTTGCTTTCATCCACTAATCCAACACAATCAATGTTCGTTCAAGCAAAGGCAGAATTTGATCACGACTTTCTTTGGTGGGTCGAGAATGAAGTTATCAACGTACTGGCTATAAACCAAGTTATCGTTTGAGGAGTTGTCGGTTCTTCTTTGCCAATCAAGTATTAAGCTACCTATTCACCTGAGCAGTTGTCATTTTGAAAGACATATCGATGGGAGGTTGTTTAGAGCAATTTTTCTTGGGTATATGAGAATTTCTCTATCAAATTTCTATCCGATTATTTATTCAAATTCCTCAACAATGAATCAAACAGTTCTTTATCCTTGATTAGCAAAGCAATCGTTTACGCATTAGTGGTGAGCTGCTATTAATTTGATTCTTTATCTTTGACCAGTGATGTGTGCTTTAAAGTTTTGGTGGTGAAACTTCCTTATCCATTCCACCTCAATATACCCATCCATACACTTATCCCAACTAGGGCTTTATTAGCATATCGATGGAAGGTTGTTTAGAGCAATTTTTCTTGGGTATACAAGAATTTCTCTATCAAATTTCTGTCTGATTATTTATTCAAATTCCCTAACGGTGAATTAAACAGTTCTTTATCTTTGGCCAGCAGAGCAATCGTTTACGCATTAATGGTGAGCTGCTATTAATTTGATTCTTTATCCTTGACCGGTGATGTGTGCTTTTAAGTTTCGGTGGTGAACCTTCCTTATTCATTCCACCTCAATATACCCATCCTTACACTTATCTCAGCTAGGGCTTTGCTAGCATAATAGTCATTGGGCTACTATGAAAATTACTGCTTGTTGTAAATCACAAATTCTTGAAAAGATGGATCTCACAACAATTTATAATTATTTGTTATTTGATTTTTGTGATCCAAAACAGATTGTTATTTTCACAATAAATTAAAAATTGTCACATAATCATTTCTCTTCTAGCAAACTCCATTTCTAGAATCACTTGTCTCATGCACCGGTCTGCTCGTCATGGCCTCGCCTCTACCATCTGCTTCTAGAATTATTCTCAATTATTAAATAAATGTTTTGTTTCATAAAATCTAATTCATATACCTCACATTTCAGCTAAAAAAACGTTTGCCTCGCTCTCTCCATCAATTGCAAAATTCTCGATCTACCATGGGCGGCGGTTAAGTTCCATACACGCATCAAATTCTTATCAGCTCTGTGTTAAAAACTGTGTAATGCAATACCATGTCTAATGCTGGGAGACCGTGGTTTCCTTGATTGGCACACCGATCCCGAGGGCCAATCTTAAATTAACACTCAGATTCCTTTCTCTTTTCTATCTGTTCGCGATCAACGCCAAAGATTCTCACGACATCGCGGTCGATCCTCGAGCCCCAATCATTGTCACTATTGTATCAGTATCACTAACTTCACATGCAAAAACACACTTCACGCGCTGACATGAACGTATTCGCACTCTTCCCAGGCTCAAAAGAAAGATTAAGAAAAAACGATGCTTTCTGATATCCACCGGAGCCTGAAGCACCAGCGCAGCAGAGGCTTGCGCTAGACTCAAGGAGAGCCGACGGTATTCCAGAGCTCAGATGCCGGGACTCGAGTTGAAAAATCGCAATGGCCGCTTTGACAAATGTTTGGTTCCTCCATGTGCAGCATTTAATGCTGCTTCGTCCCCGGCTTTAAGCAATCTTGCTGTACTCCACGGGAGCTAGGAATATATCCTGCTCTCAACTCAACTCTACAAGCTAGCAACCTTTTTTTCCTTTTTTTTTTTTTTTCTCTTTTGGTTGGGAATATAATTCACGGTTGTCTTCCATTTTACGAACTTGAACTATATAAAGCTATAAAGAATGGTGCTGCAAACTGGCATGACTGATGCTAGCATGTTCTTCTAGATGCTGTTTAGGCTTGAATCTAGCCAATATCAATTCTGTCTAGGGTTTTATTGGTAATTTTCCTTATGCGTTCTTAAAAGCGACCTTGAGAATTAAATTTCTGTTCTTATGTGAGAGATGAAAATCAAGAATAGAAGTAAAACAAAATTTTCACTCCGCTTCTCAAATATTAGCTTTTTAGAGACTTGCACCGCCCCATTTACACCATTTGAACTCTAGCTTGTAGGTATTTCATATGCAATTCCTCGAAGTGGGACCCGCTTGTTCACTCGAGATCCAATTACGCAAGGAGATGTTAATTACACCGCGGACCGCAAATCATGTTTCCAGCTCTCTTGCTCTAATCCGATCAACAAGAACTATTCTGATGTGTGCATATGATGTCCGGAAAATTACTAAACAAGAAAAAGAGAAAAAGTAGATGTGAAAGAAGGGGGAACAGTTAGATCTAGAACTTGGCTTTGGTTGTGGAGGTGGTGAAAAGCGAACTAGCCAGCATCATAACCACTCGATAACACCCTTTATTTTAGGACATGAACCCCACTAATTAATCTCTTTCCCGAGGTTGTCTTTAGCGAAGCACGCCGTCCGCTCGCTCCCTCCTTTTGTCGAAATGGGAAAAGGGGTCCGTGGCCCTTTAAAGTACGTGCACATCTTTCACATTGCAGATGAGGTACACAAATTTGTCAGTCTGTTAGTTGGTATCAGTTAGGGCAGTTAGGTGTGGCACGGAAAGAGAGGAAGGTGAGAATGAAAAAAGAGAGGGAGGAAAAAGCAGCCCCTCCAGGACCCTAACGTTTTACCAAATCAAAAACGAAAAGTCAAGGGTGTTGACTTTTCGAATGAGAACCCAACTTTTTAGATTAGTGGCAATCGAAGGAGATTAGAGAGGGGGCCAAAGGAGGGGAAATTAAAAAGCTTATCTTATCTTTTGGAAATGACAAGTGATCATTTGAATGATAAGCTACTATGTCCAAATTTAATGTTATCTTGTGCGTATCGATGATAGCCAACGGCCATGTCCCCTAAAATGACCCTTAAAAGTCGAGGGCCTTAATATAATTTGTTGCTATATACAAAATGATCTTGTCAACCAAACATCTCCATGAAACTTTCTAGACATTTATTTAATGAAGAAATGTTCAATTTCCAAAGCATCGATCGTCCATATCATGAGAGTATTCGATGTACTTAAAATTATATCATTGTCTTATATAATTGTCCATCAAATCGTTCCTGGAGCACCCTTCAATCAAAAATCCTATAAAAAAAAAGGTCCCTTGCAACAGTTATTGGCCTTAATATAATTTTTTGCCATTTACAAAAGGGTTTTGTTAACCGAGTGTCCCTAAAACACTTTCTAGGCATATATTTAAGAAAGAAATGTTCAATTTTCAAAGCATCAATAGTCCATAGTAAGAGGATATTCGATGTATTTCAAACAATAATATCGCCTTATATAGTTGTTCATCAAGTCTTCTCGTTGCACCCCTTAATCAAATTCTTATAAAACGGGGTAGATTAAATTAAAGCAGCAGCACCCACTTGAACCCTAAGTCAACACTTTACTAAATGATTAAGGGGATTAAGGTTTAAGATTCCCCCATTTGATTAATTTGACTTCAAAAGGAAAAGAACGGGGCGGAGGGGTTGTGCGAGATCGCCACATGATAGCGATGCTCCAACTTGCATAATCTATAACGTGGCTTTAGAGAGAGGGTCGTGTGGTGTGGGTGAGGGTGACTCGAGAGGGACGCCGAGTGACGTCATCATCCGCCCATCCGACGGTTCTGGACGGTCAGACTGACGCCGCCGTGGGCATCAAAGCTTGAGTGGCTTTATTTTGGACTCGTTTATTTTTATTCATTTTGTTTTACTTAATAGAACGAAAGCCCCTGATGTACTTAAATGAAAGAAAAATTAATGTCTCTCTGATCGTCCAATTTAAATACCTTTTTCCTTGGTCGCTCAGGGTTATTCTGTGGAATTGTCGATATGAGTGTATTCAAAAAGCTTATGAAAGATAGTTTTATGGAAGAATTCCCAAAGAAAAATAATTGTAATGATAAGAATGCCTCTGTAATATTTGGATATCACCATTACATTTCAATGCAATGAAATTCATCCGGTATGTGAAAAACATTTGAAGTTAGGAACGATTCTCAATTCTTAAAGGTACTTATGCCTCTTGAAATTTATGGTAACCTTTCACATTAGAATTAGGTGAATTCTACGACCATATGATCATCAAATACCTAATAAGCTAAAACTCTCTCTCTCTCTCTCTCTCTCTCTCTCTCTCTCTCTCTCTCTCTCTCTCTCTCTCTCTCTCTCTCTCTCGAACCTCATTCAACTGCTATAGTGCTACCGGCCCTACTAATTATTGTCATTGAATTCAAGCCCTCACAAACCATCACTAAGTTGGGCTCTCGCTCTCTTAGTAAACCTTGGAATCTCGATTGAAACTATATCTAAGATTGACTTGAGGTCATGATGGCTTTTTTTTTGGGGAGAGAGAGAGAGAGAGATGGTTGGAGATCGAGGATGTTCCCAGCGTCATTGCAAGTGACATTAGAAGCCATGTGCACGGCAGCATAGTGGAATGAGGCAGCATCCAACAACATCGAGTACATAGGGAAAAAGAAGAGACAGGGGAAGTGGGGTGTGGGACGTGCGTGACCCACTAACTAAAATTGATGAGAAGAAGTTTTATCTAATCAAGAAGGGGGGGGGAAGGAAGGGGAGGGGGAAAGAGAGATGGTTGGAGATCGAGGATGTTCCCAGCGTCATTGCAAGTTACAATAGAAACAATCGCTAAGGATCGCCATGTGCACAGCAGCATGGTGGAGTGAGGCAGCAGCCAACAACATCGAATACATACAAAAAAAGAAGAGAGAGGAAAGTGGGGTGTGGGACGTGTGTGATCCACTAACTAAAATTGATCGAAGAAGTTTTATCTAATCAAGAAATTGATGAAAAATATAAATATCCCCCCCTCCCTTTCTAATTCATGAGTTCTATGCATCATAGGGTTAGATCCTATGTTGGGTTAGATCCAAGCACATAACCCAACAAAAAGCTATATAAAAAAAAAAATACTTCATCAAATGAAAAATTAGTCAGCACCCATATATAATCAGACAATTATACATAGAAAGAAAGTGAGTAATTAATCTTATGAAGCAGGTGACCAAGCGAGGGCACATTATTTCCTTAACGACAGAGATAGGTAATCTATAAAAAGATCGATAAATCCAGGCCCCGGATCTCGCTCGCATCTAAAGTCGGATACTTCAAAATCGATCGAGGCGTCCGTGGGAATGCGGTCGAGAACCGAAGATCCGCCCGACAAAGACAAAAAAAAGAACCAGACGAGCCGCTGCGGGGTCCCCACCACACCAGAGCGGGTGCACCGATTGGCTGCGTCCGGGCGCAGGCGCTCCCGAAATCCGCGGCGCCCGATGGGAAGCCGACGCGTGGGAGGGTCCCGCGCGCGTCATCGATCGTCACGTGCCTTTCCGAGGTGGGCCCCCCGCGAGTGGACGGTGGCGGTGGAGGGAGGGGGAGGGAGGGAGGGATGGAGGGGACGGGGAGGCGCGATCCGCTGCTTCGCTTCGCAGTGTCGTTTTGGGACGGAGGAAGTCTCGATTCGGGACAAAGGCTTGCCCCTTCACGGGCGGGCCCCACGCGGTGTTCTCTTTTTTCTTATGCGATTCCCACATGTCATCCAATCAAATCACATCCGCCCGCTGTTCAATTACTTTATTAAAAAATTGCCAAAAATTAATATCGTTTCGATTTTATTTTTAATTTAATTAATTATTCTCGCATCATCGCTCCATAAAATCCACCCCCCTCGCGGGATTCCCTCCGAATCCTCCGCCGCCGTTCTTACTCCAACCATTCTTTAATTTTTTCCTTCTCGACTTGGGTAAATATGGCGAAATTGAGATTTCAAAAGAAGAAGGATCGAGATCAATGTGTAGCGCGTTGGATCCAACCAAGGCAAAAAAAAAAAAAAAAAAAAATTCCAAGCGGTTCTCTTGCAAAAAAAGTCTTCTTGAGAAGCTAGGCCAGAAGAAAACGCATCGACCCTAGGGAAATCTAATGATTATATCCCAAAAAGCCTATTGTAATTCTTGACGTATGGTTAATCTTACCATATAATTTGATGGGCTTCTAGTAAGAGTACGATTCAAAGATTTTCACGGGAGGAAAACAACGTTGATATTGACAATTTATAAGCATTTTTTTGTGATAAATGTGGTAACGAGCATATAGATTTGAGAATTCTTTTCGGGGGCGGTATCAACCCATCTTTGTCATTAAAAAAGGAAAATAGAGTTTTAACTAGGGCGGCGAGGTAAGCTACGCCCTCCCAATTGGGAGAAATTCCCAAAAAAATCGAGAGTAGGGAAGCAGGATCGAAGCAAAATCCCACGAGACGGGGCAGGGATAAAGCAACGTGCAGCTCCGCACTGTCGTCATCGCCACACACGTGGATCGGATTCGGACTGGACCCCACCCCCCAATTATTATCTTTATATACGCGGTATTAAAACTGATAATTATCGCCAGTCCAGTCCCCCCCCCAATTAATCAACGGATGACTTTGGGGAGATTTTTCTTCTTCTTCTTCTTCTTTTTATTTATTTAATTATTTATGATAATTGCTTTGGAGAAGATGGAGTTGGATTATTAATAGATTTATAGTTATATAAGTTTAATATTGTTTGTATTAACTTGGCACTAGCAAATGTGCAGCCGGCTTCGTGGCTCCGACGCTGGTATTTTTCTCCATTGTCGGTGTCGGAATGTTTTACTTTTTTTGCTTTGGTTATAAATTATTTAATTAATCCTCGGACTGTGTCAGCAACTCCGCGTATGTTTTGGGTTTGGGCAACCATCAGCATGTGCGTCTCGCTAGGCCACCAACGGATTGACATTCTCTCTCTTTATTCTTTTTCCCCCTTCCTCTTTTTCCTTTCCCTAGTTTTTTTGCGTGACCTAATTAGCAACTTGAAAGTTGGGAGAAAAGCAATGTACACGCCCCATATGTCCAATTAATAGTAGTTGCTTACATAGCGTTCGGTATTATTGACCCAATTGATTGCTCAAATTGGATGTCGAAATTACAAATTCTTGCTCGGTCCCGTCCATGAGCAAGAAAGCTACATGTTCAAGAAAGATATGATACATTCAAGTGCCCAATTTTTCGGCTGCAATCTTGTTTTTGTCCTTATGTAACAGGAAAGTGTTTGTCCTCTTATGTGGAATACTTTCGAGAAAAAAAGAATAATATAGGCATAACTATCTTTTGAGTCCAAAAGCAAGAATCCTATGTGTGCTTTCACACTGTTTAGATTGAATAGCTCCACTAATCTTCTATTGGACCCTATCAATGCATGGATCTTAATAATTCAAGCGGATAAGGCAGCTATATAGTGGAATTTTGCCTAACTGAATTCACCAAAGTGGCTTATCACTTTGGTCAGTCCCCAGCAGCCCCATTCATCTATTGATTGCATTATTGTCTTATTCATAGTACACTTATCTCCATCAAGCCAACGAAGCAAAACTCGAATGCAAATTTTCAACCGCAGGTTCTTATTGGATGTTTTTTAGGAAGTCTATGCTTGGGCTATCTGGGTGAAGAACAACTGTACACTCCGAAACGACGGACCAAATCGTAGTCTAAAAGGCATAACATGTATGTCTCATTCATTCTCGATTTGAATTAATTCTTCCTTATTACGCAATAACTTATATTGATCACTTTAAAGCCCAAATTCCATCCTCTTTTTTTTTTTTTCCTTTTTTTTTTCCAATGTCATATGTGCGTCAAGTTTGAGAGAGGGAGGGAGAACAAGGCACCACCTATATTCTGTTCCAAGTATTGGTTTGGCCCGTTAGTTTAATGCATGACTTAGCTTAGCAATATTGTATAGTTAGTGCGAATGCGGGAAAACCCAAACCAGGACGGATTCTTTCGGAGAAGGCAAACCACGATTTATGGGACGATGACGTTTTGGCCTCTCCGGAAGAGCTGATTTTGATTCGGTTTGCAATCGCTTTGTGTGAAAGGGAGATGAGCAGAAGGTGCACCTGACCTCACACCACTGCCTAATGAGGTCCTTTATGCGCGTTTGTTATTTGATGAAGTCAATAATTCCAACTTGAACAAGAATAATCAAATAAAAACATTACAAAAATTTGGCCAAATATTTTAGGGCAACCTCCCTAGCTCATTCCAAGTAGGCTCTCCCTAGATTCTCTTATTCTTTCATGCCATACTTTCTTTTTAAGATTTCACATTAATCGACAACATCCTTACATTTCGCTAATTCAATTTTCACGTCGATAAAAGACCTTGTTTGCATAATGATTTATTTGGTACATTGTGATGTGGTAGATTTATAGACACTCATTAGTTTTCTCGATTTTGGTTATCGTCCTCGACAAAATGAAATTATTGGCACATGAAATTAACTGGTCACTCTTCCACAAATTTAGCAAAACGAAGATTTTTTTAAGCAAGTCAAATAAAACGGCCGGTATGAAAAAGGGAATGGGGAAAGGAAAAAAAACCCATATGATACAATAGACCCGCTTTAGGAGAACAAAAGTTGAGCATGTTGGACATAATTTATGCGGTTTTTATATTCTCTCAAGTGAGATTAGAATAGAACTTCTCGTTGCTTGGTCAATTAAAATGATCTTAACTAACGATTTTTCATGTGGGTGTTAGGCTAGATTTGCTGGATTTAAGAGCAAAATTAAAGCCTAAAACCCTTTTTTTTTATAAAAAGAAATTCTAATTGTGCTGTTAATGTGAAGAGAAGCGGGAAACATGGGTCCGCCCCAGCGTGCTAGGGACAAGTGGGGAAAAAAGAAAAAAGAAATTTCCAATTAATTATCTTTATTTAATTCGTCAACAAAAGGACAGATTGCAATTAAATATACAAAAACAAAAGAAATAAAAAAAATAAGAAGAAAAAGGAATGAATTGTTCAATGCGAGGGAGGCTTCTTCACCAAGTGCCTTACCCTCTACGGATCTCTTGGACTCGTGAGCTGCTGAAGAAGACGAGGAGGGAGAAGAAGAAGAAGAAGAAGAAACTCTATATAAGCCCATCACTTTCTCCCCTTTTCTCCTTTCTAAAACAGCTTCTCCTTCAAAATCTCTCCAATCCAGTCTTTTCTGATCGGCAGTGCCTTTTCCCTTCATCAGTTTCCTCTCTTCTCTTCCGTTCCTTGGAAAGTTGGCGGCCATGGAAGAAGAAGGTATGGTGGTGAACCAAGGGAGGGAGCATCAGGAGCTGATGGACTTGCCTCCGGGCTTCAGATTCCACCCCACGGACGAGGAGATCGTAACCCACTACCTCACTCCCAAGGTCCTGAACAGCTCCTTCTCCGCCAGTGCAGTCTCGGAAGTAGATCTCAACAAGTGCGAACCTTGGGATTTGCCAAGTTAGCATCAGACCCTTCTCAGCTCCCTCTTTCAATGACCCTTTTGCTTTCTCTTTATTCATTCTGGGTTTTGGTTTTGGCTTTCTTTTCGTTTTCCTTTTAATTTTCCAGAGAAAGCCAAGATGGGCGAGAAAGAGTGGTACTTCTTTTGCCAGAAGGATAGGAAGTACCCGACAGGGACCAGGACCAATAGAGCCACGGAATCTGGGTATTGGAAGGCCACAGGCAAAGATAAGGAGATTTACAGAGGGAGAGGCAAGCTCGTGGGAATGAAGAAAACCCTTGTTTTCTACAGGGGTCGAGCCCCCAAGGGAGAGAAGACCAACTGGGTCATGCATGAGTACAGATTGGAGGGCAAATTGGCCTACTACAATCTCTCCAGGGCCGCCAAGGTACGAGATGACTATACATACGCATGATTGCTCTACATACTCTCTCCTTCCTTCTATACCTTTGTTGTGATTCTTTTTTCTTTTCATGGAAAGGGAAAGATAAGAGGGGATTTCATTTTCATGTGGCTTTAGAGATTGAATCCTCCTGCTTTTTCCTCCTCTAGTTTTATTATGATTTCCTCCTTTTTCTCATGTGGATTGCTTTTGCTTTTGGTTGTGAGTAAATCTTGGCAAAAAAGCGGGAGGGCTTTTTGATGATGATGTCCATATTTTTGCAGGATGAATGGGTGGTGAGTAGGGTTTTCCACAAGAGCACGGGCGTCAAGAAAGATCCATCTCCAGGCCTGGTCACAAGAATCAATTCTTATGTCGATGACTTTCTGGATATGTCTTCACCCCCGCCGCCTCTCATAGACGCGCCTTCTTCAAGCAGACCGAGCTCGAGCTTCACCGATGGGGAAAATGAACTGAAGGGCGTGATCAATTCAGGCCCAAGAGCGCTGGATGGGAACGGCAATTACTTTTATTTTCCGGCAAATTCGACTGATAACCAGAACCAAATACTACTCCAGGATCAAGGAGATCGCATGAATTATTGTCATGTGATGAACCCAAGTATTGATGCCAGTCATTGCCCTCCACAATCATCGAATCATCCTCCTCTCTTTCCCTCTCACGGGTCTACGAATCCTGAGGAGTACTTGCACCAAGCGACGTGGGATCAAGGTTTGGTGGCACGGGTTTCAGCTGTGGGAGCACCGATCCTGCTCTTCTAAGAGCAATAAGGGCAAATTTTGGGGCATCGAACCCCCAAAATAACAATCAGTGCAAAGTGGAGCAGTTTTCATCCAATCATTCTATGGTTAGTCTATCTCAAGACACCGGGCTCAGCACGGATGTTAACAATGAGATATCTTCTGTACCGATCTCCAAGCAAGAGGTGGGCAGCTGTGACGCATTTGAAGACCTCGAGGGTTTATCATCAGTAGGCACGATTCAAGATTTCAGTCTTTGGGATTACTGATCAAGATTACAAAACATAGACAGCATCTTATAGAGATGATTATTTTAGAACAGTGATCCCTCTTGAGTATATCTAGTTCTTCAGGTTCTTGGATCCTTATATTCCTGTACATAAAATATTCCCCATGTCCAGCACCTCTTAGATCCTTCTTTTATCGATGGAACAAAGGGAACGTATTACGTGATTATAATTTATGAACATCTTATGTAAATTATTGTTTTTCTTATTGTGTTTTTGCAGCTATGTGTATTAGTCATTCGTTCCGATTTCTTCTGCTGTCTCTCCTTCTTTCGACGTTCTGTTAGTTAACCCTACGCGTGTTAACGGAGCATTAAAATGGCTGATTTTACCATGAAATTTACCAAAGGGGGACCCCTCCGGTCAAAGAGTGCAAACTTTGGGGTCAAGTTCAACGGAGAAAAGAAACAAACTATTTCGTTGAAAAGGTCCTCCTAACCAGGGGAAAAGGAAGATAAAGCTCGATAAAGTCACCAGAATTTAAGAAGAGGATGGGGTGATCTTTTCAACAGAGAGCACTATGATGGCATATCGATCCAGGTCCATTGAATGTGAAATGTGGATTAAAGGACAAGCTTGGGGAATCAGCAAATGGGAGCTAAAAGCTTCATCAACACAGCTGAGGAAGAGAATCTCCTCAAGTTCATCACACAACCATCTTCTGATCTAATTCATGTGTACACAGCTTGATAACCCATTTAATAAAAAGAGAATTGAATTCAGAAGGGAATGACATCATGTGCAAATCCTTAATGCTTGGACAGGTGGATAATACACTTCAAACAGCAACCTTCTCTCTAGAGCAAGAGATTCCCCCCTCCCCCCCCCCCCCCCCAAAAAAAAAAAAAAAAAAAAAAAAGAATTGAAAAAGATCCTGGATCACATGAATCATTCCCAGCAGATGCCTCTCTCTCTCTCTCTCTCTCTGTGATCTAACTAAACGTTTTTAATTGAGACATCAAGTAAAACAAGAACAAGTGTTTCCTGCCCTTTCTAATCTTTCGTCAAAAAGGAAGGTACTGAAAAGACAACGAAAAAGGGTATGTTCTTTGGATAACATGGGAAGGTGTCAGCTACAAGGATTGCTCTCTTTCTGCGGCCTTTTCCCTCTCTCTCTCTCTCTCTCTCTCTCTCTCTCGATGAATCAATAATTGACAGTTTCCTTCCTTTTTTGTTTTTTATCCTGAAATGTTAAACGTTCACCCCAAGTCTGGTTCCTGCAAGAGTTACCGAATATATACAAAGATGAAAGATGTGAAAATCGTCTGCGAACGTAGAGGCGTGGTGGGTCATTAACACAAGTTCCATCCCTGGAGTAAACCACTTCTTAATTTGCCTGACATTAATTTCAGCAGAACAAGAGCAATAACAGCAACAAGATGAACCCTTCTCTGAGAGAGAGAGAGAGAGAGCTTCCGTTCTGGCCCATCTAATGTGTCAGCTTACTTTCTATGCAAAGCAAAGGAGGGAGAGTTGGTTTGAGACTTGCGGGGGAATTAACCGCCCATTTCAGGCCGTTCATTCGTTTTCACTCCCTTAACGGACATGGAACCTGGAATTGTCGGGTTAAAGCATTTTTGGTCCCAAGCAAATGAAGGGGAAGCAAACAAAAACAAGAACCGCGTACACAACACGAGCGGTGAAGCCATGTTCGTGTCTCTCTCTCTCTCTCTCTCTCTCTCTCTTTCCCTTCCCCACCCCCTTTTATTCCTTGTGAATTACAGTAAAAGGCCCGATTTGCTGCATGAAAAAATGGAGGGCGCCACCAACCGGTCACGAGGCCAGGCCACACACTCTCCCTGCGCTTCACAGTTACTACATCTCTCTCTCTCTCTCTCTCTCTCTCTCTCTCTGACTTACCTCATTTGCATGTCATCTCTAGTCTTTTTTTTCTTTTTTTTCCCTCCCCTGTTGGGAAAAATCTGAGCCAAACTTATATTTAGGTTTCGATTTATTGAGAATCAAAAATTCATGTTTAGGTTATCTGACAAGTATTTTTAAAAGCGCTCCTTGGTGAACACTCTTTTTAGTACGCCCGTGGTCAGTGTACAAAAAGACATAACTATCTTCATCACTTACACGAATACGGTTGCCCCAAATTAGGGTTTTTATCCATCACTTTATAGAGACTAAGAAAATTAAAAGCCGGGAGCACATGCAAGGGATAATGTGTTTGCTATTTTTTCCTTTGTTAAAGCACAATACGAATGGATTTATTAAATGCCAGTAGGAGATTAACATTCATTGTAATTACAGAAAAATCCAAATTGGCATGGAGAAAAATACATATTTATATAATGATTTACCCTATAATTGGAAGAAGCAAATTGCAATTTCAATCTTGTTTTTTATACGTAAATCATTGAATATCAGACTATCTTATTTTCGTTCTCGTTCTTGAATCCATCCAGGTCATGCTTTTAATCTTGCCTAATGACTCCACTAACACGCTTAAATCAATCATCGTTGACTTCGTTTTCTACGACTTCCCTATGAAACGCAACTTCTTTTAATTTGCTAAAAATAAACTTCTTTTAATTTAAACGTTCTCTAAATTAAGCAAGATTATAATAAATAAAAAAGTTACATTTTTTTCCGACGCTGGTTCTCGCATCAAAAGAAAAAGATCCACACCTTCTCAATTTAAGAGTTATTTATTTTTTTTTTTGTTTTTGGTTAGGTCATTTAAGTTTTATTAAATGTTCTTGAGGGTAAACAAGAATCGTTTTATAAATATATAAGTAGATATTCACACCTGAGAGAGGTAAAGACAAATTGAGAAGGTTCGATAGATCATCCATTCAGCTTCGTTTTATGCCTTTTTATTTTATTGTGTAGCAATCGAAAAAATCGTTTGAAAAATCCGGGATGGCAACTACAATAATTCTTTACATTAGAGACCCTCCTAAGTCCTAATCACGTCCTTTCATCCGTACGCTAAATCTCCATCCAGACATCAGTGAAGACGAATTCCCGTGCGTATAATACAAGGAAATGGTGTGACCCAGGAGAGAGAGAGAGAGAGAGAGATATATGATTATGTATGCACATACGTATGTATGTAAGCTTCGTCAATTTCTTCGTCTTTGGACGTATCCATCTTGGAATTAATTGATACATAGCCAGTCTCGCAAGAGTCTTGCACAGTGAATTGCAGAGGAAATTTCACGCCCGTTGGCTTTTTTAGCGATATTCCTGACTTATCCTTTTTGTTCGGATAACCTAATCTTGTTCTTTTCCTATTTTTATTTTGTCCGCCATTTCATTCGAAAGAGGACCTGTGGAAACGAAGGGGCTAAGTGTCTTCTTGTTCATGAAGCCATTGAAAAGCATCGATCCATCAACTTCTGGACTGGTTCTCATTCTAGATTCTTTTGCCAGCATTTCCCCACGAATGCACAGGTAAAGTCTAGGTATTCGCAACATGGCATGTGCAGCGCCAATGTCACATTGTCGTTGCGCAAACTAGAAGATATTGGGTCTTCTAGCGAAGATCCGGATTGCAAATCACGCGTCAATACTCCCGTGCCAATGAAAGCCGCGAGTAATGTCGAGGTGAGGATGGCGACACGGAAATTGAAGAGTAATGAGGAACTTTATGATGTTCTGGACATGTGACGTGTGAGTTTGTCAGCATTAACAAGTATGTTTACTGTAAATCACACGCCAATATCACTCCGCGAAATATTAGAATAAGTTTCGGCCCCCTATTTTCGGTCGTCATGTCAATCTTAAATTTGCTTTTGTCAACGATACTGATATTGAGTATCACCACATAGTGCATGCTAGTCTACAATTTTTGCATTCGAGATCTAATGCAATTTGAGAGATGGAACGTACCGACAAAAGAAACACGGTACTCGACACGCTCCGTCCAATCTTCAATCAATTTTTTTTTATTTCGTTACCGTACGAGAGTTAATGCCGACATAATGTTTGTCAGCATGGATTGGGGGGTTCATGTATCACGTTTAAAGAATGCTATCCACTAGGTTAATCACATATGAAAAGAAGGAGAATAAGAATCCATGAATCTAGAACGTGACGGGAAATTTCAAGGAAGTTTCTCAAAGGATAGCACCAAATCCACTACCATCGTTAGTCCTTGTCCAAGATATACCGTTTTTTGTCATAGCTGAAACGACAGATCTAAAATAACATAAACATTAAACACCATTGATGTGGATGTGTTTTAGGTGTTGACATTGATGTCGAGAAGCCTTTTTTGGCTCCGAAAATTTCCTTGCGGTGTGCACATGGTTGAAATTTCGTTGGTCGTGCAATCCTGTGTATGTATGCATGCTCATTGGCGCTCCTATTCCGGGTAATTTTCACATTGGATATGTATATAATATCTCTTCCTCGATGGCCTTGACTATAGGCAAAAAGGAAGATGCTCGATCCTTTTTGGGTCCTTTCAAATATCGAATTTCATAGTTTTGGGCAAGGCACGTCTCTTGGAATTCGTTGATTTTTCCAATACAGAGACTCTATATCTGTAAACGGTGGGCACCATATCGAAAATCAAAAGATTTCCTTAAAAAATATGCTCAAGAAGTGTTCCATTGAAATTCATTAACTAAACCCTTTACGGTAATATAAGAGAGCATGCATATCTATGCGAAATTAAACCGCGTAGGTATGCAATTGGGCCAAGATTAATTAGCTTACTTAGATAATTGGCCGGTTTCGTTCATTTAAATTTCTCAATGAAATTTTTTGGAATGCCTTACCAAATCAAGCTTTTAAAAGTCTTCCCTAGAAAAAGCTATCCGAGAAATATTCCTCTGGTAGGTCTGTGCAACCTAACTTATTTGTATATCTATGGACTTTATGTTGTTTCTATAAGCAGTTCATTTAAGTGGGACCGGTAAAGTCGAGGAGAATTGGCGAAATTTCGTTTCATCTGCAGAATTGATTCTTCATCTTCGGTTCTAGAAATGGTAATAAACAAAGTCTACTTTTCTGGGGAGGGAAGGGGTCAAAACTCATATTTCTTGGAAAAGTAGACCAAAAATCCGCTTCTTTAAGATAAATTGACGAATTACAAAAATCAAGTAAATGCCGGTAAATAAGTCAACTGAGACTCGGTAGTGCAGAGCAATAAATTCATCGAACAAAAGTAGGTATGTCGCACTAATTTAGGTTGGCAATTTCTAAAAAGTTCTATTAATACGAATGGTCACTAACCAGGGCAAAAAAAGTTGATAATTGAATAGAAAAAGCTGGCACACTAAAAAAAGATAATTGATGTTCGTAAGTAAACAAAATCAAAGTTGCCAACCCAATATTTAGTTGATAATTTAATCTGATAAAATTTGATAAATCGCTCTAATTTAGATTGGAAATTTCTAATAAGAATTGGTACGTTTGAAACTTTAGTAGTTATACTAATAAAAGTTGGTAGGTAACAAAACAAAAATTTGGGTGCATAACTACCAAAAAATTGGTAAATCTGAAAAATTATCGCATTATGTCATTTGGTACACATTCTTACTAAACCCTAGTATTACCCTCCCTTTAAAAATGCACGCATCTTATAATCGTTTAACTACTGTCCTTACTTGCAAATCAACATCAGGTCTTTCAAGAAATAGTTTTAGGGGCGAACTTTATTCTTCTTTTTTATAATCCCACGCCTAAACCTGTTAATAACTTCGGTCACGGTCAGCTACGGTCATCTCGATTCTTTTTTTTAATTAGCATACTTGATAATTACATTTTACCTTCAATCTAGAACGCTGGATTATTATTATTATGTTTAGGTCTTAGTTTGGGCGGTGACCAGATATCAGTTTCACACGAGCACATGGGTAGCGACAGGGATGTGTGGAGAGGGTCTTACGCGTCCTGCAACGTTGCTGGAATCGACGGGGCAGGTCTGTCCTCGACACGATCAATGCATGACGCAGCATTTGACTTAACAATGTCTGATTAGGTTTGGAAGTCTTTTCCATCTCTATCTGGTTGTTTTGCCTTATTTGGTTGGATTGACCCGCGCAGAAAACAGAAAAGGAAAAAACAGGAGTGGAAAGTGAGGAAAGCTAGCTCCGGTTGCAGCCTGGGAAGTTCCTAATGAATTCTTCCCCTTGCTGATCCGCTCAAAACGCGGAGGCAGTACGGTCGAGTCAAGATCGAAACTTCGGGCGAAAGAACCCTAGAAAGCAACGAGCGAGAGCGAGAGAGAAAGACTACGTACGTTGATATCATTAACCAGACGAATGACCCATTTAGGAGAAGAGCTTAGGGCACAACTCTCTATCACTCGACAAGGAATCTCTGAAACTGAATGTGATGGTTTTGACCTAGAAAAGGGTAATCTCACGGTGGAAATTTATCCGCAAATTTAGTTTTTCAAAATCCTAATGCAGCTTATAGCTTATTCACTTCTAATTGTAGCAAAATCAGTAATAATTATCTAAAAAGTTCTAAACATATTGTATGGCAGTTAATTTTTTTTTCTTTCCAAACCTTTTAATTGTATCAATTTAGTCCTAAACCTTTTGATGATTTATCAATTTACTTATAAACCTTTCAATTGTGTAAAATTAGTCCTAATGAATTCTTCCCCTATTTATCCATTCACAACGCGCATGCAGTGCAATCAAGTCAAGATCGAAACTTCGGGCGAAAGAACCCTAGAAAAAAACAAGTGAGAGCGAGGGAGAGAGACTACATACGCTCATCATCATTAACTAGACTAGAGAAAAGTGTTAAAAAAATCAAAAACTTTTTATATTTGTACCAATTTAGCCCTAAACCTGAGCGGCCTCAAGTTGGAGTCTCACTGGCCGTCACCTCTGGCCAGTTGCCAAGGTCTGGTGATTAGCTAGAGGAAAGGGAGGAGAAGGAAAAAAAAAAAAAATTCAAAAAATATTAAAATATTATTAAAAGTTATCCATGTTAGTTGGCTAGCACTTAGTTAGTAAAATCCGACTAAAATTAGCCATAAATGACTTAATCGGTACAAAATAAAAAGATTTAGGACTAAATTGACACAAAAAAAGGTTTATAATTAAATTGACACAAATGCAATAAATTTGAGACTTTTTAAATATTTTTCCCACCAAACCAAGTACCCCTTAAGGAGCAAATCTTACGGCAAAATTCTCTATCACTCGATAAGGATTCTTTGAAACTATAATGATGGGTTTGACCTAGAAAAGAAGTCGCTCTCGATGCCATCGATGGTGTCCTTCACTTAAGTGACAGATTGTGCCCACCGTAATGCGTGCTCTTTGAAATTTATACAGCTTCATGCGGAAATATACGGGAAATATCGTTCTGGGAGTTTCCAAAGCAGGTCGCGATCAGGAAAAATTGTTCCAGGGAGTGCTATATTCCAATGCCGAAAATTGTCCGCCAAACGAGGTTTTCCAAAAAATTTATATCTTCAAAGATGATATAAATGAACGCATTACTCTCTCTCTCTCCCCTCCCCCTCCCCCAACTTGATCCGTCAGCCGTGGTTAGAAGGCGAAAGGAAAAAGAAGAAACAGGATTGAAAAGTAGGAGAACACATCTAACTCATTAAATAGTTAGTACATTATTATGTTCTTCTCTCAAAAGATTACAATGTAAATTTATCCGCAAATTTAGTGTATGACAATCAATTCGGTCCTAAACCTTTCATTTGAGTTAATTTAGTATTAAACATTTTGATGACTTGCCAATTTAGTCCTACACATTTTAACGATTTGTCAATTTATCCATTCTAGCCAATTTTGGCAGAAAATCATTGTCATGGACACCTGTCGGCCATCCTACGTAGGGTGGTTAATGTTAACGTGAGCAATTTCTGCATTTTAAAACTTTTTTTTTTCCTTTCTTTACATTTTCATTTTCTTATTATTTTGCTTGTGGTTGGTACTTGGCCATGGACAATGAATAGTCACAGTCACAGGTGAGGTGAGGGTGTTGTGGCCCTCCCTAGCCACAAGCCTAGACCTAGCCAAGGTAGCCCTTGCCCAAGCCTCAAGGATCAAGCCCTCACATGTGGCCGGTCACTGGCCATGGCTAAGAACCAATCACGAGCAAAATGAAAAGAAAAGAAAGGAAGAAAAAAGAAAAAAAAATGAAAACATTCAAAAAATTTATAAAAAAAAAAAAAAAAAATCATCAACATCACCCTATGTCTCCCCATATAAACAAGTTGGCATTCACGTCTATGATTTCCTGTCAAAATTGACTAAAATGATTATATTAATGAATTTTCAAAATATTTAAGACTAAACTTGCACAATTGAAAGATTAGAGATTAAACTAGTGAATTGTCAAAAGATTTTGGACTAAATTGGCCGCCATCCATTAGGTTTTATCCTAACAAAATCAAAATAACCCATCAATGCTAAGTAGCTTTATATTCTTTACGAACTTATATTTTCTACCATCAGATTTGGTGAATAGAATATAGGAGCTTAATGTGATAAAGAAAAATGTAGAGAATCCATTACAGTGATGTTTATGGTCAGGAATTCATACGATCAAACCTTTCAAATATTATACGTGATAGCCAACTAGCTTATGACTGAATTTCAACGGAAGCAATATCGAGGATGGATTTTATAGGTGTGATATGGATTCGACACCTGTACATCCCTATAACTCTGGAGGCTTGATTGAAACTCTTTGTCAAGTGTGCACGTTAAGATGAATTACGTGGACAGGATTTCCAAGAAGTCACTCAATATCGCCCTGGCAAATCGTGGTCCATATATACGAAAAAAAAAACATCAGAACTTGTTCCGGTTCCTTCTCGGCACTCCTCTTTGTAATTTATCCTGGTCATGATATAGAAATGGGAAAAAAGGAATGCGTGCCATCGACGCGTCACCTTTTTAATCATGCTTTTCTCCGAAGGTCTAGAGTCGCTCGGCAGGTCGATGAAGTTAGCGACATTGATCAGGCGAAGTTTAGAGGAAAACCCTAGGCATTTGCGATGATTATGGCATGAAACTTGCACTTTTAACATAAAGGTAGTGAGATTAGGGTCTTATGATATTAGTCTCAAAGTGTGTATGAACATTGAGAAGAAAAATTATAAATAAAGATTTCAATTGATGGGACATGCCCAATCACCCAATAACATTTTTTCTTATCTCTTTAAATTGACTTGTAATCTCATGTGTCATGTTAAACATGCTTAACACCAAATGACAAATTAGAAAGGGCACTGTGGATGGAATTGAGATTTTTTTAAAATCTTTTTCTTTTTTTCTTTTTTTTGTTGTTGGGGGAGGGGGGCACTTTGCTAATAAGTTAAAATCTTCCGTTAAGAAGGGATTTTTCCCTCGATTGGGCAAACGAGGGAACGTGTGCGGCTGGCCCAATGAAAGATTGCAACGTTGGAGAAAGCAACGATTTTGGGTCAATTTGTAAAGTTTCTTCTTTTTGGAGGAAAAAGTAAAAGTCGTCCGATGTCGTCATGATGGACTTCGGTTGGTCCGTCGTTGTTCTGCCCGAAAGGGACTCATGGCCTACATGTTATGGCTTTCCACTTATGCAACCTTCCCCACTTTTTCTTCTTTCCCTATTTATCTCTCTTTGCCTCGACGTATCCTCAGAGCTCTAATTGACTAGCGATGTGATCGTCAGAGGATTTTGTTAAGAAGTGCCCCGTGATATTTTTGTCGAGTATATCACAAATTTTTGAAGAAAAAAAAAGAGCAATTTTATGAATCACAAGTACAATCGGTATCCCAAATTACAATACTTTTCTAGTCCAATAGAGATTTTTTCAAGGATATTCTATTTACTAAACCACTGTTTCCTGTGTGCATATATCCGGAAAATAATTCTAATCAAAGTTATGGAATGAAATATAATCTAATTTTCTCTTTTGTTTGTGTTATCTACCAACATGTATTGAGTTTTTACCACAAGACACATTGGTGTCTTCCGTGTTAGAAAAGGGAGATGTCATGTGGGTGAAATTTCATAAGCCATCTGTTTAGTCAAATCTGCTCCTTCATTTATAAGTAAATAAGTACAGAGAGGTTATTGGCCGCGGTAATTCCTTGAAAGCATTATAGCAAAGGTGTCACACTTTCGACGAAATGTTTGGATTAAACGATAACTACTCCACACCACCCGTGACTTGAATAATTGAGGTCGGCAAGTCCATCAGCGGAGCCCTATCTAGATGCTAACAATCTGGAACTATCCCCACATGAGGTAAACATCAGCTAAGCTACGCAGCAAGAGCCATTTGAAAGGTGAATCGAGCTCGCATTGTAGAAGACAAGCGAGTCTTTATCACTAGGGACAACCATCTTGGAGGCCCATTCGATTTCACAAAACAAATCGGACATGGAGGTGTTGAACTGATGGGCCAATCGATGGAAACCGTTGGCAACAAGCTGAGCCCAAATATTAGTAATGGACTTACAAAATCCACAGCTCCCTCCAACAATTAGCTGAGTCCAGCGGGCTTTGTAACAAAATTTCTCATTATGAATAATAGTAGTGTTTTTCAGGCCATCAAAAGCCTGTACAATCCATACTTTTTGATTCCTCCAAAGATTTGCACGCCACGTTGAAAAAGAAAAACTAGAAATTACAGTGTTTAAGAAGTCAACGTATATAAAGATGAAACACGACGCTCAGGATCCTTTTCTTGTTATAACATAGCCACTAGAACACACCCACAAACTATTATTTGTGATCATAGGCCGGCGGCCCATAAGCCCGTCACGCCACAACAGCTTGGAATGACTTTTCGGCAAGTCTAGACGGTGGCATGTATTATAAGGCACGACTGATTTGGCCCAAGTCAAGCCAAATCGGCATAATTGTAATATGTCTTTTATTGATGGGCAAGTCTAAGCAACATGTTAGACTCAATCCAATGACCTTGATGAGTTCATCCACCGATGACCTCTCGCATCTATGAAGTCAAATTAGAAGGTTGAATTTTTTCCAGGTTTGCAAAGGGAGTGAAGCACTCACTGAATCAAAAAGTTGAGAATATTGAATGACATTATTACAGAAAACTTGATGATTTCAATGGTTAATGCTTATTTGAGGATGATCCATGGCCAATTGACGTACCAAATATTACTTCAAATCAAAAGTAGATGAAATTCTAAAAGCCTCAAAATCTCAAGAATTTCTGAAAAAATAACTGTGGAGTCACCATGCATGATGAAATAAAAGCTAAATTAATATAAATAGAGAACGAGTAGCGGTCCAATGGAACGAGAAAAAGAAAAAGCAAAAGTCAAACTACAATAATAACCTAATTTATTTGCATTTCTCTGGATTCATTTTTGGTCGGATCGCATTCCTCGTTCCCTCTCTTTTCTTCTGCCTCGCGAGCCGCGGTCTCATCTGCACGCATTAACGCTCGCGCTCGCGCTCTCGTTTTGCTCCATTTTCTTTGTGAGTTTGCCTCCTCCGATTTCGCCGTGTTGATCCTGCTCTCGTTCTCAGGTCTCGGTCGCAAGACCGTTCGTTTCGTTCTTATTCGTGCAAATTCGCTTCCTCATGCCCGTGATCCTCTGTCGATTGCTGATGTGTCGTCTGGATTTTTTCTGCTTTTGCTTGGCGTCTGGTGGGAGATTTCAGTGTCTAGATGTGATCCCGGAGTGGCTACGATTGGGTTCGGTATGGTAGTAAAAGTTCCTGTCGGGTATCTATCTGCTCTTTGTCGTCTTCGCATCCGTAATGATTAGGGGTGTCAAAAAACCCGATCCGAGCCGAACATGAACCAAATACGAAATAAGTTGAATACATATTTTGGGTCTTAAAATTATTCAGGTAGGTAATTATTATGAAACAAGAAAACAAACATATTTTGAATCAGGTTTGGGTCAAAATATTATTCGGCCCAACACAAACAAAACAAGACTCTCACCCAAAAAATCCAAACACTCTTCGCTCTTCAGTCTTCACCCAAACCCAAACGCTCTTCACTTCTCCGGTCGTCGACTCCGCCGCCGCCGCCGCCGCTGTCGATGACTACGCCGTCTCGTCGATTCCGCCGCCGCCCTCTTCTTGCTCCTCGCATTCTAGTGTTCCTCTGAACTCGTCGTTGAAGCACCGGAGCTGGAGCTGCTGCCTCTCTCGGTCCGCTGTTGCCGCCGCTCGTCTCCTTCCGGAGAGGTACGTTCGCATTCGCAAATGGGTTCTCGATTCCGCGGTCTTCTTGCCCGGGATCTTTGCTGATCCGTAGCACGTTCCGTGGTCTTTCTTGGTTTAGCTTTTTTGGGTGTTTCGATTGGTTGATGGGTGAACTGGTAGGCTCTTGAATCGCTTGGGTAAGCGCGGTTCGCGTCGTAGTTTGGGTTGTCCGCTGAGATTGCTCTGGTTTTTGGTGTTTCGGAGGTATTGAGATTGGAATTCGTGTAGTTTTTTCGGTTTGCTTGCGAGTGTTTGAAGAAATGCCAGCGAGGGGTTTCTCATGGAAATAGCAGATTAGATAGTTTGAGGGGGTTAGAGATGAGCTTGCGAAGTAAGTTCCGGATATATTACTCAATGAAATTATAGTTATATGCTCCATTTTGCTCTGTCGGAATGTTTTTCATTGTCACCGGTGGCTAAGGCAAACGTAAGGGGCCAAGTGGGTGCTTCCTTGACCATAACCGAACTGCTATAGGGCATGAAGGCGGTGCAAACTTATATAAAGAAAGAGCTCAGTAACAAGACGAATCGTCTATGGCGTTGGTATAAGCATTTACATCTACGAGTAACTTTCCTATACCAAAGTGTAGGACTTATAACCAACTTTCAGTAATTACAAAAAACGGGTGTCCCCTCCTGTACGAAAGCTCTCTTGTTCCGCTCTTTCCAAATCAACTGAAAGACAGCAAGAGTTATTGATCTTAAGTGAGAAGCTTCGTTCTGTCACTACACAGTTTGATCAGCTACGAGCCATAAGCTTCCAGGATGCTATTAATAGGGTGAAACCTAGAAGGAAACTTAATCAGTCTGCCAGTTCAATTCCTGTAGATAACTCAAATGATAATGTAGAATTCAAGGAGTCTAACAAAGTTCCAGGTGAGATTCTAAGAGTCCAGCAAAAAAAAAAAAAAAAAAGAAGAGTAAACCCAGAAACTTGACCCAACCCGACCCAAATTTTCGATGAGGGTCTAATGTGTTTCGGGTTGGTTCAGGTCAGGTCATAGAATATTGACCCTTATGATTTGGGTTGGGTCGGGTAACATCAAAACCTGACCCGACCCAACCCATTCACACCCCAAGTAATGATGCTTTGTAAAATCGACGGTGTAGCTTTAGGTTCTGCAAATGTGCTGGTCCGTGAACTTATGAGGAGTTGTCTGCCCGGTGTTTGATGAAAGTTCTTAGAAAAACTGGCGGATGAAGTTCCGTCCTATCGATGAGTTAACCTGGCTGTTGCACTGATATCTTGAAAATCTACTGTGCAGCCATTAACTTAAATATGTCCATGATCAACTATTTGGCGGTCTTGACCCTGGGGGATAATCCACTTGATGTCCATTTTGATGCTTTCGATATGGTTGATAGTTTACCCTATTTACTGAGAATAGGTTCGGGTTTGGCCTCAAAAGCATCGTTCTGTTTATAGGAAACATTAGCAGGTAGTCCCCTTGTTGGGTGTTTGGATCAAAAAGTCCATTGTTAGGATACGATAACCACATACTTTATGCATTTTTCTCGAGAGACTTCTGCAAATTCCCTGGGCATTAGTAATATTTAGGATTGGCACATTTTTGTTCGAAATAAATTTAACTGATCAATTTTATTGGTGTTGCTGTCAGCATACTATGTGGCATCTTATGAAATGTTCAAAATGTACCTCATTATAGGTTGTAAGTAAAAACTTAGCTTATGTAGCTGAGAAAGTGATTCTAGCTAGTTAATGGTCAGAAAACAGAACGGTCTTTGTCATCATCTGCATACAATGATTTGACAATTGCCTTATGCAGTTACAATAAGTCAGTTTTCTGCTACTTCTTGTACTAGGGAAGCAAAACATGGATGGCATTCCTTCTTCTCAGGCATCCTTCAATGTTTTTTCTTATCCCCATAATCTTCGACATGGGCAAGGATTACCATCAAATTCATTGCCAATCAACTCACCTGTTACGCTTTTGATTCGTCACCTTCCTGAAGCCATTCCCCAAGAGACACTCTCTAGACTTCTCTCACATTACGGTGCTTCTACTGTTCGTCCCTGCACTTCAGAGAGGTAACTGCTCCTGTTATCTTAACGTTAAAAGTAGCCTTGCTCAGTTGAGTAATATATTAAGTATGCATGCCTGAGGTCGGGGTTCAATACCTTTGGTGCTGGCTTTTTATAGCTAAAGACTGGTCAAAGATTCGGTCAAACCGCTGACTGTTTCTTCGGGTTTACTGGTTGAACTGAGTCAACATCAGGCTTGACCGATTCTTGACCTCTGCAATTCTTCAGTAAAAACAGGACCGGACCGTGCGGTCCTGGTCCAGGTTTAAAGTAGTAGTTTCATTAGTGCTTCAGGATTGTTATAGTCCATCGGCAACATTTAAGTTTTGTTCGTTTTTTGACCAGATTGAAGAATTGTGCATTTGTGGATTTCAAAAGTGAAGCTCTTGCTTATCAAGCACAGTGCCAGTTGAATGGGTAACTACATTTTCTTCCATGTTCTACTTCTATGTTCTGTTTCAGAACATATCACTTGTCATAGTAGTTTGTATGAACTGTTGAAATGGATATATTGTTTTTCAATGGCTAGGCTAAGGTTTCTTGGTAGAGTTTTGAAAGTGGAAAGAGCCAGTAATGAAACCAAAGATAACAAGATTCAAGGGAAAGGCGCCCCATCTGCAAATGATATAATTCCACCTTCCACTGTGACCAAGGAGGCTGGACTGCCTGGGGATCGTAATAAAAATCCAAATTGTGGTTTTGCTACCGCTAGTGAGCCCATTGCTCCAAAACTTGGTGTAGACTACCCCTTCCCTCCTCATCTTGAGTAAGTTTCATCCAGCCTTCTTCGCTTAGCCTTTACTTGAGCTCTTTTTTTGGGTGTGAGCGCCTATATGGTAGATTGATTAAAAATATGTCCCTCAACTGATTGTAGTTTGAATGTGACCCAATGATGAGATACCCGATATTAAAATGCCAAGAGAACCGAGAACTGAAAGATTTGACATATTTGACCTATTGCAACAATATAATCTTCTAATTTGTATGGGATGTTGGATAGAAGCTTTAAATTGTAGTCTCTCAATTTTAGGATATAATTATCATAGGTATCTACGATCATAGTGCGTAACCATATTAAGGAAGAGAAGGCACGGATTTTGGCACATATGAAAAGATGAAAAGACTTCAGGTTTTGTGGATAAACTGTATCTCATCTAATGATCTCTCTCTCTCTCTCTCTCTCTCTCTCTGATGTGTGCACTCATGTGTGGTGTGTGGTGTAAGACCTCATTTGTATGCCATCTATCTTTTGTATACACCATGATTTGCGGTGGCAAACTGAACATTCTGTTCTATTATTTAAATTGACAATATCCATAGTTAGAAGTTACGACCTTTCAATGGAACACAAATTATAGTGTGGTGTAGCTCCTTTGGGAAAGTTGTAAAATCTCTTGGGTAGCTATGAGTCAGCTAGATGTCATGGTTATTGTTGTAGTAAAGCTTCCTTACTTGGTGATTGCTGTTTACATGGATATAAATTCATCAATTGGAAGCTGTTATTTGGAGCTCTTTTTTAAAGTTCTACCCACAACCATAGACACAAAGACATCATAAAGATTCACTTAGCAGCTCTTTGTGTTTGTAGTGCCTACCAAAGAATTATTTCTGATGGGTCTTTGATTTAGCTACATGTTTTATTTTCCCCTCCTCTTTCACTCAAGTGAATGTGCAAATGGAGGCAATTTCCATTACACATTTTCTTAGTCTCTGTCACGTTTTCATTGATGGATGATGACAAATGGAAGGACCTCATCCAGCTTTTCATTAGTTTAGCATCTTTTTTTGTTTTTGTTTTTGTTGCTGCCTGCACATCATGTACCCTTTGGCTACATGATTTTTGTCAATAATCTGTACCCTTACAAGTCAAATTGGATGCACCGTTTCCATGCTATGATTATGATTGATTGATTTTGTTACTTTAGTGATAAACGAAACATTCACTATCTTATGTCAGGGTGATAACATTCGATGAGTTGGACCGTGATAACATTCGATGAGTTGGACCATCTTTACATATAGTTAGAAGCTTTTCTATGTTGAGTTCTAGAATTCATTTCTGTAGTGATTATTGTTTTTTCTTTGACACGGTCCTGCCATATTAGTCAATTGATTGGATTTTGGTGGTTTATTTCTAGCCAATAACTTGCTTCCATTACAGGTATGCCTACCCCCCTCCTGATGGAAATATCCTCACCAATATTGTGAATGCTCTTATTGCTGTTCCGCGATTTTATACACAGGTGGGTGTTGTGTATCTTTATAGATATGTGGCAATGATGTGTGCATAGGAGATGTTGAATAATTTCTTGCATTCCATTTTTAGGTGTTGCACTTAATGAACAAAATGAACATTCCAGCGCCATTTCGTATGGCATTACCCACTCCACCCTTACCACCATCAGCAGCTGTACCACCTCCACCTCCTCCCCCTCTTATAACTGCAAAGCCCTTGGTGGCAGACCTATCCAGTGAAGAGTCCGAGTTTGAGTCCTCAGAAGAGGTAATCTCTTCCTTCCCAATAGTTTAATTCTTTGAGACACATCAAGCTATCTGTATCTGTACTTGTGTAACGGATAAGTATCCAAACAGAATATTTAAGGCACTGAATTTCTTTTATTACTTCAGCTTTTTGTTCTATTATTGCAGTTGTGGAATAAAATTGTAGCTTTTTGGTGTCAATGTGTGATGTTGTGTTCCTTTTCAACTGCATCATAGCATGCTTTTGAAAAGAGAGAATTTTTTTTCCCAGTTTTCAGTTTCAAATTATAAAGAACATATCTCTGTTTTTCAGGAGGTTGATGACAAAGCCCATTCTCTTGGATTTTCAAGAGTAAAATCTACTAAGAAGCGTGCCAGAAAAGAAGCTATTGTAGGTCCTGCAATAGATAAAGATGTGGCTCATGAGTCCGTGGGTCTTAAACCTGCCACCTTGGTCCCAAAAGAAATCCCATTGATTAAGAAGAAGAACCCTGTCTTGCAGGTAGTATTTAGAAGCAATCAATTACCAGTTGAACTTTGTTTTGATCTGTTTCTAAGCTTTTCATTTTGAATCATCTTAGATAAAAATTATTCCAAAACCAAAAGTTTCAGCGGTTGATGAACACAAAGATGACAGCACGGCAAACGATATAGAAGAGCCAGATCAAGAGAAATTGGAGAAGAAACAATTTGCAACTCCAGAAGAACTGGAGAGGGGAAGGTTGCCTCCTGAAGAAATACTCTCTCTTCCAATGTTTAAGGTATATTGCATGCTAAATTGCAAGCCTATAAGTCAATTGACTCTCTGAGATGAACAGATGACCATATGCTAAGTCACGCTCAATTAAAAATCATTAGTACTGGCCACCATTTGTCGATTTGGACTTTTTATTGCCATTAAGCATAAAAAGTGAAATTCTCTTCTCTAATGTTGCAGAACTATACTCCTGGAAATCCTGCACCAGTCTTGTACATAAAGAATTTGGCCAAAGATGTTATTATGGATGACTTTTACTTTATATTTGGTAAGTATTGTGAGGGTGGATGCTCTCAATATTTATGTTTTGGTCAGGATTGATTGGTGAGAAGAGTAATTTCTAAGATATCACTTGAAGTATTTTGTTGTTTCATATGAGAGGAGTAGAAGTCGAGTCTTAAATCATGGATGTCATAGTCAATTACCCTTGGTTCTTGGATGAAGCTGTGTTACTCATAAGTGAATGGTTTTGTGAAGAATGTCACTGGTTCTTATTTCTTGCTTGAAATTTGATGAAGGTTCTTTGTTTGGAAGTGCGGATGATGCTAAATCCACTCTGAGTGTAAAGCTAATGCAGGTAAATAGCGGATTAATGCCTTTTCCTTTAACATATTCTATTCTGTTGTGTTTTTAATTAAATACAGTGTATGGATTGATGGTACATTAATTGTTGAAGTGCATTGTCATGGTTGGAGCCTCTCTAGGGTATGATATTAAAGGTCAAGTTCTTTCTTCTTAGAAACCAAGCAGTTATCCAGTATACCTTTCAATTATTTTGGCCAGTGAACCATTCAAACTTGGAGTACTTCAATATTTCCTGCTTGCAGTAATCAATGTAGTGCCAGCTTGCTTGGTCTTGCTGGAATAACCAACTAAAGAAAATTAGGAAATATCATTCTATCCCTGATGGTTCTGTTTTCTAATGGTTGAAGACATGAATCAAGCTGTATCGAACCTCTGTGAAGGGTGTTGCAATAGACTTAGCATTTTTATAGAATTTATATGGCTCATGATTACTATCATTATTGAACATACCAAATTTTAGGAAGGAAGAATGAGGGGCCAAGCTTTTGTGACCTTTCCATCTATCGAAGTTGCACAACGTGCTTTGGTATGTATTACTGTGGATTTTAAATTTTTAGCTCCTCCAGCTGATTCTGCGACTATTTTCAAAATTCTGAAGCAATGCTGGTTTCTTCATTGCAGAATGTAGTGAATGGATATGTATTCAAAGGCAAGCCAATGATTATCCAGTTTGGCCGAAACCCTTCTGCATCTAAAACTAATTAGATGGCTCGCTGTCATGTGAAGCAAGTTTGTGTAGTGTTTGCCCTACAAAATGGGACTCTCCAATGTCTTCATCTGACCTCTAGGCAACTATGATGGTGACCAAAGACTTTGGCTGATTACTTACGAGCTGGATTTGTTGGGTGGGCAAGGATCCAATATGACCCCAGGAAGAAGGAATTCAACGACACGTATGGCCATTATGCCATTGTTCAGTGCCTAGTCCCTTCAGCACGGGCAGAACTTGAAACTGCAAATGAGCTCGCCGAGCGGATAGGTGGAAGGCTGTCCTGGTGAGGTAGGAATAAAAGTTCATCAGGGGTTTCGGGCATGAGCAAACTTGCTCTCACCTGCATTGGGTCCACCATACCCTCCACCGCTGGACTTTCTGCTGCATATAAAGAACCGGCTTGCAGATGCATCGATTGTCAAATGAGATATGCATAGCAGGACCTATATAACTGGTAATCAGTATGCCACGTGAAAAAATTGTAGTTCCTAATGTTATACGGTAGGAATGCGTAGGGGGAGCTGTATAGCTTGTGACCTCAATTTTGTATGGACATCACTTGTAGTAGTGCTTCACAATTCCTTGATTACCCAATTAGGAGTTGACGTTCTTGTTTCGGTCTTTTGCTTTTCTGTGTTGAGCTCTGATGTCTTTATAATGTTCGTCTCTCCTTCGTGCAAACTGCAAAATAATAAAGATGATCTAAAATAGAGATTGGAATGAAGATGTTAAATCAAACTATTTTCACGAGTTCCACTCCCACTGAAACCTCCTCAAAATTTTCTAATTTCTAATTTCTTTTGATCTTTATTGTGTTATCCCATCACATTAGTCACAATGTCCAAATTTTCTTTGATTATGCTTATTGCATAGGAAAGTAGTTTTTTACCAAAGTACACAGCGTTGATTAAAAAGTTAAGCTAAAAATAAATTAAAAGTATTCAAGCACGCCGGCAATGCGTGCTTTCTACTCGAATATTAAAAGCGGATATTCTTAAAAATCATCTCCTTTTTTTATTACCATTAAAATGATTAGGATTATTATTAAAGAGAGCTTTAAACTCAAATCCTCAGTGTGCTTTTAAGTCTAGTCGAATATTAAAAATGGATATTCTTAAAAATCATCTCCTTGTTTTATTGCCATATGGATATGCATGATTAGGTATTGAAATTAAAGAGGGCAGGATACCCTCGATCAAACTCAAATTCTACCCTCTCTTCCGTCTGTCTCTCTTCAACAATTGAGAGAAAGAGAAAGTGAAGAAGAAAGTTTGAAATGGAAGGACAAAAGTGAAAATGGAAGGTGCGGTCTCGTGTGTACATAAAACCTCGGACATAATAAATTGACTTGAGTGGAGATGATTTTCGTTATTATTCCACGTCAAAAATTCGAAACAAGAAAAAGAAAAAAAAACCTAAGGTGAAGAAAAGGATAAAGCAGGAAAGTCCGGAAGTGGGGCCCCCCACCAAGCAGCGAGGTGGCACCACCGCTGCTGCCCCTCTATCCAAAAAGATATCCACTCCCCTCCTCTTTTTCCCCCCGCTTTCTGCCACCACCCCACCCGGACGACGCCACGTGTCTGATAGCACGGAGCTCACGTCCCCGCCCCTCCGCCATAAAATTCCCCCGGGCCCCCGTACGACGACCCACGCATCACACGCTAAAAAAGCGAACTTTATCCTGTTCAACCCTCGTCGACGGCTTCGACCCAAAAAAAATTTTAAAAAAAATCCTCGTCGACGCCTCCCGAACCCGGGGCCGTCCGATTCCGTCCCGGTCGCAGAAGATCCCACGGCTGACATCAAATCGAGAGCGTCGACCGCTCTCCAGAATTATCAAGTACCGCCGGCCTCACCGGGCCTTACCGTAGGTCTCCATCTCCGCAGGTTAAGAAAGGAAGAGCGTCTTCTCCGTCTTTCCTACGTTTTCGATACTGAAAAGGGGGAAGCAAAGCTTGTTGTTGAAGCAGCTGGAAGCGTCCCTGTCTCTCCGTGACAGGCGAAGAGGTGATAGAAGAAAGGGTTCTTGAGCTTCTTGCGATTGTCGTCGTCGTTGGATGTGAAGAGGCGTGTCATGGCCGTGGTTACCGGCAGAACGAGCTTGCTGTGTTCGGACCGTCGAGTCCGGGGCGGCGGAGATGGGGCGCCCGGGTTTTGCGGGAGCGGTGAGGGCGAGAGGTTCGCGAGGTTCCAGGTGAGGCCGGGTCCTCCGTCGTCGAGATCGACGAAGCATCTGGTGCTCGGATCGCCGTCGATCTCCTGGTCGAGGAGTGGTCTTCACGGCAGGAGGATCGGCGCGGGCCGAATCGAAGCCGTGCCCAAGAGAGGGGCTGCTATAGGGTTCCGCGTCAATTCGCAGCAGGTGCGAGCGGAACTCAAAGTTCGCCCCTTTTTCCTTATTCAGTACGCAGTTTTAATATCTGGGTTTCCTTCTCTGCAATCTTTTTGGTTTGAAAGAAAGTATCCTTTTTGGTAATTGGCCGGGAAATTGGGTTCTTCATTCATGGGTTGACGGTGAACTTAATTTTCCGCAGGGCGTTCTTCGAATTGGGAAAGCTCACAAATGGTGGGAGAAAGGGGTGCAGCCGAACATGAAGGAAGTGAAAGGCGCGCAAGATCTCGTGGAGTCGTTGCTGAATGCTGGGGACAAGCTGGTCATCGTCGATTTCTTCTCGCCGGGTTGCGGCGGGTGCAAGGCCCTGCATCCCAAGATATGCCAGTTTGCCGAGACGAACCCGGACGTCCAGTTCCTCCAGGTGAACTACGAGGAGCACAAGTCCATGTGCTACAGCCTCGGTGTCCACGTCCTGCCCTTCTTCCGATTCTACCGAGGGGCTCACGGCCGGGTCTGCAGCTTCAGCTGCACCAACGCCACGGTTAGTTTCTGATCCCCTTCGATTGGTGGAAGGATTGAATTTGTTAGGCATGTCGTTGCTTTAGAGCGAAGAAGTCTCGCGTCCGTGCTGTTTTTAGTGTCACGGCAAACGGGTTTTAAGTGATTTGCGATTCGCTGTGCGCATGTTCGTTCGGGGCATAGTGGTTCTGATGTTTGAATTGATTTTCTTGTGTTTTCCAGAAATAGGACTTTGGCTGTTTAGCATCGTTTGCCTTGGTAGTTTTCGTTAAAGCTGATAATAATTGGAGTCTAGATTGGTTGGTCCTGCTCAAATCGTTTCAAAATTTTGGCATCGTCTCGTTGAAACCAGTAGATTCGTTGATGGGTGCCCCTGAAGTAGCCTTTTTAGTAGATTGTCGTGGAAACAATAGTGCCCCAAATGCGTTTCTTCGGTGGTCATGATTCTATCTTCGGTTCACCTGTGGTTTGGTTTGCTGTTTCGATACTCATTTCATTTGTCAATTCACAGATCAAGAAGTTCAAAGATGCATTAGCCAAGCACACCCCAGCGCGGTGTAGCCTCGGCCCAACAAAAGGTCTGGAAGAGAAGGAGCTTCTTGCGCTCGCGGCCAACAAAGAGCTGTCCTTCAACTACACACCAAAACCAGTTCAACCTGTGCCGTCGCCCACGGAAGAAGTTACCGTGGAACCAACACCGTCCCTTCCAGGCTTTCCTCTTCCTCTTCCATTGGGCGCTCCCAAGTCTGCTCAAGACATGGATGAGAAATCTCTGGTCACGTCCGGGAGATGATGAGTTCAGCTTTATCAAGCGACCAAATTCTCTCGATCCGCCACTACCAATGTACAGCAACCTCTCCTTACGCCATCCGTAGTGTATCTAAGCTAGTGTGTGTAAGCGTTCCTAGGATTTGCAGGGTGTCTGGATCTGGTTTTTGCAATCCTAGCCCCTGCTGTTGTTCCAGTGAGAACTTTGATGAGTTTGTTTTCTTCTTCCTCCTGTATATAGAAAGATTAAGTGATTACCGTTTTTGTCATCCGGTGGTGATTGACGCTACGTTATATATGGCAGTATCTTGGTCTGCATCAGAAATTCACAGTGACATCGTTCAGTTATTTTTGTTGAAGTAGTACTAACCTCCTATTCGCAAAAATAAATAAATAATTAAGAAATATTTACTTAAAAATGATTATTTGTATAGCTCAAAATGATCAATAATAATTTATGTTGAAATATTTTAGTTAATGTTCATTAAATTTTATAAATAATAATTATTTGTGGAAATCTTTTTTAAAGTCATTTATTTTTCAAAAGATAAATGGAGCCTAAATCGTGGTACCGCTCCTATCTTACTTTATGATTTACAAATTATCTTTGTCCCTTTTCAAATAGTATCAATAAACAAGATGGTGGTCTTAATATTTAAATTCCTTATCAAAACACATCAATTGTAATCCCAGAAAAATGGTACATAGTGCTACTGATTGCAGAAATCGTATGCCCGTTTCTTAGGTGGGAAGAAATTCATTCCAGGGGTGGGACCATTGAAAAGGAGAAGAGATGGTAGAAACAGAGCAAGTTGCGCAGTGACTTGCGTTTGTCCTTGCCGGACGAGAGAGCTCTTGTCGATGCTGGCTCAATCCAAATCCTGATCGAGCACGATTGTAGGGATGGACGAGATTGTGTGCTTGTGCGTGAAAGGCTCATCAAATTCAATTCAAACGCGTGGCCTGGATTACACGAGAACATGCCGCGGGCCCAGGAAAGACGCATGCGAAAACATCGTGCCAACAGAGGAAAGCACAAGCTCCTCGCGCTCCTTTGAAAGCGACTCTCTTACCGGATCTCTACTCCTGATTGCCTGTCCCCATTGCGTGCTCGGAACGGATTGGTTGTGAAGTCATATTAAAACAGATGGACGCGTAGATGGATTAGTTTAATGGGGGTGACGCGGAGACCTCTTGACCTGCTGTAGATGTCATGTCATCTGAGCAAACGATGCAAGTTTTGCTATTAATCACGGCAGAGGAATTTGCAGATTATTGTCTCCTAGTGCACAACGACACGTAGATGGATTAGTTTAATGGGGGCGACGCGGAGACCTCTTTGACCTGCTGTAGATGTCATGTCATCTGAGCAAATGATGCAAGTTTTGCTATTAATCATGGCAGAGGAATTTGCAGATTATTGTCTCCTAGTGCACAATTGGGTAGGAGCGATAAGGTCTCGTGTCTAATCTCTGCTCCTCACGACTGTTTGGAGCCGGATATAGAATAAAGTAATCCCCCTGTGAATTCCCTTATTTTGACATGAATGAATGACGTCTCTGAGCAGATCGAAAAGGTGGACTCGGTCTGGCATGCAAAAATCAATTTAGGGATATCACCCGATTGCCATATTGCCACTCTGTTGATGCCTTGCCTTTTTACTAGAAGACGACCTTTAGCTTGTTTTTCGCTGGTGGAACTTTGATAGAAAGAGAACTTGAAAGGGCTCGAGTAAGAGATACGAATGACCTCACATCAAAGATGTTACCAGCCCTCTGGTTTGCTTTTTTGTCCAAGAAAGAAAGTTGGTTTCTTTTGTGAAGTGCCGATAGCCCATTGGGCTAAAATTGGACCAATGGATCCGCCTTTAGCACTGATCAAAGGCCACAAGACTGCCTTTTGCAAGGCCCATTTTTCAGCCGGTCTTTTGGCCCATCATTACTCGTAGAATCGGTTGATGCCAAAATAAGGATATGGACCCTCGGTTTCCATACTGGATTTCTCGATTTCTAATTGATTCGGAGGGACCTGAAGATGCATGAATTGATTCCGGGGCATCTTATTAGCGTCTTTCCGCTGCATGGAGAAGAAAGTACCTCCGAGCCCAACTTTTTCAGACACTTCTGCGTTTGAAAACAGCACCCGATCTCGACGCTTGACAAATCGAATCGACTTTCACGGTCTCTTTTAAAAGGTGATCTTTTTTTTTTTTTCTTTTAAGAAATTAGTGAATTGCGACCAAATCATCCAGGCAATTGCAACCGCTCCTCTTTTTCAGCCTTTTGTTCACATTTGGAGGCATGCTTTTCATACGGCACACCACACTTGATTTACCACTGATGCCTTCATACAACACGAGTGGGGATCGAATCTTTCGATGGTATTTTCTTTCACGTGATCTTTATCTAGATTGTCGTATATGACTTAAAAAAGAACAGAATTTCATAAGAAAAATGCTTGCATTTGAATGACAGAGACGAGTTTCTCGCGCCGATCGAGCGCATCGACCACTCGAGAACGTCCCGACCCGTCACGGGGAATCGGTCGACGATGTCGTTCATCACAGACGAAAACAAGGAAGAAATTAAGAAAAATATTGTCTTGTCGGGTGGAGGAGGAGGGAGAGGGGCATTATCGAGAAGGCGTCCCGGCCACACATCCCCATCAAAGAATTATAATATGATTCCAACGAACGGGTCTTGGCAGCATTAGCGGGGGAGAGGTTCAATAATTAAAGAGCGCATCATCGTTGCCACGGGGGCAGATTCCAGAAACGATAGCGACCTGGCATTCCCCTGTAAAATTAAAGAAAAAAATCGAACCTTTCGAGGTCACATTATCATTTGCTGTTATCTACCCTTTTGGGTATACCTACAGATGCCACAACGGGCTGATTGCTACGATAATTTGGCAATCATGATTAATGTGTCATAAATAATTCGATCTCTGATTGAGGAAGGGAGGGCGCGTTCCGGGCCGTCGCCATCATCGTCTCTGCTTTTGGCACCCTGTTCCTTCCTTTGTCTCATTTTCCACGCAGAAAGGCAAGAAAGGGGGAGGAGAGGAGGAGGAAAGACGGGAAAAGGCGAGTTTTTTTGGACGAGAACTTGTCAATGGCGACCGAATAAGACGACCCTTTTTAGGGTTCTCCATTTCTCTGCTGCTTTTTCTCTCCGCCTGGTTTTCAGGGAGGTTCCTGGGTTTCGTCGCGTTCGAATTCAGAGGTACGCCCCTGCGGATTTTCTTGTTTTCCTTCTTCCAGTATGAGCTTCTCTGGCTTCTTCTTCTTCTTCTTCTTCTTCTTCTTCTTCTTTTGGGTAGACTAGCTTGTTGGTTCTTCAGCTGGGCATGGCTTTCGTGGGCTTTTTGTGATTTTGTCGATTTTTTACGGATTTGTGCTGTTTGAAGTGGCTTCTGATGTGTGCCTGTCCTTTCTTGAAAAATGTTGGCTGTTGGTTTTGCTGCTGATGTTTTTAGGCTTCGTTGATGAGATATCTTGACACTTTGGGGTACTTCTTGTCGGTGCTTCAGTTGGCCGGTCAGTTTGTCTGAAAGTCTGAGCTTTTAGCAATTCTAGCAAGTTCTTGTTCCATGTTGTGAACGGGGAAGCTCATATGAATGTGGTGGTGTCTTACTTTCGGAAGATTACAATCATCTGAGTTGAGGAAGGTTGAATAGGGGCAGGAAAGAATCCCGTGGCATTCGGTTTTAATATTCGCCTTCTGGGACTTTCATCTTTGTACCTTTTGTTTGAAGATTATCCTTTAATGCTAATTCATCTAAACTCACCTCATCCTATGTTTTTCTAAATTATAGGTGGTTCGGTTCTTTTGTAATTTTCAGTTAGTAGTCGGACCCAAGTTTTGAAGGAAAATGCAGTGTGTGATCAGTTTGAACAGGAGTTGTAAATTTTGGTGTTGCGAAAATATGTTTCTTGAGACAAGTCGTTCTGGTAATTAATGTAAGCTTATCTCAAGCTTAATGAACACCCGTATACTCATTTCTGATATGTGAAAATGTTCACTGGAACTTAAGAGTCTGAATGTCTTTTTGGGGGTGAATGGTCAAAGTGGTTGTTTGTCAACTATGGTTACTTAGAAATGAGTCTCAGAAATGGCTAAAGAAATTGCTCCTCTTGAATCTCATGAGGGAACATTTCATCTTATTACCGAGGGATTTCTACAGTGGCACCCCGCCAGTATACTTTCATTTTTATGGATATCCAAGTTTCCAAGATTTTTCACATTTCCCTAAAAGCTTTGCTCTTGTAGAGCTATGTGATCTATCCAATTCTATCTAAAATGTAGCAGAACTACTATTCATTTGAGCAATAATTTCCTAAAAGTCGAATGATTTAGCTATTTAACAATTCTAATGGGGGTAGTTGGTATATGGGGAAACATTCTAATTTGAAGCGATGACAAGAATAAGGCTTTTACCTTCAAAGTGAGAGCTGCTACTTGCATTAGTGTGGACCATTGTGCTCCTCTTGGTACCAAGCTCTTCATGATGTCTAACTAATCAAGGTCGTCCTTCCAATTTCCAAATATCTACCCATGTCTCTTAACGAGGCAACCAAATTAAGGAACATGTTCACTATGAGCTGACTAGCTGGCATAACGGACTTGTAATCAAAGCACTGTCTCTTCTTGGCTCTTGTGCAGCATCTGCAACAAAAGAGCTGCATCTTCAGACTGAACGTCAAACTTTTACATTTAATATTAGAATAGTGAGGTTTAGCCATCCTTTTCCTTACCTCATGTTCGATATCATGAGAACTCTGTCGCCTGGAAGTGTGTTTTCACTTAATATACTTTTGTATTGCGTTAAGTTCTGAGAGAGAGAGCTCTTCTGTGCTACCCTAATTCAACTCCTATGAGATTCTCATCTTTTCTACGATACCTGGTGCAGCTCAAGAGTGGAGGACATAGATTTAAGCAAGTGAGAAGCATGGTCAACCAGCTTAAGCGTACAGCCTGAATTTCTTTGGAGGATTGTTTGTTGAATCTTGCTTCATCTGCTACAAGCCACATCTTAAACGCTACATTGATACTTTGCAATGAGAGTTGGCCATGCTTCTGCTTAACCGTGGCACCATTTAGTCCCACTTAGCATCTGAAAAATTTGCATCCTGACTTCCTTTCTTCATTCTCGGAGATTGACTCAATAGCTGCCTATCCTTTTAGGTGGTGCAAAGTATAACCAAGACGGGTGCACTTTGTTGTGTGGCCGCTGGGCCACATGGATCAAAACCAGGCACAGAATTGGGGGTTGGCGATAACTCCACAGATAGAGGTCAACCATATTGGCGGACAAATTCTAGCTTCTCACCTCCTCCGTCAAGGATATGGGATTGTAGATTGCAATCAGATGTGCTACCTCGAGGTTATGGAACTAACAGGTTATCATTTTCCTCGAACCACAAGAGACGCAGAAGCAGGTTGGGTAGTGATAGGATTACGAGCCATCACCATTCAGTGTCTGATGGTGCACTTTCTTATAATGATAGCCCTCCAAATAGTGCTCAGGCATCTAGGCGGTGGACCTCACCAGTACAAAAATTCAAAGTGGGCGAGATGGCTGGTCCTTCAGTCGGAGGTAATCTTTTCTATTCTCTTTAGTGGTTATTCTAATTTCTTACAAGTGGTATTTTGGATGCTAATTATGAGGATGATTAAACATCTGTTTTCGGTTAGGTTAGAATGTATAGATCTTGAATGCCCTTTCAATTTCATGAGACAGTTTTCTTATTATTATTCATCTTGCTCATATGCATCTGTAAAAAGGGGTCCTCTTTTCCTTTGCTGCATATAATTTTCCTAAGTGTACATTGTAAATTTTTTTCAACAAGATGGCAGAAAACTTTCTTTTAGGGATTGACAGATCAGTTCTTTGGCATTAAATTCTAATTTAGTGCACTTAGTTTATGTATAAGATTATTGTATGAATCTTGACCACATGCGCCGTAGGACATCTCAAAAATGCACAGTGCGTATGTGCTGGTGATGTGGAATTGCTTAAATTTTATTTGATGTGGACTTAAGGATACAAAGCATGTCTTTCTTATGTTACCTTTTAGAGGCACTTTTTTCTTTTGGCCAAGTGATAAACAGGTCCGTGATTGAAGCTATATTTTGAGCTCCCCATGCTTGAGGAGAACCCGAAATGACAATACAGACATTGTTAATTGAAGCACATGATATATGTACGTTAAGTGTGTGTATCCCTAGGAATATAAATCAGTATATGAGATTTGCATGAAAAGTTGACTTCAGAATCGTTTGTGTTTTGTGCATTCTTCTTATCAATTCTAATGTGCATGCATTTTCCATGGATCCATGTCATTCTCTTTATCATCATCATCATCATCATTAGCATGTGTATTGGCCAAGACGGTCTTAACTCGTGTGTTGGTTTGAAGAACTGTGCCAACTTTTTCTTGTCTTGGATTAGGCGGAAAGGTGTTATTTCTTGTTACTTCCTTCTGTTTCTTCCGATTGAGTTTGGTGTTCTTAATGATCATGGTTGTATTTTCCTTGACCAGGATCAAGGTCTGAAGCATCTCCATATCCGCCATGCACTGAGGTGACTGATACTTTCACCTTCTGAGCGGTGTTACCTTCATTGTGAATTAGTACTGAATCCTATGTGCATTTTTGTTCAGAGGTATCTTCCTGTGAAAGCAGCTGCAGCATCCCCCAGTTTTGGCTCCCCATCATCATTCTCAGAGTTTGACACCTGGGAGTCAACACGACAGCAACCGTACTTTCTTCCTGGTCGTCACTCTAGACGCTCTCACGTGTCAAAAGCTGTTTACCCAATGTTGTTTCACAATCCAGTGTCCGACTTTGAGACCTTTGATGATGCCAAGGCCAGCAGCCTCAGCAGGTCGACTCCTGGTGAGGATCGTATCTCGCCATCTTACTGGCACGAAGATGGTCCATATAGAGAGGACAAATTTTACAGAGCTCTTGCTGAGCTCCGAAAGTTAGAGGCTTCTCCAGATCTCAACACAAGCTCAAGAAGAGATGGATTTAGGTGGAGTAATGCCAGTAGTTACGACCTAGGGTTTGATGGAGAAAGGTGCGTAATTACAGATAACACTGACAGGGAGGAAACTGCATCACCTCATGGCCGTGGAGTGGATCAGAAATGTGGAATTTGTGGAAAATTGTTACAGCAGAAGTCACCATGGAGTTCCCATCGGATTTTACGTGGCAATGACATGCCGATTGCTGGGGTACTTCCCTGCAGCCACGTGTTCCATGCAGATTGCTTGGAGCACATGACCCCCAAAACCCAGATTCATGACCCTCCATGTCCTTTGTGCCTGAAGTATCTTGGACCAACCTCGGAATCTCCATTTGTGAAAGAGTCGTTGCAGATGGCATTAAGATCTTTAAGGAGAAGTCGAGGGGTTGTGATAGATGAGGACCTGCTTGATCAAAATGACAAAGCCTCAGCACATACTAAGGATAGATTAAAGAGAAAGTGGCCTTGGGTTGTTCAGCGTTGGAATTTTGGTGGTTCTTCATTGGGGAATCGGCTTAAAAGGCATCTACTGTTTAAGGGGAGCAGTAGTAAAGATCTTTGCCACAAAAGAGTCTCCGACAAGGCCAGTTCATCCTCTAGCAAGCTGCCAGTCGTGGACCATGTATCTTCCAGTAGTCCTGTTTCTTCTAGTTAAGGTAATGTAGCATCTACCTTCATACTGGATCAAGATTCTAATTCTCCATAGATTCTTCTTGTATTCTGATCCTGCTTGACTTGCTCCAACTTCCAGGTAGGCATTCTTGTATACTAGCCTCGGGTTGGATGCATTGTTGTCACACATTTTCCTGGACCTCTTTTGGGGTCAGCAATATCTCAAATGAGATGAGTGGGAGAGCTATCATTGTCCACAGAAGGATTGAATCGGTCCATTTGAATGAACTGTGGAGTTAGATTTGGTCAGGCACATATTTTGGCATACATTCACCCGAAAGGGTTTTTGTGCTTGACATGAATGAAGTCGCTTTAGTGAATCTGAGACGTCATATTCTGATACTTGATAAAAGGAAAGGAGTTGGTGTTTTGGAATATTGGCTGTAGAGATTTTCATGAAATTACTGATGTCTTGCTAAAATTTTTGGCCACCCTGGCTGAATTTCTACTATCCTCTAATCCACTTTGTGCTGGCATTAATTCAGTCTCCGTCCTCACACAAGGCTACCATTTTGAGAAACCAAGGCGGATAGGCTTTCAATTTCACATATACTTCATGGTGGAACTAGGAATACCGCATATAGCAGCTCATGCAGGTCACATGGTTGCAACTGAGCAGCTCTCACATGATTTTGTGCATAGGTGGGGTGCTAAGCAGTTGTTGCACTTGTAATGGTTAATGCTAGAGGTTCATGGGAGCCTGAACCTCTAGCATTTAGCTATTGCTCTTGCATTTTGTTGACAAATTCATACAATTAGTTGCCTTACTACGGGAAGGTACCCTCATCTGGACTGAAATTGGGTGACCTGTTCTTCACCAAATGGAGTTGCAGTTTTCAATTCTCGATGGTTGATAAGCAGAGGAGAGGGAAGCTTTTGCTGTGCAATCCTACTTCGTGCCATGAGTATCTCCATGTACAGGGTTGGGTACCAGTTTTTCAGGTTATAGCGCCCCTCGAGTGATTGTAACATTAGAGGAATCGCTTCTTAATGAATAGACTAGTGTTGCGAATCAGAGATTTTCCCTGTTTTCCAGCTTTCTAAATTCAACGTCAGCATGCAGATCGTAACTTATTGATGCGGCACTTTTATCATACTTATCCAAGTCACTGCGGTTTTTTGGATCAAAGTCAGACAACATGAAAACAGAACCCCATACAAGAACATCAAATTAGGCAACTGCTCAGCCACAAGATTATTACAAATTAATCAGTGGACAAGGAAAGCCATTCTGATCTTAACGATCATAACAATGAATACTTCCTGACAACGAAAGACAAACTCCTCATGGCATAACTCGAATATCCCATCATGCCAGAATCACCCTGTCATCACTTTGTAAATGACTTTTGGCTAAGTATGTTCCATTCTTGCGCTACCTTCGCGTGGCCCTCAGCAGCTTAAGCAGCTGCTTCTGCATCAGATCCAACTTCCTCCAGCCTCGGCCTTAAGGCGGCAAATATGCCTTCTCAACACTAGCAGCCTGGGGACCAAATAGCAACTGCCAAATTGGACCGACATGCCAAGCTCCAACGCAATCAGCAACCACCTATTTCAAGACAAATCAACGAGACAAACAAGACGAATCAACGAGTCAACCAGCCCAAATGCGCGAGTACTCGATTGTTCAAGCACCTAGAAACCAAGGTTTCCACTTACACAACACTCGCATCATACCCATGTTCATATAACCCTTAAGAGTACACCTACCACAATACATCACCATAATGTTTCCAAGCCAGCGTTCCTGCACAAGTTCAATGCCAAGCTAGTGTTCCTGCACAACTTCAATTATAGATATCGCAGCCCCTCCAAAGACACTAGCTCCAAACACAACTACATCTGCTGCTTCAGCCGCCAAACTCGATTCATTTCATCCGCATTCAGCAAGAAAATTTCCGGGAAAAAAATTAGCTTTACGAGTCTCGCAAAAAGGTTAGTTCTGAGAAAAAGGACCGAGTAAAGAGTTCGACCAGCGACATTTTCACAAACACCTGAAGTGCGCGCCTTAAAGTCTCGACCTTTACGCGCGGAATCCCTCTCGAAACTCACCAGCAGAAATAACGCGACATTTGCAGTTGACTAGGGTACCATACATACGTATATAAATGTACATGTAATGAAGAAACGAAATCGTGTAGATTGATGATGTGGGAGAGCCCGCGCAGGCCATCACTGCCCCATCCTCCGTATCGGAGGGAGGCTCCGACCGCGGGCTGTCTTCATCGCAGGACGGGACGGACCGAAACGACGGAGAGCCGCCAGCAGCCCAAAGCAGGGAGGGTGGCTCCGCCGCCGTTCAAGAGTCCTCGCTCCCCTGCTCGGATAAGATCAAGTAGTTCGTTCTCTCGTTAGGGCTCGTGCGCTTTTTATAGCACTCCTTCACATGTAATTAAACACAAAATAATAATAATAATAATAATTGCAAATGCAAATTAAAATTGAATTCTGTAAATTTAGCGAAATAACTAGTGAGCGTGTAAGTTTTATAATACAGTAAGAGTGCATCTAATAACCATTCTATTTCCGAAAATAATTTTTACTTAAAAATGATTTTTTTATTCTCGATAATAATTTCGAAACATTTGAAAACGCTTAATAAATTTCCCAAAATTTCTATTGAGGGAATAGAAATGCTTTAATAAAACCCTTAAAATTTCTTGTCAAAAACATTTTCTTTTAACCTTTTAATAATTTTATTAAATTCTTCTCTTTTTTTTCCTTTTTCCCTTTTCATCAAGGCCAATGACCCAAGCCACGTCGAAGCTCATCAACCCAAGGCTCACTGTGAGTTGGGCGAGGCTTGGCCTTGCCTTGGCTAGATGAGGTGGACCTCACCCAAATCTAGTGAGGCCAAGCACACCCAACCGACTTGGAGGTGGCTCGACGAGATCAACGTCACCCAAATTCAATGGGGTCGAGCTCGCCGAGCCATAGCAAGACTTAGGCTAACGAGCCTAGTCGTGGCTCGATGTCATTAGGAGCAATGATGCTTCGGTAAGGTTGCCAACCCTTATCTAACCGATCGCCAGCTATGGCCAAGGTCGACGATCAACCAAAAGGAGGAAGAAGAAGCAAAAAAAGGAAGGAGAAGAGAGGAGAAAAAAGAAAAAAAAGGCAAAAAAAAAATAATAGGCTTGATTCTAGGAATTAAGAAGATTCTTTTTTAACTTTTTGATTCAGTTCAAAGCCTATTTCCAATAAAAAAAAATAGATTTTTGTTCTTTTTTTGTTCCAGAAAATAAAAGAATACAATTAGACATTAGACACTATTTGGAGTGTTACCAAATATGGCCTAAATCTCTCTACATTATCAGTCAAATCCAAGACATTTTTTAACTTTCAAACTTTTAAAAAGAAAAAGTCAAATAAAAAAAGGATAAAATTCCAAATAAGGGCACTTCATACCTTTATTTCCTCATATGAGAACCTAAAATAACTATATTAGTCTCAAAAAATAGCCTAATGTAATTATAGTTGTTTTAAATGAGGGCCTTGCCTTGTCAACCAACAAAAAATTTCAACCGATTAGGAATATTTTTGTACAAATACAATTTAAAATTACATTAATTAGATTTAAATTTTAAAATTACCAAAAAAAAAAAAAAAAAAAAAAAAAAAGCATTCCTCTTACACCACTTTGCCAGTGAGATGAACGGCAATGGCCAACGGCCCTTGTCAACCAGAGGTAAGGGCCAGCAAGCCCTCGCTAGAGATAGGAGAGGGTGAAGACCCTCTCCTAGAACTAGGTGAGGGTCACTCTCCCTTGCCCAATGCCTAGGGGGCATTGGGCGAAGGTCACTAGGCTTGGGCAAGGGCCACCGACCTTCACCTAAGGGCCGGCAACCTCGTCGACCATCATTACTACCCCATCGACGATAATGGGGCAATAGCCACAGGCAGGATAGAGCCCCCTTCCCATGCGTGTTTGTATTTTTTTCTTTTAAAGAAAGTTTTATTTTTTTAAAATTATTTCCAAAAAAAAAGAAAGGAAAAAAATTAAAGACAAAATTGCCTTTCACTAAACAATAAGTCCAAGCCATTCTTTGAAACTAATATGATTACTTCAAATCCTTATTTGAAATAAGATTCACTTCAAACTTTTATTTAAGAGAATAATGGCACTTCAGTTTATACTCTTATTTAAAATAACATTTACTTGAACCCTTATTTGAAAAATGAGGGAAGTTCGTGCCCTTATTTAGAAATTTATATAACATATATCTAACAAAATATTAAATTAATAAATATTTAATCAAGAAATATAAACAAAATAGTACAAAAGATAGTGAAGAATAGGGAAAATGAAAAAAAAAAAAAAAAAAGGGATAGATGGACAGCTAAGGGAAAAAATGAGTTTTGCACCTTAGAGAGTAGAGGCTAAACATTAGAGATGGCGACCTTCTAATGAAATAGATGTAGAAGAATGCAAAAGAAAGAAAATCGATTCATTGTAAAATTTACAGAGACTTACTTACAACTAAATGAGGTTGAGACATCTAAAGTACCATAACTTGGCACGGAGGGACACTTAAGTGCTATAACTTTGAAATTGTACACTTAAATGCCGATATTGGAGTAAAATGGAACACTTAAGTACCACTTCGTCAAAAATCCGACTAAATGGCTGACGTGATAATTTTCCGGAAAGTTTGGTCCAAAACGGCGTCGTTTTGCATGCTGACGTGACGAAGAAAATGCAAAAACAACGCCGTTTCATATCGACGTGTGAATAATAATATAAAAATTATTTAAATTAGATTTAAACTTAATTTTATTTAAAATATTCAAAAAAAAATAATAATAATAAAGAAAAATTAAAGCCTCAGCCGCCCCGTTTGACCTCCCCCTTTTTTTTCTCTTTTTTTAATTTTCTTAATTTTTCTTAATTTTTTGAATATTTTTAATAAAATTAAGTTTAAATCTAATTTAATTAATTTTTATATTATTATTTACATGTTGGACACGAAACAGCGCGTTTTTCCATTTTCTCTGCCACATCAGTGTGCAAAATGACGCCGTTTGTTGGACCAAACTCGCCGGAAAGTTGTCACGTCAATCATTTTGCCGAATTTTTGCCGGAGTGGCACTTAAGTGTTCAATTTAATTTCAAATTGGCACTCAAGTGTACCATTTTGAAGTTATGGCACTTAAGTGTCCTCCCATGCTAAGTTATAACACTTGAGCTATTTTTCTGCCCAACTAAATATTAAGACTCTACTCCGATCCAATTAGGTTGAGATTGCATTCAAACATCACATCAAAGTTGGTAAGAAAGAAATTGGTTATATATTATCCTTAAACAAGGGGTTCGACAAGCGACTACTCCCTCAATAGTTAAGCGTATAGTCTTTCACATGAGTAACATTTTTTATGAGTCCATCCTTACGTGTTAGAATAGACCACATCTTTTTTATTAGGACTTTGCATCTCTTACTAAGTATTTGAAGACACTTAGTAAATTGCCCAAAATTTCTATTGTGGGAATAGAAATACTTTGATAAAATCCTTAAAATTTCTAGTCAAAACTATTTTTTTTTAATCTTTTAATAATTTTAATATTTTTTTCTCTTTTTTCTTTTCTTTTTTTCCTTTTCATCAAGGCTGGTGACCCGAGCCACGGTGAAACTCATTGACCCTAGCCTCGTTGTGAGTTGGGCATGGCTCGGCCTTGCCTTGGCTGGACAAGGTTGACCTCGCCCAAATATGGTGAGGCCGAGCCCACCCAACCAACCTAAGAGGTGACCCAGCAAGGCTTAGGCCAACAAGCCTCATCGTGACTCGGTGTCATCGAGAATAGTGACGCTCCAGCAAGGTCACTAGCCCTCATCTAGCCGATCGCCAACCATGGCCGAGGTCAACGACCAACTAAAAGGAGGAAGAAGAAGAAAAGGAAAGAAAAGAGAAAAAATAGACTTGATTTTAGGAATTAAGAAATTTGTATTTTTACTTCTTGATTATATTTCAAATCATCTGTTGTTCTTTTTTTGTTCCGAGGAATAAAAGAATAAAATCAAGCACTTTGTTTGGAATATTATCAAATATGGCCTAAATCTCTCTATATTATCAATCAAATCCAAAACATTTTTTGACTTTCAAACTTTTACAAAAGAAAAAATCCAATAAAAAAGGGGAAAATTCCAAATTATTTTCTCGATGAGAACCCGAAATAACGATATTAGTCTTAAAGAATGACCTAAAGTAATTATAGTTGATTTAAATGAGGGCCTCTCGTTGCCAGCCAACCAAAAATTTCGACTGATTAGGAATATTTTTGTACAAATACAATTTAAATTTAAATTAATTAGATTTAAATTTTAAAATTACAAAAGAAGAAGAAAAAAAAAAGCAAAAGCAAAACCATTCCTCCTACCCATGGCCATCGCCACATTGCCAATGGGGTGGCGGCAATGGCCGATGACCCTCGTTGATCAGAGGTGAGGGTTAGCAAGCCCTCGCTAGAGACAAAGAGGATGATGACCCTCTCCCAAATCTAGGCGAGGGTCACCCGCCCTAGCCCAATGCCTTGGGGGGCGCTAGGTGAAGGATGCCAAGCCTAGGCAATGGTCACCAACCCTAGCCTAAGGGCCAGTGACCTAGTCAGCCATCACTGCTACCCCACCAATGGCAATGGGGTGGCAGCCATAGGCAAGAGAGAGCCTCCTTCCTATGCATGTTCATCTTTTTTCTTTTTTCTTTTTACAAAGTTTTAATTTTTTATTTAAAAAAATAAAGGAAAAAAGGAAAAAAATTTAAAGATCAAATTGCCTATCACTAAACATTGAGTTCAAGCCCTTCTTTGAAACTAATATGGTTATTTCATGTCATTATTTGAAATAAAATCCACTTCAAACCCTTATTTGAGAGAATAATGACACTTTAGTTTATACCCTTATTTAAAATAACATTCACTTCAACCCCTTATTTGAGAAATAATGGCACATCAAGTCATTATTTAAAAAATTTCCAATCCAAGTGGGATATAACCTATATCTAACAAAATATATAATTAATAAATATTTAATCAAGAAATATAAACAAAATAGTACAGAGATGGCGACCTTCTACTAAAATAAATGTAGAAGAATGTAGAAGAATGCAAAAGAAAGAAAATTGATTTGTTGTAAAATTTACGGGGACCTACTTACAACCAAATATTAAAAGTCTACTCCGACCTAATTAAGTTGAGATTTGCATTCAAACATCACATCAAAGTTGGTAAGAAAGAAATTGGTTATATATTATCCTTGAACAAGGGGTTCGACAAGCGGCTAATCCCTCAATTAGTTAAGCGTATAGTCTTTCACATGAGTATCATTTTTTATTAGTCCATCCTTACTTGTTAGAATAGACCACATCTTTTGATTAGGACTTCGCATCTCTTACTATATTCTTCACTTTTTTCTTTTCTTTTGGCTATTTGGGTCGTACTTTGACAACTAATTTGTCTCCATTGGTTTTATTCCTTTTCTTGGGCAGCCTTCGTAAGCATATACGTGTGTATATAGCTATCCGAACAGACCGTGGTGGGAGACAACCTTAGAGTCTTGGCCTTCTCTTCCTCATTTGCTTTAGTTCCTCTTCGCTGGTCAGGTTGTCGAGAGAGAGGATTGCTAATATGGAAGATTCCGGGGTGGTTAGTCACTGGTGTTACTTCTGCTCTCAGATGGTAAACCCATTGACGGAAGCTGAAATCAAATGCCCTCAATGCGAGAGCAAGTTCTTGCAAGAAATCCGCTCCCCGAGAATCAGTAGCCATAATACCATGCCCAATCCAGGGGACAGAGTTCCAATTTGGTCTCCCATACTTTTGGGCTTGGTAGGTGCAGCTGTTGATGAAGACTCTTCTCCCAATTCGATCGCCTCGGCGGAAGCACACATTGGTTCCGATGCGGATCAAGCTGGGGAAGATACCGCAGAAGGGTTCATCGAGCTCTCGTTTCGGAGGAGCTCACGTGGTGATCTTTCTTCCGAGAGCGGATTGACGGACTCAGAAGATGACTGGGAGAGGAGCAGCGAAGAGATTCTGCTCGAGGACCTACTGTACAGCGGCTTGGTCTTCCAAGATCAGAGTCGCGCCGCACATGAAGAGGGTCGCGCCTCCATGGCCGACTATTTCCTAAGAACCCACTTGGATGCACTTCAGCAGCATTTGCTGGGGGTGGACCGACATTCTCGCTTCTATGAAAGCATGCAGGCTCGAAAGGCAGTTGATGCCATGCCAGCAGTAACCATCAAAGAGACGACGCAATGCTCGATCTGTTTGGAGGAATTCGAGATGGGAGAAGAAGCGAAGGAGACGGGATGTAGGCATAGATTCCATGAATGGTGCATCTTTTCCTGGTTGGAGCTGCACGGTTCTTGCCCCCTTTGCAGATGCAGAATATCTCCCGACCGTGCAAAAATCGAGAAACTTGGGATTATGGATGGAAGAGGTGATGCTCGAGGAGTAGAGCAGCGAACACGGAATGCCTCGAGGCGTATGCCTCGAGGCGTATATAGGATAGTCATGACAAATTTGTCCTGTCGCCGTATTCACCTAGTTCTGAAAGGCCGAGCAAAAATACCATAAGATGCACATTGTAAAGTCCGCTACCACATGTATATATGCTTTTCCTGTATCGACCCCCGTTTGTCCAGAAGCATAACAAAAGAAGAACCAGAAAGTATAAGATTTTGTATTATGGTGTAAATATACATGTCAGGAATCAGTAAGTACTCCTACCATGGTTCTCACATTCGGGCGGTGAGCACTAGAGTTGGTGAAACGATGGATATACGAGTTAGACAAGACAAGCTGACATCTTCCGAAAGGAACTGCACATTCATCTAAAGAACTCTTCACATTTGAGATCCTTACAGATGCATACTTTATTTTAGGAAAAATGCCACCAAAAATCATAAACTTCACCTAATAAGACAAATTTATCTTGAACTTTTTTTATGACACAAAAAATTTAAAACTTTACCAATCATGACACATTTATCCTAAACATGTTTTCGTGACACAAAAAACTCCAAACTTATACTTGTGTGACATATTTATCTCAAACTATAGGGCACTTTTGTCTTTTACTTTATTTTTTTTTTTTTTTGTTTCATTTTTTCTTCTCTATTCCCTCCACCAGCCATGACAAAAGGAAGCTGGACTCAGCCAAGGCCACCCTCGGCGGCATTGGGCAAGGGCCCACCCCATGGTGGAAAAGAGCGGCCTCCCTTGGTTCGGGGGAGGATAATTCTCACTTGGGCTAGATCTGACAAGGAATGCCTCACCGGCGTCCACAAGGGTCACCCTCGCTTGCGTCAAGCGAGGGTTGCCCTCGCTGAATCTAGTGAGGGCCACCCTCGCCCCACTGGCTTCCCACCGCCTACGGAGGGAAGAGAAAAGAAGAAAAAAGTAAAATAAATAAATAAAAAACTAAAATATGAAAATGCCCTTAGACCATAGAGCTAGGTAAATACATCACAACTAATAAAGTTTGAGATTTTTCATGTCACAAAAAAAAATCGAGATAATTTATCTCATTTGGCAAAGTTTAGATTTTTAGTGGCTTTTTCCCTTTATTATATGTAGATGATTTAGCAATTCATCTGCTTCGTCCAATACTTGAAATCTCTGAGGCTCTCTAACACAAGACTGCATACGAATTAGTGGCCCGATATAAACTGAACAGCTCATTTAAAACCCGTTATCACCATGACTAACTCAAAACACCAACTGAAAGGTTAAGCAGCAACAATCTCCTTTCCCAGTTGCCCTTGAGGTCCGCAGAAACAAATATGATTGGCTCATAGAGGATGAAGCATTTGAAAGTAGAATTGGGCAGTTCAATTTTTATGTCATCGATTCATCCTTCAATCCCAATGCTCTAACTGATGAGCCGTGCAATGAAAGGAAATGTAAGCATTAACCTTTGGCGATTATAACCAGTGTTTTTATTCATGCATCAAGCCAAGTGAGTCAGTGATGACAAAATAGCAAGAGATCCAATTCGCTTCCAGCATATGGAATGAGGTGCAAAGGACATCATACCCAAAGTGATCAAAATGCAAAAGATGAAGCTTTGACATGTAAGTTAACATTTAAGTTCATCAATAAATACAGAGTTGCTGGAACAAATTCCCAAAAGCTTATCAAACCTGCACAGGCAAACTCACTCTCTTCCTTTATCCCAAGCACCTATGCACCTATGCACCCATGCACCCATGTCAAGCCTAGAGAGAGAGAGAAAGAGCTGGGGTAATATTTACAGGGTAGATGAAGTTCTTGACTTGTGCATTTTATCATCTTGAGAGGCTGAAGGAGGCAATGGAGAGGACACAGCTGCATGATAAGATGAAGATGCAAGTTGGGCTAGAGCGGGCACTGCACCACCTGCATGTTCCCCAAAAGACCATTCACTTTAAGATGCTTGCACACTTGATATGGTAACATAACCAAAAAAATACACCCAGTTACTCAACTTTATTTTCTCATCTTGGTAATATTTGATTTGAAAATCTCTTGGAAGTTATATAAATTATAGAAATCAATAGTGACTATTCTCTTAAATTGGATCGACTATGACATCAGACACTCAACTTCCTCATTTCAAGGTTCAAGAACTGTTTAGATATGAAGATCATGGGAATCACAGTGATTGCTTAATGTGCCACCTTGGACACTGAGCACAGACGAAAAGACAGATTGATTCCATGCTTATTAAGGTAATTGGATAACGATAGAGGTTTTATATAAGATAGATCATGGAGGCCCTAAACACATAATTTTTGTTAAAAAAGGTCATTTCAATTGGTAACCATAGTCATCAGACTCCTGTTCACCAAATCATAATTACAAAACCTGACTTTCCTTTATGGAATTGGGGGAAAATACGAAAGCATACCATTTTTCATCCATAAGAAAGTAATGATTACAAACTGATAATGAATTCTGGAAAAGGAGAAAATAAAGAAGAGAAGAAACCTGCCAATCCTGCACAGGCTGAGGAGAACACTATCACTGGAGGTGCCTGCATTGCAAAAATTTCAATCACCAGACTGCACTGAGCATTCAAAAATAGAGCGCACTTCCATGCCAAAGGAACTTAAAAATTTGTTAAAAATAATTAGGAGTAGAAGAAAAATCAGTTTTGTCTGTCTGGAGAGATCTAATCGCCCGCTAGATGATTCTAAAACTAGAATTTTCAATAATCCAATGCCTTTCCACAAAAAGAAGCACTAAGCGTTTCATCCTAGAAATTATGTTCACAAGTGTTCTACAGATGGAATCACTAGCAGGAAGAAGCACATCAAAAAGTACATAACTGAGCAATCACTCATTGAACAGCAGAATCTGAAGTACTATGGTCTAACTATGAAAAGTCAATAATGAAGAAAATATGGCATGATATATAGTCCCAGAAAAGGTGAAATTTAGTATCAGTTGAACTAAAGAGCTATAGCTAAGAAACTAATAGAGAAACAAGAAGCATAAGAAACTTACACCAATAGAAATTATGCTCTCAAGTGTTCTACAGATGGAGTCACTAGCAGGAACAAGCATATCAAAAACCACATACCCGTGCAATCACTCATTGAACAGCAGAATTTGAAGTACTATGGTCTAAAGATGAAAAGTCGATATTGGAGAAAATACAGCACAATGTAGAGTCCCAGAAAAGGCACAATGCCGTATCAGCCAAACATAAGGAAGGAGCTATAGCTAAGAAACTAATAGAGAAACAAGAAGCACAACGAACTTACACCAATAAGGAAATGCAACCACATTGGCCCTTTTACCCATCTCCGGACAATCGGCATCACTACAATGGCAAATGCATAAACGAATAAACAGTTAGGAAACAAAAGATAAGACAGGATGCTTGCTTTACCATACAATCAATATCACTAGTCAAAATTCAACACCACAAGTCAACCGCACAATTTACCATCTCCTTATTAGGAAAATAACTTGAACCAAAGTAGATATGATATAGGCAATTCATAGAAGCTTTTATCTCTTTAACTCAGACCTCATCAACTGCAAGATGTTATGAAGTTGCAGAAAAAGAGCATCCACTGGAACATCAGATTTGGGAATTGAGGTTGTTACAAAAGGGAAAGGCTGGGGAGGCAATGAGAAAGGTCCTCTTTCTATGTATTCCATAAAGTAAATTATGCAGCTTCACTTTCCGGAAATATAAGAAGAAACCCAAACAGGTTGGAGGACTTCTCCCAAAGTCATAAAGAGGCAACTTTTTCAAACTTGTCTAAACATAACAATGCTCTCATTACAAATGATTGGAGAGAACTCAAAATTACCATACAAGACTGCCATAAAGATGTCCTTCCCCAATACAGGAGAAGGATCGAAATTGCCTGGTCAAAGTGACTACGATTGGCACGTGGGTATCAGCTACCAGCTGACAACAAACAGAAGCTAAAGAAACCGTGTTTCTAAGCGAAACTGACAATACTGATAAAATCTAGGACACACGACCACCCTGAATTAACGGAAAAGCCATGGGCCCCCTAAGTACATTAGCATGTGAATTCACATCACGAATCGGATCACATCAACTGCTTGCGGAATCAATCGAATCCACCTCGCCAACAAACGGGATAAGGAAGCAAGGGAAACAGAGAGAACAGGGCATTCACATCACGTACCATGGTTGAATCCATAGAAAGCGCTGGCCGTACCGCCCACAGCCGAACCGATCTGAGAAACGAACAACGTCAAAACAATAAAAAAAAATCCAAACGGGAACGGAATCGCACAAGACGCGATCGCACGCGGAAGACGACGCGACCTAGGACAACCGCCTCGAGATCACGAACAAACAGAACTCGGGCGATCGCGAGCGATGCAGGTAACGAAGCGGAATCGAGAGGATTTACCATGGAGAAGCTGTCTCTGATGAGGGGCGACACGTTCCAATCGCTAGCCTCCTGCGACCATCGAGCGCGCATCCGGCGAGCGACCGTTAGAGCTTCGAAACCATAGACAGAGAGAGAGAGAGAGAGAGAGAGAGAGAGATACCATGTCCCTGGAGAGAGGACCTGCGCAGTGGTGACATCGGAAGCCGCCTCGAGGTCGAGGGTTCGGATCCGCCATTGCTGCCCCAACCTTCGTAAACCCTCTCTAAGCCCCTTACGCGCAGCGTGCGACGAGCGAGCTATCTCGCGGCGTCTTCACCGATTTTCTTTTCTTTTCTTTTTGCCTCCTCTTTTTTGATTTCTATTTCGGTGGAGCTGATTATTCTCTCTCTCTCTCTCTCTCTCTCTCTCTCTCTTTTCTCTTTTCATCGCCCAGGAGAAGGATCCCAAATAATGATCATTTGGATCACGTCAACTAGAACAACATGGAAAGAATAATTTTAATGTACATTAAAGCGAATTTATATATTAGAGTGATGTTGTGGGAATTTTATCAGGAATCGAATATGATTCAACTTTTGAAATACTCGATTGGAATCTACCACATCATATCAATCATAAATAATCTAATCATGATCGTGACTTATATTGTTTTCATTTCTAAAGTTATGAACTCATGGGTGAGAAAGTTGATTCCATGACTTTTCAAGCTTGAGAGTCCACAATCCATCTTAGCATTTCATTCATTAAGTTCAAGAGAACAAAATAAAAATGATTAGATTATGGGAAGTCAATATCGATGTATTGTTTCAAACTGAGCCAAGAATGTGCATGCTTCTTGATTTTGTCTATTTGTGGATGTTTTGTCCCAAAATAGAGATAAAAATTCATTCCAGGCAATGAATTCTATCAAGCAATTGCTCGGTTCTCCTTTGGCGCTCTTTGTCATATAATATCCTGTTCCAGGGACAAGCCTTGTTCATACCGGCTTTGAAGCAACATCTCATCAAAATTGTTAAGGATAAGGCTTTACTTTCAACCCTGTTGTGGACACTCCAACGAGCAAGAGGATACAAAGAAGTTGGGGACTTGATCCATCTATTTTTTCTCCTTAGGTGTTAGGTCTTTCTTAGAGCTTGCTTGAGGTTGCCATAGACTTGGTGCACTTAGCAAAGTTGGTGATTAGATCCAGCCTTTTCTCTTTGGAGGTTCTTGTTGCTGTTGCGGATAGGAGGACTCAACGAAGCAGGGGGCTAGATCCAATGCATTGGAGGTTGCCGTCGCTTGTTGTGAGGGTTGCCACTGTTGTTGCTATTCGGTTTCACTTTCATCTTTCCTTTCTTGTTTGTTGCCATTGTTTGGCTACTTGATGCCATTGTTTGGCTGCTTGCTTGCCACTGTTTAGTTGTTTGTGTTTCCATTTTTCTCGACACCCTTCCACTTATTATGACATATTTGTCATTATAAGTGTAAGTTTTTTGGTGCCGAAAACCTCTGCTTAGTCATTGGTTAAAAATCAATATCTCTCTTACCTTACCAAAAAAAAAAAATGAACTCGTGTTTTAAGCTTTTGAAGTGTCTATTGACGTTATCAACCTAAGACAATATCAAATGAGGCCAAATCCTACGGCGAACTTCTTTTCTCTCCCAATTCAAATTTCTTTATTTTCAATTAATTCAATCGAATCATTTCATTAGTCAAATGCATATTCCATTTGCTGTTGATGTAAAACACTATATCGATAGATTATAGTATTGCCATACAACCCATTAGTCATTCATATGGAGGGCGACTCCACTACAAAATTTATACCATGATCTAAAAGATTCGACAGTGTTATTAGAATTTATTTAGATGGGAACTTTTATCCGAACCATCAATCATTTTCTATAATCCCACGACCTCTTCAGTAGATCAACCTGAACTATGAAATCGAATCGACCACGTTCCGTTTTCATCGCCACGCGTGCAATTAACGTCGCGACGCATCTCCACTCGTCTTCACGACCTCAAATCATCGGTCGGTCGGCCCGCCTCTTGCGGATTTCAGGATCCCTTTTGAAGACATGATCCTCGTTCCTGTGGGTGGGCTCAAGTACGCCGATAAATCTGTACCAGGTCATACACATATACAAACACGAAAAAAGGAAACCTTTGGATCAGCTTTACGGCACGAACTGAAAAGTCAAGCGCATATGTTCCTTAAACCGGAAAGAATGGATATAGAGGCCGATAAGAAAGGCGAGATGCAGTAGGACCATACAGCACAGGCGCAGCGGACTTGATATTCTTGGATTAGATCTCGGGTAACAAAACAAATGAATTTGGGCGGGGGGGGGGGAATATATGCATGATGGGGACGCTCGCTCCAGGATGAATCCTGTACTTTAAGAGCGGATTGATTCGAGAATATAAAAGAGAAAAGGCATGGTTGGAAGGGATTGCTTTGTGAAAAACATTCTTCGTTCTAGGCACAAAAGCAAACCGAGGCACTTTTTCCTTCTTTATAAGCGTAGTGCTTAGAGACCATTGTCAATTTCTATAATTTAACGTGGCATCTGAGATAAGAAATGAAAATCATGGGACTAGGGGAATCGTTAGGCACCAGAGGTTTTGGGAAATGGAATTCTTTTAACATTAGATTACTGTCTTTGACTAGAGGAAAACCGATTAAATTACCAAATGCAGCTTGACATTGAAAAAGGGAAAATAGTTGCACTTCCTCTGAGATGTATTTATCTAGAATAATACACAGAGCTAAGCATGTTAACTCTGAGAGTAATAACCTGACGTCGCAACTCTAAAAGTCGATTGCTCTTTTGAAGCTGACATGTGGAGCTCTGTAAATTCTTGTTTGTCTTGGTGGAATCGATCACAAAAAAGAATAATCATACTGAACAGTTCTGAGGCATGAGATATGGATAGTTCACATGCTGGTGCTCTCACCGTTTGACCGCAGCAGATTCAAGGATGCAAGCAAGTGCCAAACCTAATTTCTGAGACTCACAAGCGCACCTATATATTCCTGCAAGTTGAATTCAAAAGGCAAAGTTGCTCAAGAGAACGGGTGAGAGATGGTACTCGGGGATCCCTGTATGTCACTATGGGCTTATCAATATTAATCTCCTTTTGCGGTGATACTCTGCTAATGAGGAAATACAATGACAATATAGTAATCATGGGTTTTGAAGAGCATCGGATTGATTAGCTAAAAGGAGCATATATGTGAGCATCCGTTCTTTGTAGCTTTTGGAAGAAACGAATAATCATATTCTTAACTTGAGAATATGGCTCATGAATTTCAGTTTGAGTTAAGATTCTTACATTCGATTTCAATGGAATCTGTGCGCTTTTATCTTCCTTCCCCTCCTCCAGCTTTTGATCCTCCGGGATAGCTTTCCTGTAGCCATTATGCTCACTTCCTTTTTTGGCTAATGCATTGGCGCGTCACAAGACAGATAAGCACCAATAAGCATTTTGCGATGCCATTGCTTATGATAGTCTCTAAAATGATTCTGAGAGCCGATGATGATGTCTTCCTTTTCAGAACCAAGCCGTACCTGCAGAATAAGTTTAACAATGATAAAATATCTACAAAAGCAAATCTAAGTACAAAGAACATTTCCTCTATAAAGAATTTTTAAAAAAAATGAAAAAAAAAAAAAGAAGAAGAAAAATAAGGAAACCTACAGGATAAGAAGCTCAAAGAGCTTCTACAGGTGGTGATAATTCAACGATGGATGCTCCCTCCTTTACTCTCCGCAAGATGAAAATGCCTTCGTCCACGGGGAAGAGACCAAAATGAGGCCTTTACGACAACATCAAGTAAAAGCAAACACTTTTTCCAAGTACCTCTCACCAATCAGATACGCGAGCAGAAGAAAGTAATAGCACTAGCCATTCTTGCCAAAAGAATAAAGAAAATAACACTATCGTGCACATATATCAACTTCATATGATTTTCTTGAAAATTAGTTCAGCATATTCATGCGAGCATCAAAACTAGAACAATTCCAGTGTGAAGCTACCGTAGCCTCCTCCCTCTCCAGAAGCAAAAGTTATCAGCAGACCTTTTTTATCAGCAAGAAAAAACTAGAGAGGAAAGAGGCAAAAAGAAAACATCCACAAGTAATAGACTACAATTTGGTGAAGTATAATCGTGAACCCCTGGCAATAAACAGTTCAGTTTGAAGCATGCTATTAAATGTCCTTTGAATGGTGCCAATAATAAATCACAACAAATAAAAATCAATGAGTGCTGAAATTGACTTTAGAGGGCATGAGCATTTGCTCTGTTTTCTTGTGAAGACCAAATGACGTTTGAGTAATTTACTCCATCAACATGCCAACAAACTGTTTAGGCATTCTTACTTAGTCAGTTTGGTAATGGCCTCCACTTCATTGAGTCTTCAAGATAGCATAAGATATCCCCCTACCAAATTGATTAATCTCTGCTGCAGAACTAAAGTAAGTTCATCATTACAAGGAATACATCCATAATTCTGGAGCTCTGCTCTGATCTGCAGTTCACAGTGTTTGTTCTGACATCACCAAAATACACTAAATGGTTCTGTTTATCGACCATGTCTTCACCGATAGATAAATTATAGATCACTGCCGTAAGGGTAATTAGATAGTGAATAGCAGCTTGTGTCTTTCTGGACCCATGTACGAATTTATTCTGCATTAGCTGTGGATTTTACAGCATCATAGATATTATTCTTTCCAGATATTATATCGGTAGGCATGGTTGCATAACGTGGCCAGACAACCACCGTTCTCACGCTGATGCACATTAAGCAAATTAATATATAGTGGACTTGACTACTTTGCACTGGTTTCGATGAAGTACATTTCTGCTATAGCATTCATCATTCTCTATTGCAAATTTTATTCACTCTATATCACACGGGTATACATATTTATTCCACATTAGATGTTGATCATGTAGAAGCATAGATGATATTCTTTCCAATTATCCTATAGGTACTAAGGTAGGTACAACTAATTAGTCTAACTATGCAATGGCTCCCCCGGATTTGCACATTAAACAAATTAATCTTTCAGACACAACTACCGTTACACTGATACCAATGAACTGTCCTTCGGCTATAGCATCCATCACGTTCATTTGCAGATTCAAAACTTTATATCATAAGGGTATAGTTGCAATATAATACTCATCACCATAAAACCACAGTTGTCATTACAATGCACACTATAACAAGCCAGTATACCTCTGAGATTGACACAATGCAACAGCACTACCATTTACAAATTTAAACTGCTTTGACCTGAAGGCTTAATGTACATACTGTTCAGTCATAGATGGGTGTCAAACTGTCGGTGCCCACAGAAACTACCTGGATGGAGAGTACAATAATTAGCATTAGTATGTATAATGTACTTAACCGCAGATTCCAATTCTGGCATTATTTCTCTCTCTTTAACTTGCGAACATATCAGTGCAAGTAGTTGCACACAAAAGTTGTCTTTAACTGCATCCAGCAACAAACTCTTTTTATGTTTGTGAATCTTCCAAGAAGCATCTTGCATATAGAAAATAAGAAAACAATTTGAAAGAAGGAAACTGCAAAATGGGGCAAGCGATTAGAAATTTGAAGCAGGATGAGTCAAGGACAAGGTAGGTGGTCCACTCAAGGCACTATTGTCCTATCATTTACTAATAAAAGTGTGCAAGCAAGTACAGTCCCCCTTTTGTTTTCTCACTGGGTTCCTGGAGCTTAGGATGCATAGATTCGCTGGGGCTAGACCAGCTGTCTTATGCCAACTAAAGAACTAAAAGAAATCTGGAATGACTTTTTGTTTATTCCCTAACAGCTGAATCAGTACTAAACTTCTGATGGAGAGAAAGTGGAATTTATTCCTTGCCTTCTAAAACTCCAAGGAGGAGGAGCCCCCTTTGCCTTTTGTAGCGTATCTTATACAAAGGCCTCTAATGACCAGTCAATAGAATCTTCTCCTACATACTCCAAATGTAGCTAGTAAAGACATTCTTTGGTGTCTACATCTACAGCCCTTAATATGGATTGCCTGGCAGAAATGAAGCAATTCATTTTCCTTCATTTTACGATTAGTTAGGGCAATGTCTTGGAAAAACAAAATTCCCACTACTCTTAAGTTCAGGCAGAGGCTTGGAATCCTGAAAATCTACTCTTAGAACAAAAACCTTTTATGACTATGAAGTTGTCAAGACAACAAAACCAGTGGACTCTTTCAATCCGAGTCAGAGAATGCCTCCATGGGAATATGATTCCAACCTTTGCCAAGCAGACGAATAAGAAAGAAACGCATCAATGCACGGAAGCACAATGAACATATTTGCATATGTATATTAGTTTATGCCTCTTGCCAAACGAGTAAGATTATCTGAGATAGGAAATTGAAGATGGAATTTAGAGCTTGTTAGCAAACCAGAACAAACAATTCTTTTTTTTTCCAAGTCCCTGTAGAAGTTGGATTGGGTCCACTACTTTTGCTGGGACAAATATTCTATGCCTTAATGACCACAATACCCTCACAAACTCTCGAAAGGGGAAATCAGAAAGCCCTATAAATCCATGCACAAGCATGCCTTTCATTCAAGAGAGACCTACGGGACAACATAAGAAAGAGCACTAGAAAGAAAGTCTTCTTAATGCAGTGAACCAGACCTGGAGCTCTTCAGCAACAACGTAACTGCACTGACTTCCAGATATCAAGACCGGCATATTTGGACAGAGAAAAGGTAATCATATATAACTTGACCTCAAGCCAGGTTTGGTTTTGGACAGCTCTTATGATTAAGCTTCATACTAGTTACATTCTCTTTGTTGTAGATAATGCACAATCATAGTCTCTATGGAGGAAAGAACTTCCATCCTTCTTCAAGGATGTCCATCCTTTCAGAAAGGCATCTGCTTCTGCAAGCTGCAAATGGCCCTGGAGATTCAGGACTCATACTCTCAACCGATGCTAAGCCTAGGCTAAAATGGACCACAGACCTCCATAAAAGGTTTGTAGAAGCAGTCAATCAGCTTGGAGGAGCAGATAGTGAGTATGGAAGATGAGATCACTTTAAAGTTTTTCATAAGTACATTGCCAAAGTATGCTTATTTCGTTGTGTTATTTACAGAGGCTACTCCAAAATCAATTTTGAAAGCTATGGGGATTCCAGGACTTACCTTGTACCACTTAAAGAGTCATCTACAGGTAAACCTTTCACATAGTCCCACAGAGCTTATAATATTCAACATGAGATTTGGAGAGAAACAAATCAGGTTATGGCAACAGGCAGTACAAATCGCTATTTTGTCTCTGATTTGACAGCCGTGAGCATAAACTTGTATAATAAATCCTAGCATCGTACTTTTGTGGCAGAAATACAGGCTTAGCAAGAATCTGCATGGACAAGCAACTAACGGGACAAACAGAGCTGGTAAAACAAAATCTGTTCTCTTCAATTGTTTCTTTTTTATTCCCTAATTCAGTGAGCACTGAGCAATAAACAAATTAACAAACCAATTTTCTTATTGTTGTGTAACCAGTGGCAGAAGTAAAAGTGTCAGAAGCAAATGGACCTCATCTGAACAATTCAAGTATTGGAATACAAGTTAACAAGTAAGAACATAAAAGAGTTTCTATTTTCACTTGTCTACATAAGTTGGCATGTGCAATATTTCCTAAGCAATTCATACTCTGAAAGTGAACTTCTTGAATGCAGAAACTTGCATATAAGCGAAGCATTTCAGGTCCAAATTGAAGTGCAGAGAAGGCTGCATGAGCAAATGGAGGTATGGTATTTGTTCAAAATTCATGTAGAGACAAAATGAATGGACCATTTCCCAACAATATCGAGAACAACTCAACCGAGACGCTGTGCATGTGAATATGTCAGGAAAAACATTCAAATGATGCTAAATAAGGAACTCTCATGTGCTTAAGTGTCAAAGTAAGACCAATATGCATGCTAATCGGAAACATTCCAAAAATGACTAATCCATGACATACCTACCATTCCCTAGAAAAGAGAAACACATTTGTTCAGCTAAAACAAAATGATTTATAAATAGATTTCAACTGTCGATACTTATCTGTGAAAAGGGAATTTACAATCATATTCATTTACAAAACTGCTCCATTCGGATATATTAACAATATGAAATTTGATGTCGAAAGCATGAAAATTTCTTAACAATTGAGGCCAGAGACAACTTATTCTGAACATAATATCCACCACCCCCAACCTTTTCGACTAACCATAAGCTTTCGATTAGATGTTGAGTACTTGATATTTCTAGCTCGTTACTTCTGTATCGTTCAAAAATTAAAGAATCTGAAGCACATCGCAAAAGACTGAGAATCTGTGCGCCAAACTTAAGCAGGCTCAGAGACACATGCAGCTGCATATAGAAGCACAGGGAAAATATCTACAGGCTGTGCTGGAGAAAGCTCAAGAGACTCTCGGAAGACACGACTCAGGCTCCGTCGGACTCGAAGTGGCCAAATATGAACTCTCCGAGCTGGTCTCTAAAGTGTCCGCCGATAGCCTAAGCTCCACATTCCCCGATATGGTCGACGTCCAGCTTCACCAAATGCAAATGAACCAGAACACCGACGGTTCGCTCGACAGTTGCCTGACGTGCGAAAGACCGCAGAAGGACCGGGAGGCGGACGTCGACGGTTCGCGATCGAGGGATCATCATCCTAACCCGTTCCTGCTCCCGTCGGACATCGCAGACGATCGCAGGAGGGGTCAGACCGTTCCCGAAGACGCGGAAGAGAGAGTGAAGATGGCGATTTGTGATTTATCCACGACCTGCGGTTACCGGAGCTCCTCCGAGGGAACGAACGGGCGAGTCGACGAGAAAATCAAGCTCGCGAGCCCCAGACGAACCAGCGACGGCGAGACGGGCTCGATCGAGGCGGGACGCGAGGGATTGTCGCTCGATTACGGAAGCTCTCGCCTCCGATCGAAGCTGGACCTGAACGTTCGCGACGAAGACCTGAACGGTTTCGGCTGGAGCTAAAAGGCGGCGCTCGCGGCGAGCTTACGGAGGAGGAGACGAAGAGAGCTCGCGTCGCCGAGTTCCGCCGGAGCAACCGCCGGAGTTTGGCGCCGGGGGACGTCGGTCGACTTCGTAGCCCAGTCTGTAGCGGGAAAGTGAGAATAAAAGCGAATTGAACCAGATGCTTTTAGAGAATTTTTTTTCCCCCATTTTCTTTTCACTTAATATTTTTAATGAGGTTTTGATGAGCGGGAAGACGGTCATGTGGTGCGTAGATATGGTGTCACTCGACACAAAAAAAAATAATAATAATAATTAAGGAAAAAATTTAAAAAAATACAAAACTTATCTCGTCTGAAATTTCTCGAACGAAATATTCAAAATCGAAGTGTATACTCTTTGGAATATGATATATATAAGTGAAAAATGATTTTGAATAAAATTTTTATTAATAATTAAATATTTTTATTGACTAATTATCTGAATAATTATTTTAACGAAAATATTTTTCAAATCATTTTTTATTTGCAAAAGAATGCATCCCAAGTTACTAAAAATCATAATGTCAAGTTATGAAAGTGAAAAGTGATAATATGTCACTCCGTTTGTTTTCTAAAAATAAATATTTGAATAATATATTTTTATAAATGATATAAATTATTATTTTTTAAATAATTTTTATAAATTATTTATTTTTCTCACAAAATTAATGTGATCAGTTTCAAAATGCCTTACGACTCTACAATACAAATGACTGCTTTTGACAAGACCCACCATACAAAAAAGGTTAGAGAATATTTCCTGTCCAAGTTTCTTTATTTGTAGATTCTCGTGGCTTGCGGAATATATTTCACTTGGATCATGTAAATTTTTCCATTAGACTCCTTTCGACAGTTGAGATGCATGGAATTGACACCGCACCTTTTTTTTTTTTTTATCTATCTGTTTTTTTCTTCCCGTTTGATAGATTACTTCTCAATTCAATGAGAAGGGAATTGAGAAATATAAGAATTTTCTCTTTCAATTTAAGATGTATTTAGTAATCATTTTATTTTCAAAAATAATTTATATTTATAAATAAAAAAATTTATTATGTTCCCCGAACAAGTTTCTAATATTTAAATATATTTAGGATGCTCATGATAATTATTCTTATTCTATTCTCGAACTATTTTTTTTTCGACTTATTTATTGAATAGAATTTTGTTTGGCAAAATTATTTCATTTTTCTGTTTTTGAAACATAATTCTATTCCAGAAATAGGTTTGAAATATAAATCAAAAGTTTTTTTTTTTTGCTTTTTTATTTCTTGAACAAAAATGAGAAATAAATTTTTTTCTAGATCTTTGTCCTCTCTATTAATCAGTTACTCATCCGTCATCACCAATCGCCATTCATTGTCCATTGTCATCACTCTTGACCATCTCCACCGGCCATCGCTGGTCACCGATCGCTTGTCGCCATCGCGGTCACCGCCGTTGCGTTCACCATCTTGTTGTTGCCACTCCCAACCATTGGCCACCGCCACTAGTTGCTAGTCGCTAGTTGTCGTCCGCTGGTCATTTGTTGCCAACCATCAGTCACCCGTTGCTGTCCACTGATCGTTGGAAAATGAGAAATTTCGTATTGTTATCAAACAAATTTCTATTTCGAAAATAGAAATTTTGTGTAATTATCAAATGCGCATTTTTACTTAGAAACTTATCTAAAAATAGAAATAAAAAATTATTTCTCTTCCATAAATCAATTTATAACTAGAATGGTTATCATTCGAGTCCTTAATAATTGTTCAAATTTTTTATTTCCATAATAAAAATGTGTTTGATATAACCTTAAAAAAAATTATTATATTTTTCTAATTTTATTTTTCCTTTCTTCCTTTCTTTTTCTTTCATTTTCTCATAAAGGAAGAAAGAGAAAAGAAAAGGAAGCAAGGAAAAAATTAAAAAAAAAAATGATTCCTCTTGATTTTAGAGTTGTTTCCGATAATAAAAACATTATTTATTTATTTATTTATTTATTCTATTCAAAATCTATTATTGAAAACAAATTTGTTTTCGGAATAAAAAAGTTATTAAATGGAATTCCATTCTTTTTTTTAGGAACTAAACAATAGAATCAATTATTATTTAATATGTTACCAAATAAACTCTTAATCAATCAATAAATTAATTTCCATGTGAAAATTTGAAGTACAAGATGATTTTGTGCATAAACTCAACTCATACGCCAAATCTCAAGTCAATTTTATCCACTATGTAAGTAGTTTTATTCCTTTTTTTTATTTTATTTTATGTAGGGTGAATTCTCGTTCTTTGATACACTACTTAAATTCGATTATCAGTTGTCATGCATAATGGAATCTTTGCATGATCATAAGGGCTCGTGATTTTATATAAAATTATTAACAAATTCACATTTTTTTGGTATTATTTTATCAATGTCAAGTCACTGCAATTTTTCTTTTGAGATAAGAGGAATGAAAATTCTTTGATAGGATTTGAAAATAAGAGATAATGATATAAATAATCTAACAACTTTAGCCAAGTATGCAATATAGTCCATAGATTTTTAATTTGTTTAATGTAGTCCCCAAATTTTAATTTAATATGCAGTGTAATCCATTGACTTTCAATTTATTTAAAGTGGTTATTGGATTTTTTAAATTATTCAATAAGCTTCTTGGATTTTTCATTCGTGTTCAAGAGCTTTTGGAGTATGTTCAATATAGTTATCTATCTAAATGAAAATGTTTAATGTTATCATTCAATTAATTCAAGTTTAAAAACAACACTAAATGTCTCCATATCATTCATGGCTACAGTAAACACATACGAAAAATCCAAAGATCACGTTGAATAATTCAAAAATTAATGGACTATGTCAATTAAATTAAGGCCTTGCTTGGTTCGGTTTTTTGGGAATGTCTTTGCACTGAAGAGAGTTTTATGAAATGCAAATAGTGTTTGGTGAATTGTAATTATAAAGTGTACTAAGAAACAATTTTGGCGAAAATACTATTTAGTAAAATTTGCATTTAATTTTAAAAAACATTTTTTTTTGAAGTTTGGCCATCGACTGGCCAAATCTGGCTACTTGGACTATTGGATATGGCAATTGGATGGCCGGATTTAGCAACTGAATAACCAGATTTGGCCCTTGAATTCTGTCGCTTGAGGTCCTGCAACCCCGAGTGTTAGTTGCCTAGGTTTGCGTGACCTTAGGCGACGGCCGAACCCAGGCAAGCAATGCTTGGGCGGTTCGGTTGTCGCTTGGGGTAGCTTGGCCTCAGTGACCCTCAAGTAGTGGTTGTTGGCACGCGCGATCCCGTAGTTGGCAGTTGTCAACCATCGATTGGCTTTTCCGTGTGGTGGTTCTTGAGAATATGAATATTAATTGACTTGCATTCCGAAAATGCAAATTCTCAAAGTACCTTAGGATCTGTTTTGGATAAAGGGCCTTTAGAGTTATATGGAGATGTAATTGTATTTTTTCAAAGTTGAGAAAAAATATGAACCAAACTCGTTTGTATTTGGCCAAGGGACTTTAGAGTCCCAAAGCCCATTCCAAATGCCGAACCAAACGGGACCTAAAAGTTCAGGGTATACACTGACATTGTATATTGGACTGAAGTTTAGGGATTAATTGTGTAATTTTTCCCAAAAATAATAGTTCCTGTTATATTAGTTCCGAACTGGGAAGGCCAACAAGTTCTGGCATTTTACAACTCGCCCCAAGGAAGGCGGGAGCCACCTCGAAGCCCAGCCCGTCGATTCGGTGGGTTCGAGCCCGAACGCCAGAACCCGTAACGCCAGAATCCGTCTCCCTTTCTCTCTCTCCCTCTCTCCCTCTCTCTCTTCATCGCAGTTTCCGAGCAAACAGAAGACGATCTAAGCGCATACTAAATCCACTGAAACCCATTGCCCTCCCCGAGCGATTCCCCGCGCCTCGCACGACGAACCTCGCCCTCGCCGTCGCCGTCGATCGGACGCCGCCTTGCCGCCGGAAGACGACCTAAGCTCACAGCTCACCATGGGAGCCAGCCGGAAGCTTCAGGGAGAGATCGACAGAGTGCTGAAGAAGGTCCAGGAGGGCGTCGACGTCTTCGACAGCATCTGGAACAAGGTGAGGTGGATTTCCCCCCCTCTCTGCGCGCCGAGCTTCTCCGAGCTTGCTGATCGATCGCCCTGTCTCTTCTTCTTCTCCGTCGCTTTCAGGTTTACGACACGGACAATGCGAACCAGAAGGAGAAGTTCGAGGCGGAACTGAAGAAGGAGATTAAGAAGCTGCAGAGGTACAGGGACCAGATCAAGACGTGGATACAGTCCAGCGAAATCAAGGACAAGAAGGTGGTCTCTGCGTTTCACTCTCTCGGCGTAGTTTTGTGGTTCGGAGTCGCGGGAGTTTTTTCCGTACGCCGATCGTTTCGTTTCGTCTGCCGTTATGTTCTCTGTATAATCAGTTCTTCGACTGCTCTGGGCGTTCCATGGAAGCGACGCTTTTCTGGTTATTGCTTCGTTTAATCGTCTGCAGTTCAGTGTTGTTAGGATGCTGGCGATGTGAATGTAGGGTTGGCAATTGCGAATATGATTAAATTACATGACCCGCTTAATGAGATAGTCCCCCTGGGCATGAGCATCAGAAGGTTCAATGGATAGAAACACTTCATAAGACAACACAAACACACTTGAATAAAATCATTCTTAAAAAAAGGAAAAGGAAAAGAAAAAGAAAAAGAAATGGTCGATAATCTATTTCTAAGCTACAATGCACCAGCTGATGATTTAGATTTATCAGTTTATTTCTGATTTTGGGCTGAGTAAAAATTGGGTTATCAGTTTTTTTTTCTCAGTCCATCTGTTTGGAGAACCGATGTCCCAGGCTGCATCATAATTGGTTTGTGCTTGTTTTAGCTTGAACAATCAGTAGATATCAAAATGAGAAGTTAAAGGTTTGCTCAAGTTGGAGCTGAAAAGAACCTTTGGTTCTAAGTAATTAAATTGGTCCAATTGCTTAATCTGATGAGGTTCAACAAATCATCAAATGTAGTTAAAGTTGTGTGCAAGTTTTGTCTGGTTTGGGTTACATGTCTATGGTTTGTTTTGGTTTTGTTGAAACTTTCAGAAAAGAATTATTAGTTGGAATGAAGTTAGAGATACTACCCATAAGTGAACTCAAAAGTTAAAGTGACATGAGTTAACATGCTTTGACTCCCTTTGTGTTGGAAGACGTACTTTTTACTTGAGATATTTTGGCAATGAAAAAGTTGGTGGTCTGATCACAATGGTGTGGCAAGCATGGTGTCATATCATCAATTAGCATCGATGACATTGAAGTTTGAATTTCATTCTTTAACATTGATGGTTAGTCTTGCTGCATTGACGGGAGGATAAGTTCCGTATTGTGTGGGCAGAATCTATGCTCAGTGCATGTGAAATCAATTGTATTTCATGGCACTGATAATTTAGATTTTGCCAGTCCACTGTCTGTGAAATCGAGACTATGACTTCATTACCAACCTTTGATAGGAACCTATTTTGAAGTTTCACTTATCCATGGATAATGACAGGTGGGCTTTCCCTCTTTTTTTGGGTAAGCCATAGCAGAATGGGCAAATAATACCTAGTTTTAGAGTCAGCCATGCCATGGTGACAGGACGAATTCTTTCCACTTAATGAGTTGATGATTGTATTGAACCACAAATTAAGCTCTCACAAATTGATGTTTTACTTGATTTTTCCAACCGTATGCAAAAAGATGTTACCTGAGAGACCAAAAAATTGGCATGATTTATGCTCTTTTAGTACGCACTACTTTTGGAAAATAGGGTTATATTGTTGCTTTAACATTGTGACAGTCTAAACATAAAAAAACGTGTCTATTGATTCTAAGCTAACATTTCCTGGATGATGACTGCCAAACTACTAGGTACTTTAATAAGTCCTTTTATTTCTGTTATTTAGGTGGTGCATGCTCACACATTATAAGATATCATGATTGAATTGTTGCTTCGTGTTTTCCCTTTTACCTCTTCCATTTATCTGCTGTTAAGAAGAAGTCATTAGCATCTATATTTGGAGAAAATGTCCTTTACCATTCTACTCAAGTTGTATTTTCCCTTTTATTGGTGGCAAAAGGAAGAGAAAGAAATTCGATGTTGTCACACACCCAGTCATCGAATAATGCATTGTGACGACCAATGAGTCCATACCATCTGAAAGTCTATTGTAGCTTGTGTTCCAAATTAGAAGTGGCGGGGGTTAGTTGCTTTGCTGGCACACTGACATTGATTAGCATGAGCCATACCAGTCCACAGTGTGTGCAACAACTGACGTTATTTCCTCTTCTGTAAGGGACATTTCAGGGGATGCTAAGGCATTGGTAAGAGAAAAGGGATAATAGCTGGTCCAGCAGTAGATATGTAGGACTGCTAAATTGGCCTATGTATGTATAATATTTGTAATCAACTCTATGTCCATTTGCGGATCAAGCATGTGAAAATAATGTAGTGTAAAAGGTGGCTTCTCTGTTGTTTCATTGAAATGTATTGTGGAGACAAAATAACCCTTGTTTTCTCTTTCTCTTTTCCTTTTGCTTTTGTCTTTCTACTCATGATAACTCATCTTGACAAAGGAATTCCTGGTTTATGTGTGTAAATGCACGTTTTTCTCTCTGTGTGGCATGTAAAATGTGTTTTCGTTGCTATGTTGTGGGTAATGATGTGTATATTCTTGCAGTTTGCAATGCTTTGTGTATTTGATTCTCCCTGAACTCTGTTTTCTGGTAGAGCACTTTGAGCATTGTTAGTCACTCATGTCATTAGGGCTCTCTCTCACTCTCTCTCTCGTTTTCTGCGTATGATATTGAGTTCATCTTGCATTGTTTCTTGATATTTGCTTCGTGTTTGTATCATCTTTTGATTGTTTGTTTCTGGACCTTGAGATGGCAATTAATGTGTCTTCCTTTGCTTATATGTTGACATAGGTTAGTGCCTCTTATGAGCAGGCTCTGGTGGATGCACGCAAGCTTATTGAGCGTGAAATGGAGAGATTTAAGATCTGCGAAAAGGAGACTAAAACAAAAGCATTCTCTAAGGAAGGGCTGGGTCAACAACCAAAAACTGTAAGACATGCAACCTCGCTGGCCTTGTTCTCTTGACTGGTTATGTCAGTAGGCGGAAAGTAGGATTTAGATGAATTCAAGTTGAACGCTGTGGTCACTGGAGTGATTTATCTGAGAGCACCTTTTCTTGTTTCAGTTTGTGTGTACTTATCATTGCTTTCAGTTTCCCATGCTGTCATTCTAAGATTTGGCTTTTCCCAATTCTGCATGGTTAAGGTAAGCTGCTGTTCAGTGCCTTGTTTGATGTATGTATTATGTTTGCACCTTTTGGTGACATCATACATATTTCCCATGCAGCCTTTCATGAAATCAGCTCTATCAGTCAAGTAGTGGCATATTTTTTGTAACTACCTTTACTGTTTATGGTTTATGTATAAACCCATAATGCGTTGTCTCATTCAGGATCCAAGAGAGAAGGCTAAATCAGAAACTAGGGACTGGTTGAACACAGTGGTATGGAAATGGATCTTTTGCTCATCTGTTTTATCTTTCACAGAGTGCCTATTGTCAAAAACATTTGTTTGACTGATATGACTGTGGAATGTGTAGGTTGGGGAATTGGAAACCCAGATTGATATCTTTGAAGCTGAGGTTGAGGGGCTATCTGTTAAGAAAGGAAAAACAAAGCCTGCCAGATTGGTACCTAGTGTGAAAAGGCGCTTCAATTGACATGGAAGTTTTCTCATCCAATGGTCTTTCTAATGACGTTGGTTTACTTTTGCAGACACATTTAGAGACATCTATTAATCGGCACAAGGCTCATATATTAAAGTTGGAACTGATTTTGAGACTTTTGGATAATGATGAATTGAGTCCTGACCAGGTCAATGATGTTAAGGAGTTCTTGGATGATTATGTTGAACGTAATCAGGTTGGTGTCTATAAAAATCGAAATTGCTATTCCTTTTTTATCCTCTTGCATGTGGGTTGTTTTTTGTACCGCATTTCTCTCTAGATCATTTTATTTGTATGCTGATCTTAGTTCAAACTATGATATCTGCAGGACGATTTTGACGAATTCAGTGATGTTGAGGAACTCTATAGCACATTACCATTAGATAAGGTTGAATCTCTTGAAGAATTGGTAACCATTGGTCCTCCTGGTCTCATCAAGGTAAATCTTTTGAAGTGAAACATGCCTTGCTTTTTTAATTCATTGCATGCAGAGAACAATCTCCATTATGAGTGATCTTTTTTCCCCATTCTCTTGTGGGTTGCCTGGGGAAATTGGCATAAAAGTACAGATAGGTGGCATGAAACCTGCCTTTCTTTTGGTATTTCCGAAGGTAGCTTTGTCCTATGTCATGTAGACAATACAGTTTTTTCATTCTGAGAACTTCAGAAGAAAAGTGAACTCTTTTCAGTTATTGATCAACAGTTTCAACTGCCTTATTTGGGAAATGGAGATGGTGGAGTGCTTTAGAACTTGTACCTCGAGCTTCATTTCTTAAGTCTTCTTTTCCAATTTGTGGAATTGATCAAGCTTATCTTGAAAGCTCCAGTTTCTGAAGAAGCATTGACACCCTTTTTGTGATGATTGCTCTGAAGTACCCCATTTTCTTGGTGTCCACGAGCCTACAATATGTTTTGGTTTGTTAGCTTATGATTTAGTTGTGACATTGATACCATTTGGTTTCTGTTGAGACATTTGAAAAACGGATAAGCTGAATTTTCTGCTCTCTTTTGCCTGATACTTAAATCCCTCTTTGAGTTTCTGGCCACTGCCCTTACTACACGAGTATTTTTATATCCATTGGCAGGCAACACCTCTAGGCTTAAAGACTTCTCTGACTGCAACAGCATCTCAACCATCAGTAGGGGTAGGTTGTTTTATGTCGTTACATATACTTCATTGCAAGATTAGTCATAGAAACATTCGGTAAATATTTATAAAGAGAATTTCCTTACCAGACCACTACCACGGCCAGTCACCAACAAGTTACACCAGCCCAGGAACAAGTTGAGGAGTCGAGCTCTCATGATGGCAGTTCTGATGTTCCCACAAAAATGCCACCTGCCAAAATTAATGTAGTGGTCTCTCCATCAGCAGCACCTGCTGGTCAGGCTATACCTGTTGCATCCAATATTCCTTCTCATAGTGTGGCGGGAGCATCAACTACAATGCAGGTGTACCTTCTGTTCGAGGTACTTCCGAAATTGCAGGTGCTTCTAGTTCAACTGCAGGCCTTGCTAGTCCAATTAAAGAAGAGGAAAATGGGAGCCATCCTGCCCGTAGATCATCTCCGGCTTTAGCTGATGCTGGACTTGTTAGAGGAATAGGAAAGGTTCCTCTATCCAGCCAAACATTATCCAATCTTCCCCTATCAAGTAATTCTGTATCTAGCAATGCAGCCCTTGGTGCAGTTCCTTCTGCTTCTGACATGGCAAAGAGGAATATTTTAGGAGCTGATGATAGACTTGGTAGCAGTGGCTTGGTGCAGCCTCCAGTATCCCCGTTTGGTAACAGACAGGTTTTGCCACAAAGCATGAAGGCTAATGACGGAAGCGCCTTGGTTGATCCTGCCAGTGGTGTTGACAACACAGCAATAGCCAGCCGAGTATTTTCGCCTCCTGTAGTGTCCAATATGCCGTGGAGGCCTGGAAGTTCCTTTCCTCAGAATGAAGCGGTACATCACTACTGTTTGAACACACAGTCTCGTTTGTTTTGATGGGGTCCACATTGAGCCTCCAATTTAACGTCAATTGATCCCAGTGTTATGCGATAGCCACTATATTTCTGTAAAGGCCACTTAGTTGTTGGTCCTTCAGGAACCTTAAAGTTGATGTCGTTTTAGAGATGGGTAATTTTACAAATTTGTATGAGTGCTATTTGCTTTCTATCCTGTGCTTTCCAGGAGTTTATTTTGTTTTTTTCTATTTAAAGGCAGCCATGTTCTTGTGGATTTTCAAGTTATTTCCCCCTGTAATAGGCTTAGCTTTTTCTTTTGTCAGTATCTTGTTTAAGTGTTTCTACCTCCAGGTCATACTTGTAGTATTTCCAGAATCATAATGTTTGCTTTGTTCTGCATATTATGCTTTACTATTGTGTTGTTTAGAGCAGTATCATGCTCCCTTATTGGATATACTTTATGCATGTCATCTCCTGGGTGCAGTTGCGAGGAAGAACTGAAATAGCACCTGACCAGAGGGAGAAATTTTTGCAACGGCTCCAACAAGTACAACAGCAGGGACACAGCAACATTCTGGGCATGCCTCCGCTGGCAGGAGGAAACCATAAGCAGTTCTCTCCACAGCAGCAAAACCCACTCTTGCCACAGGTTCTCTATGTTTGTGTAGGGGTTGGTTATGTTGAGTACGCTGATATGTTGCAATAGGTGGATATGCTACTCTTAAAGAAGCAATGCCAGAGCATATGGTGGGGGAGTGGAAGGGAGGGGGGCCAGTTACATCCAATTCTATCTTTATATTTTGCTGAACTCCTCGAGATGGCATTAGGATTTTTTGCAAATTTGGATGAAAAGAAAATAAATTGATAACGTGTCATACACTGGATGAACCATGACTGCTGTTTAGGTGGCATGTCTGTGGTCAACACAAAAATTTAGGATGTCAGATGTTACTTCCAAATTAAGGAATTTGACATGGTGCACCAAAACTTAGGATGTCAAATGGTAACTGAAATTTTGGCAAGTGGATCTCATTGGTATGGTCATATCTCTTTATCACTGTTCTGTCAATGACATGGCTCTCAGTTCAGTGCACAGATATAGATAGATCGGCATTTTTGGCGATACATAGCATCATTTTGGCCCAAAAGATTTAGTATTATGACTTCCTAAGATGTGCTGCTCGATTGTCTTATCCTTGCCTGCTGTAATGTTATCACAGCATGTGCTGTCTAAATCTCCTAACCAAATAGCTTCTATCTGCTGCATTCTTCTATGTTTTCTCTGCTATGCCCCTTCTTTCCTTTATACTATGCTCATACGTTTATATTGTTGCATTGTCACTTTCTATGATAAAATCTCTGTGCTGGGGGCGAAGATAAAGTGTTCCTCCTCACCTTTCATTTATGAAGGTACCCTTTAGAAGAGCCCAATTTAGATATAAAGAGTTGAACTCAAACAGTAGGCCTGGTAGCTTGATCCATTCCTTAATTTTGGCTTGAGTCAGTTAAAAAAAAAAAAAATCTTAGAATTTTGATGAGTATCTCATACTTCCCTGGGACTAACTTCAAGCTGATTGTTTCAGTTGAGATTCTGGTGAAAGTTTGCTTTAATGCGTCATGCCTTTAAGCTTGAAAAGATTCCTGATGTAATGTGAACACCAATGGACCCAAAGTTTTTGCATTTGCTGGATTATCGAAGAATGTGTATCTAGTCATGTGCAATGAATTTGAGACCTTTCTTACACAGTCAGACTAACCTGATTTGAGATTTAAGAATGTTTATATGTGAGGGTGATGGTTTTCGTGCTTTGTAGCTGGAACCATTTCTATGATGTTATTTGCTTCCTCATGTGATTCAATTCCTAGCGAACTGTCACGTGGTTTATATAGCATCAGATTTCAGCTTCGATTTTCTTATGATATTTTTGTCTTGTTTCATGTAGTTAGTTATTTAACCGAGACACTTCATTTTTGTAGTTCAATGCTCCAACCGCATCAGTTGCTCCTCAAGGTGGTCTTGGATTAGGATTACAGACACCAGGTGTTAATGGTGCAGTGGCTGCCACTATTCAACAACCAAGTCCCATCCAACAGTCCAGTCCACAAGGTCTGACATCCACTAATCCAACAGATCGTTTTTGATTTAGGAGTTACATCCCGCATTGTTGATTTTATGGTTGTGATGTGTTCGTTGAAATTGGGAGGAGGCATCTCAGGGAGGTTTGGCTTTGCATTATTTTATTTCTGCTAGGGGTGTTTTGTGAATATCACTGAACAACTATTTTCTTTACCACAGGAGGAAGGAAGTTAATCCTTTCATTCTGTTGGCACTGATTTCCTTATGATATCTCTTTTGTGTTTCTGTTAGTTACTGCATGGCTAGAATGTGGTTCTTTTGATGTTCCTAAATCTGTGATTTTCTTATAAAGAGCATATTTTAGAACAAGGATTGAGTTTTATCTTTTAGCATTTTAATTGGTGGATTGGTTTTCTTTTTTTTTTTTTTTTTTGCCGGGGGGGGGGGGGGGCAATTATCGTAGATGCAACAATGGATGGTGTAGATTTTGCAGTCATTCATAGCCTTGACTCTATCGTGACCGCATGTTGGACTGAACTGTTTATCTGCAGGAACTGGCCTTGCTAAACTGGAGGAGCAGCAGCAACAGCAGAATATGCCCGATGATTCAACTGCTGAGCCTGCTTCTGTTACTGGAATTGGCAAGAGCACGAATGATGATGATTTGAAATCTCCACGCCCATTAGATGCTTCTGTACGTGCAATTATTATTCTATTACTTAAACTTTTAATGGTCTTTCACTATTTCTTTTGTTCTGTTTATATACTGTAAGGTGCAATTAATCAATTAATTTCTTACACATACGACTAATTTGCTCTGATTTTAATTTAATATATAAATGCCAGTGGTCCTTTTTAAAGCCATCTTTATCACCATTTTTATTATATAGATTTCACCTTGGGATGGAAACTTAACTTGTTAGGTCAGGGGTATCATTATATGTGTTTACTGTGTACGATGGGTAATCATTAGATTTGCAAGATAACCCAGGTAGTTTAGAATATTGTCTTCATTTCAATATGAGTGAACCGTTTCCTATGTACCATGCAACTGTATAGTGCTCTATCAGATTACCTGGTCAGGGTTTATACGGGTGACAGTGGCTTCACTTAGTGTTAAGCTCTTTCCAGTTTATCATTATTCTTTTTTGAGGATAGTTTTACTTATATTCACCAAATCCTAGAAGTAATGGCTTGTGGGCTGCCAGTGAGAGAGTCATCCGGTGCCATAATTGTCTTCTTAGGAATTACAAGACAAGATCACACGGATTTTTTTGGTGAAAAAAAAAAATTCTCCTAAAAAAGAAAATAGAAACTGTTTGATGGGAATGTTGGTGGTTTATATAAGTGGTTGCTAGAAAGGGCAGGCCTATTCACGAAGCTCCCACGTGGCATGGGTCCAGGTTAGGGTTCATATAACATCAGAGAAAAAACAGTTGAAGTGCATAACTAATTTAAGGACCTGGTGTACCACTGCTAGGTCTGCTCTTATGTGGATTGGATTCGAATTTACATCATGAATCTGGATGTGATTCATTAGTTTATATATGGCAGGGGTCGAGTGGGGTTCCTTTTAACACAATTTGCTAGTTTACATGTTTTTGATGCGCCCATCCTCACTTAGTTTGATGATTGATCTAATTTGAAAATGTATAAATCTAAATGGAGCTCTACAAGGGCGGTTGAAAAAAGATCGAACTGAGATAATTGATGACCGAAGAGAGAAATTTAGATGATTGAACTGCAGCGAGCCTTGTGAGGTTGGTTGCATGATCTTGTTCTGGTATGATTTAACTAGTTTGGGATTCAAGACGGAGCAAAAGCAATTGATTTCTACAAGACCATGATGAAATGATAAAAAAAGAGAGGTTTTACATTGTTGCCATTTACCATTATACAGGCTGGAGCAGCTGCTTCTTTCACTGAGCCTTCTCAAGTGCCTAGGGATACTGACCTATCTCCTGGACAACCTCTGCTGTCCGCTCAACCTTCTGCAAGCCTTGGTGTCATTGGGCGGAAGAGTGTTTCTGATCTTGGTGCTATAGGAGATTATCTCAGCGGATCAGCTGTTAGTACTAATAGTGGAGGAATGCAGGATCAGTTCTACAATCTCCAAATGCTTGAGGCTGCATATCACAGACTTCCTCAACCCAAGGACTCTGAACGGCTGAGGAGCTACGTTCCGGTATGATCCCTGCTAATTTTTTTTACATTTGCACAGCATCTAGCACTGCAGCATCTTAGACAGGTTTGCCATTTGTTTCATCTTCTCTCAAATGTTTTCTTCTTTCAGAGACACCCTACTATGACACCTCCTAGCTTTCCTCAAGTACAGGCACCACTTGTCAATAACCCTCTCTTTTGGGAAAGATTAGGTCCTGATACACTCTTCTTTGCGTTTTACTATCAGCAGGTGATTCTCCTCTATATAATTTTTAGGGATCGTTTCCTTTTACTATGATATAGTCACTCCCAGAGCATGACTTCATACAAATGATTATCTGCAGAACACCTATCAACAGTATTTAGCTGCAAAAGAGTTGAAAAAGCAATCTTGGAGATATCACAAGAAATACAATACATGGTTTCAGCGGCATGAGGAGCCGCAGATTGCAACTGATGAATTCGAGCAAGGAACTTATGTCTATTTTGATTTCCATGTTTCAAATGATGACCTAAAACATGGATGGTACGTTCAATCAACTTCCCCTTCATAATCTGTGCTCTATCTCAATTTTTTTTTTTTAAAAAAAAAATTTTGGGGTCAAATCTCTATCACTTAAAAGCTGCTATTTTGACGTGTCAGAATTTTATGCAATGCATAGAACTCTGAATTATGAGGGGAATACTTGCCTGACTTGTATCCTGAACCATTATGAGTTTTCTTATTCAAAATGGTGGTTCATTGGAGGACAGGTTGAGAAACACACTCCAGCAGCATAAACTCTAGTTTGAGGAAGGTGCAGATGAGTTTTTGATAGGATAATACAAGAACAATTAGAATGAAACTATATACTTATACTACATAGCTGAAGAAAAACTGCCACTGGCTCCATCACATGGGCTCTCAAGAAAGATATTGCAGAAGGAAATCCTCCAATTTAAAAGAATGTTCTCTTCCAAGAAATTTCCCATGCTTCCTTCCTCTTAGACTGTAGTACCCAGTGTATCTCTTCTCACTACTAATTTGGCTTGATCCCTCTACAAAGCAGAAACTTTTTATGAGTAGTATGTTCAACAATTTCTCCACTCAAATTAACATTTGTCCCTCTGAAATCTTTTTCCTCTGTTTAAATCAATTCTTTTATTATTTCATACATCATCGAAGGGTGATCTTTATGATAGTTCTTGTTGTTGATTTAGTTTGTGTTTCATCAAAAGTTCCTTGACCTTTTGTTCTATTGATGGCTGAGATTCTGAAAATATGTAATTTCATGGTCTTGCTGAAGTTTCCTTGCTTTTAAAAATAGAAGGAAATAAAAAAAAGTCGACTGCTTTAATGCATTGGTATATAGCATGTTTAAATCGTTAATTAATTAATGCATTGACATTTGTTTCCTGTAAGTTAGGACAAGATACATCTGTCTTTCATTGTGACCTTGTGTAATTTGATTGGGCCTCAGGTGTCAAAGGATCAAGACTGAGTTCAGATTCGAGTATAACTACCTTGAAGACGAATTGATGCCGTAAACAGACGTGTATAAGATGTTGCCCTACCGTTAATGCAATCCATGGTTATGGTTTATTATCCAACTTTCTTGGTAAATAAGCTTTTCTTCTCTTCCCAGCTCAATGTGACAGTTATCTTGTAAAATGCACCCCTTAGTTTTTTATACTCTATGAACTCCTCTTTCTTTTGATATCCCAGTTTTTGGAGGATGTGTCTCATTTGCTAGAACAGTCTTATCAGTGGAAGCGCTTTGCATTTCTATCAGCTTGTCCTCATGGATTTGAGCCTTTGATCTGTTTTTTGTTCCCAAGTTACTGACGCATGGTCAGTCAAATGGTAGCATAGTCGTGCACATTTATGTTGGGTCCATCCCTGTCTAACCAGGGACACACAGTTCATTCTCATAGAAGACCATATCACTATTGATGCAGCGGCGTGGGATCTAGGGACAAATCACATTTTTCGATGTGTAGAATGGGGTAACTATGTGGTACATACCATGTTTATAGAAGTCGCAGTTAGCATCATTAGTTTGTATACAGACGGTCGTACTTGTAGCTTTGGTTTATTACGCATGTGTATCTTGAAAAAAAAATTGTGACTTACGAAAGGATCTGCCATGGTGGAATGTCATGGATTTCTCAGCCCTATGATGCTGCCGAGCACACCATCCCTTGGCCAGGCTGCACCCAGTTGAGCGGAAGCGAACACGATCACGAGCACATTCCACGGGTCATGCCACGGGTCATGCCACGCACGGCACGATGTAACATGGGTATGGACAATCTGAGCCTTGCCCCTTTGTTCACTTACACAGCGCTTTTGCACTCAAACTAGGCATGATGCTCCACTTGTATGGGCCAGCACACCCAATCACGCTTATGACCGGTTCATAAACACTGGGCACGACATGACCAGTTTTTTTCTTTTTTATTTTATTTATAATCCATGTCCTGGCCAGTTTGCGAGGTTGTAGATGATTCAAAGTACCCAGGTTTATAGACAACGTATCAGGAATGAACATAGGTGTAGGAAATGCCTGGACATTAAGGCACGCCATGCGTTAGACGAAATGCACAAGATGCTGTAACGCTTCCAGTGTTTTTCTCTTATTCGAACATGAATACCAACCCTTGTTTGAGCCTTTATCACACTGATAGAAACGTGCATGCACTGGTCTTGACACGCCCCAGGCGCATATATACAAAGAAATCAGATACACGAACCCATCCAAACATTTACAAGTCCACGACAGTGACAAGCAGTTCCGAGATATCCTGCAAGAATATCTTGACCTTATTCTAGGTCAACTGCTCTGGATGGCTTATCCTGCAAGAATATCTTGACCTTATTCTAGGTCAACTGCTCTGTCTGAAGCCATCCTTGTGGTCGGAACACATGCTGGATCGCCAACTTACTCGTTGGCAGATGGCCCTGACTCACAAACACGAAATGGCTTATGCACTGGGCCAAGTCACCAGCACCAATAATTCGTTAGTTTCGGTGGGTCACGTTGACCCATATTTATGTAGTGTAAATCAAATGACTCATACCCAACCCGATTAGTATTACTAAAACCTATTAATATTCTAGGAAAATCCATGCATAATATTTAAAACTTCAAATTAAATTAAAAATTGTAAATAAAATAAAAAAAAAAAACCTTTAATTGAAATATTTATAAAAAATTAGACCATGCACATGCTTCTCTTATTTGAAGTGAACATGAGTAACTAACTGAAAATTGTAACATAAAAAATCTTTAACTAAACCTAAGAAATCTCATTTTTATGATTTTTTTATAAAATAAAAATTTATTGCAAAAATGCTTTTATGCAATACATATTTAATGGAAAATTTCTTTTTAAAAATTTTTAAATCGATTTTTTAAAATATTTTTATTTTTTAAATATAATTTTTATTATTTTATTTTTCTCTTTTCTTTTTTTTTTTCTTATTCTTCGGCTAGCCGCCAACAACAACGATGGTCGACAACTGGCCATAGGAGAGATTGAGCTAGCCGGCGTTGGGTGGGGCTCAAGCCTTGCCATTGTTGATGACCACGAGCTCGTGTGCCGGTGAGCTCGAAAGCCAGCCGTCACCTTGCTTGGCCACGAACTAAGGAAGGAAAAAAGAAAGAAAAAAGAAAATTGAAATGTGAAAATTAATTATAATTTCGATTTTTTTTATAAAGTTAAAGAGGGAAAAATTGTGTGGGGCTTGGGTTAAATTTATAAATGGGTTCCAAAATTCCAACTCACTTGATATTTTAAATGGGTCGAAAATGGGTCACAAATTCTGACCCATTTTTGACCTATTTAAATTAGACTCACTTTTTTTTACCCAATTTTAGTGGGGTTTTTAAAAATCTCTAACCTATATACAATTCATATAAATAAAATATTAGTCCAAAAATGAGTTCATGACCCATGTCGACACCTGTATTAAACTCTCAGCCTGAAGGATTAGGGAGAGAAGGGAGAGAAGGCAATGGTCGACCAAAAGTACAATTATTCTGAATGAAACAAACGATAAGATTTTTTGCCATTGACCAAAAAGGTGCCATTGTTCCTTAGAACTGAAGATTTCGATTCTTTTGATGAGTCACAGCCACGGCATGGCTCGTGTGCTCCTCAAAAGCGACTATTGGCATTGCCGACCATTTCTCTCTCTCTCTCTCCAATTTCTTTTTGGTTGTCATATTTGCAGCTTCACTTTTTCCAATCCCACCGGAAAAACTTCTAGCAAAGACACAACATATGAACCTCACAAAAATTGTTACGCGGGGCAACGTTGTGCGCCATATGCGTTTGATTTCTTCATCCCTTCGTGTCCCTTATCGCCACGAATAGCCCCACACGGGAATGCAGATCATTTGCTTGGGGATATTGAGTTTAAAAACACTACTAAACTTACTCGCTCACTTCCTACGATTCGTAAAACCGCTGCACGCCTACATACGAGATAGCGCATACTCAATGTTAGGATTCCCCTAAGACTTGTTACTTTTTCAACTAAGAGCCTAACTTTGATCTCTAAATGAGAAAGTTCCTACGGATCAAGACATCAAAGGGCGAGCCCCACCAATTTAGTCAATTTTCACAGTATAGAAGCCAAACCTAATCTTTATAGTGGTAGGAGCCATTTGCAGGGATAGATTCGGACATGTGGTTTGAGATATGTGGTTTGAGATAATTCTATTAATTCAAGTTCACCATACTTCGCCATTTATTTTTAAAAAAATTGCTAAAGATGCGACTCCAGGCAGCGGCAGTTGAACAGACCAAATTATCTAAATAATTATTAATTGGTTTTCTTTAATAGTATTTCGAGGGCTGTTAACGAAATGCCTGTTTATCGACCTTGGAAATGCTCCTCACTTGTCGAGATTTGAATTTGAAAAACCCCAGAATTTTTTCTCCTGAATCTAGGGTTTTGTATCTCCCCCCCGGCGGGTGCTTCCCCTGACAGATGGTCCCTAAAAATTAATTTTTTTTCTAGGAACTAGTACACAGGTATAATTAGATGTGAGTTTGATTAATGAGTATGTTTAATGGACAAGATTGCACCCCGCGCGCGTTTACCTCATTCTAGACATGTTAAGGTAATCAGCCAGCTCCTACCTTTGTTGGCCGGCCGTCTTCTTAATGGTGACAAAAAAAAAACATGTATTATTCGTTTGTAATTTTGCTACATGCTAATCATTCATGTCCTCTATCCTGATGTTGACTTAAATTTTCGTCGTAGAAAAATGGTGACGACCAACTAATTAGAACATTAGAAAAAACGGGAAGGAAAATAATACATGCCTTTGCCACGTCTTGTACAGCGGAAGAGCAGTTGACAACATGACAGCAACAGCAACACCAACGTGGTCGGCGAGGATTGCCTTACGGTCGAACCGACAAAGCACGTCGGGAAATCAGCTACTAGCTTCGTCAAACTTTGGATAGTGGAAAGTTCTAGCACGTACGGGCATTAGTCGACAGAATTTAAGATTGATTTAAGTCGCTATCGGACGACACGGTCCACCGGATGATGTCGATCCGGGATGCGTCGGGCAGAGTCGCAAGGTTCAAGCACCGGACAAACTTTCGGTGTGAACTTGAAGGACGTTTACGTGTCCACGAAAGCCGCCCACGGCCGACGCTGCCGACCTCGTAGGTCCTTTCGTGGCGTCCATTCGTTGAGCCGTCGTTTCAGCTCGCCACCGAATGATGCTAAAGCGAAGCTCCTCGAGCACTGACAGAATAGAGCATATTTAGATTCGGATTTCCAACATCTTTAAAGGATCTGCGATCGAGTTCGCGTGTGCACAAATTTACCTGTCGTTGATCAAACAATGGCTATGATGAATTCTCGGAGAAAGATGTGTACAAAAGCTCGACGCAGCTATCATCCATCGTTTTCTTACTTCTTTCCACATCACTCGGTCACTTCGTCACTGCATCCGTGTATGCAAAAAGAATGGTACACGATTGCAAAAGCTTCTCCGACCGGTTTTCATAAACATATTTTATAAAAAAAATGTTTTTTTTTTGTAAGATATGATTAGTATTGACTTTTAACAAAAAGGAACTTTACGGCAAAATCTCGGCACCAACAAAACTTGCATTCATGGTGACATATAATAACAAATGTTAATATCATAAAAAACCTAAAATATAATATATATATATATATATATATATATATATATATATATATATATGATAAATTTAACTTAAATTAATTTCTTGATAATCAAAAATCCCAAAATGATACACATGTGATAAATTTATTCTCTATTAGTTCGTTAAAATTTATTGTTAAATTACTAAATTAGATAACACGTAATAGTTAACAAATGTATTAATTTGAAGTTTTACTCCATTAGCAACGTGCGTAAATAGTTTTTCGTGATATTAATCCATTTTAACGGAAACTAACGAAAAATAAATTTATTACAAATGTACTAATTTAAAGTTTTTGGTGGTCAAAAAATTAATTTGGGATAAATCTATCACAAATTATCGTGATATTAACCCTAATAAAATTTTCCCTTTTTAGTCACAAAACGGCTCGCCGTTTCAACTCAAGTCATTTTCTGGGAATCAAACGAGTTGACAAAGCATCTACCTCTTCGGAAAGTTAGCCATTTTCACACGCGGGAGGATCCAATTGATTAGGAAAAGGAAAGGAATGGCCTTGTGGAAGAAGCAAGAGGGAAAGTGTGAATGTATGATGATGGGGTTCGTGGTGGGAGGGCACGTAGCCATCCTTATCTATTAATATTCTTGGAATAGAAAAATGATGAATCCACAGCCACTAGTTTTCTCAAAGTCCGAAATTGGGAAATAAAGAAGAAAAAAGTCATCCTTTTCTCCCTTTTTTAAGCCAAGGTTTTTATCGCTCGATAAGGTGCCATCCCCCTTTTTCTCTTTTCATTTACCCTTTTCAAGGATTGGTCCAAGGGAAGAAGTTTAGGAAAAAAAGAATTTTTTTAAAAAAAAAACAAGGAACTGTTTTCATTTTAATTGGTTTTTGGCGGCTCATACATGATACAACTTTGGTTTGGCCTATTTGGATTAATTTGAGTGATGGGAGTTGGACTATTCCACGTGCAACTACGTCGGCCAAATTAAGGCAGGCGATAATAAAAAAATAAAATAAAATAAGATGGGAGGAAATTTATAACTGCCTTTTATTAGGTTTGGGCACCACGTCACTTTACCTACCAAAATGTCAATTTCAAAATGTAATTGAGTTTCTAGCATAAGCTCTCTCTCTCTCTCTCTTCTATGGTGAGTGCAAAATGAGAGTTGGTGAAATGCTCAATGTACATCACGCAATGGGAGTGGAATGAAGAATAAGAGAGATGTTTTCTTTTTTCCTTTAAACAAGAACAATTTGAGATTTTCCTTTCATGTTTGTTCTCGGACGGACAAAGGATCTAGCTTTGATACCAACTGATAAGAACTATCAAAGCACTTATAGTAAAGATGGATTTAGAGTCATAGAAAAGGGAAGAAATATAGAAAGTAGAGAAAATCAAAAGAAAACTGAGAGAAAAGTCAATTTAGACCGGAAACCGACCAAATAGATAATATTCAATAATGAGATCGTCATTTGTGAACCAGCTGTTGTAGCCTATATTTTTACACCCAAATACTACAAAGACTTCTACTATGAAAATAACTCTAAATAAGGAACTTTAGTAGAAAATATCTATCCACGTTCCAAATCCTGGACAATGGTAAATAGCTAAATCAAATAAAGAGACAAATTGATAAGAAAGTTGAAGAATCATTTTCTGCATCGCAAGGTTTATTGGTATATTTATATAGGGCAACGGTTACTCTTAGATGACATATTTCAGCTTATACTACTGGTTTGACAAATATTTGGAAGATGAAAGTACCTCGATAACCGAAGCACCTCATCGTCGCCTTCCGAGAAGTCGCTTTCCAAATGCTTCAGTGCATTCTTGCTTCAAAAACACATATCATCGAGCACATTTTATCCTCACCCACGTTATAATTACAGCACGATATGATAACACTATTGATACCAAATCAAAGTTAAGTTTTGAGTCGGATAACTTATCCATTACTTATATATTCAGAGAGAAAGAGAAGAATTTGTTAGCATAAGTTTTGAGTCGGATGACTTGTCCATTACTTATATATTTAGAGAGAGATAGAATTTGTTACCACGAGTGACTAAACTTCGAGTTGATATCAATAATGTTGTCATGCCGTGCTGTAATTATGATCTTTTTGTTATTATTATTACGTGACATGACAATATCATGGATATTAATATCAAATGGACTCTTAATAATGTTTTTCTTTAATTAAGGATAAAATCAAATTGATATTTATTCGTTCATGGTAACAAATTCTCTCTCTCTAAATACACAAATTTTGGACAGGTCATCCATCTTGAAACTTGAACTTTATTAGGTATCCTTTTTTCCCAGGCACGTTCCTTCCGAATCCTAAGGAAGCGAAAGCCGAACCGAAGACCCCACGCGTCTTTTGAGGAGGGCATACACAGTGTAAATCTCATGGACGAAACCGGGACACATGACTCGGCTCCTCTTTTCCCCAATCACGAAGAGGAGTTTCCTGCGGCCCTAGCCTGAAGCGTACTTGTGTGGCCAACTCTCTCTCCTTCTCCGCAACGCGTCGGCCACCGACCAGCAGCAGGGTTTTGGAATAGGATAAAGCAATGGTGCGAATCACATGTAGTGGGAAAAAAAAGGTAGATCCACGGACAGTGAGGCCCCCTTCGTTTGGACGACAACGGGAGGAGGGAGGAGGGAGGAGCTGGAGAGATTAGTGGACCACCTCAAAATCACATTTTTCCGCCCGTCTAATCTAACTGAGGTCGGAGCTTTTTTTGGGGGGGGGGGGTGGGGTTCATTGAAAGGGGATTACCCCACCACCATTGTCTTCTTTTAGCCCAACCTAACTACGTCTAGAATCATATAGATCATTATTAATTTAACTGGAACCATAACCTATAAATAGTAGATATTTGCATTGGCTGTTTCTTTCTTGTTGTCATATGAAAGATCCTTAGAGAAATATAACAGTAACCGATACATAATAGAATTCTCACTCATATCAGTCATTTATTTTTTTACCCTTTCAACCATGTTCAATAAGAGCGAGTCATATATGATTTCTTGGATATCGTATCTTCACAAAGCCACTTTAATCATAAGATATGCAGGTTTTACATGGGATGTGCTGATATCTTTAAATTCATTGATGAACCGGTGCAAGTGAATTTTTCAATGGTTTGGAAAATGGAAAACTATTAATACAATGGAGGTTGTGTTAAATATTTGAAAAAAGTAAGTTGTATGTGGAAATCATACGCAGGATGTAGGTTAAAGTTTCTCGCAACATCATGGAGTGTAAGTGATTTCATAGTCAGATCAGCCGTCGGATTCTTTTGCCCTTCTCTTACCCCATTAAGGAGATCAGTTGATTCCTTTGGTAATGGAAGAGATTATAAAAGAACAAGGAAAAGGGTCCACGGAAATGAAATCTAAGAAAGCAAACTTTACAAATCCTGACATTATTCCTCCACTGGTCGACTCTAAACAATAGTTTTTTTAGTTATTTGCTGTTAGCATTAGTTGAGTCCCCACTGTCTCTCTCTCTGCGGTAGAGATTCGTACTAATTTTATTCGATGAATACTCAAATTCTATTCCTTAGTCTCTCTCCTACTGCAGCAGCAGGAGCTCTCACCATTCCCAAATTCATTACCACCTCTCTGTCTCTCTCTGTCTCTGTCTCTCGCTCTTCTCCTCCTCCTCCTCCTCCTCACGTTTGCCCTGTCTCTCTCTGAATAGGGAACACATAGTTTGAAGGTGGACGCTATATAGAATGGAGCGGGCTCAGCTCCTTCTTCCAGGTCGTTGCTCTGTTTTCTAGAACCTCCTCTGTGTTTCAGTTCATTCGTACTTTTCCTTCTCGGTTTGAATCTTTAAATTTACAAAACCCATCCTTCGTCTCTGTCTGATTGCCATCCTCTTCGCTTAATACTGTTCAAAGCTCTCATTTTGGGTCTCCTTGGTGATATCCTCTCTCTCTCTCTCTCGTTCTTTCGAGGTTTTATCAAGTTCCGATATTGCTAATCCACCTATTGCATTCATTCACCGATTACCTGTGGGCTTTTTCTTTGGCCAATAAAAGAGGATACCCACCTTTTTGCCTTGAGATTCAGAGAATTCCCCTTTCTCTTTTTCTTACTCTTCCTTTATCCTTGTATTGCTTTCTGGTCTAATTCTTACATTATTTTGTGTTTTAACCTTTTAAAAGAGCGAATATTTTCACGTCCTCAATTTCTGTGGGTGGGAATCGCTGTCATCAGCCGTCCCACCTTCAAAAAACCGTTGCTTCCCCCTTCTCTCTGTCTCTCTATATCTCTCAGAGTAGTGAGATACAGAGTGATATAATCAGCACTCTAGTTGAGACCCCCTTATTCACTAAGGAGGGTGAAAAGAAAGAAATAATTTTGGGGAAAATAAGGAAAAAGGATGAATTTTTCCAAGTGGGTTTTGTGCTTGGGGCTGTTGGGTTGTTCCGTTTTTGTTGCTCACGTGGAGGGTCTTGGTGTGAATTGGGGCACGATGGCCACTCACCAGTTGCCCCCGGGGACAGTAGTGCAAATGTTGAAGGACAATGGGATCAAGAAGGTGAAGCTTTTCGATGCCGATCAGTACACCCTGAGCGCCCTCGCGGGGAGCAACATCGAGGTCATGGTCGCCATACCGAACGACCAGCTCGCTTCCATGACCAGCTACGGGAGGGCGAAGCAGTGGGTGCAGCGCAACGTCACCCGGTACAACTTCAATGGGGGAGTTAGCATCAAGTAAGTTTGGTGGACTAGCTGTCGCGGTTCTCTCATTGCTTAAGTTTTTGAAAATCTGAGTCAACTTGGTTGATCGAGTGCGGTTTTTACCAGGGGTTATTGCTCCAATAAGCTCCTTGTTCTGCCTCTTGAAATTGACCAAATTGTTGAAAATTGCTCTGTCGTGAGGTTTGCATTGATGGAAGAATATATTGTTAGCTTAGCTAACGCGGTTGTTCACAAGAAAAGAGCCTATTGGACATTTCTTTATGATTAAAGTTGATAGTTGTTGGGATCTGCTCGTCTGTTGACTTTCTTGATCTGTCTGAAATTACGTGGCTGAAGAAATTGTTTATTTCTTGCGTATAAAGTTGTTGATGCCCAAATCTGACGTGCATTCAATGCTTGTGTAGTCCCAAAATGTCCTTAAAAGAAGAGTCCGCAATACTTAATTCCAAGGGGAGTCCTGGGCATCTTCTTCTGAAAATTCAGTTCTACATGTTTAAGTCGTAATTTCTTGCTGATTTGCAAATTTTCAGCATTTACTGTTTCGATGACCTCCGTCCTGCATTACCAGTTTGATCTTAGTTGCCTGATTCCTTCTACGCAGCCGGACTGAAGATAAAAAAAATTGTAAAGTGAACCCTCTGTGACATCTTTCTTCTAGGAAACCAATAACTTGATCGCGTAATTGTGGCCATCTGATAGCACTGTGACATAGTTTTAGGAACTTGAAATTTCTTCCCCATGGTTAGCTATGGAGTTAAACAGGATTAAAGAACCAATACGAGCAAGCAACAAATTGCTCTAGAAGTTGCGGATTTGTGACTTGGTTCTTGATAAGTCACTACTATATAAGGTGGAATTTGTTTGTAAGTCGGACCAGAGTAAGCTTCCCTTCACGATTTGGCAGGTGAGATGTGTGCATTAGACAGTAGCAATCAACAAGCTTGGGTGATGTGTCGTTAGGAGGTTAGAAACATCCATTGATTAGATTAAACTGTGATACCTTTTTGGGAGCTGTAACACAACTGCAGAGGGCAAAGGCCTTTTCTTTTCATTCTATACTCGTGCCTTGATATATGCGATTGATTGAAGCAGAAGATTACGATGAGAAATTGGCCCTCAACAATGAAATAAAGTTATTTCTTCTGCCTCCTGTGGTAACTGTCCTTCTCAAAACTTGCTGAGTAGTCTTAGATTATGTGTGGTAGATTGTTCTATTGCCAGTGAAATCAACGTGGAAAAAATTGACTGAAAATCTCTCACTGGGGTGAGAATGTCTGTTGCAATCTCACAAATGCATGTATATCTATCTATATCTCACTCGGAACTTGCTGTTTTACGGAATATAATCATTGATGAAGTACTTTGTTCTTAACACAGATATGTAGCAGTTGGAAATGAGCCATTTCTCTCATCCTACAATGGCTCATTCCTAAATGTCACCTTCCCAGCACTTCAGAACATCCAAAATGCCCTGAATGAGGCAGGGGTTGGGAACACCGTTAAGGCCACCGTACCTGTGAACGCTGATGTGTACAACTCCCCCGTCAGCAATCCCGTACCATCCGCTGGGAGGTTTAGGACTGACATCAGCGATCTCATGACCCAAATTGTTGAGTTCCTAGCCAAGAACGGTGCACCTCTCACCGTCAACATTTATCCGTTCCTGAGTCTCTATGGTAACGACAACTTCCCCATCGACTATGCCTTCTTTGATGGGGCCACCCCAATCGTAGACAACGGGATACAATACACCAACGTGTTCGATGCCAACTTTGACACTCTAGTATCGGCCCTTAAGGCGGTGGGCCATGGGGACATGACCCTCATGGTGGGTGAAGTGGGATGGCCTACAGATGGTGACAAGAATGCCAATATAGCTAGTGCTGTTAGATTCTACAACGGTCTTATGCCGAGGCTCGCGGCCAATACTGGGACCCCACTCCGGCCTGGTTACATTGAAGTATACCTCTTTGGTCTTATTGATGAGGATGCGAAGAGCATTGCCCCAGGAAGTTTTGAGCGGCACTGGGGGATATTCCGCTACGATGGGCAGCCCAAGTTCCCATTAGATCTATCTGGCCAGAAGCAGAACAAGTTCCTTGTTGCCGCTAAGAATGTGGATTATCTTCCTCAGCAGTGGTGCGTGCTGAATCCTAAAGCGAACGATCTGAGCAAGCTGGGGACGAACATAAACTATGCTTGCACCTTTGCAGATTGCACATCCCTAGGATATGGATCGTCTTGCAACAGCTTAGATGCCAATGGCAACGCATCATACGCGTTCAACATGTACTACCAGGTTCAAAATCAGAACCCTCTCAGCTGCAACTTTGAAGGCTTGGCCACTGTCACGACGCAGAACATATCGCAAGGCACCTGCAACTTTATCATCCAGATTGCTGCTTCCCCATCCTCTTCACTGGGGCCTTCTTTGGTGGCTCTAGCACTATCGGCGGTGTTTGCTTTCCTTTTCCAATAGCCTTTTTGTCCTTGTAGATAGCTTCCGTATGTATTATTTCTTATTTTTTGGGTTTTCGATACTCTCTTGCATCCTCATTGTTTTTCATTGTTGAACACGATAAAGTTGCAGAAAGTTCATTTCGAGTTAAAATTCATAATGTTCGTTCGGTGCACGTACGTCTGACATGAGCTTGGTAGGTCTTAAATATTGTAGATATTCGCCTATTAATCAAGTGAATCATATAGGCGTGATCAGTTGAAAATGCCCGAGCTCCATTGTGTCAAGGATTTAAACAGAGTAAAAGCAAGGCTTGTTAGGGCCGTGAAATGTCGACTTCATATGATGGTAGCGAATTTTGAACCTGCCCCGATAATATTCAAATGTGATATGTGATTTTATTTGGCACTATCGCAAGCTCGAGGTCAAGAACGGGTGACAAATTCAAATAGATTTGTCTTGGAAACAGTTGGTTTAGATAGCTGTAGCCATGGTCGGATGCTGCAAACTTGGAGCTTCTCTCTAGACCACCATCCATTCAGTGCCGTCTCAGAATCGACGTACTAGTGCTGAAAGAACGTAGCGCAGGAGAACAGGAGTAGCATCGCTGGACAAACGGAAGCAGACCAAGCAGAAGAGGTTTAGCCAGGATTTGAAACTGGGAAGCGGGCTCTGATGTCGTGTTCGATAACCGATTATCCAGAAAGTTTCACCCACCAGAAAGGCGAACCGCGGTCCTGGCATCATCCTAGAATCCACAAGATGGGATATCTTGTCATTTTGAAGGAATTACCCCCACACTGATCAGCCTGCACCAGTCCGGGATAGATGAAGAGTCCTAGGAATCTAGCCATTGTGGGATTTATGGCGTCGATGGGCCAACTCCTGCTAGTTTGTTCCAACCGAAAGAGAGGCCTATCTCGAACAAACACGAGCTTGTGAAGCCAATCACCCCAGGTTATAAAACCAGAACATTCGTAGACGAGCCACTTTCCGTACCGCTGAAAGCAGCTGGCTAACGAGCAAGTTAAACAATCCACAATTTCAATCTAGAGTTGAACCGAAACCAGATTGGGGAGATATAGGCAACAGCTGTGTCGTGAAACTGCGACAGACAATAACTGTGACTCGATGAGCGGTTATTCACTACGTTCATCATACTATATCGGGATAACACAGCTCGCCAAGAGTGAATTCTACACTTTTCTATATACATTTCTGCACCGTGATCGATTCCATGCACCATAATTTACAAAACGAGCGAGGTAATCTCTTGGATTGATGGGCTCGATTGGTTGAGTCCAATTTCATCATCGTTGATGGCCGCTTGGTCGTTTCCGCAGAAACAAAGGGCCCATAAATTCATAAGCGAGATCCTCGGATGCGTACGTGCATCTGGTGGACTCCATGCAGCCTATAATGCTCCAAAAGAGAATTTGAAGGGGACCCAAAATGGGAAGAAACATCTAACTTTCCTTTTATGCTCTTTTTGGCAAGCCTTGGAACTTTTCAACGCACGAATTTTCACCTGTGGATGAATTTGGCTTCGTGAAAGTAAATTTGCCAAGAAAAACCAACCTTGTGCCAGAAATTTTATGTTACGAATACGCGCCTATATAAATTCTTATATTTGAAATTAATTTTCGATTTAGAAACCCTAACTAAAACAAATCGGGCGAGGCTCGAAGTTTTGGGATGCGCCGGGTGTGATGCAAAACCGTGGACCATATTAGCTCGAGAATTTGAGCAATCCTTGCACCGTCCAGAAGGATGCGATGATATTTCTACGCATTCGATGGGCCTCTCGCCTCTCGCAATAGTATGATCTAAGAGCAAGGGAACGCACCGATCTTGGATGCAATTTACACGATGCACTTTAAGGTTTCTTTTAATTTTTCGCCTAAAGATTAATGGTAGCATTATTCTTCAATGTGGCGACCAAATGACGACGTGACAAACGATGCCCTTGATTGTGAATACTTTGGAGTAGTGAGGACTTCTCACTTAGAGAAAAAAACGACTCTCTACACGCTTGTAATCTTAAGATTCGAGCAAACAATGAATGCTTGATTTGAGGTTTCACACTTTCCTCTAAGTTTCCATCTTTGGATGCAACGCCCCAATAATGATCAGCTTTCTCCTTTTTTCCTTTTCTTGTCGTGTGAATCCCCATATCCATTGCATAAGCTGTGAGCTGTAAACCTTTCCCGCCATCTAAAATTCTAAATAAAGCCGCTTTATATAGATTATAGTTTATATATAACATATACTCACGCACAAAAAAGATGTAATCTTTGACTAATCACCAGTCCAAATCCAAGTATGAGCGGTGACAAGGCAACTGCATCATCAACGGCACAATTTTCGCCATGAGCTTTACAATTGTAAAGGCACACTCAAAAGAGAAACAAAACAAACATCGCCGCAATCTTTACCAGTTTGTGCAAAACTTCAAATAAAAGTCTAGAGCAAAACCTTTTTTTCTTTCAAAAAAGGGGCCCAGAGCAAACACTTATATCTCAAATAAGGGCCCGGAGCGACAGACTTAGTCTTGAACAAGGGCCCGAACTCACCGGCCAGCCAAATCCTGTGCGAGCACGTGCTCTCCGCCCCTTCCCTTTCGCCTCTTCTTCCGCATCCATGTTTGTCGATAAAGGGTCTTTTGACTCTTTTTAGTGTTGAGTGAGTGTGAAGAAGCATTTGGAATTCGCGCGTCTCGGACAATAAGTGATGGAGGGAGGGAGGCATTGCATGTGCCTCGCGAGAAGAAGTTGTCGAGACAGCATTTAGTGGCTGAGATAAGGGAGCTTTTCCCTCAAGAGGAGAGCACATGTCCTACCAAAAAGCATGGAGGCGCGACCAGTGCTTTGGTGGTACATACATTACACAGATAAGGTTATAGGGACAGGGCGATAACGCCCCCCCACCCCTCCCTTTGGGTCCATACCATCCACCTTTCATCAGTTTGGGGAAAATGAGGCCGATCCGGATCGCGGATTTTTATCGTCGGTCGCTCCATGTCGCTCTATCGGGTTTGGGTATGGACTTCCCATGCCTAGCATGTGAGATCGGTTCGCTCATGGTTGACTAGTGCGACTTGTGCCGGAGGTGGAATTGTTTAACTCGATGATATCTTGTGCTTTTGAGAGAGAAAATACTAAATGGTGAAAATACCACTGAAAGTCATAAATTGGCATTTGTGCCGCATCACCCCAAACTAATATCCGTGTCGCAAAAAATTCTTAATTTATATATTTGCGACAAATTTATCAAAAAATTTTAAGGCAAAATTGGAGCAAAACCTAGGGATTTTAGGGAATTTTCGAAACGTGAGGAAGCTTATATGGAAAAAAACTAACAGATTTCCCAATCTCGGTTTATTTTCTTCAAATCTGGCTTCCCCATAATGACGTCATTTAGGAAACCCATCTATGATAAATTTCCACGTAACATGCTAATCATCCAAGTTGTTTGCCTAGTGCATTTCCACGCCAGCATTTCAACAAGGATTTTTAAACGGAAGCTAATGGAGAACAAATTTGTTATAGCCATATGATAAGAGATTTTTATAGTTTAGGATAAATATGACAAGATGTACCAATTTGGAATTTTTAGTAATATAAAAATTAGTTTAGGGTAAATGTGACACAAGTATATTAGTTTAAGATTTTGATGGTATAAACCCATTAGAATCTCCAAACTTGAATTTAAAGATGGCAAGAAAATGGCGATTCCAATGAGAACTAGGGGTATGCAAAAAATTAAGAACCCCTTAGAATCGAACCAGTGGTTTCTATGGGGACCAGTCCGATTTCCAGTTCAAGGGATAGAATCACCCGCTTGGACTGGATTGGTATATATATTTGTATATTTTGATAAATGATTTCTGCAACTTTGAAGAGAAAATTCAATTTCCCTTTCTTTATGAATTTTCTAGATAAGTGTTGTTAATGTATTCTACCAAATTCAAAGTCCTCGACAAAGACTTTCATCGATGTCTTAATGAGGACATTGATGCTCTCTTCTTGCTATCTAAATTGAGACTTATCTTCACTATCATTATGGTCCTCTTTGTTGGGTCTTGTTTTCTCTTTCTCATTTCTTCAATGCCTTCACGCTAACATCCATAGCTCAAAACTTTAACATAATCTCATGATAAGGATTGTAATTTAGGGAATTGATTTGCCAACCACACTCCTACATAAACATTAAGGTCCCTTTTACATCATCTCCTTCATTAGAATCGAGTGCTTAATGTAACGTCCATACAACACGCAATAGAAACATTTTAGCTTTATTCATTTAGTTCTATTGGACCAACGGATGGTTTTCAGTTGCCATTTTTATAATTGGTCTTTGGTGAGTGATTCTTGATTTTCAAGATGGGAACTACTCATCCGAAAGCCAATCACCCTTAATGAGAAATCATTGGTGTCTTTGTTTGTGAAAACAAAAGAATTGTGGCGACCCTTTTAAAATCCAATTCTTGACATTTAAGCAAAAACAAAAGAAAAAAAGAAAATTTTGATGGGGTCGAATTTTACAGGGAGATGAATGGTAGGAAAGGGTGGGGACAAAGGGGAGTGGGGGTGGCGTAATTGAAATAACCCACCACCACCAAAATCATAGGACATGTCGGTCCAAACTTTAGTCGGTATGACATGACTGAAGGCTGTAAAAAGAAAGGAAGTTGGTGGTGAATTTATGGGAATTGGGAAAGCAAAGATGATATCTGCCTGCCCGTGTCTCTCCATTTTGATCCGTACCCCAGTCTCTTTTTCAGAGTTTTTTTTTTTTTTACCTTGACTATGGCATTTGATTCTTTTTCCTTCCATGACATCTTTATTCCTATCTTCAAGAGGAAAAAGAAAAGTGTACAGTTCGAGAAATCGACCGAGTTGGTAGCTTATTGGTACGAAAGAAATCACATCCGAAGAGGCAAGCTTTTCGCGAGAGAGAGAGGCTTCGAATGTTTTTGATCAAGTTGGCTTCATTTGGTTGGTTCCGTTTGCTTTGTGAGAAGTCAATAATTCAAGAAAAGATTTTCCCAACCTCAATCATTCTTAGCCCTTGGAAAAATTGAGTGGATGTAAATATTTCTGTTATTAACAATAGTCAATGACTGAAAAGTTTAGTAGATGATAAGAGACATAAACGATGGAAAATTGTAAATTTTATTTTTCCAAATCATTAATATTTGCGAACCGAGTCAAATGAAAATGGTGGTGCAATGGCATAATTTATGTGAGACAATTTGGAATTTTGGAGTGTTTACGGAATTAGTCATCGATTATTTTGAGTCGTTCAAAGTATGATGTTGTCCTATCGTTACAATTTTCATTGTCTCCATTGATCTTGATAAGGACCCTATACATATATACACATATATGTATATTGTATTGCACATATTCGAAAATAATGAGAAATAATTATTGGATATGGACTCTCATGTGCTGCCCCTGCCCCTAAAGTCGTAGCCCCCAACAACTCGAGTGACCACCGATCCTTATATATTATGCAAATTCAATTTGCTCATCGTCGTCTAGTTATATCTTCATATGGCATTTTTACTTTTTAAATTTTTTTCATTTTTATTATGGTTATTATCGTAGCATTTCTTTTGTCGTTTTGTGAGAATAATTTGCCGATATAAATTTTGAAAAAAAAAACCTGAATTTTTTTATTTGGAAAAATTGCTTCCCGTCTCGAGACTTGGGTCCGCTACGTGTTCCTGCACGAAATGCAATCGTTTGAATGGGATGCGCTGCATTGGCGGCCAAAGCAATTGATCGACGTGCAATAATTTAATTTTGCACTTTTTTTTTTTTTACAATAAACAACTATCTTCGTAATTTCTTTAATCGGTCCAGCGGTCACGTCCCATCAATGTGCGCCGAAAACACTTAACGTGCATAACGAAGGAAGACCCGATGCGTTGATTGTGCGATAAGGATATTATGGCCGAATTGCAAAATTCACGATTTCCTATTCCCAGTCAAATAGCTAGGTTTTCCAAATTACATGCTCCGACGTAACTTGTTCTTTGTTTTCTAGGGACGAACGTGTCCATGCCTTGTGCTTGCACGGAATCCCGGCGTTGAATGTTGATGAGTTTGGTGTTGAATACTATTGTCTACATGTCCACTTGCTCCCAACCAATCTGAACAGAAGAAAAATAAAGACAAAATTACACGCGTATGCGTATGCGCAAAGCAAGTGATTGAGAAGTCGTATCTTCTCCACAAATTGATGCACATGAAGATCACATGTAGATCGCCAATCAATGCGTCATTTGATTGTGTGCTTCGTTATCCATTGCTCTCAATAGACACGGACGACTGGAGGTTGGATGAACTGTGATATCCTTGAATTAACTCATTTAAAGTATTATCTGTTTTGGTCATTTTCATTGTATCTTTTTGGCGTATAGGCTAACACTTTTCCATGTGATCACCCATTATAATATTACTCTAGCCTCAAAGCATTTCATGTTGTTACAATAAAAGACACCTCCATGAGTGAATTTCAGTTTACACATATATATTCCATAAATGTTGTTCCCTATTTGGTCTATAATTCGATTAGTTTATGTCTCATTTATCATCCTAGAAGCCTATCGGGAGCCGCCTCTTGTCCAAGTCTTCTGTCCCGACAACCACTCCCTATCTTGATCAGACGGGATCGATCGCGCCATGTCGACGCATAAGCTCCGGTCGACATACCGTCGACGCACGATGTGTTTTGACGAGCCGAACGCCAAACGCCAAGAGCAGGTCCCCACACTGGCTTTACGTGCGAAGCCCTCCAATTGTACAGAGGGCAGAATTTGCCGAGCTGAACTTGAAATTCGAAATCGAGTCGGGACAAGGGGAGTACTGCCGGTGCGACCCACGGAAGAAGCTCGTGCAAATTCCGATGCAGCCTCTGGCTTCTCTCGGGAGGAAGAAAAATCAGATGGTTGCGTTGCTACGATACCACAGAGAGAGAGAGAGAGAGAGATGTAGAGAGGGGACAGGAATCTCTACAAAAACAGGGGTGGTTCGAAAAGTCATTGGTTCAGTAGGGGGAGAAAGAAGACGATTGAGAAAGCTCACGTGCATGCTTTGTTTTGCACTGCACCGCACACTGCAACCCTCCGTCGTCCTTGTTTGTAAAGAATAGAGAGATTCTCTCTCTTTCTGTCTCTCTCCCTTGGATACCCGTGGCCGTCAATCCATCATTAGAGCGGAATTACGCGAGTTTTAGAATAATTTTCCGCTAATTACGGGTCATCGTCAATCATGGCTTCTCTCTCTTTTGGCCCTCGCCGCTGGAGCTCTGACCCTTTTCTCTTCTTTCTCTAAATTCAAAAAGCTGGCGATGCTCTGACTCGCGCTCTCGGTCTCCCTGTTTTGCGTATTTTCTCCTCACTCTTTTTGAGGGAGCAGAAGCTGGCCCGAGCTAAAGACGACGACGTCGTCGTCGCCTGGAGGCCATGTCTCTTTCAACTCGCCATATGTTCCCCACTCCGCTTTCGAGTCCTCCTTTGAGCTCTTTCCTTTTGTCCTTGTGGCGTGGGGAAAAAAACATCATGCCTCTGTACCCGAAACAACATCATCAGCAGCAGCAGCAGCATCTAGCGGCCTCGCAATAATTGCGAGTAAGGATCGCCCAGCGTTTTCCCCCCTCACGGAGGAGAGAGCAGAGCTGATGAGGAGATGAGGGGAGGGGGGGCCTAATTAAAGCGCCCGGCCGTGAAATTTTGAATGGGGGGAATTGCAGTTGCAGTTGGGAAGGACTCGTCCAACCTAATTTACTAGCCCGTGAGAGATAGCATTAATGGTTCTTTGGGCTTTTTCATGTCCAGATAATTAATTGCTGGGGCACACATTTGACATTTGGTCAGGAATTGCCCGGGAATCGTCACACCATAATCGATTCCAAAACCTCAATATGCTCTCGCCATACCCAGAACCCCAAAAAAGAATGTCTGAACCGCATCGATGGAATGAAATGAAACCCAGCCAGAGCCTCAAGAAATCATCATTGAGAATTAATAACTAAACGAAGGGTCTTTTCGTCACGGATAACAAATATTTTTCCTATCTTAACGTAGAAGATTTTTACCTAATAATATCACCTAATCTAACCTGACTGGAGAAAAACCCCACCTTTCCTCTGGGTTTTTTTTTTTTTTTTTTTTTCACCTCCTCTCGCCGGAAGGGGAGAGGAGGGAGATGTTCGAACTCCTCATCTCCATGACCTTCTTATGGGAGTTGGAGTGCAAGTAGCTCACGAAGGTGGGGCTCTTGGCCGGCCGGTACTCCGGCAGCAGCCGGCCCGACTTGTACCTCACCCCGCACGCGTTGCACAGCGTCTTCGGCCCCATTGGCCCCGCCCTCCACTGCGGCGTCCTCTGCGACAGGCAGTGGGTGCACCTCCTCCCCGTCCCCTGCTGCCCTGCTCCTCCGCCGCCGCCGCCGCCGCCGCTCTCCTCCGAGTGGTCTTCTTTGCTCTCCTCCGCTTCCTCCTCCTCTGCGTCGCATTGCGTGGGACTACTTGGCATGTTGGTGGTGGTTGTCTTGGGCAGTTCTTGTTCCTGCTTCTTGGGCTGTTCTTGTTCTTGTTCTTGCTTCTTGGGCTGAATGAGCTCGCTGTCGGCGAGCCAGTGGGACTGGTGGAGCAAGAGCGGGTCGGCGGAGTGGTTGGGCCAAGTGGGCATCATCAAGAACGCGTTGCTCTTGGTTTTGGCGGCTGCGATTCTCTTCCTCTTGCTCCTCGCCTTGCCTGTGACCACAATCTTGTGGAGCGACGACAAATTGGTCGAGGAAGGCTTGCTGGGCGTTTTGGAAGGAACTGCTGCCGAGGAAGGCGTCGGTAGTGTTTGGGCCTGGAGGGTGTTTCCACTGCTGGACAAGCAGTCCTCCACAAAGACTGACAGCCACTCCATGCTAACATCAGCTTCCTGAACGTTGCATAAATTTGCAAAAATAGTAAGACTAAAGAGCCCGTACGATTTTAAAAATGCTGTCTTTTAAGTGCAGCATCGGTTGCTACTTGCAAAACAGGAGTAGAGAGCACAGAGAAGATGGAAACATAGTAACAAGTGGGTTTTAGGTGAGCCCAAGACGGTCCGAGTCCATGCATTACGGCCAAAATGGAAAAGAAAGAACAGTAGGTAGTATGAAGCAAAGCAAAGATCGTGCCGTTCTTTTTTCGCTCTTCACGTTTATTGAAAGACGACATAAACTGTGGTGCGGAACAGAGGCGAGACAGAGCAAGATGAGTGTACCGGCTTCTGAATGGAGAAGAGCTCGTCGAGACTGTTGCTTGCGAAGCCACCGAGCTTCGGCTGCGAGTCTCCGGGAACTGACACATTCCGGCAGAACTCCATGGACGATGGGCGAGAGAAACGGAGCAAAGTAACGTCAATTTGCAGAGGGAGAGAGGGAAAGAAAAACAGAGCAGGTAGGAGAAATTGAGTCGAGTGCTCGAATGAGCTGCTTCAAAGCGAGAGAGATAGCGAGAGAGAGAAAAAGAGACGGAGACAGAGAGAGGGACCCTTTTAAATCTTTGATGGCCTCGATATCTGTCGGCAGATTGATAATGCTAAAGAAACGATCGAACTTATTTTTTATTTTTTTAAAGATAAATAATCTCATGACATTCATATGAGAGTTATGAAATACCTGTCTACCATATACCCTTCATTTTATTTGCATGTTGGATTCTATGGCTACTGTTCTTGGTCTTTCTAAATTATAATCAATCTCATCGTATAAAACTAGGTGCTATAATTATATCATACTGAAATTGCATCCCCCATGCACATGACCCCATACCTGTTGCATGAGTGAGATATATGGATGTACAGTCTTGATTTTTATGCAACAATAATAATAATTGCAATATAATTTCTCTCTCTCTCTCTCTTTTCTCTGTCCCTCTCTCTATAATGGAAGAGACTTTTTCAGGGCAGCTGTGCCATTGTCCATCACTAGGGGCCACAAGGCTTTTGAGCATGCCCAGGGGCAACGGGGCATCTTCATTGCTGCTCCTCTCTCCCTCTCTCTAATCTATAAAGCAAAAAAGGCCAAAAAAAGAAAAAGAAAAGAAAAATAAAAAAGCCCATTTCTTGTAAGAATAAAAGATTAATAAATAAAAAAGAAGAAGATGGATTTTAGGACCGGAGCCAAACCGACCAGTCTTTGAGCAGTGAGAGATGAGAAATGACCTGCAAGATTCTTGAAGTTCTCAAAAAAGGAAAAACAGAGAGCTTCAAATACCCCTGCAATCATAGTAAATGCCGAGCCTGACTCGGCGTGTCACAGGTTAGGGTTTTAGGGGGCAAGTACGGACTACTGATCCAAACCCCATGATAAATTCCACTGACTGGGATGAGAATCCCCCCCCCCTTTTTCATGATCACCATCACACACCACATCGTCCAGTTCAAAACGCACATTTAATATTGCAATCTGCATGTGTTTGTAAAGCTAAGCTCTGTTTTTTTTTTCCATTTCTCGAGAGCTTTCGGTACTCTGTCCAGGCAAACTCATCGTTCAAAAAACCCAGAGACCATTGGCGCATCCGAATGACTCTTCTGCTGCTTTCGATCTATTTGGATGGACGAAACGATAGAAATCCCCAAGCTTTCAAGATGGATTATTGAGAGATTTTCGCCGACGAAGTTACGCGACGGAGAAAAAGGAGGTGTCGGTCGGCTTATCCAGAGAGGGGACATACCACATGCAAGACCAGAGGCCTGGTTTTGGTGGGACGACTCGACTCGAATTGGGGTCAGGAGGGGGGTGTATTCATTGTTGCAGATGTAGGTAATTCAAAGAATTGAATCGAATTGAATGCAACGTGAAATAGTACTTCTCTCTCTTTCTAACGTTGGATATAATATATTCTTTCTTTGAGGGAAACCATTCACCAGCATTGACAGTCCTGTGGCAGTAAGTAAACCCGTGACAAGTATTACATCACTAACGAAGAACTTTGGCAGCGAACAAGGAAAGAGACCTCTCCCTCCATCACACACCCACCCATTTCAAATTCACTCAACGTCAGAGATATCTTTATCATTTTCTAATGCCAGTTGAGAAGAACGAAATGAAATCTCACCACTGTTTCTTAGGATCTATGCAATCTTAAAACAGTGTCTTGGCCAAAACAATCGTGTAGCTCTGACCATATAAAGACAAGGCATGAACAATCTAGGACCATGTCCATGATTGACCTTATCTTCACATGAAATTAGCTCATGCGAACAAAGGGTTAAAGTAAAATTAAAGTAACCCGAGAATGGAGTCAAGTTCAAAGCATTGTGAGGAACGAAGGGAGTCGAAGGTCAATGCACAGAAGACCACCAATATATATACATTGTCATTGTCTCGTAGTATCAGATTTTTTTGTTCTTTCCTTTTCTTCTTCCGATTGTCGTGCATAATGCATCAATCGCCTACAAGTAAGACATACATATGCGGCATTCCACATTTATGCGAAGGAACAGAATGCATATACGCTTATTGTTAGTATGTACGAAGCATAAGAATGTACAAATGCCACAGCAAATTGTGTCAGGGCTCAGAAGAGGATCTACCAAGATACTGGCGCCACTCCTCTGGAGTGCCTTTCCTTACTCTCAACATCTTCGCCGCCGCGCTCGTCAAAGGAATGGTGAGTATGTCAAAGTCTTTTGGAGCCTGAGACATCAGGTAAAATCATTTCTTTTCGTTCTTTCCTTCTTTTTCACCATGAGACAATATCAGGGAGGAGGGAGAAAGAAAGGAAGGATGCTGGTAAAATGAAAATAGAGTATTTTATTCTCGATCTAGTTATTGCTATCAATCTAGTTGTTATCACTAAATTAAGGTCAAGTAAAACGGAGACTTCTTGGTGCTAATTAGATGTCTCAACTGTAGTTATTACCTTGGGGGTCTTGAGCAGCTTCATATTTGCTTCTTCTATTGTTTTTTGACCTTTCTTGGAATTGCATTTGGCACAGGCAGTTACCTGTCACACAGAGCAGCATTTTTCAGCAGTGTCCTAGAATTCCTAGGAACGCTTTCCGGGAACACACTGTTACTTAACTTTCTAGCAAGTTAGTCTCATTCTTAAGTCACATTTGTTGCAACCTCAACAAGAGTAAGATCTCCTTGGAGCCACCACCAGTGCTATTACTTTCTTACTAAACAATTCCCAGACAAAATTTAGTGTAGGAACAAGGAAGATTCGAGATGCTGAACCCCAAAACAGTACAGCAACACATTGCAAAAAGCACAACCTGACTTCACAGCAAGTTTTGCAAGCGATTTTAGCAGAAGCTGGAATTCTTGTACAATTCATTCACCTAGTGCAGGATGACACAATGCTCTTATAATCAGTTTGTCAATTAGCTTCCGCCATTCGCAGAAAACATATGGAAGACAAAAACTATTCTACAGAGAGAAAGCTGACATATTTTACAAGTCCAAGGTTGGGCTAAACAACTTCACAACCCATAGTAAGAACATACTGCATCTCAACCAGGTATGAGGGATTCCACAAAGCAAAGTTGGAGCACTCAATCTTCAATGACATGCATATGAATATATATTCTTCTTGAGGTTATTATGCTAAATTAGAAAGTGGTGATGACTGCTTTGCAGAAAAGCTATCGAAGTAAATGGACCATAGAAATCATTACTAGATGTATCTCTAAAGCGTTGAATTGTTGATATAAAAAAAGGAATTATCTGCAATATAAAACTAACTTATTTATATTGCAATACCCTTAGTTCACAAAAACCCTGGCAATGAAAAGCCGCATTGACCAACAGATTAAAAAGAAAGTTGCACGGCTCTAGGGGATGTGAAAAGGAAATCTTACCAAGTTTTCCCATGTCCATTTTCCACCACGTGAAATTGGAAGAACGTGGTCAATAGTTAAATTCTCACCACAGGAGCAGTACCTATGAATGAGCAAAAAATTACTTTTTAGCTCACAAATCACTTGGGCAAGTAATAAAAATGGCCTGCTTTGGTGATTCTTTCAATGTCAATGACACCACACCTTTTTGAGGACAAGTGTTCACAAACAATTCAATTCTTTCGAGTAACAAACAACATAATGTTCTTGGAAGAAAAGTCGGATAGTCATTCAAAAGCCACTAAACCTCACCGATAAGCCGGCATAGTATCAACCTCTTAAAGCAAGCAACGCCTAGTATTATTTGAGAAACATTTAAACATTGTGTCAACTGATGGGATATCCAAAGGAATTGGCTCAACGGCTCATTGCTCCTATACAAAGGCAGAAAGAAAGACAATGGACAGATCTTCAACCTGATAGTGTAGATAAGCACACGATACATGACTTCAGAGCTTTCTAGATCAAATACTGTCTAACAGAGCAAACAGAACTCATCAACTAAAAATTCATCTGCTAATTAATTAGACGAGTAGAGTTTGATGATAGTGTTAACCGGCTGATTACTTACTGGCAAATGTAGCTGTCTCTGTACAGTATGTTCTTACGACTAAGGTTGCTATTCACTCTTCTCCTCTTAACAACCTGCAGTAAATGTGGCACCTGGAGGGAAGCAGATGGGCATCAATGGTTAGGCAGAAACTGAAAACAGAGCATTTATCAGATAAAAATCCTGAATAAGGGCTTTGGGAATGATCAAGAAGAACATGAGATATTCACACAATCATAGAGCAGTGGAAAATTTTTTAGAGCCCCGGCAACAAATGTGCCTTCAGTGCATACCCTTAGAACTGCTGGTATGTAGAATGATCCACTAGGAGAGTTCACTGTCTGATCATAATATTCTAGTACATCAGCCTGGAACAAATAGAAACCGAGAACGTAAAATTGAAAGGAGTCTCCATTATTTTTAAATCATATAGTCATCAAATTACTAAATGGTATCTTTCAACATGTCAAGACAGCCAAAGACATAAGGCAATATTTTAATGTCAAAATTCAAAGCAGGGTTGTCATGTTTGAAAGGAATGTTTATGCTCCAACAGCTACATATATATCCAATTCCAAGCTAATTTGCATCTGCCCATTTTTCAAAAGCATGATATTGTCATTCAAGGTATGCGGAGTGGTGGTCTCTTCTTTAACTTACTCCAAAGGGAGATTCTCCATTTTCTGCTTCTATTAGACTTCGATCTGCAAATAATGCAAGCCAGCATGCTCTAACGACCTAATCGTTCATAGAAGATAACAACCATAAACTAGTAAAAGCATGTGATCAACCATCGTGGCCTTAACCTAGCAATTATGCATTACTCTCAGCTGAAACACTCGAATGAGCCATTTTTATTACAACCTTCTCCATGAACTCCAAGCAAATCGCACGCCTCCAGCAAACGACATTGACTGGCCTGAAGTAGGTTAACAACAATCAGAAAACCAATCAAACAAGAGAAGAAAGAATCCCAAGAAAACCAAACTAACTACAACGTAGACAACCCATGCAAGGGCCTAACAAGGTTTGCTTGAAGAACTGTTAAAAATATGAAAGCCAGCAAACCAAAGGAAATAGCAACAGTCGCTTTTACCCATGATCAAAACGCTAATCACCGAAAACTGGAAACGGGAGGCAAAAATTTCATAAAGATAATGCCGGAGCTATTTAAGCTTGAACAGAGCAAAGGACGAGTACGACAGGATCAACCAACTAACCTGTAAGAAAGATCCAATACCAGACCCCTGAAACACGCCAACTCATCATCGAGTCCGAACTCGCCGTCGTACCCGTCGTCCTCTCCATGCACGCCTTCCTCACTGTGCTTATTAGCACTTTTCGCGTGCGCTCTTCCGTTTCGCCGCCAAGAACCGTGCTCGGCCGAGGAATCGAAAAACCCGAGCCTGCGCTTGCGGACATGGACTGATCCGAGCCCAGAGCGAAATGGGTCCTTCGATCCATGCCTAAGCGAGCGACCTTCGCCGTTGAAGAGCAGCTTCATGGTTCCTTGAGCCGTGAACTGAGCCATCCACTCCACCGCTTCTCAGTTCCAACTGTCAAGACTCTCCCTTTCTATCCAATTCAAAACAATTTCCTCAACACCCGCGAAGGGTTCGTTCCTATATTTATCCAGGAACATTAGATGAAGTCATGAAGCAAGAAAGTCTTGATTTTTTTTTTCTTGGGTGTCTTGGAGCGTGAGAGAAGGAAGTGAGAAAAAGAACGCTTTCACGGAAGAAACCGTTGCCACATAAATTGTCCAATTATTCCGTCGTCCCCCTCCGAATATCTTCTCCTCCTCCTAACTCCCGAGTCGTTTCGTTTGTCTTGTTGGATTGGCTAACCCATATTCCGCATCTCTCTCCAAGGAGTCCTTGCAGCCCAGGTCGAACCCGTTTCGGATTTTTCGGCCTAAAACGTGGGTCATCTGGGCTCTGTCGCTTCCGAGAAGATTGGGCAACCTACGTCTCTACAGCGTACTTTTCTCTCTTTCCGTCGAATGGAAAATTCTAGTTGAACTTTCTGTTGTTTTGTATTATATGTCGTGAGCCGTCACGACTTTACCTAATTAATAGTGCATATATTCGTATTGCAATGTATGAAAGCAGAGCAAGGTAAGTTTTTCATAATTTGCCATAACACTTTGTGAGGTGTTTTTCAAACTTTTCATAAAATATTATAAGATTCATACTGTTACTGAAATTGTATTAAATAACCGTCCCCGATTACACCATTGAAATTCCAATCGAATTTCTATTTTCTAAAGTTCATATCACATTGTGAAAAAAAGGGGTTCAACCAAATATTCAAGCTTTATTGTAAACAAGTACATTGCAATCGGCCAAAAAACCGGGGGATCTAAGTTACATTACAAGAGAGAAGAGAAAGGGGTGTGATTGCTCAGCCAGAGCAAAATCGCATTTCGTCAAACAGGTCTAGCCCTTAAACGGTAACAGATTCAAATGACGAATCCCCCGTTGACTGGAATCACCTGACCGTTGACCCACTCTCCCGCATCGCTCGCCAGGAACCCCACCACCTCCGCCACGTCCTTCCCCTCCCCGAGCCGGCCCAGCGGACAGGCGTCCACCACCCTCTTCACCATCTCCTCCGTCTTCCCGGCGAAGAACAGCTCCGTCGCTACGGGCCCCGGCGCGACGCAGTTGGCCGTGATCCCTGTCCCCTTTAGCTCCTTCGCCGCGATTTTCGTCATCGTCTCCACCGCCGCCTTCGACGCTGCGTAGGCTGAGTACCCGGGGAAGAGGCCCCCGACGACCGACGTGGTCACCATCACGATCCTCCCCCCTCCGCCCCGCCTCAGCCGGTTCGCAGCCTCCCGGCACCCGAGGAACGCGCCCCGCGCGTTGACCTTGAAGGTCGAGTCCCACTCCTCCACCGTCGTGTCGGCGAGGCTGGGGTATTTGGGGTCCATGACGCCGGCGCAGTTGACGAAGACGTGGGCCGGGACCGAAACGCGCGCTCGGCCTCGTCGAAGAGGCGCTTGACCTGATCGGGGTCGGAGACGTCGGCTTTGACGGCGATGGCGCGCGGAGGCGCGGACGGGTCGGAGCCGGACGAGTTGAGCTCGGCCGCGACGGCGTCGGCTTGAGCCGAGCTGGAGGCGTAGTTGACGACGAGCCGGGCGCCGAGGGAGCCGAGGTGGGAGGCGATGGCGCGTCCGATGCCGCGGGATCCGCCGGTGACGATGGCGACGCGGCCCTCGAGGGGAAGCGGAGCGGGACTGACCGCGTCGGCCTTGATTCCTGTGGCCATTGCACGGAGATGGAGAGAGAGAGAGAGAGAGAGAGAGAGAGAGAGATTGAACGAGTGGTGATGGGCTCCGAATAGCAAGATCGAGCCGGTGTGCAGCGCTGCGGATCAGATGGCGGGACGAGACATGGGAGGAGATTATTTAAAGCGGTCGAAGTTAGAAGCAGAAGAAGAAGAAGCAAAGTGCGAATCCGACAGCTGCGGGAAAAAATATTGGGTGGTCCGGGACCGCCACGTCAGCGTGGTCCCGGACCACTCACACGGCGCCACGTGTATGGAAAAGCCAGAGAAAGGACGAAAATCGGGGCCCACTTCTCTGACGCTCTCTCTCCTCTTTCTCTCTTTTGTCCCCTCCCCTCATATGTGGCGCCATCTGAGTGGTCCGGGACCACGCTGACGTGGCGGTCCCGGACCACCCAATTTTTCTCGGGGGTCGTGCGCACGTCCTTACGTTGATCATGCATACGTAATCACGCGCGTATTTACGAGGAACTTGGCGAGCGAAGTTCTTCAAGTGATGAAGTCATGGCTGATGAAATCTATTCTTTTGTTTATGCGGCGCCCCACCAAATATGTGGGCAATTGTAAACCGTAGTGAAGAATTACGTAATTTAAGTACCGACTAGTTGAAACTAAGCAATATGTTACGAAAATGATATGTGTAACGGAAAAAAAAAATATTACAAACTTTTCAAAAGACCGAGCGTATTTCTCAATATTAAATGTGTTACCTATTAAAATTGACCAACTTTTAGTCATTATTCACATATAAATGACTTAAGGGAAAATTCTAAATAAGAGCATGAAATGCTCTCATTTTATCTTATAAGGGCTTAAAGTAGATCTTGTTTCAAATATGAGTTTAAAGTGGTTAAATCATCTCAAATAAGGGCATAAAATGAATCTTACTTCAAATAAAAGCTTGAAATGATTTTAGTCTTTTAATTGTTTAAATCTATTTCCATTTTTTTATTCTCTTCTTTCCTTTGCTAGCCATGGAGCAGGGGCAGCCCTTGCCTAAGTGGCATTGGGCGAGGGTCGCCTCACCTAGGCTAGGTAGGCGAGGGCGACCCTATCCGATGCCAATGAGGGTGGCCCTTGCACTGAATGTGACGACCTTCACCATGACTAGTGGAGGGAAGAAGAGAAAATAAAATGAAAAAAGAAAAAGAAAATGAAAGGAAATGAAAGAAAACAAATCAAAAAATTGAAAAATACTCTCAAAAGTTTTTTTTTCTTTTTTTAAACTAAAATACCTTCTCCAATGGCAAGAGTAGTCATTGACCAACCAAAAGTCATTATTTGAGATAATTTGGCAACTTCAAGTTCTTATTTAAAATAATATCCATTTCATACCATTATTTGAAGTTTTTATTCGAAATTTTTCCTAAATTTCATTGATGAGAGTAAAATTTGGCCATTTATTAATAGAAATATTGGTAATTTGAAAAAAAAGAAAAAACGATTGCTCGCCAATGGAGTCATTGAAGAAGACCTCAAAGTTGAAAAAAGGTCATCAATACGGACATAAAAAATTCGTCAAGAGGATAATCATTAGTTATTGCACTAGGATCGTTGTAACTTCTTATAATCACTTGGAATTTTTTTTTTTGGTAATTATTTGTAATGGTTTGTAACCTCCATTTGTAAGCTCCATTGACAAATATTGATTGTAGGCTTTAAATAGCGTCATCTTACTCTTTTCAGGAGCCTACCTAAATCAAACGAACTGTACTTCAAGGATCCAGTAGAGTTGCTCTTCATGTAGGTCCATGGCCGGCCACCAACGCCTGCTTCCGCGGACAGCTTCTTCATGGGAGGCCGAATCTGTCTTCTCCATCTTCTTTCTCGAGTTTTGGCTTGCTCGGCAGATTCGATTTGGGAATCAGAGCAATCAGGCTTGGCTTTGCATTTGGAGACGTGGATGGCCCTGGCAAGTTGGAAATCCTCTATCAATTTGTCGAAAGACTAGGAATTTGTGGCTGACTCATGAGGATTGAAGGGAGAGATGGATGCCTGATATGCTCCCAGTTTCCGCAAAATCGGTGGCCTCTATGCAGCGAAGAAGAAGAGGGAGAAAAAAAAAAAACCGCCCAACCGTTTTATCGGTCCATATTATATTAGCATATTTGGGTCACGACTGTTTTTTTCCTACATGTACGGTTGATTAGATGTCGTGGAACCTGAACAGTTGACGCCCCTAATTGTAGCCCGATTTGGACTTTTCAGCCTCAGCGTGGTCATCCGGACTCTCTAACTCACAAGAAGATGGGTGATCTACGTCTTTACATTGTACTTTTCTCTTTCTCATTTGGCAAAAATTTCTAATTGAACTTCTGTTGTGAACCATTTTGACTTACGCATTTCATAATGCACCTACTTGAATTGCAACCTATCAAAATCGAGTAAAGTGACTTGTTTAAAACTGCTTATAATACTTGAACTTACACGGTTATAAGACCTCATAAAATAATGTAACATCTATATCATTGCAAAAACTATACTAAACAACTTATTTGTAATCACGTAATATCCACCCCCAAACAACCCCTACAATGGCATATGAAGACGTTTTGAGCTCATTGAGTTCATCTCCTCCAATAGAATATTTATAGCATTTCTTAACACTCACCCTCCCGTAATATAAGTTTTGGACATTTTGAGAGGCATTGTTTGTGAATTACAGCATCCATCATACATATTTTCAATTTATCATAACCACTAATTCAACATCAAGCTTGCCAACATCTAGCTCTAGTTCTCTTTCTCAATTCGAGTAATTATCCAATCACACCATTCACATTCCATTTGGAGTTTCGTGACATGCTTTCTATTTGCAATCGCCTAAAATCCCACAGGCCACTGCAAATACATTCAAATATTTGCATTTAAATAGAATATTTGCAAAGAGTTTGTGTCATGTCATAGAAAAGGGGGTTAATATATCGACCACAAGCTAATATTTAAGGTTAATCTGAGCAACCTTCGTGCTAAGGTGTGTATTGCGTGAAATGGGTTGTAATTTCTCCAATTCAATTAGATATTTGAGCTTGATATTAGACAAGTACCTTACAAACGTCCCAAAAAGTAAACCTAAGTTCCATTACAAGAGAGAAGAGATAGGTGTCAATTGCCCAGCCAGAGCAAAATCGGATTTCATCAAACAGGTCAGAGACGAATCTAGCCGTCAACAGTAACAAAATCAAATGACGAATCCCCCGTTGACTCTAATCACCTGACCGTTGACCCACTCTCCCGCGTCACTCGCCAGGAACCCCACCACCTCCGCCACGTCCTTCCCCTCCCCGAGCCGGCCCAGCGGACAGGCGTCCACCATCCTCTTCACCGTCTCCTCCGTCTTCCCGGAGAAGAACAGCTCCGTCGCCACGGGCCCCGGCGCGACGCAGTTGGCCGTGATCCCTGTCCCCTTCAGCTCCTTCGCCGCGATTTTTCATCGTCTCCACCGCCGCCTTCGACGCTGCGTAGGCTGAGTACCCGGGGAAGAGGCTCCCGACGACCGACGTGGTCACCATCACGATCCTCCTCCCTCCGCCGCGCCTCAGCCGGTTCGCAGCCTCCCGGCACCCGAGGAACGCGCCCCGCGCGTTCACCTTGAAGATCGAGTCCCAGTCCTCCACCTTCGTGTCGGCGACGCTGGGGTATTTCGGGTCCACGGCGCCGGCGCAGTTGACAAAGACGTGGGCGGGAGATCCGAACGCGCGCTCGGCCTCGTCGAAGAGGCGCTTGACCTGATCGGGATCGGAGATGTCGGCTCTGACGGCGATGGCGCGCGGAGGAGCGGGCGGTTCAGAGGAGGACGACTTGAGCTCGGCCGCGACGGCGTCGGCGTGAGCCGAGCTCGAAGCGTAGTTGACGGCGAGCCGGGCGCCAAGGGAGCTGAGGCGGGAGGCGATGGCGCGGCCGATACCGCGAGATCCGCCGGTGACGATGGCGACGCGGCCGTCGAGGGGAAGCGGAGGCGGACTGGCCACGCCGGCCTCGATTCCTGTGGCCATCGCAGAGAGAGAGAGAGAGAGAGGTTGAGCAAGTGGTGATGGGCTCCGATGGACAAGATCAACTCGACGTGCAGCGTTGCAGATCAGATAGCGAGACGAGATGGCGGCGGAGATTATTTAAAGCGGTCGAAGAAGAAGAAGAAGAAGAAGCGGGGAGCGAATCCGGCGAGAAAATATTGGGTACCTTAACAGTGCCACGCAATCCGTGCTCTGAACCATTCATTGTGTGACACCTGTCCATGTGTCAGTCTACGTCTGCTTTCTCCTTTCTCGAGAAAATATTGGGTGGGTTTAATACTCCACGCAGGCGAAAATGTATCACCATACAAAAGTCGACACGTGGCAAATTTGGGCCCCCCTATCAGTGCCCTGTCTCTCCGTTAACTCCGTCTCTCTCCCACTTACTCTCTCTCCTCCCCTCCGTTTCTGCCCACAGCTCTCTCTCCCCCTCTTCTCTCTCCCACTTACTCTCTCTCCTCCCCTCCGTTTCTGCCCACAGCTCTCTCTCCCCCTCTTCTCTCTCCACTTCTCTTTTCTTTCCTCCATCGGGGGAACACATGGGCTTTGGCGCCGGCGGCACCGCCGGCGGTTTTTTAACCTCATCCTTAGCCGTGTGAGCAACAGTCTCATACCTCCTCCTCGGCTTCCGATCATTTCCAGTTGCCCGCGCTCGCGGCGGAGGCGTGTTTGAAACTTCCATTTCCTCGACTGCAGCATTACGATCACCACTATCTTCGGTGACCACACGCTTGGTCTCAAACTTCTTCTCTTCTCCGTCTTCTACTTCTCCGTTCCTTCTTCTCCTGGAATAGACCGGTTTCGTCCCGAAGCCTCGACCCGCGACAAGATGGGTATCGTCGTAGAGTCTCCGCCGCCCTTCGCCGTAATCCCACGGCGAGTACTGCGCCCTCAGATCCGGGTACAAGCTGCTGGTTCTCATCCGGCCAGACGAACTGCCGGAGAACCCATATTCGCTCCCCTCGGAGTTCCGATGGTCGTAGCTGTCGTGCCACTTGTACGGCGTCCCCGGATTCGACGACGACGACTTCCGAGAGTCCGACGTCTGGTACGACCCCGCCGACCCCCGTCCCCGCCGCTGTTGGATCTGCCAAGGAACCCGCAGACGATGGCGAAGAGGACGAGGACGAGGTCACGTCCGCAGTGGCGGGCAAGGGGTGTCGCGGCGCTCGGGGCAGCAGCGGCGGTGGCGTGCCGGGAAAAACAACGGCATCAGGAGCGGCTCGTCGAGGCGGTGGGAAGCAGCGGCGTCGGGAATGGGGGGATACTCGGTCGAAGATGGGCGAAGAAGAAGACTTCCTCCCTCGCTTTCTTTCTTCTTTCCCACCTCTCTCTCTCTCTCTCTCTCTCTCTCTCTCTGCTTTTCTTGTCTTTTCCCTTGCGTGTGTCAGACTAACGAGGGAAATTTTCTCGAAAAAAGAGAAGTAAGAGAGAAGGGGGGGAGAGAGGTGTGGGCAGAAACGGAGGGGAGGAGAGAGAGTAAATGGGAGAGAGACGGAGTTAACGGAGAGACAAGGCGCTGACAGGGGGGCTCAAATTTTCCACGTGTCAAATTCTGTATGGTGGTACATCTCGCCTACGTGGAGTGTTAAACCCACCCAATATTTTCTCCTGCTTTCTCTTCTCGTCGCTTCTTTCCTTCTGATAATGCTCGGCTCGGCTGGTGGCTCGGCTCGACTGACAGAAGAGAGGACGGATGAATGGGTAATAAATGCGCACCACTCGCGCTTAAAATTTCTCTCTCCTCTCACTTAAATTTTCTGGGTTTTGTCTCTCTCTCCTTGTGGAAGAGCGGACGGTTTTCTCTCTCCTCTTTGCTCTCTCTTCCTCCTCCAACGCTCCTTCCGGTCTAGCGATTCCTCCGACGACCGTCGCTCCCTCCCGACGACGGCCTTTCTCTCTCCCCTCGACGGCCTCATCTCAGGGCTCCATTCTCTCGGTGCACTTCTTCCTAAATCGCGCTCTCTCCTGACGTCCGATTTCGCTCGCCTCTCCCACGCCCTCCACGCTTTTGGCGGTTCTTCCCTCGCGGTTCGGTGAGGTCTCGGGTATGCCCTCGTGTTGCGTGTTTCTTCCTTGCTCAGCAACACCATA